>OX388272.1:10000000-10666624 GCA_947579855.1 Anticlea derivata
ACAGTCTATCCATCTTTTCTTTGGTCTACCTCCCCCTTATATCCTTCCACATGGGATATTATAAAATATCATAGTATATTCCCTTAGTGGGGGTTATCACTTTATAATTAAAATATAAACTCAATTAATCATCTAGAATAGATCTAATAAGACCTAACTAACATCTGTAGGTAAGTATCATGGAATTTGAAATAGCTATGCAACTTCTTGATCCATTTCATTAGACCTATTTACTCAATAGGCTTCCTATGTTTAATCTTTGGCTACCTACAGCTAAATTTCGACACTATCTTAGTGGCCTATAGGGCCACCATGATAATTACTTTGAATGGATATTCCCGCTTCAGGATTATTTTGAAATATTGTGTTATGATCAAGGCAATTATGAATGTGGATGGATATAAGACTAGAGGAAGGCCAAAGAAAAGATGGATGGACTGTATTAAAGATGAAATTAGTAAGAAAGAAGTGAGTGCGGAGATGACGGCTAACAGAACAGAGTGGCAGAAGAAACATGTTGTGCCGACCCCACATATTGTCGGACAAGGGCAGGAAGAAGAAGAAGAAGAGATCAAGGCAATTACACCTGTTCCTTATGACCAAGCTTTGAAGATTCAGTGCTTAGATCAGTTCAAATTGTATGATCATTGTAATTTTATTGAAATTACTCTGTTTTGATCTGGGTCAGCTCTGAAATAATTTGATGTACTTACATCAAGTTATTCCAAAGTTAGTTAAGGTTGCGGGAAGTCGGTGGATGGAAAAGGCTCAAGACCGATCGTCGTGGCACTCTTTGGGGGAGGCCTATGTTCAGCAGTGGGCTTCCTCAGGCTGATGATGAAGATGATGATAGCAGTTAGGTGAAATTAGAAAAAATAAAATAAGCGCTACATTTGTTGAGGAGCAATAGGTTAGCGTGGTATAGGCATGTCACGTGAATAGTACCTTTATAAATTAAAATATAGCATTAAGCATTCAAATATATGTTAATTCAATACCTACTCATGTTAAGAAGAGACTATAGCATAACAGTTGTATAACTATAATAGTATAATTTTTAATGTGCCAAATAAAATAAACTTTATAAAATAAACTTTATAAAATAAACTTTATAGTGGTAAATATGTATGTGGAAGGATTTATGGAAAAAGAGACGTTTCATCAGTATATGGAGCCTGGGCCTGCACTGTGTACACTACTCTAAAATATGGCTAAGCAATAAAGTAAACGTATTTAATTGGTTATTTTATTTAAATTGACTTCGTTCCAAGGTACATTAAGATTTTCTTCGACAAAGAGAGCAACACACAGTGCTACAAAGATATGGCGGATGGACGTGCTTGAAATGTCATTTTGACAACCTACATTTATCTGACAAAACAAAAACGTCAAATCAAAAAACATGACATGAAAAATATGTCAATGTCATGTCAAACGCCAATTATAAACCAACATGGCGGCCTTCAAATAGTGTTCACATAGTAAAAAACTTACCAGAAGGACTATTATTATACCATCGCATTTGTCTTCAAATTAATGAAATTGTATTTTTCTTGTAATCTCCTATTTTTTCCTAAGTTTTCTATGTAGTGTACATGAACCAGGCCCAGAATGAAATGGCTCCTTTAAAGAAAAGATGGATGGATTGTTTGAAAGAAGACATGAGTAAGAAAGGAGTGTATACTGACATGATGGCTGTTAGGGGTAAGTGGAAGAGAAAACCATGTTGTGCCGACCCCACGTGAAGTAAAAAGGCCAGGGGATGACGATGATGCTGATTAACTTTCTAACTATCCACTCACACTTCTTATTCCAAGCAACAGACATAAGAACATGAGTGACTTTTTATTTTCTTATAAAAGCACATTTTCATTCTAAAGATGTCAACGCGCTACTTTTCTTCTGAACAAACAATACCTATCGTCACTGCCACTGACTGGTTCTTTGCTGGTCCCTCTCAGGTAATGTACAGTAGCACTGAAATATCTTATGTAAGTTTTGCCTTGTTCGATCGGCACTACTACGAAGCTCTGCATTCCATTTTGTGAAAATGATCATTGAAAAAATGATAGGCACGCGTGCCGTGTTTGTTGCCTGATTCTTTTAGGCTTGGTCGCAAGGAACAGGCGTTGCTTCACCTAGTTTCTAAGACGTTACAAAACGATCCTAGGGATTTTTGAAATAAACATCTTTTGACTTTGATTTTCACTTTGTGCCTAACATTGAGTCTGAAGTCATATTTTAGAATGGCAAATTCATAGTGGCTCTACTAGTGTTACCATCAACAATTTAACATTTGAAAGGGACAACAGTTCCCACAGCTCCAAGATCTAGACTGGACAATGCTTTCAAACGACTTAACTGTCACGATAATAAGTAAGCCATTTTGCACTTTATATCAGTGGAAACTTACGTCGGTTATAGGATGGAGGGAGTAACTGGTGACACACGAAGAATGCACCAATGGACCACTTTCCATGGCTGTCTTCAAGGACTCTAAAATGAATATTTTGTAAATGTATATGTAGTTGGTGAATTAATTTAAAGTGCGCTTTATACCTTATCACATGTATACAGATACTATACCTAGTTGTTTGTGCACGAAAGGAGCCTCTAAGGCTCGTATTCAAAGACAAGACTCGAGCGTTGATCTGTACTTAAATCTCGATTTGAGTCGAGATTCTAATTCTTGAACAGTATTTATGTATAGATTCAATGATCACAGTTCACCTGAGTAAATGCTTATTCTGAAACGTCAATCCGACGAAATCGGTGCTTGAGTTTAGATTTGATTAGACATTAATCAAATGACATTTTCGTTCCGTTACACGTACTTTGATGCATACTTTTACTTCACTTTATAGTTCTGTTCTATTTCCACCCTGGCTGTTTGAATTTCTGCGTAAAACGAATCGAAAATTTTAAATAAATCAATGATCAATGATCATTATAGATTTTGAGATTTGTATACCTGCCTACTTAATTATATTAAATGTTAAGACTATAGTTCGGCACTACTACTCCACTCAAAATTGTATTATAGTTCCAAATAGGAGGTTTGAAGCATTACCCTGCCGTAACACAGTTAAATCTAGCACGGAGGGTAAGGTTTTGTATCCTCAGCCCAATGGAGCTAAAGCAACTCACCCCAAAGAAAATCCTTCAGTTTTTACCAGCTGCTGGGCTTTGCGGTGAACTTTAAAGGCCCTGTAAAGGGGCTCCACAAATAAAGTGGCGATCACAATAGGCCATTTGTGGCCGCAGTGACACCATAGCCACAAAAAGTAAATAAATAAAAAAAAAAGGTTTTGTAACTATCTATAGGTATAAAAGTGACCTACTCCAGACTATTTTTTTTTATTTTTTTTACTACTAAGGTGGCAAACAAGCATACGGCCCACCTGTTGGTAGGCGGTTACCGTAGCCTATGAGCGCTTGCAATACCAGAGGTATCACGCACGCGTTGCCGACCCCTCCCCCCTCCCCCTAAGGAGTTCTGGCAACCTTACTCACCGCAGGAACACAACACTATTTGAAACAAATAATGTTGTTTGACTGCGATCTTCTGTAAGGCGGAGGTACCTCCCAGGCGGGCTGCTCCAAATTAGAACGAGAAAATCTCGCTGTGCCCTACCTCCTGTTGATACCTGTTATACTGACTATACCTACTTAGTCCAATTTGTGAGTAATAGGAGAATTATGGTGAGGGTGTTTTTTGCTATCGTTATAGTTAAGTTAGAAAGAAATTGTACCATTTATTTGAAATTAACATTTACTTTACTTTAAGCACCAACTTTTACAAGACATCGCGAGATCTCAGTTCGGGGTGAACCACTAGTTCTTCCTAGCCTAACATTTTATTACTCAATCACAGGTACTACAGCTGAATAACTAATTAAATCCAGTTCATACTAAAGTGCGTCTTCGATTGCTAAGAATTTTTCCTCCACACCTCATCGACCAGAATTTCACGACTGCATCAAGCGATTCCATTCCCTATTCCTATAGTATACAGTATGTTATAGTTTAATAGGTATCATTGTAGATATGCAGACGATAAGGGAGTGTCGTACAGTTTTTATAGCATTTTCACTGCTGACATAATATCGCAGGACCGGTATGGTCTGTGGTCTGTTATAGATGCTCTATTTTGTAATGATGAATTGTGTAATGTACACACCTTAGGGCCCAAAGCACACGTTTCTGAGGCTTTTTATTTTATTTCTAACTAGCTGCTCAGCTTTGCTCGCATGGTACCTAGATAAAAAGCTATACCCATACCAAGATTCATCGAATTCGGTTCAGCCGTTACGACGTGATTGAACCACAAACATCCTAACAAACTTTTGTATTTATAATAATAATAGGATTAATGACAACTGGTACTTATAAATATTATTCAATATATTTAAAATTACCATCAATGGTTACAATGAACAATTTGACATTTCTAACAATTCAAAATGAGAGAAACTTGTGCTATGGGCCCACTTCTAAGAACGTTTTAGGACTGTGATTAAATCTGTGTTACGGTGATGTAAAACTAGTGTTTGTAAATTTCCTCACTATGTAATTTTCTCTTAACCCTGCTTTCTTCTAAAGGGGGTTTATAATAGTTGCTATCGTTATCAAACCTCTTAATAATTAGTTACAAATATTAATTGCATATCATAATAAACTAAGCTGACGACATCGGTGGCGTAGTGGGCGAGTGCCCGTCTATGACGCAAGGGGCTCGATTCCGCTGTGGGGCAAATGTTTGCATGATTTGTAAATGTTTATTCCTGGTCTAGGTGTTGTGGACCTATGGTACTCTTAGTTTCTGAACCCACGACACAGCGAATCCTGGTGTGGAGGACAGGACTATAACGCCATTATTAAACAATATTATTTATTTAAATTTAACATTGCCATTACAGTTTAACAGCAAAGCGATAGTGAAAAGCCTTAATATCTACTAATTGCTATATAATATAGCTCTTTAGGGGGGAGAGGTACTGCAGGCAACGCATTAGCAATGCTCCAATTGTTGCTGATGTCAATAGGCGACGGTAACCACTTACCATCAGGAGGGCCGTAAGCATGTTTGCCTCTGTATAACATAAAAATAATATAAAAATCATCGAGACAGGAAGAAGATTCTGCTGCAGGTAAACACATCAAAATTGTTCACGTTCCTACTGACCTGCGAATCCCACGGATCGGTGCCGCGAGTGACTAAAATGTGTAACATTATCACTCACGATCGCCCGATCGCGCATCCATGTCACGCGCACTCTAATCAGTGATGTAACGATGACAATGAGGAGACAGAGCTTATTTCTATCATTGGGTCCGTCTGAAGCGCGTCACACACGGCAGCTATACTGTATCTTTTTACATCTTTGTATCTTCTGCCAGTTTCTATAGAAAGATGAGATGTATTGTGCTATAATATATATTTTTTTATACTACCTGCTCGTCAATGGCATATTATGTGTCATGCAAAGCTTTCCTAAAGTAAGTCATTACAGCCCTACGGTCTAGCCGGGTCATAATGTTGTACTGAATTTCATTATTTCCCATGGGACATAATGTGATTTGAATTTAGAATGCAACCCATGTAGTCGTGCTTGATCGAGGTTGGTTTCAAAAATGTTTGGGTGCAATGAGATTTTATCTAATTAGGCTGTTTTCTTTGCACTGCCTACAAATTAAAAAAAAAAGAAAAACATGAAAACTTTTTACGAAATTCATTTTCACCCGCCCACGAAGAAGTATTTATTTGAATGTCGAACTGACCACTACAGAATAGACTACAAAAAATTAAAAAAGGCGCCAAGCGCTCAAACTGCTGTGCTGTTATTTACACCGAAATTCAGTTTCGATTCAAATAAACTTCTAAAAAATGTCAAGTGACGACGACAGTGATTTTGATTCGACTCCAGAATGCATACAATCTGAAGCCTCTGGTATAGTTGGAAACTTACTTCCAGAAAAATCATTTCTGTCTACTTAACAGTCATTTTTTTCAATTGCCTCGCAGAAAGTATAATAAGTAGAGTATGCATCGCGGGCTTAAATGTGTATTTGTCTTGGGCGATCTTGAACCCCTCGTACTCAGGATTCTTGCCTTAACTCCCTCGCTCCACTCAGGAGTTAACCATAGAATCCCTCGTTATCGGTGTTCAATATAGCGCCCTTGACATAATACACTAATTTAAGCCCTTGTTGCATAATCTACTATTTTACATCTTTGTTATCTTCTGTCAGTTTCTATAGAAAGATGTAATGAGATGTATCGTGCTATATATACATTTTTACATTATAGCTGTCGTGTGACGCGCTTGAGACGCAAGAGGTGCGGGACAAATGTTAACATCATCATCATCATTTCAGCCGTAGGACGTCCACTGCTGAACATAAGCCTCTATTCTTTATTCTTTATTGTACACAAGTAAAATACAGATACAAAAATTAAAAAGAAAGGTATGTACAAAGGCGAGCTTAACCCTAAAAAGAGTTTTCTTCCAGCAAACCTTTGAGGCTAGAGAGACGTGATTATAGAGGGAGGTTCGTGTACCTACAATGTTTGATAGAATATTATATTTATAAACATACATATACCTATTAATATTACTATACAATAAATACCTACCACTATATATATATATATATATATATATATATATATAGTGGTGGTCATCTAATTAGAAACACCTACCTGGGTTTATATTTTTATTGCAAATTCCCTTTCGAACTAATTTTTAACGTATCATTGAGTGTTCCTACGTATTAAAATCGATGTATCGGATATTATATTGCATTGTTATACCATTTTAATAACAGAAAACAACGGTTGTTTTTCTAAAACTGAAAGTTATATTAATAACAAAATAAAAAACGAGATACAAACCGGACAACTAATTAGAAACACCAAAAAAATCATTACTTAAATCATTTTTAATTTGAACAAAACCCCAATAGTTTTTGAAAAATACTAAAAATACTACATCCTTAGACAATTAGTATTTGGTAGGGTAGCCTTTATTATCAATAACAGATTTGCAGCGACGCGGCATTGATTCAATCAATTTATAACAAGTTTCTACAGGAATACTTCTCCAAGCGTCTTCAAATGCACTGTTAAGTCCATGAATATTAGTAACGTGTTTCTGCGACAGGTTGGTCTTTATAGTGTGCCACAAATTTTCTATGGGATTTAAATCCGGACTATTGGCAGGCCACTCTAATACTGTCACGGATTGTTCTGTAAGAAACGCTTAAACGCTGCGTGCTGTGTGCTTTGGGTCGTTGTCATGCTGAAATATCCAAGTTACTGGCAAATTTTCCTCGGAATATGGAATCATTGTCTCTTCCAAGATCTTTTTGTATTAATATTGATCCATTTGCCCTTCAATCTTTCTCACGGGACCAATCCCGTACCCTGAGAAACATCCCCACACCATTACATTTCCACCACCGTGCTTAACTGTCTTTTTAGTGTACTTGTTATTCAAAACCTCGTTTATTGGTCGTCGTACATATCGTTTTCCATCGGAATTAATCAAATTAATTTTAGTTTCATCTGAAAACAAAACTTTTTTCCATTGATGAATAGTCCAACTGCCATATTTGCGAGCGAATGCTAGACGATTTTCTCTATGTTGCCTGGTTAGTAGTGGTACTTTTCTAGCGATCGTTCCTAACAATTTTCCTTCAACCAACCGTCTACGAACTAGTTTAGTGGACACGTGTCGAGGATCGTCTTCTGAAAATACATCTTTTCTTATAACATTGGATCCTTTAAAGGGGTCCGCCTTAGCTAATCGAAGCATAAGCCTGTCTTCTTGAACTGTAGTCTTCCTGGGCCGAAGTTTTCTTGGCACGTTATCTGATGTTCCGTGTAGTTTGAAATGTGCGAGGGCGTTAAATATCATCTTTACGGAACATTCCAAATAATCGGCGATCTTTCTGTAACTCCATTTTTGTTTTAAATGAAAATTCACTATAATTTTTCTCGTTGCTGCATCACAGCTCTTATTTTTACCCATTTTTAATAAAACAACAATAAATAGTAACTTTTCGTAATGAGTTAGAAATGGCGGCAATATTTACAATGTGATTGACAATTGTGAGAACTGTATTTCAGTTTAAAAAATGAAATTTCGAACCAAGTCATACAATGTTTCTAATTAGTTGTCCATTCTGCCAGTCCTAACGTTATTGATACTTTTTGTTTCTCTGATATTTATTTTTATTGTCGTCTTGGTTGTCAAATATTATTGCTTGTAATTAAACTAGAGATATTAAAGTACATTGTAAAGTAGTGAAAAAAAAATTACCTCCTATTAAATGCTATAATAATGTTAGTTACTTTATAAAAATGTCAGGTGACTAGGTGTTTCTAATTAGATGACCACCACTGTATATATATATATATATATTAGAAAGTTAAAGAGCACTACTTGTCCTTGTAAATTCTGTATTGTATTTATATATATATATGTATATATATATATAAATACAAGGACAAGTAGTGCTCTTTAACTTTCTTCTTGAAGACATTGACAGATGGACTATCACAAATGACATGCGGGAGAGCATTCCATAGCTTCACTGCCATAGACTACTAGAAACAGTCATTTGGGGCGATTTTCCCATACTCGCCACGCTGGGCATGCGGGATGGCGAATGCAAGTAAAGCTCTTGTTGTTGATAGAGAACGCTGCTGACCATCCCTTAGCTTTGTTTCCCTTAGTCGCCTCTGACGACATCCACGGTTAGAAATGGAGGGGCCTATTTTTCAGCCGGTGCCACCACGGCAACGATTGCATGATCTGCAAATATTTGTTCCGGGTCCGGTGTTGTGTTCTGGTACAATAGAACTCGTAGTTTCTGATACCCACGACACAGGGAATCCTAGTGTGGGGTCAGGACTATGTGTGTGGCTTTTGGGTGCTATTTATTTATATTTATTTATTTATTGGGTAGTCTTCAGCTCCCCGATAAGAAGTTAAGGTTTCGATGAGATAACGGTCTTAGTCGTAAGGATAATTTTGAAATAAATTTTAAGGCTATCATATCTTCTTCATTCTGGACTTTACTTAAACAATTAGAATTCTTGAATATTATATTGACATTTACATGCTTATATTAATCTAGTTAGAATTTTCAATATTAAGTAAATTTAATTTATTTTTGCAATAATAATTTGTTGAATGTTTTCTGATAATATGTGACATGAATAATTTGAAATCTGTTTTTATGGTTACTAACATAGTTTATAGGTAGATAAATGTACTAACAATTATGGTGAACAACCGAAATAAATGAATTAAATAAATAAATATCTCACGCCATGTGATTTATCGCATATCGCAAAAGTGATGACATATCGGATACTGTTCGAACACGGCTTCAGTCAGACTGGCAAAAAGTTATCATGTTATGCCATTTACTCGCATGAAAAACGGTAATTCATTCGAGTGCCTTACGTTACATCAGCTGTTACTGTTACGTGTAGGTCTAGACCAGATCTAGTTTACTAGTACTTGTAACTAGTAGGCTCTATACACGCGCCTTGCTACTTACTACTTACTAGACGCTGACAAATGACGTAGTTCCTCTATGAGATGATAATACCAGCTAGCTGAAAATATTACTTTCGCTGAAAAAAATATAACATTGATAAGATAAGATAAACAACGATCTTACGGCCCACCTGTTGGCCGTAAGATCGTCGGCCACATTAGTTGTATAAAAAAAACCTAATGTTATATTTCAAGAAAGAAAATTAAATCGAATACAAGTAAATATTAGTTTACATGTTAGTTATAATTTTCTTCTGTAAATAAAGTATTGATACAAGTAAATATTTAAAAATACTTTAAGAAATACTCAGGAAACAGTTGAGCATCTAAAGAAAGCTCAATTGATCCAGATCACTTCCAGTCGGAAGCAAACCCAAGCGTACCCAAGACTCTGGCAAAGCAATATGATTAAATTCGAATTAGTATTTTACAAACTTACGCGATCCATATACATAAATTATTGAAATCAAACGGTTGTTTATCGCCTATACCTTTTTTATATTTTTTAAAAGGTACGCGGTAACCACCCATTTGATTTCAATATGGTACAAATTCGAATGAGTGACGTCACGTATGCGAAATAGCGTGTACTCTGTCTGTAACATTTAATTACTTACTGTGCGAATTATTGCAGCTTTGCCCTGTGGGTGTGTGCTATATATTGGCTATCGTTCAATACGCGTGTGCGAGTGTTTGTGTCAGTGCGGAGGCTGGGGAACGCTTTATTTTAGGTAATTGAAATTGGATTGCATACTCTCTATATTTTTATTGAGAGGGTAGTCCTATCGAACACGCCTAATTAATCACCAACACTTCGTAATAGAAACTGTTTAGTGGGGCCATCTTCTGACGGATAGCGGAACATTTGTGACCATCGATTCAGGACCATCGGGTTCTTGTTCGCCGCCAGCGCCATCTATCGCCGACAGCGTAACTTTTGCTAGTGCCATCTGCCCACGTTCTCAGGTACTTGCTGCGACACTATACACCATGCCGAAGTCTTGCAGTGCCTGCGGGAAGTATTTGTCGTCGGCAGGGGCCGCCACTTGTAGCGTCTGTTCGGCTCTTTATCACAAGGCTTGTGTGTCGCTTCCTGAGGGGTCTCCTGTCACTAAGGCCTGGGTGTGTCCGGGATGTACCACTCGGACACGGAAGGGCGATAATACTCCTGTAAGGGCAGCCACGCAGGATGCGCTAGCGACGCGAATCACAACGCAGCGGGCCACCCCCGTAGCTTCGCCAGCCGGCGCCGCACCCGCCATTGACCTGCAGGATATGCACCGGGAGCTCGCCGAATGGATGGTAGAGATGCGAGAGTTCCGTCGTGAGATGGCAGAGTTTCGGACTTCCATAAAGGGGCTTTCCGAGCGGGTGGACTCCATCGAGCAGCGGCTGGTAGCAGTCGAGCAGCGGCACGAGGAATCCCCTGCCGCGGTTACCGATCTGCGGTGCAAGGTGGCGTTGCTGCAACAGGAGCTGAACGATCGCGATCAGGATGCCCTCTTATCGGACCTCGAAATCGGGCATCTTCCGGAGGAAAAGGGGGAGAGCGTCGTGCACACTGTCACCGTGCTGGCCGCGAAGTTGGGCGTTGCGCTGGAGGAGCGGGATATTGTTTTCGCGGAGAGAGTCGGAGTGGCGCAGCTGGCGGGCGCGGCGGGCGGGCCGCCGCCAAGCCCCCGGCGTGTTGTCGTGCGCCTGGCGCGGCGCAGTCTGCGTGACCAGATGTTGCAGGGCGCGCGTGTGCGCCGCACGCTGACCGCCTCCGACGCTGGCCGCGCCTCTACCGCTGCCGTTGCCGCCCCGCGCATCTTCATCAATGAGCGGTTAACGCGCGTCAACCGCCAACTTTTCCATCGCGTGCGCGAGGAGTCTCGACGGTTGCAATGGAGGTTCGTGTGGACCAAGAGGGGTCGTGTGTACGCCAGGCAGGGGGATGGAAAACAGGCGTATCCTATCCGATCTGAGGCGGACTTGGCCCGGGTTTTTGGGGCGTGTCCAGTCTGATTGTCCAGGCTATAAATTTCAAATATTGCAATTTTTCTTATTTTTGTATATGTGCTGAAGTTCTGTGTATAATAGATGTGTCATTTTTTATTTTTTGTATGTTTTTTATTATTTTTATAGTGGGCGTTAAAAAACACAATTTTCTAATAAATGTTATATTACAATATAGTGTAAATTATAATTTTTCATATTTTTGTCTATGTTCTGAAGTTCTGTGTATAATAGCTGTCTCATTTTTTGTCATATGTATGTTTTGTATTATTTTTGAAGTGGGCGTAAAAAAACACCTTTTTATGTTTAATGTTGTATTAGTATATTATTATGTAAAATATACCTTAAATTTCATTTTTCTTTCTTGGTATTACTGTGTGGTCAACTTCTCAGGATGGCATCGTTTCGGACATCTATCTTTTGAAATAGGTATCTATGTTATTATACCACTTAATATATTAAATCACACTTTATTTGAATATTTAGCTAGTAACCTAATTATACTAATTAATCATATCTTAAATTATTATCTGAGACCAATTCAACAACTGGCTAACATCGGAAAACAGCATGCAAATAGAAATAAAATCTCCTAAATTAAATTTAAAAGTTGGTCTATTTAACGCATGGTCATTGAACACCGGTCATGACGAATTTATAGTTGCCATGGATAATTTGAATCCAGATATTATGGCTATTAATGAATCTTGGTTAAAAGTAGGGCAAGAGGATAGCGCTCCAAAATTGCCAGGGTATCGTTTATACCTAGCTCCTAGGCCTGATCATATAAAGAAGGGGCGAGGCGGGGGAGTCGCCTTTTATGTAAAGAGGGGCATGAGAGTGCATGTTGTTCCACATCCTATCGTTCCCACAGTAGATCAAATGTGGCTACGATTGAGTGTCTGTGGCAAAACAATTGTTATTGGAACTGCCTACAGACCTGAATGGTTAAATGTCAATACATTTCTGGATGCCCTATCCGATTCTGTTTCCTCATTTATGCATTGCGATAATCTCATTTTGTTGGGGGACTTCAACATCAACATGTTAGAGCCTGGTTGCAGTAAGACCAAACTGTTACTACAGTTCTTAGATTGCTTGAATCTCAGTCAAATAATTACTGAGCCTACACATTTTACGTCTCATAGTCAGACACTAATCGATGTTGTTTGTACTGATGCTGTGGTGAGTGATGTGCGCGTTAAACACAATCCTGACCTAGGAGCGCATGCCATGTTGTTGGTTGAATTTTGCATAAAAAAAGATAAGCCTTGTCCACGGTTTGTTACTTACAGGCCGCTTAATAATATTCTTATGGACTTATTGGCAAATGATTTGGACTCTATAGATTGGGCTTATTTTATGCGAAACAGGGATGTTAATGTTATGGCTTCAGAGTTTACATATTTAATCACAACCATATTTGATCTTCATGCACCTCTCAAGACAAGTAGGTTTAAAAGTCCGCCTCACCCATGGATTACTGACACAGTTAAGACTATGATTAGGATTAGGAATGATTATCATGATAAGTTCAGGGCACTTAAGAGCAATGATTCTAAAAATGATTACAAAAATATGAAACAATTAGTGATTCGAGCCATTGAAAGTGAAAAAACAGCCTACTTCACTCATCATATTAACAGCAACATAAAAAATTCTAAAAAACTGTGGAAGAATCTAAAAGATAATATATTAACGAACAAAACGCAAGCACTTGAACTTCCACCTCAATTTGTGGATCCGGATATTATTAATGCTCATTTTCTAGCTGTTCCTGGTGAGGATTCTGTCGATATTTCTCTGCTATCTTTTTTTGAGCATCATAGACACGGAACTGAGACTTTCTCCTTGAGCCCTGTAAGTGAGTTTACCGTTTCAAAGATCATACAAAATCTTAAATCTAACGCTCAAGGTATTGATGGTATTAGTTTGGATATGGTTATTATGACTTTGCCAAATTCCTTGCCCACCATCACAGCTATCATAAATGAGTCCATCACTAGTGGCATTTTCCCAGATTGCTGGAAGATGGCAGTCATAAAGCCAATTCCCAAGAAAAGCAATCCTGCATCTGTCACTGATCTTAGGCCTATTAGTCTGCTACCCTGTCTGTCCAAGTTACTAGAGAAAGTGGTGTGCTTGCAGCTAATCAAGTTTCTGGAGGAACATAGTATCTTGCCAAAGTTACAGTCCGGATTCCGCAGGGGTCACAGCACTTCCACAGCCCTTCTTGATATAGTGGATAACTTGTTAGCAGCTCAGGACCAAGGCATGTGCAGCATATTGGTCTTGTTGGACTTTTCTCGAGCATTTGATTCAATCAATATCTCCCTACTTCTGTCGAAACTGGCATTCTATGGTTTCTCTCTTAACTCTATTCAATGGTTTAATAGTTACCTCAGTCATAGGAGGCAATGTGTAGAATTAAAAATGACAGATGGCTCATCGCTTCGATCTGCCTCTCAGCCGGTTCCACGTGGTGTCCCGCAGGGTTCGATTCTCGGCCCAGTCCTTTTCATCCTTTATAGTGCCGATATCATCAAGGCTATTGCTCATTGCCAATTCCACCTCTATGCTGATGACTTACAGCTGTACCATTCATTCCTGCCCCGTGACAGTCTCAGTGCTGTGAATGATATTAATTTTGATTTGAGTAATGTTTATAAGTGGTCACAATCTAATTCATTGGTTTTGAATCCTAAGAAATCAAAATTCATTCTTAGTGGTTCAAAAATGAACATTATGAAACTTGATCCCAAGGATTTTCAAATCATAGTAGGAGGTGAGCCTGTGGAATATGTCCCTGAAGCTAGAAGCTTGGGATTGATAATTGATGCTCAACTTAAATTTGAGAGTCAGGTCTCTGAGAGTGTTCGCAGCTGCTTCTACAGGTTAAAAAAGTTGTACCAGATCCGTCATTACCTGAGTGAGGAGGTTCGAATTACCTTGTGTGAATCGTTAGTCTTATCTAAGCTAAATTACTGTGATGTGGTATTTGGACCTTGCTTGCTTGGTAGGACGGAGAAGCTTCTGCAGCGTGTTCAAAACGCCTGTGCTCGTTTTTGTTTTAACATTCCTCCCCGTACGCATGTGTCACCCTACCTCAATTCTTCAAACTTGCTGAAAATGAAGGCGCGTAGGGACCTACACTTAGCAACCCTACTATTTGGTGTTATCAAAAACAAATCTCCCCCATACCTTTTTAGCAAGTTGGAATGGATGCGAGAGAAATCTCGCTACCCTAATAGGTCCTGCTCCCTTGTTTTTGTGACAAAGAAACACAGAACTGTTGCCTTTCGAGGATCTTTTCGCTTTGCAGCTTCCCGCTGCTGGAATGATTTGCCCCCGCCGTTACGTTCCCTGAAAACATTATGCACTTTCAAACTAAAGCTTAGACAACTACTTTTGTCTATTCAAAAAGGCTCATAAAATGGGAGTAGGTTGACACATAAAAATCCAGAAAATGGCTCCACTTACTTTCCTTTTGTTCACGCTTGGCAAGGGGGCTTCTTCTCCTTAATGCGTGTTCTTTTCGCTGATCCATGTTGTTTTATTTGATTATAAGTTTTGATTCTAACCTAACTTAACATGTAATGATGTTTTTTTTATTATTATTATTTTTTATCTTTACTCTGGCCTGCGTTATTGTCTATGCTTGTTCTGTTTGCTTGCAAGATTTTAACAGCCACTACATATTTGCTCACCACAACTTATTAACAACGTATAAAATTACAGTTTACTCTAGTAGGTAATCTAATATACTTATTTATGATTTATTATCGGTAATTTACAACTTCTTTTTATTTTATTCTTATTTTATTTCCTTGAACCACCCATTTCCGTACCACGTTGTCTCGCCCGCGTGATGTCACCCTGTTAGGTCCAGTCTGAAAACCAGCGCTGCTTCCCTACTATGTTCGGGAGTGGCATAAGCTGAGACTTGGACCTAGTTTGGCCACACAGTCGCACTAAGAAACACGATATTTAGCTTTGTTAACCTGCCTACTTATTTGTTATTTATGTGATCATTTTTGTTATGTATGTGATTATTGTTATGTGTCTTTAATATTTTTGTACTGTATGTGTGTGTCAAATAAATAAAATCTTATTCTTATTCTTATTCTTATTACTTTACAATGGTGTATAATTAACTCTGTATAAATCCAGTAGCACTTTCATCTCGACTGTGCAGGGTGTAACAGGTGTAGGACTCCGGTTCCGCCCTGCGTCCACATGTGACGTTATAAATACATACGCTTTCCTATATCGAATCACTTTCTTTCCTCACTCCACGTTGAAAACTTGTACTAATCGTTTGTAGGAAAATGGTTTGGATACATTATGTAAGTTAATTACTTATTATTAGATGTATGCGTTACTTATTATGATTAGTTAAACATGAGAGACCAATTTAAAATAATATTCCGGTCATATCTCACACGGTCAACTGATCCCAAACTAGACATAGCCTGTATTTGTACCAGAGACTGATATACATAATAGATAAAAATTTAACACCCAGACACAGAACAAACATCTGTGTTCATCACACAAATGTTTGTCCAGTGCGGGAATCGAACCCGCGACCTCTAGTGCAGAAGACAGAGTTACTACCAACTGAGCAATGAGGCCAGTCTATTCGTGCTTGGGCCACTGACCATTAAAATTTTTGTACTTGCTTCAAATACTTATTGAAATATTTTTTCAGGCTCTTCTACTGATCTATGCAGACTTAGCATGGACTGGTACAGTTCCTGAGAAGCGGGACCTTGGCGCTTCAGTGGTCTCACCATCACTGGGTCTCGCATCTGGAATAGGACCAGTACCATCAATCGGTGTCGGGGGAATAGCGTCATCAGCGGGTATCGTGGCTGGAGCGTCTTCTGGAGGCCTTGGAGTAGGGGGCTTAGTACCAGGAGGGATACCAACTCGCCATACCTATTCAGAATATCAAACGCACGTCGGCATACCTGTTCCGCAAGCAGTACCTTTTGGGGTACCACGCGCGGTACCGTACCCGGTACACGTTGGCGTACCAGTTGACAGCCCTAGAGCAGTACCAGTAGATGCACCACACCCTGTAGCTCATATTATTCATAGACCAGTCGCAGTGCCCGTGGATCGTCCGTTCCCGTATCCAGTGGCCCAACCTGTACCAGTTACAGTAACGCAGGGAGTGGGGATACCAGTGCCTCAGCCGTACGCGGTGAGTGTACCATCACCGGTAGCTGTGAGAGTACCAGTCGGAGTACCAGTTTCGGGAGGCTACTCCTCCCTTAGTGGTGGAATTGGTATCAGTTCTGGTGTGGGTGGTTCCGGACTTGTTGGGTCTGGGTTGGTTTCGGGTGGCCTGATATCAGGCTCGGGGCTAGTTGGTTCCGGTTACGGTTCGTACGCGTCGGGTTACGGTTCGTACGGGTCGGGTCACGGTTTGTACGGGTCGGGTCACGGTTCGTACGGATCGGGTTATGGTTTATACGGGTCGGGCGTAGGTATGGTGTCGCAGCCGGTGGTGACCAGTGGTTCCGTAGTGTCTAGTCATGGACAAGGTATTCATCATTCTTATTGATGTGATAATATGCCGCACGCATCGATTTCCCACCGATTGATTTCAACCGTCAGTGTTAATAAACATTGTATAGTTTCATAGTATTAAAATCAAATAAGTAATAATAAGTAGTAATAAGTTTGATAGCTCTAACTGCGCTCGCCAACCCGCATGCCCAGCGTGGTGAGTATGGGCAAATCCCCCCACATGATAAGGAATTTGCTCTGTCTGTGGGGGAGGCCATGTTCAGCAGTGGACGTCGAACGGCTGAAATGATGATGATGATGATGATTAAAATCACCGGATAAAACGGGAGAATTTTTTTAAGACATTTAGTCCTAATTAGGTCTTAGGTCCTATAATTTTTCTACTGTATTATATTTGGGCCTATTTTGTATGAAGTTTTATACGATCAACTTTATTATTTTAAGTTTTGTACAAACTAGACGTAAATCCTTTAGTATTTATTGTAGAGTCGCGTTGGCCTAGTGGGAGGTACCCCAACTTTGGATCCGAAAGTCGTGAGTTCGAACCGAACGGGTGCACCAATGAGTTTTTCTGTTATATTTTGTCACGTATGGAATACTCACTACTGCAAAATGTGGACATGTTAGGACGTACCTCTGACTACCACCCTTAGACATCTTCAAGGATCTGATGGCATAGGGATCTGAGAGGTTGTCTACCATGCTTGGGGATAAACGTTTTGAACATGTTTTTTATAGAGAAGGTACATATCAAGAAGGTACATAATATCAAGGTATTATATAAGAAAAGTTAAATTAAGGTAAAAATAAATCTTGTAAATAGGTTATTGAGTAGAATTATATGTTTATTCTAGAAGACAAATATAAATTTGCGATACATTCATGAAATTGTTTTGTTATTTCCTATCTGATAAAGATTTAAAGTCACGTATTTTGTTATCTTTAGTCCAAAAATATACCTAAACCTAGCATGTAACAAAAGGGCGAATTTATAATTGATCGAGGAAACCAATATCTATTTAATTTATAAGATCAGAAACGAATCCGTAGAAGAACCAAGGTCACCGACATAGCTCTCAGAATTAGCAAGTTGAAGTGGCAGTGGGCAGGCCATATAGCTCGCAGAACCGACAACCGTTGGGGAGTAAAGGTTCTCGAATGACGACCACGAGCCGGGCGACGCAGTGTTAGTAAGCCCCCCGATGGACCGACGACATTGTGAAGGTTGCGGGAAGTCAGTGCATGGAAAAGGCTCAACACCATTTGCCATGGAAGTCTTTGGGGGATTCCTATGTCCAGCAGTGGACATCTACAGGCTGATGATGGTGATGATGCTGGCAACAGAACTAGGTTCCACACATTACTATTTTAAGTTAGACTTACCCTGTTTTGTATAGATACAGTTGAAATCAATTTAATAACAAAGAAATCTTTCAAATAATAATTATTATCAAAACTTAAAACAATTAGTAATCCGGATTACTTACCATTTAATCATTATTCACTCGTATTTACTCTTGTCTAATTTCGATATTTATTTGATAACATGTACATATGTACTTATTATAGAATAGATAACAGATATCAGTATCCGTTCTAGAGCCACTGACAGTGGTCATAAAAAAAAGAAAAAAAAAACTGTTCCAATTTCGAATTTAATAAAAACATTCCTTTGTTTGTGAACTTGGCAACTGTGCGGTGGAATATAACAAGGATTTAAAAAATATAAGTTGCTGTGGTAAAATAGTTGAAGAGTGCATAGATTTTTCAGTGAGCAAGAATGTATTCTAGTAAGTATAGTTGCTACCGTTATCATCATCATTATCAGCCTGTAGAAGTCCACTGTTGGTCATAGGCATGCTCCAAAGAGTTCCATGACAAACGGTCTTGAGGCATTTCCATCCACCGACTTCCTGCAACATTAACAATGTCGTCGGTCCATCAGGGGGGCCTTCCAACACTGCGCGGTTCGTGGTTCCTACCTAGGTCGTGGTAACAAGTGCCTAAGTAGGTATAGGTAATTACTTACTGGGTAAATAAACTTTTATCTTTGTTTCATATGAAACAAGCTTTCGTATGCGACTTCGCTCGCACTATACCCCGATAAAAGTATCTTGTATGCTGTTATAGGACACTATCTATTTCTTATATGTTTTGTACAAAGCGTCTCAGCAGTTACGGCATGATTGAATAATAAACGACAGTGCCCAGGGGATTGACAGGTTGAAATGGTAGTGGGTGGGCAAATAGCTAGGCGAACAAACGGCCGTTGGGGCAGAAAGGTTCTTTTGGAGACCACGCACCATTTGAGCGTAGGACGGCCCCACATTTTTTTTTTTTTTTTTATGTTATACGGAGGCAAACAGGCTTACGGCCCTCCTGATGGTAAGTGGTTACCGTCGCCTATTAGCATTAGCAACACCTGGAGCATTGCTAATGCGTTGCCTGCCGAACCCCTCCCCCCCCTAAAGAGCTCTGGCAACCTTACTCACCGCAGGAACACAACACTATTTGAAACAAATAATGTTATTTGGCTGCGATCTTCTGTAAGGCGGAGGTACCTCCCCAGGCGGGCTGCTCCAATTTAGAGCGAGAAAATCTTGCTGTGCCCTACCTCCACCAAAAACCATTTAATGTAAAGACGACCTAAATAAGATTAGGACGCACAAGATAGGTCGCTCTGGAAATGGAAGTGGCCTTTGTTAAGCACTGGACGTGCTACGGTTTAAATGATGATGATGATTACGAGTGACAAATATACAAACATCGCATTCATAATATTAGTAGGATTGATAGTGGTAGCTCTACTCTGTAGATGTATTATGTGGGTGTATTGAATGCATGATGCTCATGTATGATGCACACTCCATTACTTACAGTGTTGTGATAATTCCAAAATGATTTTGTTATTTCGTGTCGGCCGTGGTAAGGTTGATTTTACTTTGAATTTATTTAAGTGTGAGGAAGGTAGTGTTGGAAAGCCCCCGATGGACCGATGACATTGTAAAGGTTGCGGGAATTCGGTGGATGGAAAAGGCTCAAGACCGTTCGTCGTGGAACTCTTTGGGGGAGGCCTATGTCCAGCAGTGGACTTCTACAGGCTGTTGATGATGATGATGTGAGGAAGGTCATATTAAAATGAAAAAAAGCCGCAAAGCTATGCTGGCCTATTGGGGCCTAGTAGGTACGGCGACTTCGATTCGAAGATTGCGGATTCGAACAAGGTCGTGCACAAATAAGTTTTTCTGTTTGAATAATTTAAGATCGCATTAACACGTGCTACTTATTAAAATAATAATGTTATCTGTACTTATTGGAGTCAATGAGCGCTTCGAAGTGGATTTGGGTCAGTAGGTCGTGTTTTGGATAACTTCAGTACCTCCACCACCAATCCCAGTACCTACCAACATAGCCCGCAGTACAATATCTGTAATTATTATGTAATATATAACTCACTCAAATCTATCTACTACTACTTACTCTCTTTTGATATAAGTACCTATCCATACCTACTATAATTATCCTTATTATATACCTTATGTTTATTGATGTTCGTCACGTCGCGTCGCCTAGGCCCCGTCAGAAAACCAGCGCCGCACCTTACATAATATATTGTTCGGTGCAGCCTTATGCTGAGACGGGACCCATTTGCCTCACACAACGCATACTAATTAGCCTACCACTTAGCCACCTACCTACCTACTTTTTTATGTTTTCCTACTGCGTTGTGTATTACCTACCTATAAAGTATTTTCTATTTACCCACCTACCTACTGCACCTACCTGCGTTGTGGGTCAAATAAACAATTTTTTTTTCTGTTTTTCTTTCTTCAGTAAATATGCTAACGTACTTGTTATTATCTACTCGGTAGATATTCAACCGTGTATAAGTAAAATCATACATAATGTAGCTAAGCAGCGGAAAGTCATCGGCATCTCCCTGCCACTTCATATGGGGTCGGCACAACATGTTCTTCTCTTCCACTCCCCTCTATCAGCCGTCATGTCAGTATTAACTCCTTTCTTACTCATGTCGTCTTTCCACAATCTATTCATCTTCTTCAACGTATTGTATGCAAATATATATAAAGATAATGCTGAATTTACTCCCTTTGCAGTTTTATTATAATTTTTTTGTGTATCCTGCTCTTTTTTAATATTTGTATTTTAAAAAAGAGCAGGCATTTATTATTTTTTTTAAGGCAATAATTTTAAATTAAACGCATATATATTGTTTTTTTTATTATTAGTTATAAAAAAAATTTAAGGCAATAAATGTTTTTTTTTTAAATTAAAAAGTTTAAAAAAAGGTTTTGGCTTTAATTTATGCATACATACCTATTCTAAAGTGTATTTTCAGAGCGGAAAGCAAGTATTACTAAAATAATAATTTCCCTATAATCGGAGACAACATGTCTATCACACAAACAAAATAACTAATTATGTTCTTAGTAGGAATTTTCCTATCTGTTGTCTCGAACGTCTGACTCATACAGTAATTGTAGTTAAACTAAACGATGTACTAACACAAACACACAATAAGTAAGTACAACTGATAAGATACGTTCAAAGACCGTGACATATCAATAGTATTCGACAGCTGGCCTCAGAAAGTTGTTGTTTTGTTTTTAAATAAAAAGAGTATTACAGGTATGTTGCTCTTAACCAACCGTTAACGGCCATAGCCCAAAAGAAAACTTGCTGACTGGCCCTTAAGCTGTTTTCATCATAACTTAGTTTATATATATATATTTTGTGATATGATTAGTTAATCGAAGATTGTGAATCATTTTTGTGAAACTTAAAATAGTCCATGAAATCACAGACAGCATTGTTGGAGTGGTATTAGTGGCCCCGCCTTCCGATCCATAGGTCGTGAAGGAAAACATAGTGAGGAAACCGGTATGTCCTAGAACCTTAAAATTCGAAGACATGTGACATGTGCACGAAAGGAGCCTCAAGGCGCACATTGATCCTTTCACTACACTGATTCTTTCACCGACGGTCATAGGCCTTTTTCAGGGCCACCATACTTCAACCTGGTCACTGACCTAGTAGGATAAGATGACCAAGAAAGAATCAGTGTCACGACAAGCAACATAAATTATTTCAATAGCTGACTCGAAGGCCTTCTTGTTGTTTTGGCTTAATTTACTTTATTTAATTCACTAGGTACACTGATTCTTTCATCAAAGTCAAAGTCAAAGTCAAAGGGCATTTATTTCAATAAAATCACTAGGATCACTTTGAAACGTCTTAGAAACTAGGTGAAGCTATGCCTGTTCCTCGCGACCAAGCCTAGAAGAATCATCGACGGTCATAGGCCCTTTTCAGGGCCACCATACCTCAACTTGGTCACTGACCTACTCCTGTAGTAAAATATAATCATTAACAAAAAAGGAGAATAAGAATTTACTTTATTATAAATCGATATTATGTTTGCTTTTTCTAGGCTTTCCTTTCTCAATGGAGAATATCCCAAGGCAGAAAAGTTTCGCCTGCCTCTCCCTGAAGCTTGGCTGTATAATATCTGCTTTACTTATAATTGTAAGTACCTACTGACGTACACATTTACCTACACTATTTACCTAGACAAGTGGCAGTACTAATCTTTATTCTGTACTAGTTTTCTGTGTCTATTAATATATTATCGTTGTGTCTCAAAGAACATTCATCATCATTAACCATTTCAGCCGTACGACGTCCACTGCTGAACATGGCCTCCCTCACAGACAGAGAAAATTCCTTATCATGTGGGGGGATTTGCTCACCACGCTGGGCATGCGGGTTGGCGAGCACAGTTAGAGCTATCGTTGTTAAAATGAGGGACGCTGCTGCCCATCCACTAGATTTTTTCCCTTAGTCGCCTCTTACGACATCCGCGGGGCCTATTCTTCAGTCGAGGCCACCACGACCAAAGAACATTGGCCTACGATAAAATTAAAAATTGTTTTGGAATATATAAACAAAGCTCTTTCATATGACACCCATGTATTGCATTTTTTAAACCATCTGAGGTTATTTTCATGTATGTACTAAAATGATCCTTTTCTTTTCAGTTACATTCAGTACTATCGTTAGCACAATGCACGGCGGCACTCGACGAGCTTGCGAGAAAGCTCAGCGCTGATGACCTGGAGTCCATGCTCATGTTCGGAGTGGTGGTGACGGTTACCATCATATACGCCATCACGCTGTTCCTTACTGCGGTTATGCTAGTTGGGACATTGAGAGTAAGTTTTACGTCGACGTCGACGATTTAACCTTACGCTTCTATAACAAGGTTCCAAGCGATGTGCTAAAGTTATCAATTACCTACCAAAAACTTAATTCTGTAAAAAAATTATTTCAAAATATAAGACAAAAAGCTTGTGACTCAGTACCTAGTAGTAAGTCTATGTTGTGACTGAATCATAGAGTAATTTTGTATATACCAGACTGAATATTCTCCAACAAGCGTAAATGACGTTTCAAAATAATCCATGTGTGATTTCAATCACGTTTGAAGATGGACTTCAATGTTCAAAATTTTGATGTCATTAGTAAATTGCATAGTTTTATTGTAACAAAAAACAAAATACAGCCGTCTTGAAAACCTCCTCCTTTTTGAAGTCGGTTAAAAATGGCATAGAGATCGACCCAGAATGAGGATATTTTAATTATTATTGCCCGTTGAGTTGAGTTGACTTATGAGTCAACTCAACTCACTCGCTGAACTGATTACAGCTGTAGTTTTTTTTTCATTTTAAATGCAAGGTAGGCCTCTCAATATTCCCGCTATTAATTGTTAACGTATTTTGATGATTCTTTCGCAAGTCTATCGAGAATTGTCTCGAAGTGGATTCTTGTACATTTTATTCCTAAAGGATTGGCAATTGTCCCGTGAAACTTAAAACCTTATTAAGGCCTAACATTTCTGTAAATTTTCAGGAGAAACCCAAGCTTATGAGTCCCTGGGTGGTGTGGACATCTATGCAGTTGATACTTTACCTGCTGCTGTTTATATTTTGGACCACAACGAGCGTTATCAACCATTCTGGAGGGAATTCCGTTTTATCGTACGCTCTGGAGTTTGTGATTCTGTGTAAGTTTATTTGAAATTGAAATAGGCTTATTAAAAATTCATACGTATGCTTTATTTGCGCAATATATTCATCATCATTATCCACTGCTTGGCTACAGCTTCCCGGCGGAATTAAGTGCGATAAGTCATATTATATTTGTTTTAAAATGATCCTTAGTTAGACTTCTAAATAAAGTTAATTTTGAGTATGACTTTTAGGAGCTTGCGATATTGTTCTCTCAAATGTCAAACTCAAATCTTACTAATTTTGAGAGCTATGTCGATGCGACGATGGGCTTGCAAGCTGTCACGTATGGAAAACAACTACTGCAAAATCCTGAAACTTATTGCGGAGAGGCTGGACACGGACTGTGTGTTTATGAACATTGGACAAGAGCCCACATTGTGGTTACTTGACCTTTGTGCCCAATTTTGTTTTGTGTTATGTATGTCATCTTATTAAGTCTCGTTTAAATGTATATACATATGTGATATGGACTATTCATGTGTGTTTATGTATATGTCTGAAATAAAGCTTGATTCATCATCATCATCAGCCTGTAGAAGTCCACTGCTGGACATAGGCCTCCCCTAAAGAGTTCCACGACGAACGGTCTTGAGCCTTCTCCATCCACCGACTTCCCGCAACCTTCACAATGTCGTCGGTCCATCGGGGGGCCTTCCAACACTGCATCGCCCGGTTCGTGGTCAAAAGCGTGGTAAAGCTTGATTATATTGATTTTATTATTATTATTAAAATCTATTTCATTTAGTTCAATTATTCCTTTGTTTTAATTTATTGCAGTATTGAGATTCTACATGCTAATGGTCGTGGCGAGCTACTACAAGCAACTTGAAGAGGAGCAGCATGATGGAGAGCGTCTGAAGACCCTCGTCAACCAGGAGACTTGGTACAATAGCGCTTAGTGTATTGAAAATTTTAATGATGACTATATGAAGAGTATACTTTGGAACTCAAAGGACAAAAATTATATTAACTATACGAAAAAAGGATATTTTTAAATGGCAACTTACGTGATATTTTTAATCAATAAACGAAAATATTTCATTTCTTATATCATTTACTTTATTTGGTATACTTTAAATGGAATTTACAACAATACATTCAAAAAATAATTTGACTTATTTTGAAATTGGTAACATTATCTTATTCTAAACATAGTAAAATAGTTATATTTACTTAGCCTTTTCAGTAATAATTATGTAAATATTTTAAACACGAAAAATAAAAACCAAGAAACTACAACGATTTCAATTAAAAAAAACCATTAAAAAAAGTAAAAGAGACGTTTCATCAATATATGGAGCCTGGGCCTGCACTGTGTACACTACTCTAAAATATGGCTAAGCAATAAAGTAAACGTATTTAATTGGTTATTTTATATAAATTGACTTCGTTCTAAGGTACATTAAGATTTTCTTCGACAAACAGAGCAACACACAGTGCTACAAAAATATGGCGGATGGACGTGCGTGAAATGTAATTTTGACAACCTACATTTATCTGACAAAACAAAAACATGAAATCAAACAACATGACATGAAAAATATGTCAATGTCATGTCAAACGCCAATTATTAACCAACATGGCGGCCTTCAAATAGTGTTCACATAGTAAAAAACTTACCAGAAGAACTATTCTTGTACCATCGCATTTGTCTAAAAATTCATGAAATTGTATTTTTCTTGTAATCTCCTATTTTTCCTAATTTTTCTATGTAGTGTATGTACATGGACCAGGCCCAGAATGAAATGGCTCCTTTACCAATTTTTATGAGCAGCTACAGATCTATAGAAATATACACAATTATTTAAGTACTTATCTAATATCTACTGCAATACAGTATTGTAAAATTTTGTATTTATAAAAATATTTTTTGTTTAAAATATACTATAGGTATAGGCAAGTAGATACTATCATCAAAAGTTCCGCCTAACCACTTTAAGGGTATATATTCCATTATGATCTGTTTCTACATTTTTTCTAGCGTAAATGCGTAATCATAGAAACTTTTTTGTCTAACAATTTTTCCTGTTGTTTTAGGTTGCAAGTTGCAACTGAGCAAAGAATGGAAAATCAAAGATATAAAAAATGGCTCATTGAAAAAGGTTACAGTGAGTAAAGTAATCGACCGGACAAGCTTACTCATCCGCAAGCGAATAAATTCAACATGGGAAGACCAAAAGATGTGCCATATAAAATATGTTTAAAAAAAAGCTACTGAATCAAGTCTATTTTGAGTTTGACATTTGAGAGTGTGCAATATCGATCTAGAAAATATTCTAAAGGCAAACTCAAAATAAACTTTATTCAAAAGACGTGAGGATTATTTTCAAATAAATTTTAGATGGCACATCGCAGATCGTTTGACGGCTTTACGTTTGGCGTTAGTACATAGATGCCTTTTTTTTCTCTAAAAAGACTTATCCATAAAGGTACACAGTGTAAGTACCTACTTTTATTTATCACGGTAATCATTATTTTAAATCACAAGTTAAGGCACACAAGTCGTACTTAAAATATTCTTTACTGAATACTACTAGGCCGGTGCCAAACCATAAAGTTTTTTCCATTAGAATCTTCTAAAGTGAATATGCAGTCGCTACGTAAAAAAAAACGCTTCAAATTGAAGCGTATTCTGGTTTATGTACAGTCGGCTGTATTAAAATGTATACATTTCATAATTTTCAAAATAATGCAACAGTAATCGCGCGCGTAATGCCTCAGGTATTGTAAGCGTTCATACGCTACGGTAACCGTATGCTTGCCAACTTAGGAGTATAAAAAAAACATGTCCTCTGCATAAACTCTAAAACTGCCATGAACTTATGCAACAAATTTTCAACTTTATTGTGTACTGTGAAACATCTTCATCTGTATTGTGGCATCATTAAAAATTATGAAATGTATACGAGTTAGTGAAGGCGACTGTACGTAGGTAACTTTCCTTTTAGAATAGGCCTGTTGCACATAAAAGTACAAATGTAAGATGAGCTCGAATTGACGATGCGCTTACGCATAAAATCCAATTTTGTATTGAAAACTACTATTTAACTTGTACTTGACTATGCAACAAGCTCTCAAAAATAATTAAGCCGTGTTCCAATGGCATGCTATATGTCATCTTATACATGTTTCAAAATTTCAAAATGATCCTTACGTCCAAATGTCAAAAGTTTACCTTCATCAGTAGACGCAATCATTTTGAAATTTTCAGATGACATATCACGATACCGTTTGAACTTGGCTTAACTCTAGTCAACTCTATGCCTTTTTCACCTACGTCTACAATAAAAAAAAATATATAAAGCGGTGACTACACTGGATCTCTGTCTCGTGTGTACTTGACTGCGCCATCTCTTTCCATCTTCACTATTGAGCTCCAGATCAGGATCACCAGGTAGATTTGCAGCACTGGAAAGGACAAAATTGGGTTTCATTAAAAATATTTGTATAATCATTAACAAAACAAGCTTTTATGAAATGGGATTGCTATTACTGAATTACCAAAACGAACATCACTCCGACAAAAATAAGCTCAAACATTTATCATTTACTGTTGTTATTCACTATGTCAACTTGTCAACATATATATTTTTTTATACAACAGAGGTGGCAAACAAGCTTACGGCCCACCCGATGGTAAGCGGTTACCGTAGCCTATGAGCGCTTGCAATACCAGAGGCATCACGCACGCGTTGCCGACCCCGAACCCCCTTCCCCCCTAAAGAGCTCTGGCAACCTTACTCACCGCAGGAACACAACACTTTTTGAAACAAAAAATGTTATTTGGCTGCGATCTTCTGTAAGGCGGAGGTACCTCCCCAGGCGAGCTGCTCCAATTCAGAACGAGAAAATCTTGCTGTGCCGTGCAATAAAAAATTTGCAATTCAGGTGAATTGCATTGTCTTTGGAATTTAATGGGTACGCAAAGTTAGGTGTATTAAAAATTGATTGTCAGACTTTTCCTTTAGGTAAATTTGGAAAGGTAGAAGAAAACGAGGAAGAGGGAGACCAAGAATTAGTTACAAGTGCCAGATAAAAGAGAAGATTGTTGTCATGTCGTTTATTGAAGTAAAGGAGCTCGCATTGGAAAGATCAGAATGGAGGAAATTGCATCATTACACCGACAAGAGCTCTTAAATCATAGAAGAAGAAATTTGGCATCGTGTAATTATACAAACATTAGATCGATCTTTAGCTTGAATGCTAGCTGAAATGTAACTGAAACTGGATCATTATTCAGTAGCAAAATATGAAAACACCAAAAAAAGGTATGAAAATCTATGCGTCAACTGCGTTTCTATTGCAATCGATTGAAAAGTTTCCGATACCACATAAACCTCTTTTGACAACCTCGGTGCCGTGGCGGGTGAGACGCAAGGAATGCGGGTTTGATTTCCGCTGCGGGACTAATATTTGTATTATCTGCAAATATTATCCCGGGCCTGGGTGTTGTGGTACCATTGTACTCGTAGTTTCTGATACCCACGACACAGGGAATCCCAGTGTGGGGTCAGGACTATGTATGTTGTTGGGTGTTATTTATTTATTTATCGTATACATATAACTTACACCCCCACCCGATGGACCGACGACATTGTGAAGGTTGCGGGAAGTCGGTGGATGGAGAAGGCTCGACGTGGTACTCTTTGGGGAGGCCTATGTTCGGCAGTGGACTTCATCAGGCTGATGATGATACATATAACTTACTCAGTTGGAAGAGTATAAGGAACAGTTCGCTGGCCGACTCCTTAGCGAGGAATGCGAGGCTGTAGATGAACCCGATGATGGAGTACCCGATCTCAAAGTACAAGTACACCTTCATCAGCAGCACGTGTTTCTGAAATAATACAGGTGAATGTTAAATGAAGTCTGCTACGATAAACATTTAGCAAATATTTATAGGAACGCGTGTATATACCTACAAGGAATGCTCGCGACTTTTTTCGGGAATACTGAGGGTAATTTCAAAAAGGGAATCAAACTTGACAGCTATTTCTGTGATATATGTATGTATGTGTGTATATGTAGGGCACAGCGACATTTTCTCGTTCTGAATTGGAGCAGCCCGCCGAGGTACCTCCGCCTTACAGAAGATCGCAGCCAAATAACATTATTTGTTTCAAATAGTGTTGTGTTCCTGCGATGAGTAAGGTTGCCAGAGCTCTTGAGGGGGGGGGGGTTCGGGGTTGGCTACGCGTGCGGGCTGACAAGGGCCGAACACCGGGCTCAGTGGCGTGTATTGGGAGAGGCCTATGTCCAGCAGTGGACTAATGTGGGTTGATGATGATGAAGATGATGAACGCGTGCGTGATGCCTCTGGTATTGCAATCGCTCATAGGCTACGGTAACCGCTTAACAACAGGTGGGTCGTAAGCTTGTTTGCCACACCAGTTGTATAAAAAAAAAAAAAAAAAAAATAAGATATGGCTGCTGTCAGTGTGAGTGGAGTGAAAACATTATCGACTTAGAATATATTCTCAGTCAGTATTCAATGAGAAACAAAACAGATTTAAAATATTGATTTCAGAAAACGATAAAAGTTTTCAGTTTGCACCAAAACACTCACTGTATCGGATTAAAATGTAAATTGACAGCAAAAAGATTAAGATGGTTATTGGCGTGTTGTTCGCGTGGCGAGTCCTCAAAGCTGGATGACAAAAAACAGGTGCAGTCATAGCAATGAACATAGCAGCAGTACCTTATGCAGAGCTACGATGAAGGCGACAGTGAGCCCCAGCTCGAGCACCAAGCCGACCACGTCGATGATGAGCCTCACGAACTCGGAGGCCAGCTCCGCGCGGTCCGCCTCCGACGCGTTCCGGATCAGCGAGATGTACAGCGACAGGAAGCACGTCGCTGTTATTGTAAGCATCTGGAATAACAAGAACTCAATCAACGAGAGTACTATTATTTCCACATAATTTCTAAGTTGAGTCAAAATGTGGAATGAGAGTAAGTAGTAGTCAGGTAAAACTTGGTGCTTCGATAATGGTTGAGGTACGATTTAGAACCTTACGATTAGAACTAGACTAGACTAGAACCTAACGAATATCCAATCTTGCCAGAACTACGAAGTCATTAAAACTTTACCAAATGGTAGCTCACTTTATAACAATAGTATTAATTGATCAAGCGGGAGAAGCGAGCGAAAATAGGAGGAGGTAGGGCACAGCGAGATTTTCTCGTTCTGAATTGGAGCAGCCCGCCTGGGAGGTACCTCCGCCTTACAAAAGATCGCAGCCAAATAACATTATTTGTTTCAAATAGTGTTGTGTTCCTGCGATGAGTAAGGTTGCCAGAGCTCTTTAGGGGGGGGAGGGGGGGGGGGGGGGGTTCGGGGTCGGCAACGCGTGCGTGATGCCTCTGGTATTGCAAGCGCTCATAGGCTACGGTAACCGCTTACCAACACAGGTGGGCCGTATGTTTGTTTGCCACTTCAGTAGTATAAAAAAAAAAAAAAAATGGTCTGAGATCTACGAACCACCATTTTAGGAATTTGCTAAGTGAGGTGTGTCAATACGTCGAGCGAGTTCCCAACGGATGGCTGGGCCAATATCGATGTTAGTTATTTAGCACAATTTATAAGTGGGTATGTGATAATATCCTGGTAGAGCTTTTGCAACTGTATTACATCACAGTGTAAAGTTGTTTATTAGCAATACTCAAAGGCAGCTTTCGTTGGTTTAACGTAGGTTGAATATCATCATCATCATCAACCTGTAGAAGTCCACTGCTGGACATAGGCCTCCCCTAAAGAGTTCCATGACGAACGGTCTTGAGCCTTCTCCATCCACCGACTTCCCGCAACCTTCGGGGTTGAATAGGTGAGTGACAATTCAGCATAGACAAATACTTTTAATAAACAGGCATTTTTGCATAGGTAGCTATAATAATAATATTCATTTATACAATCAACAATTGGATCATTTGTGTTAGTACCTACTGTTCTTCTTATCCTATGTTAGTCACTACATTTTTTTTTATTTTTTTTTTATGTTATACGGAGGCAAACAGGCTTACGGCCCACCTGATGGTAAGTGGTTACCGTCGCCTATTGACATCAGCAACACCTGGAGCATTGCTAATGCGTTGCCTGCCGAACCCCTCCCCCCCTAAAGAGCTCTGGCAACCTTACTCACCGCAGGAACATATGGTTGGTGGAGATCCTACAGGACGTGTAGAGAGAGAGTGCAGAGTGGTTATTTACAGGTGTATAATATTTACAATAGGTACATGGTATTTACAGAAGAATAATAGAAGATTTAGGAAACACGATAAAGCACACGACCAGAGTAGAAGTAAAAGTAAAAGTAGTCTGACAGACCGTCGTCCGACCGAATCAACAAATTCGTTCTATTCTTCGTCGCTATGCCAACTGAGAGGTATTTGAATTTGGCGGCGACGGAGTGTTAGTGGTGGCGTAGCTCGCCACATATTCCCCCTGGCCAGACCGTGACTACGGTCGATAGAAGTCGGGAAAGTGAACTCTCCTGCCGCTCCGAGTTCTCTTCTCTTCAGAGGCTGTAGTAGTAGGAGGAGCTGCAGGCTTCGTTGTCGGTGGACTTAGTGAAGTAGGATCTGTGGTTGTCTGTGGTTTCAGTAGATGTGCTTCTTTCGACATGTATGCTGGTTTCAACCTGTCGACACTGACGTTGACTATCTTGCCATTGACGTCAAGGGTGAAGAACTTAGGTTGCCTTTCAATAACCTTGTAAGGTCCAGCGTAAGGTGGTTCGAGTGAGCGACGCACTTGATCTCGACGTAGGAATACATGAGATGAGTTGTTCAGATCACGCGGGTAGTAGAAGGGTGACGTAGAGTGCCACGAAGTAGGTCTTGGTGTAAGTTTCTGAATATGCGAACGAAGACGGGCTGCATATTGAGTGACGTCCGCTGTGGTGCAGTCTTCGGAAGGAGAAAGAAACTGACCAGGTAAGCGCAAGGGTTCGCCGTACACCAGCTCGGCTGCCGACGTCTTAAGATCGTCCTTCCATGCGCTGCGGATGCCAAGCAAGACGAGTGGAAGGGCTTCGGTCCATGTTGATGAAGTGTGACACATGATTGCTGCCTTCAGCTGTCGGTGGAGACGCTCGACGATGCCGTTCGCAGCAGGATGGTAAGCAGTGGTGCGGAAGTGGCGCGCACCGATGAGAGCAGTGAGAGACTGGAAAAGGTGGCTCTCAAACTGGCGTCCTTGATCGGTAGTCACACGATCTGGGCATCCGAAACGTGCTATCCAACCAGATACAAGGGCAGCAGCGCATGTTTCGGCTGTTATATCCTTCAGTGGAATAGCCTCAGGCCATCGCGTAAATCTATCGATGACGGTGAGACAGTACCTGTAATCAGAAGATATGGGTAACGGACCGATGAGGTCGAGGTGTATGTGAGAGAACCTCGATGAAGGGGTGAGAAATGATGATAATGGTGATTTGGTGTGTCGAGTGACTTTGCTTGACTGGCATTGCAAGCATTGTCTAGACCACTCTCTACAATCTTTGCGGATCCCTGGCCATACAAATCTTTGTGTAACCAGTCGCACTGTAGCTGAACATCCAGGGTGATGAAGTCCATGAAGCATCTGGAAAGCTTGTTTTCGGAGTTCAGGTGAGATGTAAGGTCGAGGTGGTTTAACAGAAGTATCGCAGTAGATTTTTATGTCGCTATCCATAGCTTTAATCTTTCTGAGTTTAAGGGCGGAGCCGTGGAGTATCAGATCTTGCAGTTCTGAGTCTGAATTCTGAAATCGTGCAAGAGCTGTGTAGTCGATTGTAGAAATCTCCTCCACTCGAGAAAAGGCGTCAGCGACCACGTTGTCCTTCCCAGGTATGTAGCGTATATCGGTGGTAAATTGAGCAATGAAGTCTAAGTGTCGATATTGTCTTGGGGAACATTTCTCTTTATTCGTAGAGAACGCGTAAGTAAGCGGCTTGTGGTCGGTAAATATTGTGAAGTTACGGGCTTCCACCATGTGTCTGAAGTATTTGATAGCTTCATAGATTGCTAAAAGTTCTCTATCATAGGGGCTATATTTCTTCTGAGCGCTGTTTAATTTGTGAGAGAAGAAAGCAAGGGGTTGCCAGTCTGCATCTTTGCGTTGCTGGAGAACAGCACCGAGTGCTATATCAGAAGCGTCTGTTACTATGGATAGTTCTGCTTCCACGTCTGGGTGAACGAGTAGGGTAGCTTCAGAGAGGGATGTTTTACAGTCTTCAAATGCTCTCATTAGATCTGGCGTCATCTCTATAGGGTGAGAACCTTTGACTTTTGGGCCAGATAGTAAGGCGTTCAATGGCGCTTGAAGGTGAGCTGCGTTCGGTATGAATCGACGGTAGAAATTCAATACTCCAAGGAAACGTCTCAGCTCTTTCACAGTCTTGGGAGTGGTATATTCTTTGACAGCTTGAACTTTGGCATCGAGCGGGCGGGTTCCTTTGGCAGAAACTTGATAACCTAAGAAGGTAACCTGAGATTGTCCAAGCACGCACTTCGAGGTATTCACTAGTATTCCGTACTGTTTTAAACGCTCGAATAATAGACGCAGATGTTTCTTGTGCTCTTCCAGTGATGATGAAAATACCAAAATGTCGTCGATATACCCGTAACAAAAATCCATGCCAAAGAGTACCTCATCGATGAACCTCTGGAAGGTCTGGGCAGCATTGCGAAGCCCGAAGCTCATGAAAGGAAAGTCAAAAGGGCCGAAAGGTGTTGTAATTGCACTTTTTGTTATGTCGTCGGGATTCATGCTGATCTGGTTGTAGGCTTTCACGAGGTCTATTGTCGAAAATACGCGACATCCGGACAGTTGGTAAGCAAAATCTTGTATGTGACGGATGGGATACCTGTCGGGAATAGTCCTGGCGTTGAGAGCGCGATAATCACCGCAGGGTCTCCAGCTGTCGTCCTTCTTCTTCACCATGTGAAGTGCAGACGACCAAGGACTTTCCGATCGTTTGGCTGTGCCGTTTGCTTGCATTTCGTCGAACACTTTTTTTGCAGCGTTGAAACGAGCTGGGTCGAGACGTCTTGGCTTACAAGAAACTGGAGGGCCTGGTGTGGTTCTGATGAAATGAAGAGTGTTATGTTTAGGAGTGGATCTCACACCAGCCGGTCGCGTGATTTCAGGATATTCGGATAAAATTTTGTGATATTCAGACTCGCCTGTTATTGTTTTTACGGATAAACAATCGATATATGAGTTGCAGTGAATGGCTTTTACTGAGAGTGAAGTGACGTTGTCAATCAAGCGTTGATGTTTACAGTCGACGAGCAAACCATAAAAACTCAAAAAGTCTACGCCGATTATAGGTTTACTAACGTCAGCGATTGTAAAACTCCATCGAAAATCTCGTCGGAGGCCTAGGTTGAGCTGTAGGTTGATAGGTCCGTAAGTATGAATCACTGTGTTGTTTGCAGCTAGTAGGTCAAACTTCGATTTAGGGCAGGACGTCTTGATAACTGATCGCGGGAAAACACACAAGTCAGAACCAGTGTCCACTAGGAACTGCATTTTCGACGCATAGTCGGTTACAAATAGACGGCCTGATGATGAAGAAGGGCAGTCGTTGGCCGCTACATGCGACCGCCCTGAGAGTTTTCCGCCTTGAAAGTACAGGGCTGCTTGCACTTTATTGCCTCTGATCCGTAGGTGAAGTGGTAGAAACAGTGTGGATAGTCCGGAGGTGGTTGTTTCGGTCGTGAGTGCGAACGAAATCGGTAGTTTCTTCCTCTTGGTGTTCGTGAGGGTGAGCGTGACCGTGCTCCTTTAGCTACCTGTTCCGTGAGCATAGCTACCTGCTTCGTTAGTTCTCGGACTTGGGTTAGCAAACCATCTTCTTCTTGCAAAAAAAATGGTACCTTGACCGCATCTCGCAGTTCTTCCGATCCGCCGTACTCGGAACTCCAGAACTCGGCGTCCTGAAAATCTTCACCAGCCTTCGACATAATCACGTCGGTGGTCACCAGTTATGGTTAGTGGAGATCCTACAGGACGTGTAGAGAGAGAGTGCAGAGTGGTTATTTACAGGTGTATAATATTTACAATAGGTACATGGTATTTACAGAAGAATAATAGAAGATTTAGGAAACACGATAAAGCACACGACCAGAGTAGAAGTAAAAGTAAAAGTAGTCTGACAGACCGTCGTCCGACCGAATCAACAAATTCGTTCTATTCTTCGTCGCTATGCCAACTGAGAGGTATTTGAATTTGGCGGCGACGGAGTGTTAGTGGTGGCGTAGCTCGCCACAAACACAACACTATTTGAAACAAATAATGTTATTTGGCTGCGATCTTCTGTAAGGCGGAGGTACCTCCCCAGGCGGGATGCTCCAATTTAGAGCGAGAAAATCTCGCTGTGCCCTACCTCTCGTAAATTTAATAAAACATGTATTTAAATTATAATAATATTAATAAAGTGCTCATTGTTTCACTTTCAAAAGTACCTAATATTTAAATAAAATAAAGATTATAATTAAAATAACATATAAATTAATTGATTTAAATAAAATGTATTATTGTGTAAGCAGAATGTGAATGACGTTCGGAACTTAGACTGTGATTTAATCGAGCTTAGCATCAATTTAAAGGTTCACATGAAGGGAAGGAAGTTGAGGTTTCTTTTGAGCCTCACCCTGTTCGATCGTCACCACACTGAAGCTCTACTTCCATTTTGTAAAGACATTATTGAAAAATTAATAAGACTGGTCGCGAGGAACAGACGTATCTTCACCTAGTTTCTAAGACGTTTCAAAGTAGTGGTATTATTTCTAACTTAGTTTGGAGGTCCATAGTCCTTAATGTTATTTTTATTTTTTCAATCAATTATGTACTTACCACCTGAGATTTATAGAACAAATAAACATTTTTTTTATTTATTTTTATTGAAATAAAGTCAATTTGAATTTAAAGAAGATTCTTGTCAACATAGAGATGATGTAGAAATTCTTCAGAAAGGCTTACCAGATTTATGTATGCAAATGCCATGAGACCCCTTCTCAGCGGGAAGCAGAAGCAGCATCTTGTCAGGATGGGAATTTCCACGGAGTCCTTGATTTTGTCCCTGAAAACGATAAAATGAGGCTTGTAGCGCTTGAGAACAGATTTTTTTTTTTTTTTTGTACAACTGAGTTGGCAAACAAGCATACGGCCCACCTGTTGGTAAGCGGTTACCGTGGCCTATGAGCGCTTGCAATACCAGAGGCATCACGCACGCGTTGCCGACCCCGAACCCCCTCTCCCTAAAGAGCTCTGGCAACCTATACTCACCGCAGGAACACAACACTATTTGAAACAAATAATTTTATTTGGCTGCGATCTTCTGTAAGGCGGAGGTACCTCCCCAGGCGGGAAAATCTCGATATGCCCTAACTCTTCCAAAAAGATACGCTAATATTCTAGTAGAAGTACAAACGGAAGAACCCGTTGTGTTGAAATTTGTGGTACCAACATCGTAGTCGTTCGCAGGATCATTAAAAATAATTTTATACGACATATCAAGGATGTGTCGATGGACCGATGACATTGTAAAGGTTGCGGGAAGTCGGTGGATGGAGAAGGCTCAAGACCGTTCGTCGTGGAACTCTTTGGGAGAGGCCTATGTCCAGCAGTGGACTTCTACAGGTTGTTGATGATGATGATAATGATCAAGGATAAACCAAAGAGGTTGAATGCAAAAAAAAAACTATAATATGATAAACGCATGCCGTTTGAACACGACTCTATCATGTCCTACAACGTTTTTCACGTAATTTTAATCTTTAGTTAACTCTAAAAATTTTGTCCACAAAGAGTTTCATGACGAACGGTCTTGTGCCTTTTCCATCGACCAACTTCCCGCAACTTTCACAATGTCATCGGTCCATAGGACTTTTTATCTTGTTTTATTTGGTTATCGATAGCGCCATAGGTTGCTTCCGCCAAAACTTTACAATTTGTTTTCCTTTCTTTGTTTTCCGTCCTTACAATCGCAGGACCTACGGATGTACTTGAAATCGGAAACGGTTAGTGATAGAGAATTCAAGATAAACACTGAACTTCTGTTACAACATTATTTTATCAGTAATTAATTAATAAACAAGTTATTATAAAAAATATCATTTCCTGTAAATTTACTGTATTACTGTACTGTACTGTATTACTGTATTTGTTGTATTTAAACTGTATTTTACGAGAGGTAGGGCACAGCTAGATTTTCTCGCTCTAAATTGGAGCAGCCCGCCTGGGGAGGTACCTCCGCCTTACAGAAGATCGCAGCCAAATAATATTATTTGTTTCAAATAGTGTTGTGTTCTTGCGGTGAGTAAGGTTGCCAGAGCTCTTTAGGGGGGAGGGGTTCGGCAGGCAACGGCTTGCTAACAGCAATGCTCCAGGTGTTGCTGATGTCAATAGGCGACGGTAACCACTTACCATCAGGTGGGCCCTAAGCCTGTTTGCCTCCGTATAACATAAAAATATATATATATATATATATAGAGTAGGTAATTCTAATGTCTAAACTCTCGCCGTGGTGGCCCGGGCTGAAGAATAGGCCCCTCCATTAATACCCCTGGATGTCGTAAGAGGCGGCTATGAGAAAAAAGTTAGGGGATGGCAGCAGCGTTCCTATCAACAATAGATTTATATCTGTGGATGTCGTAAGAGGCGGCTATGAGAAAAAAGTTAGGGGATGGCAGCAGCGTTCCTATCAACAATAGCTTTATATCTGTGGATGTCGTAAGAGGCGGCTATGAGAAAAAAGTTAGGGGATGGCAGCGGCGTTCCCTATCAACAATAGATTTATCTGCGCTCGCCAACCGCATTGCATGCCCAGCAGCGTAGCGAGTATGGGCAAATGATGCCAACCGAAGCATCAAAAACTATCCCATTGACCCCTACTAGTAGTCGGTAAGGAACGAGATGCTTTGCCCACCAGAGGCACTTGTTACTGTGAGATATAAATAGCTTGTCAGTTTTGTATTGTCACGAAATACGCCCCTACTAAAGCCGGTATTTACTTCGAAAGGCGGTATTCACTTTTCACATCTCACGGTGACAAGTGAGTAACGAACCTTACGAAACCCGGGGCCCAATTCTACTAATCTAATGGCTTCAAAATGGTTCATTGGAAAAATGGCCACTTTTGACACTTTTAGTAAGAAAAAGAGCACCAGAAGCTCTGGGAGAGCAGAAAGGACTGTAAGCAGGCGAAAGTCATGCTCTCGGGCCCAGACAATAAGTCCACCAACACCATAATAAAGATGAAACGCGAGGACCTGCGAATGTTGGTGGGCATCATCACAGGTCACTGTGAATTAAACCATCACCTGTACAAGACAGGGGCTACTGACAGCGTATTATGTCGGGGCTGAATGGTAATGGTAATTTTGCACTGTACAGCCACGGAAGAGGCCAGGGCCACATCGGGTCTGCGGGCCGTGATCGGAAGCAGCTCCCAGATACCGCCGCATTCAGGGATACTGAGAGAATGTTACCAACGACCCAAAGTCCTGCTTCGCTATTTTAAGGACCTGGGCTGGCTGGGGTAGGGTTAGCATAGGGGGACAATGCACAAACACCCCACAGCGGGAAGTCAGTGCAGGTCTAACCACCCCCGATTAGAATTAGAATTAGAATTAGACACTTTCAGTATTCTGCTATCGCAGTCGTATATAAATGGCAGTCATTGTGGTAGCAATGAACCAATGAAATCAAAGAAACGAAGGTGGCGGCAATCGTAACTGAATGATCATTATCATGCGATTATCATAAATATATAAATAAATCATTTTCAAGTCATTGAATTAGTCCCGGGCCTTAGTAATGGATATCTAAACTGTACAATCATATCAAATCCAAATGTAGAAATCAAGTATAATGTATGGTTATCTGTATCCATTAAAAAAAATACAAACCTTTTCCCACAATGGTCCCTGTTAGAAAAATGATTTTACTTGCAAAATACAAGTGCCACTTTGACTTTATGCGCAATTCTCATAGCCCAGTTACCGTAGACGGAAGATTACACCTCGATTATGTTAGATTATGTATAGTTACTGCACAGTCTATGATTACTTCTGTATGTCACTGTGGTTGCTGGTAATGAGGAATTGTACTATAATAGCTACCTTCTCTATTTGTTGAGAATTGTGCTTGCTTTTCGTGTTAGTGGTTCTTTCTTGATCACAGTCATAGTTGCCCTGAAAAGGGCCAACGACTGGTGAAAGAACCAGTGTGGCGAAAGGATTAATATGCGCGTCTTAGACGCTCCTTTCGTACATGTTTTAGAATTAACACACGCGGCTTTCCTCACATTTTCCTTAACATTTGAGAGCACATAAATTTTCCAAATGGAAAATACATTGTAGCACGTGCGGGGTTTGATCTCACGACCTTTATTTATTCATTATTTATTTAATCTTTAATGCACACAAAAGACAATGTACAAAAGGTGCGCTTAATGCCAAGGCATTATCTACCAGCCAGCCTGATTGGGTAGAGACAGGAGGTTGGCGTGCGACAGATTGTTTAACTTAACTAAAAACTATACTATACATAACCATACACTATATTTAAATATATATATAATACACTGCAATAGATTAACAGATAGTACAAAACAGTGTTTTATTAACATGTAGTGTAGATGCTATATGTTCTTAAGGAAATGTTCACGAGTTAATCGTTTAAATGAATCTTTGGAATCAACTTTAAATGGGAAGCTGTTGTCTCTAACACCATTCTACCAGTGCTGGATTTTGACATCATAATAATTGCTTGGTGTGGCCGTTAGAATGTAACAGATTGCCCTGAATTTACCAATTTTGAATTGCCCACGTAGAAGCACGTTATGAAGCAAATAATAATAATAAATAATAAATATTCCGGACACATCACACACGGTCAACTGATCCCAAACGAGGCATAGCCTGTACTATGGGTACCAGAGACTGATATACATAATAGATATATATTTAACACCCAGACACAGAACAAACATCTGTGTTAGTCACAAATGTTTGTCCAGTGCGGGGATCGAACCCGCAACCTCTAGCGCAGAAGGCAGAGTTACTACCAACTGAGCTATGAGGCCAATCAGTGGAGAAGCATTTAGGTAACTTTCCATATCTTACGAGGACTGACAACATAAAATATCTCGGCGTTTACGTACATTGACCAGCTTATAAACTGGAATGTTACACATCGACTACCTGACATATCACGCACACGGAAGCTTATCTATGTAGTCAAAAATCTTAGATCCAGTGCAAACTCAAAAATATTGAAACGAGTATATTAGGCGCTCGGCGTATCCCTACTAAGATAATGCATCTCCGTATGGGGAGGCGCTGCAAAAACTAAAATGCTGCAAATAGAAAGAGCATAATTGAATTTGGAGACAAACAAGAGCACGGACGGACAAACAAGAGGAAGTGCTCTTGTTTGTCTCCAAATTCAATTGTGCTCTATAAACTATCGCCTGGCTTGCGACAAGCCGGGCCCGTGGGGGCCCACGTAGGCTGGGGCCCGGCAAACGTCACCTCGAATATATGGCCAGTCCGACACTGGTGTTGCGAACAATGGACAATTTGTCTAGAATGTCTAGATTGTAGATAAAGTAAGGTAAATACAAAACTATAGTGTGTAACTAGCGCACTGGCTGTTTTTTTTTTAATTTTTTTTATTATTTTTTATACAACAGAGGTGGCAAACAAACTTACGGCCCACCTGATAGTAAGCGGTTGCAATACCAGAGGCATCACGCACGCGTTTCTGACCCCGAACCCCCTTCCCCCCTAAAGAGCTCTAGCAACCTTACTCACCGCAGGAACACAACACTATTTGAAACAAATAATGTTATTTGGCTGCGATCTTCTGTAAGGCGGAGGCACCTCCCCAGGCAGGCTGCTCCAATTCAGAACGAGAAAATCTCGCTGTGCCCTACTTCCTCCTAGAGACATATTTGCTACTGTGTAGGAGAGGTAGCTTCTATTTTCGATACCTAAAGTTTTGAAATAATTATGCTATTGTTCAGCGTCTGTTAATTTAACCTTGCTGAGTTTCAAATTGTTATATTATTGCACTGTTTTTAGCTACTCATCAAATTAATTAGGGTCATTTATAAGCACACTCATTGTTTACAGTGTTTTGTGTCATGTTTGAAAATGCTGAAATTGGATCGGAATGTTAGGTACTTATTAGGAACAAATTGAAGTTCTGCAGTACCAGCTTATTGTGAGTTTCTGCGAAAATCTGCCATAAAAGGTTAGGTTAGGTTAGGTTAGAGCTGTGACCACGGACCTGCTGGGGTGTCCCAGTGGGCGGAGAGGTGAACTCCGACGTGGCGCGTCCCCGGGTGGCGGATAGGGGGTTCCGGTGTGCCGACAGCCTCCAAGCGGGGGTTGTCGGCACACTGGCGCGGACCAAACACTGGGGGGGTTTAGGGGGGGGTTAGCTTCTCCGCACGTCCCTTTGACTGAGCAAAGGGCGCAGTGGATGGAGCAGGGATGGGAGCTCGGAACCCACGTGGTCACTCGTGACTCGTGGACTGAGGGTCTTGGCTTAGCCGCCCGGGCCGCGAGGAAGAAAACCTCTCTAAAAAATTACCCGCGGCGTACCACCGAGAGTGATGGGGTTGTGGTTATGTAGTTTACTATGTACCATTTCCCCCGCAACTCTCAATCCCGGCAACATGTTGGTGGCGAGGGGGACTCGACCATGTGCCATTATCATGGCTACACACGACATGGTCGACTCACCTCGCTACCGTTCGGCATGTATGGTCAGGACTGAGGCCGCTCAGGGAAGGAGGAGAGGAAGAAAACCTCTGTAAAAAATAACAACGGCGTAACACCGAGAGTGATGGGGTGGTGGTGGGACCACCGCCTCCGCAACTCTCTATCCCGACAACATTTAGGTGGCAAAAGCGACTCGATCGTGAATAAGCATGATTGACTCGCCTAGCTACCTTGTGTATGGTCCGGAGGCCGTTCAGTGGGATCGGTGTGAGGCCGATCCCACTCTGGGAAGGAGGAGAGGAAGAAAACCTCTGTAAAAAATAATGCGGCGTAACACCGAGAATGATGGGGTGGTGGTGGGACCACCGCCTCCGCAACTCTCTATCCCGACATCATTGAGGTGGCAACAGCGACTCGATCGTGTAGCCGCATGATTGACTCGCCTAGCTACCTTGTGTATGGTCCGGAGGCTGCTGAGTGGGATCGGAGCGAAGCCGATCCCGCTCTGGGAAGGTGGCGGTGCTGCTGGTTGTTGGTACCGACAGCTGCGCACCGCCTGCCCCGTGAGGGGGGCGAGCGGTAGCCCCTGCCGAGTGACAGGGGACTTTTCGGGTCCGTGGGTGGTCGGAGCGGGGTTCCGGCTGCTCGTTAGCGGATTCGGGATGGCGGCGGCACTCCAGGCAAGTGCCGCCGTGAGCTCCGCGCACTTTATGCGCGGGTTCTGGTCGTGGCTATGGGTGCCATTCCCGGGATTGTGCTCCACACAACAGGCAAAATGCGAGAGGGGCACCGGTGCGTTCCATTGGAGATCCCGGAGCCCCTTGACATGCATGGAGGCTGGCCAACGTGGTGGTTTTAGTCGGTAAGAGTCCGACATACCCTTTCTTTTGCCCCCGCAAAAGGAAATCCATGAGGATTTCCCCACGTTAAAAAAAAAAAAAAAAAAAAAAAGTTAGAGCTGTGAACCTGAGCTGAGAGCCAGGAATCAAGGCAACGGGAAATAATATCGCTTATCACATCATCGTGGTGGTGGGCAGACACCTTTATTCACTGTAAAAGTCATCATCGCACTGTATCTACAATCTAGAGTAGATTGAAGATATAGTACTAGATATATATGACAAAAAAATATTCGCTAAGAGTATATTTAAGTTTGAATTTTAGTCAGTAGGCACTTTGGTATATACTGTAAGCTTGCTGTTTTAACTGAAATAAATAATTCTAATTCTAATGAAGATCTTGCGCCTTATACCTTAACCACCTCAGTATTGAGGAACACAACACATAAAAATAAACACCAAAAATATATTCAAATCGGTGCCATTTTGGAGTCTTTACGAGAATAAAATACGGCAATTGATTTTTTATAATTATATAAATGTGCTTCATCCCTCTTAGAAATCGATTTTTTTAATGATAAATATCTGTATCCTACTGAAGATGTACTAACGATATAGCTCTCAAAAAGTCAAACTCAAAATAGACATTATTCGGTAGAAGTGAGGATCATTTTCAAATACACTTCAGGTGACATATCGCACATCATACAAGATCACCAAGAAATAATCAGTGACACGACAAGCAAGCATCGCACATCGTTTGAACACGGCCTTAGACATACCTACGAGAAGTTCTTTATTAATATTGCAGAGCCTCAAGACGAAAGTCTACAATCAGTACAATCAGTGCGTGTTGCCAGTGATGACATATGGCACTGAGAATTGGTCGCTAACTATTGGCCTCATACACAAGCTCAAAGTCGCTCAACGGGCTATGCAGAGAGCTATGCTCGGAGTTTCGCTGCGTGATAGAATCCGAAATGAGGAAATCCGTATAAGAACCAAGGTTACCGACATATCTTTCAGAATTAGCAGGTTGAAGTGGCAGTGGACCGGCCATATAGCTCGCAGAACCGATAACCGTTGGAGAACAAAGGTTCTCGAGTGGCGACCACGAACCGGACGACGCAGTGTTGGAAGGCCCCCCACCCGATGGACCGAGGACATTGTGAGGGTTGCGGGAAGTCGGTGGATGGAGAAGACCGTTCGTCGTGGCACTCTTTGGTGGAAGCCTATGTTTTTTTTTTATTTTTTTTATTTTATTATTGAAACAAAATCCACAGCTCTTAGATAATATGGTACAACTTAACTAATTCACTTTACTTAAAGCCAATAAAGGATTTTTTTTATTTAGCTAATACATTTATTAATTACGACCGTCACTGATTTGACACAAAACTAATATTATATATATATGTATGTGTGTGTGTATGTGTATATGCGTGTATATATGTGGTGTATGTATGTTCAGCAGTGGACTTCATCAAGCTGATGATGATGATGATTGCTAGAATACTAACCGCTGAATAGTTTCCGTGAGGCAACTTCGTTTTCATAGAACGTTTAGAAGACCTGTATTGTAACATTCCGCACAATTACTCGGACAGTGGATCCTTGAATTTCGCAATTATCTGCTCATCTGAAGCGGCTCTCTGAGTTTTCCGCTTCGTTCGCTACACTGTCCAATAACAGCCATAGCGTTCCGCCTCTCCCACACCTGCGTCTATCGCCGTAAATAACGCTAAAATTATAGCGCTTATTTACGGCGATAGACGCAGGTGAATGTCGAATGGCGACCACGAACCGGGCGATGCAGTGTTGGAAGGCCCCCCACCCGATGGACCGACGACATTGTGAAGGTTGCGGGAAGTCGGTGGATGGAGAAGGCTCAAGACCGTTCGTCATGGAACTCTTTGGGGGAGGCCTATGTCCAGCAGCGGACTTCTACAGGCTAATGATGATGAGACGCAGGTGTGGGGGAGGCCCTGGAAACGTGATTTGTTTAAGAGTCAGATACCTATAGTATCTTTAATCAAGTGGAATTTTAAGGTTTCAAAAACTGAATCAAAAATCCTCGTTTGCCTAGTGGGAGGTACTCTAACTTTCAATTCAATGGTCGTGGTGCACCAATGATAGGGCTTTAAGGGGCAAAGGAAAACATTGTGAGGAAATGAGGAAAGGAACAAAGGAAAACATTGGAAGGCCTCATAGCTCAGTTGGTAGTAACTCTGCCTTCTGCGCTAGAGGTTGCGGGTTCGATTCCCGCACAGGACAAACATTTGTGTGATGAATTCAGATGTTTGTTCTGTGTCTGGGTGTTAAATATTTATCTATTATGTATATCAGTCTCTGGTACCCATAGTACAGGCTATGCCTAGTTTGGGATTAGTTGACCGTGTGTGATATGTCCAGAATATTTAAATAAGTAATTTTTTAATAATTTTACATAACTAATTGTGTATAATAAAAGATAACTTTATTTACAGAAAGAAACTTAAAAATAATACAAGTTAATATTTACAAAGTACACAAGAAACAGTTGAGCCATCTAAAGACCGTTACAAACGATCTATAGATAGCTCAACTGATCCAGATCACTACCAGTCGGAAGCGTCCCCAAGACGCTGGCGGAATTGCCACGCTGGATGGCAATGCTAATTCGCTGGGCCAAATAAGAGCCAGCTTAATAATTTTGTTTAATACATTTTTATTAATAAGTAATAATAATTACTATTTTTTTCACTATTTATTCATTTTGTTGATAGACAAAGTCCCTTTCGGCAACTATGCCGAAAGGGACTTTGTCTATCAACTAGTCTGTCTAACTGTCTTTGTTTCGTAACTAGTACTAACTAGTTAGAAATCAGTAAAGTATAAATCACTATCTAATGGACCAACCAAATCAATGGAATTGCTTTATTTTATCTACACGTGTGTTATAGAAGGAAAAACCATAAAGTGCAGTATTTCATAACATCATCGCTGGAATTCTAAAACAATCCTCATTTTATAACTATCTGTTCCAACCAATGAAAAACATCGTCTCTTATTAGTTAGACTGACTAGCAGTCCCGCTCGCGACTTCGTCCGTGTTTGTATACCTACGTTTCTATTATCCTTACCAAAGTACTAACACTTATTATGCAGATATTTACCTACTTATACATACCGTCCCGTCACCATTCCGTCACCGTCACCATCATGGTCACGTCTTATTTTGTTTTCAATACATTTTTGCATCCCCTGGGGATGCACAAATGTATCAAAAATGTGAAAAACAGGCCTTGAGGGTTAATACCCTCAAGGCTTGCTTCTCATAAAACTCATAATCTTCATGTTAATTTTCATGTTTCTAACTAGTAAAACATGGAACTTTCATACATCCTTTCAACCCTTATTTCACCCCTTTAGGAGTAGAATTTTGCAAAATCCGTTCTAAGTGCGCGCCTACACCCCTTAAAGAATGCCTGTGCCAAATTTCAGACACCTCGGCCCAGTAGTTTCCGAGCTTTCGTGATGAATTAATAAGTGAGTGAGTGGACTACTCCTTTATATATATATAGATATAGATTGATTTCCGCAAGTCACATTTACAACATCATTGTCCACTTCAACTCATTTTAACTTGACAATTTGCTTTAAAATCTTAAGACTTTCTTCAGATCTCCTTTAGAAAAGACTATATCCTTTAGAGCGATAGCTTCCTATATTTATTACACTAACTGTTACTGTAAATTCTAAGAATTTTATATATATCCGAAAATTAGTTACTAATAACATTTTATGGGACAGCACTAGGTGAAACTGATCACCAAAATCGTCCTTTACCTAAATAGCCTACTGACAGTCGACGAAATAGTAAGTGTGTGCGGCTCTTTAGGCTCCTTTTGTGCTCACGTCACATGTTCTCGCACTTGACCGTCTTTTTTTTTTTTTTTTTGTGACAAAAGTATTTTTATTTAGTAACAGAAAAATAATAATAATAACAGTTGTAAATTAAACTAAAATAATATTATACTAGAAATGAACTCTGTTTTCTACGACTACGACTACAAGTAGAAAACAGAGTTCAGATCACCAACCACAGGTAGCGTGCCCAAAAGGCTGGCGACGTTACCTCGTTGGATCGCTATACTGATCCTTTGTCCGAGGTAAGCACCAACCTTTTTTGAATGATGTTTCCTTTTACTTAAATATCTCATTAAAATTGCCCTCAGAATTATAAGAATAGAAGAATCTACAATATGAATATACCTTCGCATACTTTCTCATGACCTTTCCAAGTGGAGTATCGGCCACACGTGCACCACAGCATAGCGGTCCTTTGTTCTCGTGACAATATTTTTTTTTATTCGTGGCTATTCAATAATTCGACAGTTCTTTAGAAACAAAAGAACATCTTGCAAGCGTTTCTATTAACTGAACGTATTCAAAAAGTGTTTAGTTCCGCCACATGTGCATAGCATCATCTACAAAAACGGTACGGTACCTCTAGTAGATGTACCTACCCACTTTTCAACTTTTTGTATGAACTTTTTGCTATCAAAGCATTACTAAGTGGTTTTTGTATTATTTTATCGAGCGAGCGAAGTTTTTTCAAACAACTTTGACGATTTGGCGTTGTATGCTAAAATGTATGTACTTATGTAGGTATGTATTTATTGTTTGTTCGAGCATAAATTTAGATCCGTTGATCGATCAAGTTTCACTGGTAGGAATGAGTTGAATAGGGTTTTCGGTTCCAAAAGCGATAAAAAAATTTAATGATGCAAATATAGTGATTTTGATACCTACTTGCTTAGTTGTCAAGTAAATAAACGTTTCGTTCCAAAGTGCTTACCCAGTGGCGGATTTGCAGTCTTGGCCGCTCTAGGCCCCAGGCCGCCCCTTTCTCAGCACCCATCATGTAGACTAGGTACATAATGAATTTACTTTATTGCCAACTTTATATATATCGAAATCAGAAATGATGAAATCTGTTCGAAGCTGCATGTCTACTGTAGCAAGTAGTAATAAGTCTATGGAGCAGCCTTTTAAATATTTAGGTACTTTGCATTTGATTTATTTCTTGCTATCTTGGTATCAGTGATTTTTTTTGTCACGATTTATCGCCCCTTATATCTGGCCGCCCTAGGCCCGGGCCTACTGGGCCTTAGGGCAAATCCGCCACTGCTTACCTACCTTCATAGGTCAAGTCTGCACTGACTTGACTGAGCGCTCTTGTTGCAACAGCCATCAGCGACTGTGCCCGATGCACTATAGCGTGAACTATGCTTTACTTCATGCCCTTATCAGTAAGTGGGACAAACGGTTAGTGCAGGCGAAAGCAAGAGTGGATTTAGAAATTGTATCGAATCGTGAGAAGGCGTTAGACTTGTTCTTTTAGTAGAGAGAGTAAAATTTAGTAATACCTATATTACGACGAACTCGGTGTGGCGCAGCAATCGAGTGCTCGTCTGAGACCCAAGAGGTGTGGGTTCGATTCCTGCTGCCCCCACACTAGGATTCCCTGTGTCGCGGTTATCAGAAACTACGAGTACCATGGGTACCATGGTACGCCTAGTTTCAGATACTACACCCTTCATCATCGATGGGCATGGGGGTTGGCGAGCGCAGTTAGATATATCTGTGTTAAAATGAGGGACGCTGCTGCCCATCCCCTAGCTTTTTTCCCTTATTTGCCTCTTACGACATCCACGGATAGGTAGATATAGAGGGGCCTATTCTTATGCCGGGGCCACCACGGCCAATATACAACACCCAGACCCGGAACAAAAATTTGTGCCTCAGAGGAGGTAGGGCACAGCGAGATTTTCTCGTTCTGAATTGGAGCAGCCTGCCTGGGGAGGTACCTCCGCCTTACAGAAGATCGCAGCCAAATAACATTATTTGTTTCAAATAGTGTTGTGTTCCTGCGGTGACAAGGTTGCCAGAGCTCTTTAGGGGGGAAGGGGGTTCGGGGTCGGCAACGCGTGCGTGATGCCTCTGGTATTGCAAGCGCTCATAGGCTACGGTAACCGCTTACCATCAGGTGGGCCGTAAGCTTGTTTGCCACATCTGTTGTATAAAAAAAAAAAAAAAAAAAAAAAAGACGGGCACTCCCCCTCTCCTGCGCCACAGAGGTCGTCAAATTAATATACCTCTACAAGGTGATTTATAATATGTATTCCTTCCTGAAAGCGGCTTATTCTACAACCAATTGGCTATAAAGTTTGTTCTACGATTTTTGGAAATTCTACATTTTTCATTGAATAAACTCTATGCGAAAATCAGCTGTTTTGGGGTCAAACTCAATAAATCAGCTGTTTAGGTAGCAATCTTGATTCCGAACTTCTTTTACGATTAATTATTAGTTTCAAAGACGATAAAAAAACACCAAAAACAGCTAATTTGAGAAAGATTGTGAAAAAAAATATCGATAAAAAAAATGACAATGATGGTTTTTCGCTTTTTTTTTTTTTTTTCGTTGTTTTAATATTATTTATTTTTGTTGATAGACTAACCCCCTTTCGGGATGCTATACATGTTATGGATCACCTTGTATAGTATAATCTGTCACTTTCAGGTTCTTGTTGACTGGACTTGGTGTAAGTAGGTAGGTACCTATCAAGCTACAATTTTCCTTAAAGTACACAATTAATATTTCAAGGTAAGTGGTCTGACTTGCATATTACTACTTTAACAGAACTATCAGAGCGTCTGCTAATTCCTCACATAATTACCACACAATGTGCGTCTTAGATTTCATTACATAAACCTATATACCTACTATAAACTAAGATACATTGTATAATGTGACTGACTGACTTCGCAAAACCAAGTAAGAAGTATAGGAGGAGGTAGGGCACAGCGAGATTATCTCGTTCTGAATCGGAGCAGCCCGCCTGGGGAGGTACCTCCGCCTTACAGAAGATCGCAGCCAAATAACATTATTAGTGTTGTGTTCCTGCGATGAGTAAGGTTGCCAGAGCTCTTTAGGGGGGACGGGGTTCGGGGTCGGCAACGCGTGCGTGATGCCTCTGGTATTGCAAGCGCTCATAGGCTACGGTAACCGCTTACCAACAGGTGGGCTGTATGCTTGTTTGCCACATCAGTAGTATAAAAAAAAAAAGACCTAGAAGTCTGTAATATGGAAAATACCATACTTTTCGTTGTACAGTTACCTCTGTAATATAGGTACTATTAGTAATTTTAAAATTATGCCATGATGGTTTTTGCTGTTTAGGTACAGGTTTACGTTTAGTACATTGGCATCATTGTGAAAATTACGAAAAGTATATATTTTTTCCCACATTATAAGTTTCTACTCGTTAATAGCTTCAGAAATTGTAAGCGATATTGGCTCGCGAGCTGTTGCAGTAACAGCGCGCGAGCGGCGCATACGCAGCGCCTTTGCCAGTGTGGATGCACCGGTTTAGTAAGCCACCAGCGCCAGCGCCGTGGGTTCAGTCGAGGTCTCAAGTTCCCTCTCAGTAAATAAAATCATTACCTAACATTTTTAATTTTCTTAAGGCGAGTGTGAATGGGACCGTTGGAAGGGGAAGACCTAGGCGTACGTTTAGTGACCAAATCGGTGACGTTTTAGAAAAAGGCCAGGTCATGAGTACCCTAAACCGACGAGCATGGATGAGGAATGTGATGAGAGTGAATGAAGCAAAAGAGGTATGTCAGGATCGTAGCAAGTGGAAAGCCGTGGTATCTGCCTACCTCTCTGGGAAACAGGCGTGATTTTATGTATGTATGTTTAATTTTCTTTTTAATTTAATTACGTACCTAATTCGCTACGGAGCCCTCGGCGCGTGTGTTTTACTCACATTTGACGAATTTATTTGAGGTAGTGGTGGTGAAAAATTTAAAATTTGAAAGGAAATAACACGAACAAAGTCACGGGTCTTCCACTAGTCAAGTAATAAAAAGCTGATTGACCTCTAGAACACGGAAAGTCCATCGCCGCGGGTTCTTGAACATTGTTTTTACAAACATCAATATAATATAGCAACATCTCTGTTTGCCTTGAATTTTAATAGAACTGTTTTCAATATTATGATTGATTATATAACTACCTACAGCTGTAATGATGCGTGGGCTTGCTAAAAATAGCCAATTGACAAAAACGTATCATCGCTAAAACCATCCGAAATTACTCATGTTTCTTTCAATTTTTGCGATGATCGAAAAGAGTGAATAAGTTTTTAAGTGCCATATTTCTCTCTGAATAACTAACACTTATTTCTGAAAATAAACATCTTGAATCTTGAATCTTTTTTTATTTACTTATTTTTATTTATGTACGTCATATAATGATGATTCATTTTGTAAAGATCACGTAGCTTTTCATAACGTTATATTGGTTGAAATGTTATTATTATTGTTCTTACTCAAAAACCATAGCCTAGAATAACAATTAAAAATGTTTTTGGAATAAACAAGGCTCTTACAATATTACACCCCACTTCATGTATTAGTATTTAAAAACCCCTCTTTGGACCCCTATATATTAAATATGTATATCAGTCTCCGGTACCCATAGCACAGGCTATGCCTAGTTTGGGATCAGTTGACCGTGTGTGATATGTCCGGAATATTTATTATTATTAATAAATAAACATACAACGCCGATCAATTTGTTTGAAAGCTCTTCGCTCGCTCGATTAACACCTGTAAGTTCAGAAAGATCCCACGCTTTTGCAAGAACCTTTGCCCTAAGACTCACAGATTACCTACCATTGTTACAAAACAATGCGAGATGACATCTTACCACCTGCTGTTACGGTGATACCTTTCTACCTATTTAATCATCATCAGGCATATATTGTTTATGTAGGTATGTTCTTTTGTCGTTTGTTTATGGTAGTTTATTTTAGTTAATTTACGGTTGTATTTTTCACTTCATTTATTATTATTTTTTTCTCTTAAATTGTTGTACACATTGCATCTCCCTATATTATCAAATCTCTCTAGCCCCAAAGGTTTGCTGGAAGAAAACTCTTGGTAGGGTTAAGCTCGCCAATGTACATGACTTTTGAAATAACCATTTATGTATCATGTTTCTGTGTGCAATAAAGAATTACAGAATCAGCATGAAGTTCACTGCTAGACATACGCCTCCCCCAAAGATGCCACAAAGAACGGTCTTTAGCCTTCTCTATCAACCGAATCCCGCAATCTTCAAAAAATCATCCGTCCATTCGTTGGCGACTTTCCACACTGCATGAACCTCCTCAATGATAAAGATACGGACAAGAATGGATTGACTGGCCTCGGATTTGACTGGCCTCATAGCTCAGTTGGTAGTAACTCTGCCTTCTGCGCTAGAGGTCGCGGGTTCGATTCCCGCACTGGAAAAACATTTGTGACTAACACAGATGTTTGCTCTGTGTCTGGGTGTTAAATATATATCTATTATGTATATCAGTCTCTGGTACCCATAGTACAGCTATGCCTAGTTTGGGATCAGTTGTCAATGTGTGATATGTCCGGAATATTTATTTATTTAATGGATAAGATTCGATGAGTACATCAAAGGAAGAGGAAGTTGAGGAGCAATGTCATATCAGCAAAAGATCATGTGACTAGAAGGGTGGTAAATATGAATTCAGAAGGATATAAAGGAAGAGGTAGACCAAAGAAAAGATGGGTAAATTGCGCGAAAGACGACATGAGTAAGAAAGAAGTGAATTCTGACATGACGGCTGATAGAGGTGAGTGGAAGATAAAGAAATGTTGCGCCGACCACACATGAAGTGGGCTAAGGGCAGGAAGCTGATGATAATGCAAAGATAGGTAAGCTCAGAGACACAGAATATCTGTATAGCGCTGATCGTTTTAAAGAACTATTGGTAAATGGCTGTAGCAAATGTATACCTAAGCAATCCTTTTACTCAATACTTTTAGTGCAACAATTGATTTGATATTTAGGTACGGCTAGCAACATGAGTTGATAAACAAATTGAGTTTCTGAAATCCAAATAAGTGCGTTATTGTATGCCTAGGTGATACATAATATTTTAATAAAATCACTAAGATCACTTTGAAAAGTCTTAGAAACTAGGTGAAGCTACGCCTGCTTAGAAGAATCAGGCAACAAACGCGCGTGCCTATCATTTATTTCTATCATCCTTTATAACAAAAAAACTGTAAAAAAAAATGAAAAATGGTGATCTTCACTTCTTCAGTGAGTGTTCTAAGGGAAGCTCAGGCTACACTTAATGAAATACCTACCTTATGCTTAAATAAATAATACTTAAAATATAAGGCAAGCAAAAACATCTAAATGCTCATTATTACTCACTAGGGCCTATATTTAGCTCATAAATAATTGTTTTAGGTACCAACTTCTTGATAGTATGTGACTAAGTTAAAAACGCACACCACATCAACGTTTTTTTTTTTTTAATGTGGTCGTAAGTCGACATTTTAATCTGACTTTTTAAAGAATAGGTCTCTGCTTTCTTAACTTTTATTCTAAGCGTAGTTTTCGAGAAAAAATAATGTTGTATGGAGAAGACATACTTTTTTAATTTCAGGAATTGAATAAAATTATTTTGTTTTGTTGGTACTGTTGGGTAGCTCTATTTATATACTACCCAAAAATAAACAAAGCTCGCGGTCACTTGCCGACTGCCACGCGATGCAGTACTTTCCGAATTCCAACTATTCTCTGAATTGTATGCGTAATATGCGTATGCAAACAGCGTGGTTATGGGTATGTCGGGTGCCTAACCTGATGTGTCATGTGTACCAACTACCAAGGGGTCAAAAGTTCAAAGCTTATCTTATGAGCTTGTTGCTTTTATAGATAGCTGTAAATAATATCCTTAGGAATAAATATTCTAGTTTACGTTCTAAAAACTAAACAAAAACGGACCTCGTGTTTGAGAAATTTTGTTCCCTTCTCCATCACGACTTCACCAAATTTAAATGCAACTACCAGGCAGGTAAATGTTCAATTACATTTAACATCTCGTCCGTGAAAAAATATTTAGGCAAATCTTGAAAGAAATGGCGGGCTATGGAGAGCTATGCTCGGAGATTCACTACGTGATAAGATCCGAAGAATCCGTAGAAGAACCAAGGTCACCGACATAGCTCTCAGAATTAGCAAGTTGAAGTGGCAGTGGGCAGGCCATATAGCTCGCAGAACCGATAACCGTTAGGGAGTAAAGGTTCTCGAAATGCGACCACGAACCGGGCGACGCAGTGTTGGAAGGAGATGGACCGATGACATTGTAAAGGTTGCGGGAAGTCGGTGGATGGTGGATGAAAGGGCTCAAGTCCGTTCGTCGTGGAACCCTTTGGGGGAGGCCTATGTCAAGCAGTGGACTTCTCTACAGGTTGTTGATGATGATGATGATGAAAGAAGTGAATGTAGAATGTCTTTTTCAGTTATATTCTAACTGAGATCGAAACTGACCTTTAGTTAAAACTGAATACAGCGTTAAATATTGTAAATTAGTAGAATTTCCAATCGATTATTTAGTAAATTATTAGGTACATGTAATAATTTACACAACAAACAATATTTTTTGACGTTAGTTTGATGAAGAGTCAGTTATCTTTACTCTAGTCATTAACATTCTTGTGAGATTCCGTTGTCTATCGTACCTTCATCCTAGGAGGTAGTCAGTGGCTATACTAGCAATATGATAAATGCCCTGTTTTTGTTATTACTGATAGTTTTAACAACCCTTTATCATTCTAATGTATTTTGTCGTTTCAATAAGGTCACTCACACGGGATTTGAACCCTTCCCCTAGATACGGGGATGCTCGAACTAACCCACTTACCATCTGGGTTAACTATCTGAGCTCTACGTAGGTATTCAATACCTACAATAGGAATATAATCAAAGATATTATGTAGAAATTTATCTACCCTATATGTTTTGTCTTTGACTTAATGCCTGTTTGACGCAATGACCCGTAGGCCGCGTCATAGGTGGTATTGTAGCTGTACTGAGAATCTGTTTATCGCACTGAATACAAGCCATTACTCCCAATGATTCATAATAATATCATCATCATTATCATCAGCCTGGAAAAGTCCACTGCTGGTCATAGGCCTCCTATAATAAGATTATTTATAGAGTTTTTAAAGGAGCCATTTCATTCAGGGCCTGGTCCGTGTACACTATATAGAAAAATTGGGAAAAAATAGGAAATTACAAGAAAAATACAATTTTATTAATTTGATGACAAATGCGATGGTACAAGAATAGTTCTTCTGGTAAGTTTTTTACTATGTGAACACTATTTGAAGGCCCCCATGTTGGTTTATAATTGGCGTTTGACATGACATTGACATATTTTTCATGTCATGTTGTTTGATTTGATGTTTTTGTTTTGTCAGATAAATGTAGGTTGTCAAAATGACATTTCACGCACGTCCATCCGCCATATTTTTGTAGCGCTGTGTGTTGCTCTCTTTGTCGAAGAAAATCTTAATGTACCTTAGAACGAAGTCAATTTAAATAAAATAACCAATTAAATACGTTTACTTTATTGGCCGTGGTAGCCCCGGCTAAAGAATACGCCCCTCCATATCTACCTATCCGCGGATGTCGTAAGAGGCGACTAAGAGAAAAAAGCTAGGGGATGGGCAGCAGCGTCCCTCATTTTAACAACGATAGCTCTAACTGCGCTCACCAACCCGCATGCCCAGCGTGGTGAGTATGGGCGAATCCCCCCATATGATAGGAATTCGCTGTCTGTGGGGGAGGCCATGTTCAGCAGTGGACGTCGTACGGCTGAAATGATGATGATGATGACTTTATTGCTTAGCCATATTTTTGAGTAGTGTACACAGTGCAGGCCCAGGCTCCATATATTGATGAAACGTCTCTTTTGCTAATTAATAACTTTAGCACATCGCTTGGGACTTTGATAATAAGCGTACGTTCATTGCCCTTTAAAGGATTTGCTGGACATAAGCCTGATACCTTCAAACGCTTTATCGCGAATTCAAAAAGATAGTTTAGGTAGGATAGAAAGGTTTTTAATTTTGTCAATAATTTTACGTTAAAATTTGTTTATAATAATCAGTAAAAAAGGAAATTAGGTATATAATTTATAAAAACATTAACTACCTACCTACTTTTAGTTTTGGGCCACATGTTCTGCCAGTGAGTGTATTATGAAGCACCTTGTAGAATACCATAGTAGATTCATTATACGCTTATCAGCGCTGAATTCAGCGTAAACACGAGATGAGAACAATGGCGATGGCCGTCTCAAAAAGAAGAGCAACCTCTTTGTTATAAGAACCATTATCGCTTATCACCTTATCAGTGAATAATAACATGGTTATTTAGGTAGTAAGGTTGAAAGTGTGTTTATTTTGCGCTAATTATTAAAACTATAAAGCACTAGCTTGCGCCTGCGGCTTTGCTAGATACTAAGATAAAAAGTAGCCTAAATGCTAATCTAGGTAAAGAGCTCTGTCTATTCCAAGATTCATCGAAATCGGCTGAGCCGTAACGGCGTGATTGAGCTACAAACATCCAAACATCTTCACAATTTTTCAAATTTTAATATTAGCAGGATAGTAGGATTGGAACCTAGCCAATACATAATCAACATCAAAATAGTAGGAATGTACATACATATAATAGTGTACAGTACAACTCAGCTATTGAGAGGAGGTAGGGCACAGCGAGATTTTCTCGTTCTGAATTGGAGCAGCCCGCCTGGGAAGTACCTTCGCCTTACAGAAGATCGCAACCAAATAACATTATTTGTTTCAAATAGTGTTGTGTTCCTGCGGTGAGTAGGGTTGCCAGAGCTCTTTAGGGGAGAAGGGGGTTCGGGGTCGGCAACGCGTGCGTGATGCCTCTGGTATTGCAAGCGCTCATAGGCTACGGTAACCGCTTACCATCAGGTGGGCCGTAAGCTTGTTTGCCACCTCTGTTTTATAAAAAAAAAAAAAAAAAGCTGTCCATACCATTTTGGTCTACCAGACGCTGTATAAATTCTTATATCCTATTCCTACTTTTTATCCTACTCAAAGTCAAAGTCAAAGTCAAAAGGCATTTATTTCAATAAAATCACTAGGATCACTTTGAAACGTCTTAGAAACTAGGTGAAGCTATGCCTGTTCCTCGCGACCAAGCCTAGAAGAATCAGGCAACAAACACGGCTTGGTGCCTATCATTTTTTTCGATGATCCTTTTTCACAAAATGGAATTTAAAGCTTCAGTGTGGTGCCGATCGAACTAGGTGAGGCTCAAGAGAAAAGTAATCTAATTATAATCCTTAATAAATAAGAGCTTATAAAAATGTGAAAAAAATGAAGACAAATGTGAGCTTCAACAAATGATCTAAGGGCAGCACACGCTACACTTGATGAAATATGTACCTAATGCTTATATAATTAAATAATACTTAAAATATGATGCAAGCAAAAACTGTAAAGACACTGCAAAATGGCATTTTAGCTGTCGAGGGGCAGAGCGACTTCAGGCCATGCGGTTTTATCATTTAAATAATCATTTAGTTTATAGTACGCTTTCTTAATAAGATTATTCTTTATGTACACTTTAAATCTTCTAAAAGGAAGTTGCGTCGCGTTTACCGGAAGTTTATTATAAAATCTTACCATATTCCCCATAAAAGACCCATTTACTTTTTGTAATCTAAATTTTGGAATGCACAATTTATTTTTGTTTCTTGTGTTAATACTATGCACATCACTTTTTTTCTTAAAGCTAGCCATGTGCTTATGTGTGTACAATAAGTTTTCGTAAATATATTGTGAAGTTACAGTTAAAATGTTAATTTCTTTAAAAAGTTCCCTCAAGGAGTCCCTTGACTTCATTTTATAAATGGCACGTATTGCTCGTTTTTGTAAAACAAATATGACTTGGATATCTGCTGCATTCCCCCATAGAAAGATACCATAGGACATTACACTATGGAAGTAGCTAAAATAAACTAACCTAGCTGTGGCTTCATCTGTGAGCCACCTTATCGTACGAACGGCATATGCCGCGGAACTAAGTCTACCGGCAAGAGTTTCAATGTGGGGTCCCCATGCGTTTACGTCATCGTAATTTGTTTTGGATCTGTCGACTTTGAACACTAGCGAGGTGTCGTCAGCAAATAGAACTATGTCACACATTTCTTTAACATAAGAAGGGAGGTCATTAACGTAAACTAGGAACAAGAAAGGGCCTAGAATCGAACCCTGTGGCACACCCATGACAATAGTTGATCCAGAAGACCTTTCACCACCCACGTCAACTTTTTGGACTCTATTGGATAAGTAAGATTGTAAAAGGTCAATTGCACGGTTTTGGATGCCGTAATGTTTTAGCTTTGAGATTAATGTTGCATGACTCACGCAGTCAAACGCTTTTGACAAATCACAGAATACACCGATTGCGTCTTGTGAGTTCTCAAAGGCATCGTATATGTGCTTTAAGAGCAATGTCCCGGCATCGGCTGTTGATCGACCTTTGGTAAATCCAAATTGATTACAATGAAGAAGCCCGTTAAGATTGAAGTGAGATAATAACTGAGTAAGAATAACTTTTTCAAAGATTTTACTTAGAGTAGGCAATATCGAGATAGGTCTATAATTAGCGGGATCTTTTTCGTTTCCGGACTTGAACAAAGGAATGATTTTGCTATGCTTCATAAGGTCAGGAAAAACTCCATCGTCAACACAACTATTAAAGATGTGGGCTAAGCATGGAGCAATATCGTTAATAATAGCACCTACTACCTTTGTAGATATACCCCATAGGTCTTCAGTGTTTTTTATATTGAGGGATTTAAAGGTTTTCACAATATTACCCGCATTAATGTAACTAAAACTAAACTCAGTCTCACATTTAGCAACACTAGCTTCTAGAAGAAGGGACGCTCCAGAAGCTGAAGATTTTAACGACTGGGTTACAATATTAGGTATACTAGAGAAAAAACTTTCAAAGGCATTCGCCACTTCAATTTTCTTAGTTAAAACACTATCATTATTAATTAAATTGATTTGTTTATTGAGGGCTTTTGATTTGCCTGTTTCATTATTTATTAGTTTCCAAGTAGCTTTAATTTTATTAGAAGACTTTTCAATTTTGTTTCTTAAGTACAATGATTTGGCTGCATGACAAGCTTTTTTAAAAGTTTTAGAATAATTCTTAACATGTAGTATAAAAGTAATGTCGTGCAGCTTTGACTCCCTATCAGCATATAGTTCGTACAATTTATTCCTGCTTTTATAAATGCCAGGTGTAGCCCAGTCAGCAAACCCGACGCTAACCTTAACTGTGCTTGTTTTTAATTTAAAAATTTGTTCGTGTTCTTTATTTATTAAATTCGATAAAATGGTAAAAAGGTCGTTTGGATCATCCATGCATGGTACAAGGGACATTTTGAGTTCAATACAAGCCTGAAACTTCTTAATATTACTTTCTGTGATGGGTCGGTACGTGAATTCCTCAGGTTTGTTTCTTAAATTACATGTAAATATGACACTATGGCCGTAATGATCTGAGCTGAAATGTTTAATTACTGATTTAGCGATTGGTACACAACTGCAATAAACATTGTCTAAACAAGTGGAAGTGGTTAGTGTCACCCTTGTTGGTTCCACAAAGAGATGATTTAAATTAAAACATTTAAATAAATTAAGCAGTCGTTCAGATAACGGATGGATCGGAATATCTATATTAAAATCTCCGCAGACTATAAAAATTTTATTACATGCAAGGCAATTTTATTACTAATAAGGTCACCGACATAGCTCTCAGAATTAGCAAGTTGAAGTGGCAGTGGGCAGGCCATATAGCTCGCAGAACCGATAACCGTTGGGGAGTAAAGGTTCTCGAATGGCGACCACGAACTGGGCGACGCAGTGTTGGAAGGCCCCCCACCCGATGGACCGACGACATTGTGAAGGTTGCGGGAAGTCGGTGGATGGAGAAGGCTCAAGACCGTTCGTCGTGGAACTCTGTAGGGGAGGCCTATGTCCAGCAGTGGACTTCTACAGGCTGATGATGATGATGATGATCCTACTAATATTATAAATGTGAAAGTTAGTGAGGATGTTTCGATGTTTTTAGTACGCCGTAACGCTCAACCGATGTCGATGAAACTTTTAAGTTATAGGGCTCTTTACCAAGCATAGCATGAGTGACTTTTTATATGTATACGAGTAGGTGCCAGGCCGCGAGCGCGAACTTGTTTGATATAATTGCGATAAAAATAACGATAGTTTAATCGGTCAGTCAATTAGCTGAGGAAAAGGAAGTACGGAATTCTCATCCTCCTTCATTCTGTGGAGGAATTCTCATCCTCCCCCTACACAATTGATTACCCCAAAAGAACACCTGCCGCCTGGACATGACTTGCAGTGGCCGATATGGAGATCCCTAAACCGACTCCGGTCCCAGGTTGGCCGCTGCAGAAAAAACCTGGCTAAATGGGGAATAATCGTCTCGTCCAGAGTACAGGACATGCGGCACCTGCTTTCCTGTCCACTGTGCACGACCACCTGCACTTGGGAGGATCTAAACGATGCAACAGATAGGGCCATTGAGGTTGCTACATATTGGTCGACTAGAGTTTGAAGGAGTCTTTGACTCAAGAAGAAGAAGCTGAGGAAAAGATTTGTAAGGCCAGGTTACTCAGAATCCCAGGTTTACCATGCAAAGGTCAACCGCAACAAATTACGTCGTGGAACTTATATCTGTTAAATACACCGTGAAAATATTGCTTCATTTTATTAAAGATGATTGAATTTGACGACATCGGTGGCGAGTGCCCGTCTGAGACGCAAAGGGTACGGGTTCGATTCCAGCTGCAGGACAACTGTTTGCATGATCTGCAAATATCCTTTTCCGGTCCGGGGGTTGTGGTACCATGTTATTCGTAGTTTCTGATACCCACCACACAGGGAATCCTATGTGGGGTCAGGACTATGTATGTGACTGTTGGGTGGGTGCTTTTTATTTATAACTAAACATACATACAACTAATAAAAACTAATAATAAACTACACCTTCGATCAAATAAACTGTACGTAGGTACACCTACTCTTAGGAAACTGTGTTAGACAACCAGTTTGATTTGTGGACCACTGTAAAACCGCGCAAAGCTTCATCGCTGGATCTATCAGATTAATTATTATGATATATCGATTAATACGAAATAAAAGATTATCAGCTTTCCGATCACACTTGTCTTAAAATAAGAGTTTTGATCAGTATTTTCAAATAAAATCATCATCATCATTTCAGCCGTACGACGCGACGTCCACTGCTGAACATGGCCTCCCCCACAGACAGAGCGAATTCCTATCATGTGGGGGGATTTGCCCATACTCACCACGCTGGGCATGCGGGTTGGCGAGCGCAGTTAGAGCTATAGTTGTTAAAATGAGGGACGCTGCTGCCCATCCCCTAGCTTTTTCCCCTTAGTCGCCTCTTACGACACCCGCGGATAGGTAGATATGGAGGGGCCTATTCTTCAGCCGGGGCCACCACGGCCATTTTATAGATTTTAGATTTTATAGATATTTTTATACATTTTATAGAATAATAATAATAAAATGTATAATAATATCATGAAGTTGAGGTAACTCCCACTAGACCAGAATGGACTTTAGTAAAAAGTGCTGTGTGAACTTACACACAAGGTATTCGTTGAGCTTGACCTTTAGACGATAAACCTTCTGTTATCCTCACCACACGGTCAAGGACTGCGGGTTGCAAACCGGTCGGAAGACGCCAAGAGTTGGGTTACATTCTTGGCTACACAGTGCATAAACAAATTTTACAACTTAATCTGAGAGGTCGTTGTTTAGCGGAAAACCGGCAAAAGATGAACCCAAAAAAGAATTTATACATATAATAAGGTAAACTCTCTACTTTATTTTATGAAAGGGACTAAAGGACGACTAGGGAAAAAACTCTCTACTATATTTTAACAGTGGTTTTTATCATAGTCGTTGGTGAAAATTACTGACTTGGACGAATTGGCGATTTTAGAGCATAACTTTCGAACCAATCTGATGCATAGGATTTAAATAAATAAATATTCCGGAGATATCACACACGGTCAACTGATCCCAAACTAGGCATAGCCTGTACTATGGGTACCAGAGACTGACATACATAATAGATATATATTTAACACCCAGACACAGAAAAAACATCTGTGTTAGTCACAAATGTTTGTCCAGTGCGGGAATTGAACTCGCGACCTCTAGCGCAGAAGGCAGAGTTACTACCAACTGAGCTATGAGGTCAGTCAGCTGGTTTAACAACTCAGCATCATGCCGGTAATAATATGAGTTAAATCAGCCAAGGGGTTGCTAAGATATAGTAGACCAAAGCGGGTTTAAAAAAAGTTATGTCATGAAGTGTCCTATGAAAGAGCTTTGTTTTAGCCTATAAAACCAAAAAATATTTTATGGCTTTATGGGATACAACGAAAATAGTAAAAAGCCAATATAACATGAGCCATCAAATTTGGTCAAGTCAATGACTTCCCGTACATTGGTTAATTACTTGGAACATTGCCAACTCATCCACAAACTATGCGCAAAACTCTATAGTAAATCGACTTCAAAGAACATATAATAAGGAATTCTATTCAGTTGATATATTTCATAATGCTAAAGGAACATTTAAACGAGATGTATTAAAGTTTATGGAGGACAAAAATTTTGTACATTTTTCTAAACTTGACTGTCAATTAAAATATTTTCTTTTTTTTAAAAATGTAAATCCTTTTTTTTTTTTTTTTTATACAACAGAGGTGGCAAACAAACTTACGGCCCACCGGATGGTAAGTGGTTACCGTAGCCTATGAGCGCTTGCAATACCAGAGGCATCACGCACGCGTTGCCGACCCCGAACCCCCTTCCCCCCTAAAGAGCTCTGGCAACCTTACTCACCGCAGGAACACAACACTATTTGAAACAAATAATGTTATTTGGCTGCGACCTTTATTGGCCGTAAGAATTAGCATGTAATTTTTTATTGTTTTTTAGATTAAGGGCCGTGGGTTTTGTTAAATAAATGAAATAAAATAAACATCCATTTTTAAAGTATAACATACTTGTGCCGGACATCGCAAGATCTCAGTTAAGGGGAAACTGATGGTTTTATTTAGGTTAGTAAGTTAAAAAATTAAGCATTGTCAAAATATTTACCGTAAAAAAGTAACGGAAATAAGACGTGTGTATTCGACATAATGTTGAAAATTGCTGAATGTTGAGTTGGATGTGTGAAGAGAATGGACAAAATAAGAAATGAGTACATCAGAGGAAGTTTAAAAGTAGCGCCAGTCACGGAAACGTTGAGAAGTAATAGGTTAGCATTGGAATGGGCATGTCATGAGGAGGGATGAAAGTCATGTAACGATAAGAGTGTTAGGTATGAATGTGGATGGATTGAAGACTAGAGGAAGGCCAAAGAAAAGATAGATGGACTGTTTTAAAGATGACATGAGTAAGAAAGGAGTAAGTGCGGAGATGACGGCTAACAGAAGAGAGTGGAAGAAGAAAACATGATGTGCCATCCCCACATAATGGCAGGGCAGGAAGAAAAAGAAGAGTTGAAACTTGCTGACACTGGTCTTGATTGTCGTTTTGCACCAAGCTTAATTTAGAGGAAGTGGTTTTTTTTTTTTATATGTCACACACGGTCAACTGATTCCAAACTAGGCATAGCCTGTACTATGGGTACCAGAAACTGATATACATAATAGATATATTTAACACCCAGACACAGAACAAACATCTGTGTTAGGTAGTCACAAATCTAGTAGTAGTAGTAGTAGTCCAGTGCGGGAATCGAACCCGCGACCTCTAGCGCGGAAGGCAGAGTTACTACCAACTGAGCTATGAGGCCTGTCAGTGCCCAGTTGAATCGTGTAATCCACAGATACGATCATAGGCCCTGTTCAGGGTCTCCATACCTCAACCTGGTCACAGACCTTATCCTGTACAAGTTCAGTGACCAATTTATTGGCCAAAATTCAGTGACACGATAAGTAAGTAAAAGTCATAAATTAGCCAATGGTCGAGCCGTGATCTTTTTTTTTTTTTTATACAACAGAAGTGGCAAACAAGCTTACGGCCCACCTGATGGTACGCGGTTACCGTAGCCTATGAGCGCTTGTAATACCTGAGGCATCACGCACGCGTTGCCGACCCCGAACCCCCTTCCCCCCTAAAGAGCTCTGGCAACCTTACTCACCGCAGGAACACAACACTATTTGAAACAAATAATGTTATTTGGCTGCGATCTTCTGTAAGGCGGAGGTACCACCCAGGCAGGCTGCTCCAATTCAGAACGAGAAAATCTCGCTGTGCCCTACCTCCTCCTATCATCACCAACACACTTGTAAAGAAGACATTCTGAACGCCTCGGAACGCACTTATGTCTGCAAGTGCCCTAAATATTCAAATACATAGCGTAATCCGATCTGCCTACATGGGTGGTTGAGTTGCCATTTAATTTGGTCATCACTGTATTAGGTTACGGAAATCATTACAGTCTTATTGTAATTAGAAGCTTTTTATCATACCTGCTACGCGGTAATGTCAGTGGGGATCATACCAAGTGGTGTAGAGTTTAATTTCTCTTGGTATAATATTTTGTGAACGTTTCATGGAAGTCAGTCTGCTCTAGAATAAACTTGCACAGAAATCTGTTTTTTTTGTAACTACTAATTAGGTACATAATAGTTTTAGTATTTTTCACTAGCTTCCGGCCGCTGGCGCTGCTTCTCATGTGTAGTAACATTCTTTTTCCTTTTTTCAAAAATAGTTTTTCCAAAAATAATCTTTCACACAAACTTGTCACACACACACACACTTTTATTGACCACATTTAAGAAAACAGCGAAAAATAAATTCGGCAGGCTCCCTCATACATGTGGCAATTGATTTTTATTTATACAGGGTTTTATTTTTGTAATAAGTAAACTCCCTAATACTGAAGGTACATCTAAAGCTACCTAAGACATAGCTATATGAAATAGCTTTTGGCTGAAACTTGATTCACACAAGAGAAGTAAAATAATTAAGTTTATTAACGTAATTGACTGCCATTAATTGATTTAAGGTAGATTTTTTGCAGCTTCCTCTATTTTCACAGGGATCCACACTCAACACACTCCCTGACTAGGCTGACCGTTAAGAATATTTCATCTTAGAACGAAGTAGAGGTGGTTCGTATTTACGCAACCAGGTTTTTAAACCAGGTTCTCGCATCAAACAATACGTAACTGGTACAACTTCGCGATACTTAGACGTATTAAAAATACTCAGGTGCGGCTACCAAGTCCACCGCGCACCCTAGGACGCCGCGCGCGGTCGCAACCCGACCGTACGTACGACCTTGGGTACGCGGCGGACTCGCGCGGTCGAAGAAATACTTTCAAGTATTTAGTACCTGGTTTTTAAACCTGAATATCAAGTACGACTCATCTCTAGAACGAAGCTCAAGCTCCAGCATTTTTGATTCTATCTGTCTGCCCAAGACTTGACGCCATTAGTCGTAATTTATATCACTGCCTATTTTAGACGAAGATGCGTGCTTCAATGGGCATTTTCAATTCAGGGCAATTAACGTCAGGAAGGCACCAAACAATTTAGGACATCAAAATACAGTGCCCCAAGCATGACTAATTAACGATAGCGTTACACTAACGATACGATAGTAAGTCAAATATCAGCTAATAAATAAATAAATAACACATAAATAGTCACATACAATCATAGTCCTGACTCACATTAGATTCCCTGTGTCATGCTTGTGTATCAGAAACTACGAGTACCATGCTACTATAACACCCACCGAAACAAATCTTTGCATATCATGTAAATATTTGTCCCATAGCGGGATTCGAACCGCACCCCTTGCGTCTCAGACGGACACTCACCCGCTCCGCCACCAAGGTCGTCAATGACATCGACAAATAATTAAATCGAATTTTATCCCCTATAACGATAGACATTCTCACAGATCTCCAAATGAGATGTTAAAGGTGGTAGAGTAGTTAGAGACATGTCCGAACTTTTGGCACATGCCCAAATGCAGTAGTGAGTATTCCATACGTAACAGGTTGCAAGCCCATCGCCGCTAGCCAGAATACTATTATTTTATATATATACTTTTATTATCATATCGATGTTTAAAAAGAGACGTTTCATCAATATATGGAGCCTGGGCCTGCACTGTGTACACTACTCTAAAATATGGCTAAGCAATAAAGTAAACGTATTTAATTGGTTATTTTATTTAAATTGACTTCGTTTTAAGGTACATTAAGATTTTCTTCGACAAAGAGAGCAACACACAGCGCTACAAAAATATGGCGGATGGACGTGCGTGAAATATCATTTTGACAACCTACATTTATCTGACAAAACAAAAACATCAAATCAAACAACATGATATGAAAAATATGTCAATGTCATGTCAAACGCCAATTATAAACCAACATGGCGGCCTTTAAATAGTGTTCACATAGTAAAAAACTTACCAGAAGAACTATTCTTGTACCATCGCATTTGTCTCCAAATTAATGAAATTGTATTTTACTTGTGATCTCCTATTTTTTCCTAATTTTTCTATGTAGTGTACATGGACCAGGCCCAGAATGAAATGGCTCCTTTTCGAATAAAAATTCCATTGGTTCACGACCAAGGTTTGAATACACGACCTTGCTTCGAAAGTCGAGGTACCATCCACTATTTCTATTCAATTCATTTATTGACCATTTCGTTATAACATATAACATAGGCATGTCAGGTTTACAGTAATTACAGTTCGTTACAAGTAACGTTCATATAATTTTACAAAGATTTTAGATTTTAATAGGTAATTTATAGTTTTTACTCCACATTCTACTAAGATAAGATTTAGGAGGAGGTAGGGCACAGCGAGATTTTCTCGTTCTAAATTGGAGCAGCCTGCCTGGGGAGGTACCTCCGCCTTACAGGAGATCGCAGCCAAATAACATTATTTGTTTCAAATAGTGTTGTGTTCCTGCGGTGAGTAAGGTTGCCAGAGCTCTTTAGGGGAGGAGGGTTCGGGGTCGGCCACGCGTGCGCGGTGCCTCCGGTATTGCAAGCGCTCATAGGCTATGGTAACCGCTTACCAACAGGTGGGCCGTACGCTTATTTTCGACCTCAGTTGTATAAAAAAAAAAAAAAGATCGATGTAGAAGATTACTTCAAAGATTCTTGATAAACGATCATGGCGTCATCATTTCCACATCGCTAAGCTTGTGACCTTTGTTCCGCTATGCTTAGGTCACACACAATGTAGAGTTTCAGAGTTATCATTATTGTATACTCAGTGACTTTGTATGACATTATGTTGTTTACTAAACTCTAGACTAACTACTAGATCAAATATAATATAACAGATGGTGATTGTATAGAATTTCTCAATATCTCGAGAGGAGGTAGGGCACAGCGAGATTTTGTCACCTCACAGAAGATTTATTTTAAATTGACCGCATAGCTCAGTTGGTAGTAACTCTGCCTTCTGCGCTAGAGGTCGCGGGTTCGATTCCCGCACTGGACAAACATTTGTGACTAACACAGATGTTTGTTCTGTGTCTGGGTGTTAAATATATATCTATTATGTATGTCAGTCTCTGGTACCCATAGTACAGGCTATGCCTAGTTTGGGATCAGTTGACAATGTGTGATATGTCCATAAAAAAAAAAGGTTTTTTCCTGCTGTGAGAAAAGTTGCCAGCAGGGACTGAAAGCGGTAGAGGTTATAGGTACCTTTAAAACATTTCGGTACCATTATGCTATACCGGTAGGACATTACGGTACCGTTATTTCATACCGGTAGATTTCGGTACCGAAATTTTGAGCCGCGGCTAGTTCGCGTGGCGGCGTTTCATCAAAGAAAACCTTTATAAACCTTTATTTATTTCGGTTATAGGTACCGGTAGCGAAAAAACCGAAATGAACTGCGAAGCCAGATTTTCCGGTAAAGTTATATTTATTGGTAGAGAAATACTCGGGTACCAGCAGTTTATCGGTACCTATGACGTCATATCGTTATTTAAAGGTACCTTTATATTCCGGTTATTCAGTCCCTGGTTGCCAGAGCCCTTTAGGGAATGGGGGGGGGGGGGGAGGATCGGGGCAAGCAACGCGTGCGTGATTCCTCTGGTATTGCAAGCGTTCATAGGCTAAGATTACCACTTACTCATTATTTTTTCTTCGACAATTCTCTTTTAATAATACAATACCTACTGTTTTATGCGCTCCAAATCAACTCAGTTTCCACGAAATTTCTTTGGCAAAACCCAGATTTTTTATAGCGGTGTTTATCAGCCATTATATATACGAGTAACATCTAGCATCATCGCTTGAATTAGCGCAATACGCCTACCTAACTTCCTACTGAATACTTTTGGAGGAAGAAATGAATGAAGTTATATTAAGTGAATAAATAAATTATTTATTTGTTTATAGATAATTTATTTATTTATATATTGAACTATCTATAGATCGTTTGTAACGGCTCAACTGTTTCTTGTGTATTTTGTAAATATTAACTTGTATTAGTTTTAAGTTTCAACTATATAATTAATGCAAGCTATGTAAATAATTTATTTATTATATTATATGATTTATGTCAAAAACACGGGAATTCTTCTCGGCAAGTTGTAGTTTTAGCTTACGTTTTTTAGTGATCCCTATCCTATCCTACTAATATTATAAAAACGAAAGTTTGTGAGGATGTTTGGATGTTTGTAGTTCAATCATCAATCATGCCGTAAAGGCTTATTTATTATCTATAGCTTATTATTTTATACTGATTTCGATGAAACTTGGAATAGATAGAGTTCTATGCCTAGAATAGTATATAGGCTACTTTTTAATCTAAGGAACAATATTCCTCCCCCAATTACAAATTCCAATACCGTTTACACATTAGCAATGCTCCAGGTGTTGCTGATGTCAATAGGCGACGGTAACCACTTACCATCAGGAGGGCCGTAAGCCTGTTTGCCTCCATATATCATTAAAAAAATGCTGAGAGGTGACCTTTTTTCGTCACATAACTGTGTATACTATATACTATAATTGAATCATTGGGTTAAATGGATGTGACCCCAAAACAGCAGATTTTTGCATAGTCTATCCAGTAGAGATTAAGATCATTTTGAAATACATTTAAGATGACATATCGCACGTCGGAGTCGTATGAACACGGCTTAATGATGCCAAACCATTTTTTGTGAAAAACTTGGTATCGAAGAGAATTATGTTATGCCCCATCCAGACTCTCCACGAGGCTACACGAGGGAACGCAAGTGCGAGAGTGAGGACGGTGCGCTCGTGTCCCCTCGTCTTCCCTCGCCTCGCCTCGCTGTCGCTCCGCTTCGTGTCGGTTTTTCGGGTGCGAGTCAAAGGACGCGAGATAAAAGACGTAGAGATAGATAGATAAAAAAATTATTTAGCACTACAGACACACACAATTAACATAGATAAACAATTTTAAACTAAATTACATACAATAGGTAGGTATAAATATACAGGAGAGCAAATTTTTAAAAAGAAGGTATCTTAGAGTAAGCAAGTTTGCGTGTGCTGCAGTACGACAAATAGGCTATGGCTCAGTGAAATATTTTGCTTAAAAACAAAAACACTGATTTTCAGCCAAAACCTGATCGAGAGCGAGCAGAACGAGTACAAACGATCAATGCGTAGCTGTTAGTAGAGAAAGATGTAGCGGGTACAGAAAGACGTAGCGGGTAACTGAATAAATCGAGATTCCAGAGTGTGGATAAACTGCAAACACACAAAGAATATGTTCCCAATACCAAACAAACACGTGACAACAACGCTACTGAAGATGAATCGCGAAGACCTAAGGCTAATGGTGGGCATCATCACGGGCCACTGTGATCTAAACCACCATCTCCTTAAGATTGGAGCTACAGACAGCGGCCTCTGTCGCGGCTGTCTTCAGCACGAGGAAACAGTGGAGCATGTTGTACTACATTGCACTGCCACAAATGAAGCTAGGCTCAAAACAGGAATGCAGGAGGTGATCGGATCCTGCTCCTCTTCATCCACAACATCAACGGGGATTCTCGAACAATGTTGCCACCAACCCAGGGTCCTTCTCCGTTACTTTAAGGAGTTGGGCTGGGGTGAGGTCAGCAGGGGGACTATGCACAATACACCCCAACGCGGGACGTCAGTGCAGATCTTATTCCCCCATATAGAATTAGAATTAGATTAGTGTGGATGGCTAACACTCCCGCCGCGGCGGGCCGCCGCCTCCACTCGCCAAGACTCATGCCGAGAGTCTCTACGAGGCGCCTCGCGTGAGTCTGGATGGGACATTAGATGTCAATATTGGGCAAGCGCTTTTCCAAGCGATAGAGAATTTTATCAGAATTAACTGTTTGCATAATTTATTCGAGCTAGACGTTCACACTATCTTCGCATACCTATTAATTAGTTCAGGCTAAGTTCTTTGTTCCTTAGTGTTTACACAAGTGTCGCTCACGATTTCATGTTTTCGAAACAGTTAGAAACTAGCAAAACAATATAAAAGTAGAAATGATTCTACGAATTTTCCTATTTTCCTATGTACCTAGGTATACTTAAACTATGTTTTTTTTTTTATACAACAGAGGTGGCAAACAAGCATACGGCCCACCTGTTGATAAGCGGTTACCGTAGCCTATGAGCGCTTGCAATACCAGAGGCATCACGCACGCGTTGCCGACCCCGAACCCCCTTCCCCCCTAAAGAGCTCTGGTAACCTTACTCACCGCAGGAACACGACACTATTTGAAACAAATAATGTTATTTGGCTGCGATCTTCTGTAAGGCGGAGGTACCTCCCCTCCTCCTATGTAATATATTTAAAGTTATATTGTATGTCTAAATGTGTATACTTTTGTGCTCACCACCTTATCGGCCTTGTAATCTCTTGCTAAAATAAACGATCATTCTATTCTATTGACTGGCCTCATAGCTCAGTTGGTAGTAACTCTGCCTTCTGCGCTAGAGGTCGCGGGTTCGATCCCCGCACTGGACTAACATTTGTTACTAACACAGATGTTTGTTCTGTGTCTGGGTGTTAAATATATATCTATTATATCAGTCTCTGGTACCCATAGTACAGGCTATGCCTAGTTTGGGATCAGTTGACAATGTGTGATATGTCCGGAATATTTCTTTATATTTATTCTATTCTATTCTATTCTATTCTATTCGTAAGCGTATTTTTAACGGGGACGATATTCAGTAGACGTCAACCAGCTGACGACGAATTTTTAAAATCAAAAAAGTAGTTCATGTCGAATGCCAACGTGTTAACGTAAACAAAACATTAAGTTATTTTTACCACAAAAACCATAAAATTATCTATGTAACTGTAATCCGAAAATCCCATAATATTAACAACAAAATATCATAAACATACATGGTTTACGAAATCGCTACATTTTGCCCAATGACAAGTAAATAACACAATAAAAATATGCAAACTGAATTTCTCAACGAATGCCAACGACCCGAATTGACCGATTGCGTGGAGCTACAAACTTTCGCCGCACATCACTTACTTTAAACTAGTTTGCACGGTGGCCGACATTATCGAAAGCGACTGCCTCGCGACGCGTCTCTTAAATCACTGAAGACTCGCTCGGCTTGCTAAAGCGAAGTGTATAGAGCTGATGATATGCCCGCAAAACATTTACCCTTTTATTATGAAACTGAGTTTAGACGAGGTTTAACTAAACCCTGGTTTTGTAACACGTCACAAAACCAGGGTTTAGTTAGACCGCGTCTAAACCCAGTTTCGTAATGTCAGGGTTTATGTTTTCATCTAGTAAGGAACCTGCCTAACGTACATTAGCTAGCATATACTCGTATGTATACAGGGTGATTATATGTGTACCTACTATCCCGAAAAGGGCTTATTCTTGCTTATTTTAGACCAATTATCAGTAAAGTTTACCAAGCCAATTGCTACGACTGTTAGTAATACGATATCATTCGTTGAAAAAATCTTTTGTTTTGGGTTTAATCAGTTCAAAGTTCAAACCCAAATAATCAGCTGTTTTAGGTAGAATCTTAAATGTTTCATAAACATGATAAAAGGACTAAAAAATATTGGAAATTTTGTTTTTGTTTCCACTTATATTCTCTCTTTTCGTTTTTTATACTTTTTTTCAATGCAATCAAAGTGACCTTGCAGCATTTTTCAGAAAAATTGTGAATGTCTAAACGTACTTTATAATTTTATATGAAAAATCAACATGTAATTTCAAGATTTCTTCTATAAATAGACTTCGAAATAAAGAGCGTTTTGGTTACTTGTGTTAGATTACTAAAATATATTCAGTAAAATTGTCAAGAAAGAACGACTGATTATGTAAGTATATGTAGTTTTAATAATGTTTTAGTATTTAATAATATAAAAAATATAGAAACTTCTTAAAGAGCAAAAAGTTCAGTCGTTCCTTCGGTTTTGAAAAAGAAGAACTGTCTGGCACTTGACTTTTGGGAAAGGATAAAAATTTAGCGGAAAATGTACAAAATGGGAAAAAGGCTTGGAATTAGGGTTTAATAACATTATTTCTTAAACAGCAAGTTGTACAAAGTCTAGCTACACTAATAAAGTTGTAAACAGTAGCTATGGGGAGTTTTTATTTCAGCACTGTATCACTTGTTCCGAATTTTCAAAATTCCTTAGTTAACAACGAGGGGATCGAACCCGCGACCTCTAGCGCAGAAGGCAGAGTTACTACTAACTGAGCTATGAGGCCAGTCAAAAAATGGGTCCCGTCTCAGCATATAGCTTAATTAATTAGCATCACCTCTATAAATTACCGTAACATAAGATTCAAAAATGGTGGATTTGCCGGTAGAAGGACCGGCACCGTGGGAAGATGGCAGTGTTTACAGTAATGTAGCCCGATACCATTACTGTTTCAAAACAGTAGTAATGAGAGTAATTTACTACGTTTTCGCGTAAACAACATTAACTTTTACATTTTTCGAAGGTTATCGTAGCGAGACGAACTTATTCGTATCAGAAGACAAACCAAGTCAAAAGGTGACTTCCTACTAATATTTTAGACGCGAAAGTTTGTGAGGATGTTTGTGGTTCAATCACGCTGTAACGGCTCAACAGATTTCGATGAAACTTGGAGTAGAAAGAGATATTTGCCGAGAATATCATATAGGCTACTTTTTATCTAGGTATCACGGGAGCGAAGCCACTAGTGTGTCAATAAAATCACTAGGATCACTTTGAAACGTCTTAGAAAGGTGAAGGTACAAGCCTAGAAGCTTGATTCTTCTAGGCTTGTACCTTCACCATTCTAATGACATAAACATATATATATATATTTTTTTATTTTTTTTAACAACTGAGGTGGCAAACAAGCTTACGGCCCACCTGATGGTAAGTGGTTAACGTAGCCTATGAACGCTTGTAATACCAGAGGCATCACGCACGCGTTGCCGACCCCGAACCCCCTTCCCCCCTAAAGAGCTCTGGCAACCTTACTCACCGCAGGAACACAACACTATTTGAAACAAATAATGATGACATGAACATAATACATGAGACATGTATATGACAGCTCTCATAATTTAGCAAGTTGGAGTGGCAGTGTTGAGGCCGTATTGCGTATTGCTTGCTTGTCACTGATTCTTTCTTGGTCATTCTGTATTAGGTTAGGTTGAGGCATGGCCTTGAAAAGGGTCCTAAGGCCGTAGGTGAAAGAATCAGTGTAGTGAAAGTGCCTTTTTGATGCTCTTAGAGGCTCATTTCGTGCACAGGCCGTATTGAAATGTAGGTATAATACTAAACTCTAATCCTCTTATTCATAATCAGTCACTAACTTTATCGGCTCGATAACTCTCGCCCTGTCCTTCTAACAGTAAACAAAAGAAAGAGGACTTAGTTTTATCGACCTGATGAAATCAGTTTTTATGAATAGGGGGTGAGATTTTCGGTCGAATAAAAACCATCTCGTAACTTGTGGGAAAATAAATCATTATCATCATCATCAACAACCTGTAGAAGTCCACTGCTGGACATAGGCCTCCCCCAAAGAGTTCCACGACGAACGGTCTTGAGCCCTTTCCATCCACCGACTTCCCGCAACCTTTACAATGTCATCGGTCCATCGGGTGGGGGGCCGGCGGAGCAGGGGGTGCTAAGAATCCCCGGCAGAGGCCCAGCTACCGGGCGACGCAGTGTTGGAAAATAAATAAACACGAAAAACTTTAAAATTCTTATCACCATAATTTATTTACAAAATTACTGAGATGATTTTAATCTTTTCTGTAATAAAATCCTATACCATCCTAACCTTCTAAACTAACAAATAAAAAATGTTTGGTTAAATAATTACAGAAAAATCTCCGAATCTAGGTAATTCCTAAAGAAATACTTGTACTGTGTTGTATGATTTAAACAATAATTACTTAGACCAGTACAGTTCTAGCATTGATTTTAACGTCACAATCTTTTCTTTCTTCTGAATCCTCTAAAAATTCAGTTCGGTCATTTGTTATTAGAATAGCTTTTTCGGTATCATTAGAACCGAGATCGGAACTGAATCATAGTTGGAACTGAATAGAACGTTAGACGCTGTAAATTAGTATAATTGGCCCCCTGGTCGCAGTCTGGGGGATTCCTAGTGCTTCGAATCCCGGTAAGCTACATACTGGACCTCGGAACTCTCTTCGATCAAGCGGACGGTATTGTAGACCAGAAATAGAAGGTAGATGTTCAGGCCTGAAAATAAAATATCCATGAATTGAAATATGATCTTAACTATACCGCACTAGAAAAAAACATCTCTTTTAAATTCAACGTCCGGTTCACGGTCGCCATTTACCTTTATTCTCCAACGGTTGTCGATTCTACGAGCTCTTTAGGGGGGGAGGGGTTCGGCAGGCAACGTATTAGCAATACTCCAGGTGTTGCTGATGTCAATAGGCGACGGTAATCACTTACCATCAGGAGGACCGTAAGCCTGTTTGCCTCCGTATAACATTAAAATATATATATATGGCCTGACCACGAACCACGAACAGGATGACGCAGTGTTGGAAGGCCCAACACCCGATGGACTTAAGACATTGCGAATTTTGCGGGGAGTCGGCAACATAAGGATACATACTATATTGAGTACTAATTAGGTACGTATATTATCATTCTCACATAAAAAGAAGAAGTAGACGGTGTTCTCCAGGTACTCCCGATAGTCGAAGTAAACGAGGTCGACGCTCAGGCTGATGAGCTGGAACACCACTCCGAAGTAGAAGTAGATCTTCAGAAGTTGCTTCTTCTTCTAAAAATATAGACATAGAGAAACATTTATTCACAAACTTGGCACACAATACACGTCACAATAAAAGCAAGACACAGAGAGCGAAAATATGAAACAAAGACAGAGAGGTAACACACAAAAACTTATTATAAAGAACACGTGAAATGTTATTGTGCGCCACAGCAGCAAAAACGTCTCGGCTCAGCATAAATGCCTTAATATATCATCTTTATATATCAATTCATGAGTCTGGTGGTGGTAGTGACCCGCATTCCGACCCGAAGGTCCTATCGAATCCTACTGGGCACCCCCATGACCCCCCCCCCTAGATCCGCCCTTGCCTAGGGATTAATCAAACCGTCTCAAATTGACTCTACATTTAAACGCCTGCATTTAGGTTTGAGCAAAATCACAATGGTTTTGCCTATAAGTTTCTTCAGGCGAAATCGACAAACATGAATACACTTTTTATTATTACTATTTATAAAGTGGGACCTAAAATAGTCTATGTAGGTACTCAATGGACGACTAGGTCGTATATTGTAGAGGTCTACACGGTTCACCGACTGTCATAGGCCCTTTTCGAGGCACCAAACCTCAACCTGGTCACTGACCTGATACAGGATGACTAAGAAAGAGTCAGTGACAGGACAAAGAAGACTGGAGTAGACGGTTTGTCTCCAGCGATCCCTATATGCGGCCGTTTTCACCACGTCATAGAACTTACTCGTTGAGCCCTTTGCTATACAAAATACTTAAGGTTGCCTGGAAGAAATCGCTTTCAGCGATAAGGCCGCCCATTGTACTACATTAAGTTACATTAAGATTTAATCCTTCGTGTACAATTATTATTATTAATATCTTTATTTCAGGCTACTTGACATATTACATGGCCCATATTAATAAATACCTTACAGACTAACATACATATAATATTAAACTTAAATAACTACACCACATCTAGAGTCAGGGACTTCTTGATTGTGAGCGCCTCCCTGTAGCGACGGTAGACAACTCCAGCTGACCAAAATTCGGGCGCGAGGAACACCTCTTGTACTTGGCAGCTACCTGGAGCACGTAGGACTTGAAGTTAGTCACCCTACTCGACTCCAGGCGTTTCAGGCCATGTACAAGAACCTCTGGAGCTGGGCTGATCCGACGACGGGCTCTTTCTTCCACATACCGGAGAATACTGTCCCCAGTAGTATTCGGATCCAATCGGGAGATGTAGATCTCGATGGTCGGTTCTACGACCTCCAGTGACAGCGGAGATGGGGGGGCGGTCCCACGTTGGTTGCGCGATGAATTTGGTCGACGCTTCTTCTCAATAAATAAAGTGTTAATCTATCTATCTATTATATTAAGTCCAATCCTCGGTTCTGAGATATAGCATGACTGAAATCATAATGAAGAGACACACTTCTTTCTTTCTTCCAAAAAAGCTTAAAGTATATTACCCTATGAGCGCCAATAAGCAGCACCACAGTCATGATAACGTCGATGATCACGAACATGATGGTCAGCGGCAAGTGGATGTTAGGGTTCAGCAGGATGTGCTGTTCATCCTCTTTCTGCTCCGCGGTGAGGTGTTCTACTAGGAGGAATACCAGCAGAGGGAAGGAGAGGAGAGCTAGCACCTGTAAGAAAGCATGTACCTCTTTGATTCTGTTAGATTCTGTATCTTAATATGTACTTATTCAATTAGTAACGGATCTCATTTATACAAGGTCAAAGTGGCGGCTATCGGCGGAAAAAGCTATGCACGGGGTTTCACTACGTGGTAAAATCCGAAATCAGGAAAATTTTATTTATTTTAATTTTATTTTAATTATAGCAATTTCAATAAAATCACTAGGATCACTTTGAAATGTCTTAGAAACTAGGTTTGTTTTATTGTTTTAAAAGGTCTTTATTGAACATACGATTTGTACAGAAGTATTATATCTAAACATAGTTTAGTACGATACAGCTTATTTTTAAATAAATATAGCTCGGCAAGCAAAGGCGCCTATTAGAGCTTTTTGAAACAATTATAATATTTTGAATATTTGAACTTGGTAGATCTTAAATTAATTGATAAAGACTTAGTAATCTCTAGGACTAAGCGGTGAATAAATATGAGCACTTTGTATAGCGCGCATTTTTAAAGTGATGAGTAATAGGAACTAGGTTGAGACTTAGAAACTAGGTGAAGCTATGCCTGTTCCTCGCGACCAAGCCTAGAAGAATCAGATCTTAAGGTCACCGACAGAGCTCTCAGAAGCACTGCTTTGCACATGCAAAGCATCCTTTAGGAGGAGGTAGGGCACAGCGAGATTTCCTCGCTCTAAATTAGAGCAGCCCGCCTGGGAGGTACCTCCGCCTTACAGAAGATCGCAGCCAAATAACATTATTTGTTTCAAATAGTGTTGTGTTCCTGCGGTGAGTAAGGTTGCCAGAGCTCTTTAGGGTGGGAGAGGTTCGGCAGGCAACGCATTAGCAATGCTCCATGTGTTGCTGATGTCAATAACGACGGTAACCACGGTAACCACTTACCATAAGGAGGGCCGTAAGCCTGTTTGCCTCCGTATAACATTAAAAAAAAAAAAAAAAACCCTATTGTATACTACGATTTGTAACAAGGAACAGTCTGCAGTTAGCTCCGTCCACCGGTTTGCTGCAACCGTTACAATGTCAATGTCATCAAAGGAAGTATCAATAGAAAGTTCATAACTCACCAAATTAACATATCCGAAAATAGTGACACCTTTGCGGATCGGGACACAAAAACAGCACTTTCTCGCCACTGGCCATTTCGGGCACATCACCTTGCACCAAGCCAGTCTACCTAAACAACCCTCCATCGAAAACTCTTCTTTAATCCAGACCCATTAGGTTTAATTTGATAAAACGTAGTGAAATTTCTTTAATGTTCTGATCCATATCGCGGTAAACCAACTGAGCAAGTGGATGTCTCAAAAGCTGGTTCGTTGAAGAGGTAATAGATTTCTTCCTGTCCCCACTCCTAGCTATTAATTCTCATTGTGTCTGTGTTATTACACAATACATTGCTTTATTTGTAAAGTCTGTATCCAGGAATGCTGTGGATTGCGACCAATGAGTGTGTCCACTTCACCTTGCTATTGCTTAGTGCGAAGATGATAATAACCTTGGTACGGAGATACGGTTCCTCTGAAGGTTATGATGTCTCCTCGACAATAATAATTAACTTTATCATGATATCAATAACACCATTTACTAAATAAAGAACAGCTCAATGTTGGCATGTACTAAACTTAATTTTCGCATATTACAACTTTTTTTGTCCACAAAAACGTTACATATTTATTGATTAAAAACACAGAAAGTTACAACATACATAATTATAAATTACCTACTAATAATAATATGTAGCTATTGGAATTCATTCGTGCAGGCTGGAGAGTTCATACTTGTGATGAATTTTCATTATTTCCATTTTAACTTTACTTATAATGCACACGTCCAACACTGAAAAAAAAACGCACATGTTAAATATTTTACAGCATGAATAAGCCCACTACTGGACATAGGCCAAAGAGTTCCATGACGAACGGTATGTACCTACTAATGTGTAACACTCTTACACAACGCTCTTTTTAAGTATACCCTAATTTGTGGACAACGGGGCTGATTATACTTTAAGAACTACCAGAATAGGTGGTTCTTAAAGTATAATCAGCCCCGTATAAGATTTGTTATTTTTTATTTTGTTATTTGTAATTTTTAAGTGTAATTGTTTGTTGTCCTAAATAAATAAAAATAAAAAAACGGTCATGAGCCTTTTCCTTCTACCGACTTCCCGCAACTTTCGTTGTGTTGTGTTGTGTTGTGTAGTGTACTCTTGGTATACTGTTATTTCAACTTAAGCCTAAACTTAAAATAATGTGAATGATGTGTTCACATCACTCACTTTATTTTTGTTAGCCTATCGTCAAACATTGAAGTCTTTTAAATACCTACCTACTAATATGTCACTCGCTTACACAGCACCCGATACGATTATACTTTAAGAAAGAAAGAAAGAAAGAAAAACTATTTATTCGTCCCATATGTACAAGTTCAGTTCTTTACAGGCATAGACAATTTGCAGAGAATAATATAATATTGTAATACGCACCTACCCAGGCAACATACAGACAAAATATATTGTAAATAAAAATAAAAATAAAATAAAAATAAGTAGTTGGCAGGGATAGGTTGATATATTTAAGAACCACCAGAATAGGTGGTTCTTAAAGTATAATCGGATGTGATATATGCGGATTTTCAGATGTTTGGATGTTTGTTGTTCAATCGCGCCGTAACGGCTCAACCGATTTCAATGGTATTTGAAATAGATAGAGTTCTTTACCTAGAATACTATATACTATACCTAGGCTACTTTTTATCAACGGAACACGCGAGCGATGCCGCGGGCGCAAGCTATGTATAACTAAGTTATATATAGTATATAGTATATAGTATATAGTAAGTTATGTATAACTGTGTAAAATTTCAGCGTGGTACCATTAAAATTACGCAAGCAAAACGGCTGACTACGCCACACAGGCTGACGGACGGACATAGCGAAACTATAAGGTTCTTAGTTGGATTTGAGAACCCTAAAAAAGACGGAATGTAAATTTAATAAGAATATAGGTACTCGACTGGCCTCATAAAGCTCAGTTGGTAGTAACTCTGCCTTCTGCGCTAGAGGTCGTGGGTTCGATTCCCACACTGGACAAATATTTGTGTGAACACAGATGTTTGTTCTGTGTATGGGTGTTAATATTCATTTATTGTGTATATCAGTCTCTGGTACACATAGTACAGGCTATGCCTAGTTTGGGATCAGTTGACCGTGTGTGATATGTCCGGAATATTTATTTATTTATACTTACAGAAATAAAAGAATCCAATGACCAAAATGATAACAGTTTTGGGAACATCCACTTTAACATTCTCTGTATTCGTCATGTACAGTATCACCGGTGTGAGGACAATGTCAACTGTGATCGCGAAAACTTCATAGTAGTAGAAAACCCGAAGAGTGTTGTAGCTTTTCTGAAAAGAGAAACAAGTTATTTTTTTAGGTAGGGCACAGCGAGATTTTCTCGTTCCAATTTGGAGCAGCCCGCCGAGGTACCTCCGCCTTACAGAAGACCGCAGCCAAATTACATTATTTGTTTCAAATAGTGTGTTAATGCGGTGAGTAAGGTTGCCAGAGCTCTTTAGGGGTGGGGGGGCTCGGTGTCGGCAACGCGTGCGTGATGCCTCTGCCTCTTACCAACAGGTGAGCCGTATGCTTGTTTGCCACCTTAGTTGTTTAAAAAAAATAATTTACTAGCATAGTCATTATTTCAGCCGTAGGATATCAACTGCTGAACATAGGCCTCCCCCATAGATTTCCGGAAATAATCATTGGGTGGGATTTCCCCACATTCACCACGCTGCTGGGCACGCGTGTTGGCGAGTGCAGGTAAAGTATTGCTGCTTATACAAGGTGATTCATAACATGTATACCATCCCGAAAGGGGGTTATTCTATCAACAAAAATAAATACGTTCAAATTGTGGAATGAGCTTCCTTCCGAGGTTTTCCCGCTAGCCTACAACATGAAGAGCTTTAAGAAAAATACAAAAAGATTTCTCCAGGGCAGGCAATGCATTAGCAATGCTCCAGGTGTTGCAGATGTCAATAGGCGACGGTAACCGCTTACCATCAGGTGGGCCGTAAGCCTGTTTGCCTCCGTATAACATAAAAAATAATAATAATAATAGCGAAAAAAAACATCGATATTTTTAATTTTTTTTTCAATTTTTTTTCGCAAACTTTCTCAAATTAGCTGTCTCTTTCGGGATTACGCACACAGAATTACCTTGTATATTAGGCGAAATAATCAATACCTTGTGAACTCCTACAATAGAAGCTGTCTGGAAACCAATGTCGACTACCAAGACGATCACCACCACCCCTAGTAAGGGGTACGTGCTCTTGTCAGCAAATATGTGCCGGTCAAACCCATTGAAAAGGACTGGTAAGTTGCTGGCGATTATTACCAGGAATCCGCTGATCTGGAAACCATTAAACACGAATTGGATTTTAATTCATATCTTATTTTCATCATTCAGAAGTCCACTGCTGGACATAGGCCTCCAACGTCAATGCTCACGTGAAGACATAATACCTATTGCAAAATCGATATCATGGAGAAGCCACCGGCTCCTGAAACACAGTTGTTACTAGTTCGGGAGCCTATGGATTCATTTACTTGTCCAATATTTTATGTCAATAAATAGCTTTTTGTTTGTTGTTTGTTTGTTTGTTCCAAAGAGTTCCATGACGAACGGTCTTAAGCCTTTTCCATCCACCGCCTTCCCGCCACTTTCACGATATCGTCTGTCCATCGGACCTCGGTTCTTCTACGGATTTCCTCATTTCGGATCATAACACTTATTGAATTATCTTAATTTTATCTGACATAAAATATAAATGCAAAAGTTTGTGACGATGTTTGTGTTTATGTGGTTCAATCACGCTGTAACGGCTAAACCGATTTCGAGGAATTTGGAATAGTAAGAGATCATAACCGAAGTAAATAATGAGTTCGACTAGTAAGACAGACAAACATACCATAAGATTTATTTAAATAAAAGAACCTACCAAAATAAACATAAAGAATACACAAAAATGTAACGTGATCTAGTAAACTACCCAAAAAAAGAAAGAAACCTACCTAATCTAAGAAAAAAACAAAATATTTTTTTCCGAACGAAAATTACATTTAAAATAAACACTTATTTTTATTTATTATATTTATAAGCATACGCTAGCAGTTTCACTCGCGTGGTAACTAGATATATAATAGCCTATATGCAAGTTAAACTCTATCTCATCCAAGTATCATCGAAATTGGTTGAGTATTTACGGCGTGATTGAACCATCAACATCCAAACTTTCGCTTTTATAATATTAAGTAGGATATACAGAAAGGCTTTGTCGCAGAGCAACCACAATACTATAGCTTAAACATTAAACTTAGTGGCCAAAAAATCATCAGTCATTAGTGAAGCCAATATGCGGTTACATCGCCCAATATAAACAAATTGAGAACAAAGGTTTTCGCCCAAATGGCGGAAACATTCCGAAATTGCGGGAATCTAAAATTAGCAATATAAACATTAACTCATGACCTGAATCTGAAGGCAACAAACTTGTCCGGCTCTATCTTCATCTACAAATATCTTAAAAAAGGGCCTTGTGATGATGAAAAATCAATAGATTATCGGGATATGTGCAATTTGCAAGGACCTGATGCACGCGTTGTAAAACTTACGATTTTAGTATAAGCCCACGTCTGCAAACACAGCCTCAGAGGAACAGAACAACACCACTTATTCAGCTTCGGCTGTTCATCCCTCATCACGGTCGCAGCGTTAGCGAAAATCATTGTTATTCCTGAACTCACGAGTGATTCACGATTTCAGAACGCAAAACAAACTGACGAAACGCTGAACAAATCACGGCCGACTGAAAGAGAGGGAGCGAAGATATTTATAGATTACGGGAAGACTACTCTAAACGCACGTTTAAAACGGAAGTTTAATTCGATGTTGAGAGTTAGACATCTATTTATTTGTTACTAAAATACACACATTTGCACAACATTTTAAAACCAATAAAATAAATAAAAGAAAAATAAAAAATATTCCGGACATATTCACACGGTCAACTGATCCCAAACTAGGCATAGCCTGTACTATGGGTACCAGAGACTGATATACATATTATATATTTAACACCCAGACACAGAACAAACATCTGTGTTAGTCACTAATGTTTGTCCAGTGCGGGAATCGAACCCGCGACCTCTAGCGCAGAAGGCAGAGTTACTACCAACTGAGCTATGAGGCCAGAAAACACGAGCAGTTAAAATTTAAGTGGTGTGATGTGTGCTGCAAGCAAAATGGCCTCGGCTCAGCATTATGCCTACTGTTATAGCAGCAGACGTTTGTATTCTGCCGAAACCATTACTCAGTCTTATAATTAAAAAGGTATTATAAGTAAATGTAAGAATCATCAGAAAAAATGATAAATGATAAATATTGAAATTAATTAAATTAAAATTATGAGAATAATAATGTCAAAGTGGAAAGTGTAGTTTAACTGATACAAGAAAATGAACATAACATACATACAATATACTATGAATACCTACTAGTGGTTCGCCCCGAACGAGATGTGCCTCACCAAGCGCCAAGTTTTACCAGACTCGCGGTGTCTGGCTCATGGCTCTTCGATGATCGTGAGGCACATTTAATATACACTTTGAAAATCGCACCTTTACCGTTAGCATGTTCTACATAGAACCAATCTCACCTGAACTACAAAGTCATTGAAACTGTACCACAATAGTCAATAATAGTAGTCAATAGTAATTTATTCATAACAGATAATAGTTATAGGTCACGTGATTAGGTGATACATACTTAAGTAATGAATCAATTGTAATTATGTAGTAAAAGAGACGTTTCATCAATATATGGAGCCTGGGCCTGCACTGTGTACACTACTCTAAAATATGGCTAAGCAATAAAGTAAACGTATTTAATTGGTTATTTTATTTAAATTGACTTCGTTCTAAGGTACATTAAGATTTTCTTCGACAAAGAGAGCAACACACAGCGCTACAAAAATATGGCGGATGGACGTGCGTGAAATGTCATTTTGACAACCTACATTCATCTGACAAAACAAAAACATCAAATCAAACAACATGACATGAAAAATATGTCAATGTCATGTCAAACGCCAATTATAAACCAACATGGCGGCCTTCAAATAGTGCTCACGTAGTAAAAAACTTACCAGAAGAACTATTCTTGTACCATCGCATTTGTCTTCAAATTAATGAAATTGTATTTTTCTTGTAATCTCCTATTTTTTCCTAATTTTTCTATGTAGTGTACATAGACCAGGCCCAGAATGAAATGGCTCCTTTAGGTAAACATTCATTAAAACAATTCAAAAAATAGATTACTTACTAATACATATAATAAATTAACATTTCGCACTTATCCAAAAAATTCCTCAGCTTTATAAAAAGCTTGCTCGATAAGCCAGTTCAGTTTGTTTTTAAAGGATTGCGTTGACGGTGCATTTGATATTGATACCGGAAGGTGGTTGTATAGCGACGGCCCCATCACATGTACTACCACATTTGGTATTTTCTATAATATAGTTCCTATTACTACCTACCTCAAGAACCGTACCTACAATTAGAATAAAAATCGTTTTAGAGTGTATGAACAGACCGTATGAGCAAAGCTCTTTCATGCTTGCTTGTTACTGATTTTGTCTTGGTCATCTGTATTAGGTCGATCAACTGTATGTCTATAGGGGTAGGTTTTGTTGTAATAAAATTATTGTTAACTTTCAATAAAATTTAATAAAACCGATTATTATAATAAAATATAAAACATAACGCAAGTAAACGTAAATCATTGGAACCACAAGGATAATTTTTATTTCACTCATCAAAGCAATTTTATTTTATTTTATTTATTTAACAAAACCCACAGCCCTTAATCTATAATACAATAAAAAATTACATGCTAATTCTTACGGCCTATAAAAGATTTACATGTTTTAGAAAAAAGAAAATATTTTAATTGACAGTCAAGTTTAGTAAAATGTACAAAATTACAATGATCCTCATCATTGCTTTGATGACTGTAATCAAAAAGGCCCTACAAGAGACCTCGCATCTACATAAGTCTCTACTTAGAGCGAGGAACTCAAACAACGTCTAGCCAAAGGTCTTATTACACTACATCGAAAACTTATGTTATTGTCATCCTTATCCACTATGTATTTTGTAATGTTGTACGTGTAAGTTTAAAACAGTGCAATAAACAAATGACTGAAATCACTAATACAAAGATGTTCAAGATGTTTATTTGCAGAAATAAGTGTTGCAGAGAGGTCTTAAAGCTATGAATATGGCACTTATAAACTTATTCACTCTTTTCGAGCATCGCAAATTATTGTTTTAGACGAAAGACTGTAAACTTAACACATACTATACTTAGTAAATTTTTGGGTATACTACAGAAACAGGAACAGGACTCTTTGAATATAAATAACATACAAATAAGCAACATTCACTATAAAGTTAGCTATAGGAAACATTACAATAGGCACGTAATTTTTGTTAGGAGCGTTGGCGAAAAGAAATGTACAGCAGCATTTTTTTATTTTAAAAAGTATTCATCAAAGAGCACAATGGCGATGAAAGTTTTGTTAGTTTAATTTCAGTATGCAGGAAAACATTACAAGAAACTATGACTAGTCAAAATGGCTCTCGCCACCAACAACTAGCCGGCTAGCCGTGAGGTATCCCAGGTGACGACAACAAAAGGCCCGACGGGATGTCTCTGATTCTCTGGAGTCGAGGCAGCCCATTGGTTTGGGATGCGACTTGCGTCGATACGCTGGCACCTTCCCACGTTTCGTCCACATTCAGGAAGGCTGAATGAAAGGAGATTTCCTCGTTCTAAATTGGAGCAGCCCGCCTGGGGAGGTACCTCCGCCTTACAGAAGATCGCAGCCTAATAATATTATTTGTTTCAAATAGTGTTGTGTTCCTGCGGTGAGTAAGGTTGCCAGAGCTCTTTAGGGGGGAGGGTCGGCAACGAGTGCGCGATGCCTCTGGTAATGAAAGCGCTCATAGGCTACGGTAACCGCTTACCAACAGGTGGACCGTATGCTTGTTTGCCACCTCATCATCATCATCAACAACCTATAGAAGTCCACTGCTGAACATAGGCCTCCGCCAAAGAGTTCCACGACGAACGGTCTTGAGCCCTTTCCATCCACCGACTTCCCGCAACCTTTACAATGTCCTCGGTCCATCGGGTGGGGCGCCTTCCAACACTGCGTCGCCCGGTTCGTGGTCGCCATTCGAGAACCTTTACTCCCCAACGGTTATCGGTTCTGGCCTGCCCACTGCCACTTCAACTCTGCTAATTCTGAAAGCTATGTCGGTGACATTGGTTCTTCTACGGATTTAAGGATTGCCACCTCAGTTGTATAAAAAAAAAAGGCTGGCACGGCGGCAGCAGCGGCGGATAGCCTCAAGAGGTGAAAATATTCGTCCCTCAGCGATGCGTACATGTTTCTGTTTTTTGGGGTTGAAACTTTAGGACATTGGGGCCCAGAGGCGTGGCTCATAATCTATGCATTATGCAAGAGGCTGGTGGATGAGACCAACGACCAAAAGGCTGGTGCTTACCTCGGACAAAGGATCAGTATAGCGATCCAACGCGGTAACGTCGTCGCCAGCCTTTTTGGCCTGTGATTGGTGATCTGAACTCTGCTTTCTACTTGTAGTCGTAGCAAACTGTTTTTTTTTTCTACTATTGTGTATGATAATATACTAAGAATTAAATACCAGGTAGGTACATATATTTGTCATGAGCATTCCATACATTTTCTCATCAATCATAAACATCTTCATAGTGAATCCTCACAGATCCAGGCTGTTTTCTGTGACGTAGCTGTACCAGTTTGCTTTTTAGTGCCAAGAACACTACCACTTCCACCACTGAAATTAGAGTACAAGGAATTTTATCGTAAGATTAATACAAGCTTGTTTATAAAATGTATGCTATCCCGGAAGATGCTGAAGACCCAAAAGGAAATAAAGTTTGCTCTACAACTTGCCCATTTACCATCAAGTGGGCAGTAAGCTTGTTTGCCACCTCAGTTGTATAAAAAAAAAAAAAAAAAAAACGACTTTTGGAAAAACGACATATTTTGTTGTTGCTTGCCTTTTGTCGTATCTCAGATTCTTTCTTGGTCATCCTGTACTTATTAAGTGGTGCTTATGGTGGCTCTGAAAAGGGCCTATGAAAGAATCAGTGTAGTAGATAAAAGGATCTAAGTGCTCGTCTTAGAGGCTCCTTCCGTGCACGTGATCGAATTTTTAGGTTCTGGGATTGAAAGACGAAGTGTTTATACTTACAGAGAACAATAATGCCGATGACCACAAAGGAAACGAAATGTGCAATTCCTTCGAATTCTGGGTCAGAAGTGTGGAGGACATATAATGTTACTGGTATCATTAGAATCAGAGCTACTATAGCATACATTTCGTAGTAGTAGTTCACTCGCAGAATAGAATAGCTTCGCTGAAAATTAAAAAAAAAACATCATAATCACAACTTTGCCTATTAGCCCATAGACCTGACTTTCCACGGTTCTGCATCCTCATAAAAAATATCATGAATTTCCTATTGCTTACTGATGAAATGGCCCCGGCTGAAGAATAGGCCCCTCCATATCTACCTATCCGCGGATGTCGTAAAAGGCGACTAAGGGAAGAAAGCTAGGGGATGGGCAGCAGCGTCTCCTATTTTAACAACGATAGCTCTAACTGCGCTCACCAACCCGCATGCCCAGCGTGGTGAGTATGGGCAAATCCTCCCACATGATAAGGAATTCGCTCTGTCTGTGGGGAAGGCCATGTTCAGCATTGAAATCCCAGGTGTCCGGTACAATAGTCACAATTATAGTTTGTTGTAATTTAATTGTAGTTGTTTAAAATATATGAAAACATACAAACCTTAAAAAGGCCTACAATTAAAGTTATAATAAAGCCCACGTCAACCAAGAGCACCAGTACTAACAACAACATCAAGTGGATGATAGATAGCTCTGTGAAGAAATGATTATCTTCCCCGATGGCAGTGAAGACTATCAGAATAAACCCGAGGTAACAGATCCCCATTAGGTCTGCTAACTGAAATCATATAATAAAATATATATTTTTAATAATATATACAAGGTGATTCATAATATGTATTCCATCCCGAATGGGGGTTATTCTACAACCAATTGGAAATAATGTTTGTTCTACGACTTTTGGAAATTCGACATTTTTCATTGAAAAAACTACGTAAAAATCAGCTGTTTTGGGTTCAAATCAGGTCAAACTCAATTAATCAGCTGTTTTAGGTAGCAATCTTGATTCCTAACTTCTTGTACGTTTAGTTATTAATTTTAAAGATGATAAAAATACCAAAAACCGCTAATTTGAGAAAGTTTGTGATAAAAAAATCAAAAAAAATAAAATGAAAATATTGATGTTTTTTTTTTCGCTAATATTATTTCTTTTCGTGGATAGAGTAGCCCCCTTTCGGGATGGTATACATTATATGAATCACCTTGTATATTTTTTTAATATTCCGGACATATCACACAAGGTCAACTGATCCCAAACTAGGCATAGCCTGTACTATGTGTACCAGAGATTGATATACTAGATAATTATTTAACACCCAGCCACAGAACAAGCATCTGTGTTAAACACACAAATGTTTGTCCAGTGCGGGAATCTAACCCGCTACCTCTAGCGCAGAAGGCAGAGCTGAGCTATGAGGCCAGTCAACAATACGTTCATCATTTTTCATGTAGGTACCTTAAAACTAATACAAGTTAATATTTACAAAATACACAAGAAACAGTTGAGCCAACTAAAGACCGTTACAAACGATCTATAGATAGCTCAACTGATCCAGATCACTACCAGTCGGAAGCGTCCCCAAGACGCTGGCGGAATTGCCACGCTGGATGGCAATGCTAATGCGCCAAATAAGAGCCAGCTCTCGGGTCACGCGTCGCTTCGATCAGACAGTTTAATAGTTTTAAGTTTCTTTGTGTAAATAAAATTTGTAGGTACCTACAAACATGCAACTTGAACCTTGATTTAAAAGTATGCATCCACGAACCAGAGTACGTATGCCCCTACGTACAATCACCTCTATAATATTCTCAAAACAACTTCTTTTGACTGTAGGCCTAAGCCCGAATACTGAAACGTCACTAACTATTTGAGATGGTCTCAATTATTTGAGACGCCGTTATCGTTCAGAATCGTGTACTCAAACATCTATTAGATCACCACTTCAGTATTCGGGCGTTAGACAGGTAAAGAGTTTTGACTGTAAGACATCAATTACAGTAACAAAACACCCAGAAGACTAGTTAAAAATAAGACTTACCAGTCTGACAAAGGCCCATATCTTAAGTCCCACTCCAATATTAACCAAACCACAAGTACTGAACACAGGGTCATCATGTTCCCTATTCATTATTGGCGTTTGTATCTTAATAAGCAATATAAAAAGTTAAAAAATTCGTCCTTTACGGCATCAAAATGCACAACGACTGCTTATATGCAGTTCCTCATGGCCAACTGAGAGAGACAACTTGATACTCAATAGCGGAGAGCGAGACACCAATCAAACTGTATCCAGGATTATAACTACTTATAGCTTTGTTTGCGTATACCAGGTACTGTTGTACCAGGTATGTAGTACTTATGGCTTTATGACGTCAGCTGGAATTTTTGGAGAATTTTGTAGAGGGTCGATTGTGAAAGCTGTCTGAACAAGTTTTGCTGGGCTTTTTGATGATGAGGAAGGCGCTGATTCTGGGAATCATGATGCATAGTTAAAAAAATGCAACTATCCAGAGAAATAAAATATTAATAACTAGCTTGTGCCTGCGGATTCGTTCACGTGGAACCTAGATAAAAAGTAGCCTATATGTTATTCTAGGTTTTGTAAGTTGTCCTTGTGGTGTACAATATAGAGATTTCTATCTATCTATCTTTACTAGTACGTAATAGTATGTAAAATAAGTGTTATTCAATGGAGCTATGTAGACCATAATCAACAACTTTGTAATTTTTCATAACGATCCTTTCAGTAGTTTCCGGGATTAGCCAGGACAAACAAACAGACTGACAATGTTTTCCGATCCTAATTATTTTTTGCAAGATATTATTTATAAACTCCTTATCATGTTTATAAAGAAAAAAGACACATGGTACAGATGTTTGTGATTTACTGTTTTATTATGTGAGTATAAAAGATAAAAAATAAGTTGCCATTAAATTAAATAAGTAAATAATATAATAAAAAAAGTAAATAATATTATAAAAAAATAAGTATATTATTTAATAAAAAATAAGCATAACGAACCAACACGCACTGCGAAACAAGAACGAGACGCGCAGACAAAGACGTCGACGCGGCGACCGACACGTGACGCCGACAACCGACGCGACGCCTGCGTCAGCGCAGACGGAGGTAAAGGCGGCATCCAAAAATTACAAAAAGTGCAGCAGCGCAACAGTGTGATTCGTAATATTTATTTACCGAAAGGGGCTTATTATACATCCAACTGGCAATAAAGTTTGTTCTACGACTTCTGGAAATACATAGTACCTACAACATTTTTTATTAAAAAACTTGCAAAAATCAGCCGTTTTGGATCAAATCAGTGTAAACTCAATATAGTTTATAGTGAGAAGAACAAAACCTTTCGAATGTAGTGAAAGTGCAAACGAGTGCTCCCTATCAAGAACACAGTAACAAAGTGTCTTCCTCTTAAATAGAGACAGTAAGAAAAGTGTTAGGGGACACATTCTTGGTTGTAGTTACTTAAAAAATTAGGTCAATGTTAAATTACTTATAAGCCTACAGTATTTATTTATTTATTTATTTAATACTTTATTGCACACACATAGTACAGTTGCACAAAAGGAGGGCTTAATGCGACAAGCATTTTCTAACAGCCAACCTCAAAGGTAATAAGAGAAAAAGGTCAGCGTGCTAGCTGAAGGTAGAAATAGAAAGTTGGAGAGCTGACAATGAATAAAAATAACTCCATAAAACTAATACATACAACCTATACTACATATAAATATCTATATATATATTATTAAGCTTAAGAGTACCTTCATAAATGTATTCCTGTAACAATATGAAAAATAATAATAATAATAATAATTATAATAATAAAAAGTGAAGAAGAAATGATGGTTAAATACCTACGTGAATAATTGTAAATTTGTTACCTACCAGAAGAAGTTTCTTCCAGAAAGTGTTCGTAGACCAATCGTTTGAAACTGGGTTTACTGGGCGCCTTTTTTATATTAATAGGGAGCGAATTCCATAATCCTACAGCTGCCACCACAAAAGAATTGCCGCGGAAAGATGTTGAATGCTTAGTATGGCTAGATTGTTATAATAATCGAGCACATAATCATGTGTAAACTAATTATAAAAAAAAACAATACACTTGTCAGCGCTGACCTAAATGATCTACGCGATCTAGTCAACTGTTTCGGCAAACGGTCGCGACCATCACTCTTCTTCGGCTTTGAGCTTGCCATTTCCCTCAACATCAGCCTCACAGGCCGGCATCCTGGAGAAGTCATATTGGTCCTTATTCCTTAGCTTTATCATCTCGCTCTTCACTGTCAAACATATGCATAATTCTAGCACTGAAAATAAAAACGAGTGTCAAAAAAAGTCAGCTGGAGATCTTAGAAAGCGTACAATTAGTAGGCAAGTAGGTACAAAATACAGTGTTGGAAGGCCGACCCGATGGACCGACGACATTGTTAAGGTTATGTTCACCAGTGGACTTCTTCAGGCTGCTGATGATGATGAGGTACAAAATATGATAGTCATAATCATCAGCCTGTTCTGCATCAGACTAAGTTCATGCTGGACATAGGCCTCGGTCAAAGAGTTCCATGACGAACGGTCTTAAGCCTTTTCCATCCACTGACATCCCGCAACTCTTAACATTTATTTCCCAACGGTTGTCGGTTCGTAGAGCAAGGTGAAGTGGCAGTGGGTAGGCCATATAGCCACTACCACGTCGGTGACCTTGGTTCTTCTACGGATTTCCGCTTTCCGGATTTTATGACGTAGTGAAACTCCGTGCATATCTCTCTCCATTATGGTAAATGGGAAAGTCCACTTGAATACTTACAAATATAAAGGACTCCAACTACCACGGCTATCACGCACTCCAAAACGCTTACTTCCATTAACACATTCACGCTGATTACTGCTAAGATCACGGTCTCGGCTACCATCGCATAGAACTCGTAGAAATAAAACACGCGAAGGATTGCGAAGCTTTTCTGAAACAGATAAATTCTAAAGCCGGGTTCAAACGGCGTGCGGCCCATTCGGTACAAGTTGACGAATATCTACCAACCTTAAAAATGCCGACTGTCAAAGCGATCAGAAATCCAATGTCGACCAGCAAAACTACCACCAATAAGGTTAGAGAGTGGATAATAGACAGTTCCTTGAAGAACCCGTTGTACCCGTAGCTGTTAAGAATAGCTATCACTATGACTAGATAGCTAAATGCTAGAATATCTGCAATCTGGAAATGAAAACCATAAAATTAATTACTCCTACAACTTGCACAGGTAGTGATAGAAACGAAATGTTTTGATTAGTACCTATCTAATTGTACCTATTTATTATAATGTACCTACTAATAACATATGGCATCGCCTTAGGGATAAAAAAAAACCTGTTATGATGTTATATTGTATTCTAAATAAGTAAATTAATATTTTTATTTATTTAGAATTTTAGATAACTACTTTTAACTTTACTTTTCGGTACTCGAATAAAAGTCTATATCCTTTCTTCATCTACATACAAAATATACAAATTCAAATCGTGATCAATTAGCCGTTCGTTTAAACGTTACAAACAGTGAGATAGACCGAGAGACAAGAGTTTCTTTAGCATTATAATAACACACCAACAGTCACATACATAGTCCTGATCCCACAATTGTCATCTAATTGTCTTATTATCAAATAATTAAACTTAAAAGAAGTTTAGCATCAATATTGCTACATAAAATGGAACTGATTTTTGCATTGTGTTTTTTCAATGAAAAATGACGAATTTCCAAAAGTCGTAGAACAAACTTTATTGTCATTTGCGTGTAGAATAAGCTCCCTTCCGGATAGGTACTTATGAATCACCTTGTACAATCAATCACAAAAAAGCATCGGCCTCGATGGCATTGACCTACAATTCAAGACAACGAAACTGTTTTAAGCAAAATTTGGAAGAACGTATTCATATATTATCTACTGTGATATTTATTTATTTATTGATTACATTCACACTGAAACTTAGTGTTAGGAGGACTTGAAAAGATGGCGAGGCCTGACGATATAAACAAAAATTAGAAATTACTTACTTAAGATAATGAGATAAAACCAACTATAGTACCCTCTTATAAAGCCAAGGCCAAGGCTTTATAAGAGGGATAAATATGACCTACTCATCAAAAATTACATTATTATAGCTATATAATTAATCAGACAATCCTTTAGGAAAAAAAGTGAATACCTACGCACATGTACCTACGTAGGTATATAAAAGCTGGGAGATTTGTGAGAAATATAATAACAATAACAAAGGAGTTAATAATAATCAAGGTTTTATTAATGATAATCAAACAATGTAACTAGACTCACCAATTTGATACACGCCCATGTTTGTAAACACAACCTCAGAGGTATGAAACAACAACACTTCCTAAATAGAGGTTCCTCTCTTGATATAATGTTGTTCATCTTTATTTATTTTTATGACTGCATCAAAACGAATGACTGCACTCACCCAAAGTCTAGAGCACGACTGAAAGGGACGGCAGAGAGTTTTAATTTTGTATACATACAAACAAACATGTAGTGCACCGTTGTCATTACTATGACATCAGCTGCAGGGAATAAATAGTCCTTAGCTAAGTACTTAATTATATTGTGTTTTAAATCACTTTTTATCACAAATGTTTAGAATATTGAGAATCGATTTATGCTATCAATTTAAAATATTGAGGATCTATATAGATAGTTTATGCACTACTGTTTATTTCCTGTTTCTTGTGTATTTTTAAATAATTATTTACTTTCAATAGTTTTAATTTTGTTTCTATAAATATTCTTAGTAAAAAAATTACAACCTCTTTAAATTAATTACATAGTTAAAGGACAGAAAATTCACTGAAACGGCTTTGTGGTCAACTCTCATACAAGAGTATAAGTGCTTTAAAAAATATTCAATATCTAAATTTAATGTATCAGGTCAAAAATATAGTACCTACCTACCTACTTTTTGCAAGGCATCGAAATACATCTGCTTGTAAACAATACCTCATGGTCTACTGAAAGAAAGTTACTTATTGGTAGCTAGTTGTATCGAGCTACCAATAATTATAGAGGGGAGAGCGAGACACATAATTATTACTCATGACTTGATGACGTCAGCTGGACTTTTTGGAGAGTTTCGTAGTGGGGTGACTTTGAAAGGTTTTTCCTGGTTATTAAGATTCCGTACCTTACCTGACTGATCATATAAACCAACAGGGTACACGCCGGTCACCTACATTATTTAAATTTGGCTTGAAGGGATCTTTTGATACGATGGCAAACTTCGAAAATAATTTATTTCTAATCCCGTGTGAAACGAGTTACTCAAAAAAAATCAAATCAAAAGGTGTTTATTTTAATAACATCACTAGGATCACTTTGATACATCTTAGAAACAAGGTGAAGCTACACCTGTTCTCTTTCAATCATAGAGTGAGCTACTTGACCGCAAAATAAAGGTTTGTACGTAGATATACTTAGGGATCTCAGTTTTTCGACTCCGTGTAGGTAATCGCGGAAACCTCATGGCGTGAGGTCCTACTCGCACTTGACCGTCGACGGAAGATGCTCGTTCTGGGAATCCGGCATGCAACGGTTCGACGATGCAAGACTGTATAACTATAGAAAACGACATTACATAGAATAACTACTCGACTGTGTTACTTATTGTATTGTATTGTCAGAATCAAACGAAAAAACATAGCTACATAGGCTTACCGGCAAAGGTCATACCAATAATTGAGTTTGAACTTCAAACCAGCTGTTTTGAGGTAAAATTCGTTCAATGAAACTTTGAACTGATTTTGCCTCATTCGTAGAACAAACTTTATTACCAAATCACGGGGATCAAGTACCAAAAAAAATACCCCATCTTTAATCAACGCCGCCGGTGACAAGAGGGCTGGCTCATTCCTTGTGCAAACTTTGCACTGCACAGAAATTCTGCTTCAATTCAACGCGGGGAATGCAGCCAGCGCTCTTGGCAATTGCCGCATGATCAAAAATATTTGTTTTTATAGTTTTCAGTTTTTTATTTCATTTTATAATTTAAAGTTTATAATGTATAAATTGTAGGTGTAGGTTGTTGTAGGATTAAGTTTGTATTGTAGGTTAAAAAATAATTAATGAACTAATTTTACATAATTTCCATTTCTACTTAGTTTCTCTTTTTGTTCATTATCTTCATTTTCATTGACAGTCTCATATTCATTGAGTGTTTCATTATTCTTCACAGAAGTTCCGATGGTATAACTTCCTTCTTCATCCATTGTACACTCGGCCTCGTTGGCGTTGTTCACGAATCTGAATTGGCAGTTGTTTTCGAGTTTGGCGATCTCGCTTTTGGTTAGAAGGATCATATAGACTTGAAAACCTGGAAATGCCAGGTTATTATTTATTCTGTCGTTGTACTAAGTAGGTAGGTAGAAAGGCATATATATTGTGCTCACTTACATTGTACAATCAACCAGTGTGATTTATATGATCATTTAAAGATTTATTGACAAGTAAACGATCTCAACAAAAGGGAATAATTAATGATTCATTTGGTTTGAATAAGTTCCTTTTGGGATAGTTTTAAAATAGAATTATAAGAATATTTTTATAATATAAATCTAAATAAATGGAGCAGGATTTTTTTTTTCATACATTCCTTTTCACAAAACCTTTTAATTTATGTTCTAGGTCATATGGTTTATGAGATAAACCAAAAAGTTACATTTGAAAACCCATTTAACGAAAGCTCCCGTTTGGTAAAGTTACAATTATGTAGTACATAATATGTACTTCACAGTTCAGGTGAGGCTTGATTAGTTGGAAAGTGCTAAAGACGTGATTTTCAAAGTTAAGCTTAACTGCCTCAGCGATCATCGATGCATCAACTTTTAGCAGACATAGCGAGATCTCAGTTCGGGGCTAACCACTAGTTTATAGGCCTCATAGCTGAGTTGGTAGTAGCTCTGCCTTCTGCGCTTGAGGTCGTGGGTTCGATTCCCGCACTGGACAATCATTAGTGTGATTAACTCATATGTTTGTTCTATGTCTGGGTGTCTATATATCAGTCTCTGGTACCCATAGTACAGGCTATGCCTAGTTTGGGATCAGCTGACCGTGTGTGATATGTCCGGAATATTTATTTATTATTTATTTATACCAGCCATAATAAATGAAACTCACCGAGATTGATCAATATAAATGTTACATAGAGTCTTAGGATGTAAAGTGTATGCAAAAATCCAATGCGCTGACTAAATCTGTATAGGTCGGAGCCAAAACAGCAAACAAAAGCCAGAGTACAGAGCACGAATATTCCGATTGAATAGTAGTTGTACACTTTCAAAAGTTTGGCATCTTTCTGTAAAATAAAAAAATACTGTAAAATTGTTGTGTTGTGGCAGTGGGCAGGCAATATAGCTCGCAGAACCGACCACCGTTGGGGAGTAAAGATTCTCAAATGGCGACCACGCGCGAGTCGCGCGACGCAGTGTTGGAAGGCCCTCCACCCGATGGACCGACGACATGGTTGCAGGAAGTCGGTGGATGGAGAAGAACTCTTTGGGGGAAGCCTATGTCCAACAGTGGACTTCTACAGGCTGATGATGATTAATGTTAAATTGTAATCAAAATACAATTTAATCCATTATGGACAAATCCATGTTGTTAGAAGCCAGGCTTCCTTGATGGAAGCCTGGCTAGCGATTTTGTTTAGGCGGCGACGTAAGATGACAGTCTCAACGATTTTATGGTTCAAATTCGTGGCAAAAAAACGCTGACACGCTTTCACTTGTATTGCAATGCGCCGTCTCGAAAAGTGAACAGCTTGCCGGTTTTTATAGGGGCACTTTACGTGACCTCATACAAAAACGGTAAGCTATCTAATTTAATTTCACCACTCACCGGGTGTGGCCGTGGTGGCCCCGGCTGAAGAATAGGCCCCTCTATATCTACCTATCCCCGAATGTCGTAAGAGGCGACTAAGGGAAAAAAGCCAGCGTTCCTCATTTTAATAACGATAGCTCTAGCTGCGCTCGCCAACCCGCATGCCCAGCGTGGTGAGTATGGGCAAATCCCGCCACATGATAAGGAATTTGCTCAGTCTGTGGGGGAGGCCATGTTCAGCAGTGGACGTCGAACGGCTGAAATGATGATGATGACTCACCCTTATAAATTTTAATCATGTTGGGACTGCCTCGGAAGCATGGAAGCACCCATATTTTTGGTGACCGTGACGTAGTTGCATATTGACGACCTCAGTGGCTCAGTGGGCGAGTCTGTCTGAGACGCAAGGGGTGCGGGTTCGATTCCCGCAGTAGGACAAATGTTTGCATGATTTGCAAATATTTGTTCCGGGTCTGGGTGTTGTGGTACCATGGTGCTCGTAGTTTCCGATACCCACAACACAGGGATCCTAGTGTAGGGTCAGGACTACGTATGTGCCTGTGGTGTTATTTTTTTATATTTATATCTTAGGTGATCTTAACAACTAGGTAAGTTACGGTAAAAATAGCTGTATTACCTTATGTGCCCCGACCACGAAAACTATAGCTAGCGCAGTGTCCAACATCATAACAAGGACGAGGATTCCAAAAATTGCAACCGTTGAGTAAAATTGTGACGTCACATGTCCAAGATCAATGCTCTGTTTTATAGCTTTCCCTAGTTCAAGAATAAATTGCGTGAGCAATATCAGTGAAACAACCTAAAAAGAAAAAAGATTATTGATCAAGCGAGCCAAGTTCTCTCAAACATGGACAATTCGGCGTTGTATGTTTGTATGTTTGTTAGAGCATAACTTTCGAACCGGCAATCCGATCTGCATAAAATTTAGTATGTGAAGCCGTGTTCGAACGCCATGCGATATGTTTATAATAAACCTTAAACAATTCGTTGCAAAATGATCCGTAGCTGAATAAATATCGTTTTGAGTTTGACATTTGAGGGTTGCGATAGGATAGCTCAATGATATCGAAAACTCCTAAAAGTCAAACTCAAAATTAACTACCTATATTCACAAGATCATTTTAAAATAAATTTTAGATGACATATCGCAATATCAGTCTGGTGACTGATATATATTATTTGCATCAAAATTCTAATTATGTGGGACTCAAAAGCTTGGGTAATGATTTAACCCTTTTTTTAATTATTAGTCACTAACTCTATCGGCTCGATAACTCTCGCCCTGTTCTTTTTTAACAGTAAACAAAAGAATAATACGGATATACTTGTATCGAGCCGATAAAGTAAATGATTATGATGCAAGATGAATGCAATACATACCAGTTTCAGATACCCTATAATAAGAAGTCCATAACGCAATGGAATACAGCAACAGCATCGTTTAAACTCAATACATTCAAATCTCATTTTGTATGATATCACAAGAATAAATAAAAATTTCTAAACTAATAAAGTTTGCGCTTTGTAACTTTATTTCGTAACTAAACCGTTGTAACACTAATAATATTTTCATTCACACTGGACTATAATTCCTCTTACGCAGAGGTCCGGCAGTATCAGCTAGCAAGTAGAGTTTAAACTCTTCGATCTTCATTCGTATTTATGTAGTTAATTATACCTATAAGTCTTATCTGTAACCCACGCTGCAACCTTTTTGTCCATGTCAGTGCTTATTGTAGCGAGAATAGATAACAGGGTTCTACAAAAACAAAGTCAGGAAATTTTGATTTGAGTAGGATATTTTATTATTACTACCTATAGATTACTTTGAGCTTGTATATGAGGCCTATAGTTAACGACCAAGTCTCAGTGCCATAAGTCATCACTGGGGGACCGGGCGACGCAGTGTTGGAAGGCCCCCCACCCGATGGACCGACGACATTGTGAAGGTTGCGGGAAGTCGGTGGATGGAGAAGGCTCAAGACCGTTCGTCATGGAACTCTTTTGGGGAGGCCTATGTCCAGCAGTGGACTTCTACAGGCTGATGATAATGATGATGATGACCTATAGATTAATAGAGCGGTTCGATTCCCGCTGCAAATGTATGCATGATCTGCAAATGATTGTTCCGGGTCTTGGTGTTGTCCATAGTACTCGTAGTTTCTGATACCCACGACACAGGGGATCCTAGTGTGGGGTCAGGACTATGAATGTCACTGTTGGGTGTTATTTGTTTATTTATTATGGATGGCCGTGGTGGTCCCATCTGAAGAATAGGCCCCTCCATATACACATACCCGTGGATGTCGTAAGAGGCAACTGAGGGAAAAAAGCTAGGGATGGTCAGCAGCGTTCCCTATTTTAACAACAGTAGCTCTAACTGCGCTTGCCCACCCGTCTGCCCAGCGGGGTGAAACTCCCCATACATGATAGGAAGTCGCTCTGGAAATCTGTGGGAGAGGCCCTTGTTCAGCAGTGGACATCATGGGGCTGGAATTATGATGATAATGATGAACTATATATTTCATCATCATACTCTAAAACTTTTATTTATGTAAGTACTCGTAGATACTCCATGGCTTAACTTTAATTTAAAATTGCGGTTTTTTTTACCTTGGAACATAGGCCTAATGTGTTTTTTTTTCTTTTTCTATGTAACTACCTACAGACTATAGTCCCAAAGCTGGTAGACACCTTCATGGATCTCCTGGCATTCAGGATTCTTCAAGATGTCTAAAACGTTAGCGTCTACCCATTACATTTTGGCAGATTCCCACATTTAGAATTTTATCGTCATCATCATCAGCCTGTAGAAGTCCACTGCTGGACATAGGCCTCCCCTAAAGAGTTCCACGACGAACGGTCTTGAGCCTTCTCCATCCACCGACTTCCCGCAACCTTCACAATGTCGTCGGTCCATCGGGTGGGGGGCCTTCCATCACTGCGTCGTCTGGTTCGTGGTCGCCATTCGAGAACCTTTACTCCCCAACGGTTATCGGTTCTGCGAGCTATATGGCCTGCCCACTGCCACATCAACTTGCTAATTTTGAGAGTTATAATTTTATAGGTATAGCAGAATGCTAGGACGGCTGTCGGCCTTGACCATCCCCTCCTGGTGCCCGTGGAAGCTAGTGGTGGCCTTCTGGTGAGTTAACTTGATCGGTTTGGTCACCTCACTCTGCTTTAAAACTTCGCTTCGCACCAGCATCATCAAGTATGATTGAAGGCCTGAAAAAAAAAAACAATTAAAGAAGTATGAAAGAAGAGTCAGTCAGGTAGTACACTAAATCCTCTAAGTTTGTGACACTTTTCAGACTATCATCATCACGATAATCAGCCTGTAGAACTCCACTGCTGGAAAGGCCTCTCCCAAGGAGTTCCATGACAAAAGGTCTTGAGCCTTTTCCATCCGCCGACAATCTGCAATTTAACCATCGGTTCATCGCATAGGTGGCCTTCCAACACTGCATCGCCCGGTTCGTGGTTGCTATTTCAGAGCCTTTATTCCCCAACGGTTGTCAGTTCTGCGAGCTATTTAGCCTGCCCATTGCCACTGCTTATTCTGAGAGCAATGTCGGTGAGCTTGGTTCTTCTACGTTACCAGTGCTTCATATGCTGGTAGAAAATAGCAAACTGAGTCAGATGGTTTGATCTAAAATCTAGACTAGTATTTGAAAATTCCATATTGTAAAAACTTACAAATATGCCCCAGCCCGAAGCCCAGGAGTGCATAAAAGTCCAGCTCGAAGAGCCAGGTGTGATGGAAGATCATGTCATGCAGCAGCTGAAACCGCTCCATGCTGCAGGCTGTTAGAAGAATCACCAGCAGGTATACCGCCAGCATGGTGATGCTGTAGAAGTAGTATACTTCGAGCATTCTGAGGTTTCTCTGGAAGGAAATAAATAGCATCTTAGGAAAAAAACTCAAGTTAATGGCGATTTCGAGGCAAGGTGACGTCGAGGCAATCCAGCTCCTCGACAACACAGACATAGTGAGACGACTCAAAAGAACTAAGCCTTTTGAGTAAGTATGATGTAAAATAATAGTGAAATGTAGTAAAGTGATAGTGCCTACCTTTATAGAACACAAGAACAAAGTGTCTTCCCCTTAACTTTTCGTAGCATTTAAGTTTTGTTTTTTTTTTTTCTTTTTTTTAGTCTTAGTTTGTATAGTTTAGTCCATAAGGTGTTGGGTAATTTTAAGGTGCCTTTTTATGCTACGAATAAAAGTATTTTCTTTCTTTCTTTAACTAGAAACTGTAAGAAAAGTGCTATTGGACACATTCTTAGATATAATTTACCTTATAAAACTATGTTAAAGTAAAATTGCTCATTGGCCTTCTTGGCTAGATTGCAATGCTACTTAGGGTACAATATTATGTAAACTAGGATTTATAAAAAAAACAAAAAAAAGGTGATTTGAACAGAAGACTGGATCGCATTGGCTTCACTTTCCAGGAGATTCTTAAGAAAAAGAGAGAAATCTCACACCTGTTAAAAGCATGATAAGCATTCCATCGCATCTCAATGTGTTTATCTTTAAATATGTCTCTAACTGACCTGAAAGAACCAGTAAGCATTATAGATCTGCTTTCTTGCACAGCAGAACAAAACCAACCTTATGCGCGGCAACAATAAGGACTAAAGTAAACATCATATCCAGCAGCTCAGGAATAGTGGTAGTCACGCACTCCAGGAACGTGACAGCGTAGTCGTAGGACTCTGGCACGCGGCTAAACATGCGGATCGATAGGTATATGAACGTCAAACTCATTAAGACGGATATGACCTGGAAAAGATAAAATAACAAATAAAACTTATATTCATAACAAAACTTGGCTAGGTAATACTTTATTTACACAAAGAAACTTAAAACTAATACAAGTTAATATTTACAAAATACACAAGAAACAGTTGAGCCATCTAAAGACCGTTACAAACGATCTATAGATAGCTCAACTGATCCAGATCACTACCAGTCGGAAGCGTCCCCAAGACGCTGGCGGAATTGCCACGCTGGATGGCAATGCTAATGCGCTGGGCCAAATAAGAGCCAGCTCTCGGGTCACGCGTTGCTTCGATCAGACGTCCTGATATCTTTTTGAAAACCCGGAGGGCCCCGTTTCCCCACGGACCCAGGGTCTCAACCACGAAAGGCTCAAATATGTAAGCCCTATCAAGACTAACATATTTGCGCCTTTTGAGATCCTCGGCCGAATCTGCCGCCGCACCCGCCCTAACTGATGTCCCCGGAAGATGTGTGCGCGCTAGTGTATCAACACAAGTAGCGTCCCACACCATAGGCCTACCCTTCTAATTGCTAGGTAATTGAAAAATATTGTTTTCAAAACAATTGATCTTCATTTAGGGGCAAAGTGGAAAAATTTGGCATGGCAAAGTTTGGATGGGGTGGAAAGACCAGCTACTACTCTTAACCGTTGCTACAAGAAAATTCTAAGGACCTAACTGGCCATTTTCCACGCCCTTTGGTTCTTATAGTACTAAGGAACAATATCCTTAGGGTGTCTTTCCACCTCAGCTCCTCACACCACCCAGCTTCCTCGCTCATCTTTGTGCGACCGTTGCGAGGAGGAACCGCAGAGCTGTGAACCAGGGTGCCTCTTTCCACCAAAGGCTGTGTGAGGAAACTAAGTTCCACATATTTCCTGAACAAATGTATCGTTACTATTCCTAGATTTCGAGACATTATTGCCTTAATTATGAAGAAAGAATATGCAAATATGGGAACGCTTAGACATATTCTCTGATCCAGCCGTTACGTACGTTACGGCGTATAATTGATCTACCGACACATAAACATAAAAACAAACGATTCCACAAACTGATAATGATTAAAACAAATTAATGATTTTTGGAGGAGGCAAGGTTCAGAGAGATTTTCTCGTTCTAAATTGGAGCAGCCCGTCTGGGGAGGTACCTACGCCTTACAGAAGATCGCAGCCAAATAACATTATTTGATTCAAATAGTGTTGTGTTCCTGCGATGAGTAAGGTTGCCAGAGATCTTTAGGGGGGGGGAGGGGGTTCGGGGTCGGCAACGCGTACGTGATGCCTCTGGTATTGCAAGCGCTCATAGGCTACGGTAACTGCTTACCAACAGGTGGGCCAACAGGTATGCTTGTTTGCCAACTCAGTCGTATAAAAAAAATGAATAAATAATGTTTTTATCCACAGTACTTACCAATTTAACGTACCCCCAAATTAGTAATCCATGTCTCACAGAGAAGCAACAGCAAAATCTCTCTAAGCTTCGCTTTGCCATCGTGAATATTTATTGAATCCCTACAAACGACTTTTACCACCGACTTCTAGAGAGATACTGATCTGTGACCTTACAACTTGAAATGGTGCAATCTTGGATTAGTCTAAAGTTCATACTTACGTACATATACGTCACTAAGCTCAGCCCTAGGGACTGAAAGCGGTTGTAGTACAAGGTGCCAGTAACTACCGTAAATACCGTTGTATATATGTACAGTACCTTCACGGTGTTTTCAAATATCTGGGTCACATTCTAAGTGACAACCTCAGTGATGAGTTAGACATAGAAAGAGAGCGAAGGGCGTTGGCTGTAAGAGGCAATATCAGGCCTCATAGCTCAGTTGGTATTAACTCTGCCTTCTGCGCTAGAGGTCGTACTGGACAAATATTTGTGACTAACACAGATGTTTGTTCTGTGTCTGGGTGTTAAAATAAATATCTATTATGTATATCAGTCTCTGGTACCCATAGTACAGGCAATGCCTAGTTTGGGATCAGTTGCCTGTGTGTGATTTGTCTGGAATATTTATTTATTTATTTATATGTTGGTTCGTAGGTTCTATCGATGTTCTACAGAGGCTAAAATAACCCTGTATAAGTCCTACTGTCAGACACTATACACAAGCAGCCTATGGACCACATACACTGAAAAAGCGATGAACACCCTTCGTGTCCAGTATAATAATGCATTCAGGATGCTGCTGGGGCTTCCGCGGTTCTGCAGCGCATCCGGTATGTTCGCGGAGGCCCGCACGGACGGCTTCCATGCATGCATGCGGAAGAACGTCGCTTCGTTGCTATGCAGACTGCACGGGAGTCCCAACAATTCAATTCAATTCAATTCATTTATTATTTCAATTGGGTACATTTTCAAACATTATTAAATAATAGATTGTAGTACACTTATGAACGTCAAACATAATAATCAAACACAAATAAAATAACACGGCATTAATTAAAAGAAAATTGTATAAATCATGTCATAAATGTCAATAAAATTAAATAATAAATGTCACACAATAACTAAACATAACAAAGGCTACCTACATAAACTACAAATTCAAATTCCTCCCGCCATTTTGTCTTTAATAAAATCGTCAATCTTATAGTAAGCTTTTTTCGTCAGAATTTCTCGGAGTTTCGTTTTAAATGCTTTCTCGTTCAAACTTGTCAAGCACTCCGGCAGTATAATATAAAATCTAACACAGTTTACAGAGAAAGATTTACTTATCTTTGTGAGTCGAGTAATTGGTAATACGAGTTTATTTTTGCTCCTTGTGCTGTAATTATTGATGTCACTATGTTTTGTGTACTTTTTCAAGGACTTTCTGGCTTGCATGATGATAACATAAATGTAAAGACATGGCATGGTAAGAATGTCAATTTGTTTAAACAGTTCTCTCAACACCATCCTGAATGCACTATCCATTAAATGGGATAGATAGTTTCTCAAACACTGTAATCAAATAATGATGGAATAGCAACATCATTGAGTGATTGCAGTGTTTGAAATTATTCCTAAATTTTAATTATAACTCTCATGAATACTACTAACATAGACTAAGAAAACTTTGTAACTAACATATTATGGACCTAAATTGATTGTTTTGTTGTCTGAAATAAATGAATTTTATTTTTTTTATTTTATTATTTAACCGTTTTATAATTCCGGTAACAAAAAATACCAAGTTGAGCCGTGCCCAGGCACGGGCAACTCGCGATTGGACTGATCATCAAAAAAATCTTTCTTATTCAAGTTAAGGTACCAATACCGAAACATACGGTTTCGCATTTCGATACTTTGTATTATATCTACGCTTTGTAGCAACGCATATTTTAATATTGCAAAATGTTGGTAAACTGAATTTAGGACACCCCTTAAAGGAGTAGTTTTGGAGACCCCTGAAATAATTATTTCTTTATTTGCTAAAGTCAGAATTTGTATCAATCACTTCGAGTGTTAATTTTTTCATACAAAGTTTGTCACCCTATCCAATTGCACTAGTATACAACCCGTTTTAACTCGTTATTAGTCGTAGAGAGTATTTAAAAATAATTTGGAGTCAATCGTATGATACTAAAACGAAAGATCTTTAAATCGCGTCTAAAATGGTGTCAAAACAATAGTGAACAGATTAAATGGATAAAATAACATCAGAGCATGCAAGCCTCGATTTTAAAAGTTTTTGGAAATCTACAAATAAGTTAAATAGTAAGCCTGGCTTGCCTGTGTGTGTGGATGGTGTGAATGAGTGTAAGGGGATAGCGGAAGTGTTTAGAGCTCATTTTACTGTTACATCACCATTGGGACCATCACAGTCGGTGATCGATGCTGGGTCCTGTGGGTCGGAGCTATGTACTAGATTTACAGCCAAAGATGTTAGAAAAGCGGTAAAATCTATGTCGCGCGGTAAGTCTCCAGGCCATGACGGACTCAGTATTGAACATTTGAGAAATGCTGGCCCACACCTACCCCGGCTGTTGGCGATGTTCTATATCCTGTGTGTAGGACACTCATACCTACCGGCCGACATGATGAAAACTGTGGTGGTGCCAATCGTGAAAAATAAAACGGGTGACACAAGCGACAAGCCCAACTATAGACCTATCTCATTGGCCACCATAGTCGAGAAAGTGTTTGACAGTTTGCTTAATGCTCAATTAGACATGACAACCAATTTGGTTTCAGATCAGGACTTTCAACAGAAGCAGCTTTATTGAGTTTAAAGGAAACTGTCAAATACTACACTAAAAGACGAACACCTATTTATGCGTGTTTTCTCGACCTTACGAAAGCATTTGATCTGGTGAGCTACGACATCTTGTGGCAGAAACTGGAAGCCATAAATTTGCCCGGTGATGTTCAAAATATTTTTAATTTTTGGTACCATCACCAGGTCAATGTAGTAAGGTGGTCGGGTGCCTACTCGGAGCCGTACGGGTTGGAGTGCGGGGTGAGGCAGGGGGGGTTAACTTCGCCCAAGCTCTTCAACTTGTACGTGAACGCGCTGGTGGAGGAGCTCAGCAGGTCTCGTGTCGGATGCCATATTGACGGAGTAGCGGTCAATAACATAAGCTACGCTGATGACATGGCGCTGCTGAGTGCCTCTATCTGTGGTTTATCTAAGATGCTAGGCATTTGTGAAAGGTATGCTCACCTTCATGGCCTACAATACAATGTAAAGAAGAGTGAATGCATGGTCTTTCAGGCCAGGGGTCGCCAATGTCCGTCGATTATACCTACCATTAAACTGTATGGTAAGCCGCTTAAACGGGTCGAACAATTTAAATACCTCGGACATTGGATAACCTCTGACCTGAAGGATGATGTAGACATTGAGAGGGAGCGGAGGGCGTTGTCTGTGAGAGCGAACATGATTGCCCGCAGGTTTGCTCGTTGCTCAATGGGTGTAAAAATCTGCTTATTCCGAGCCTACTGTACTAGCTTCTACACGAGCAGCCTGTGGGTAAGTTATACGCAAAAGCAGTTCAGCGCCCTTCGCGTTCAGTACAATAACGCATTAAGGGTGCTGGTGTGGCTGCCCCGGTTCTGCAGCGCGTCGGGGATGTTCGCCGAAGCGCGTGTGGACTGTTTCTACAGCACCATGCGCAAGCGGTGCACATCCCTGGGGCGCAGAATCAGTGCCAGCTCCAACATACTGAATGTGTTGTCAACCAGGTTCGACTGCGAGTACCTAAACCATTGCGGTATGGTACATGCGCAGTATCTGAAGTAGATTCCACCTACTCTACCTACTTACCTTCCAGTTCTGCATTCTGCAATAATAATTATAAATAATATGTGTGATATGGACTATGTTAATTGTCTGAAATAAACGATTTATATATAAGCCCATAACATTTAATTTAATACAAAATTAGACAAGCCTCACTGAGTTTTAGAAATTTGGTTCTTTGTTAGTGAGATTAAGTCATAGCATTGAGCCGACCGGTTGCAGAAGGATGAACATTGTGACTGCTGTGCTCCAAGTAAATTATCCTATTTATTAGTCTACAGTCGAGGAAATGACATTGTCTCGTGAACCAAGTTAAAACTACTCCCAGAAAAATCTGAACTTGGTTCAAAACTTTACGAAATTAAAATTGTACTGAATTAAAATTATGGTGTTGAGTCAGAAAAGATCACTTTCGATAAAATTAACTGAAAATTTGCGACCATAACAATATTAATTTCGTAAAGTTTTGAACCAAGTGCAGATTTTTAATTTCGTGGCACAGCTGGGAGTAGTTTTAACTTGGTATTCTAAGTGTGTTTTTCACTATCCTCATACCTACATCAGGTCGACATTATTTTCACTACAATGAATGTCATTAATTATTATTTAACCCCTCAAACAACAATTAAATGATGGGCTGGGCCAGCCAACACTACAATTATAGATTACGAGCGCATCATTGATACAATTCAACAAAAAGTTTGTCATCAATATTATTGTTATTCATAAATTTACTGTAAACAAGCTCATAATAAACATATCCGCCTACTTTTAATTAGTAAAATAAAAACATTGAATTACCGACATATATATTTTCCCAGCTGATAAGTGGTTTGGTTATCTACTTTTATCTCTCTACAATAATTTTGTGTGCGAAAAAGGTTATTCCGCTCATCTTTTTTTTACTTTGGTTATGTTGACGCCAGCTTCGTGACGTCATCCAGGGGCGGCGCGGCGCGGGGCGAGAGGCAAGCGCGTCTCGCGCTACGTACCAACCTAGCATATCAATTTGTTGTTTAATAAATGTAAAACTTCATTAAAAATATAATACAAGAACAGTCTTTCCATTACAAGACAGGTTATTTAACTTTTTAACTAAGGAATCAGTTCATCTCCGATGTGTCACAAGTTTTGCAATCCATAGACAGGTGCTAAGCCCATCGCCGCTTTTATACTGCCTATATGCTTTCCTTTGCCTCTTTAAGCGCTAATGTGCACTGTTTTTCGAATAAAAATACCAGTTCATATTAAACTCAGACTAGTATAATTTTACAAAGGGTTTCTCCCGTTGCCGAAGATGGGCGGTTCCAGTAAAACTTCAGACATGTGGTTCACGTAGCTGAACTGTCCCTCTTGGTACTTGAGCTTCTGCAGTTCGGTTCTGATCAGCAGCAGTAAGTAGGCTTGGAGTACTGGAAAGTAAATAATATTAAGTAAAAATGATAGTTGCCTACGAAAAAACGCTGCTACGCCGTTCATAGACAATGCGAATTGGTATGACCGAAAAAAAAAAAAAAAAAAATGCGAATTGTTTTTCAATTATTTTGTACCATGATTTTATAATAGCTAATTTGCAACTCGATTGACTTGTATAGCAGATTTGATGACGGGCAAGTGCCCCTCTGAGACGTATGGGGTGCGGGTTCGATTCCCGCTGCGGGACATATGTTTGCATGATCTGCAAATATTTGTTCTCGGTGTTCGTTGTGTCTGATACCTACGACACAGGAATCGTAGTGTGAGGTCAGGACTAAGTATGTGAGTGTCTGATAAATGACAGGCCTCATAGCTCAGTTGGTAGTAACTCTGCCTTCTGCGCTAGAGGTCGCGGGTTCGATTCCCGCACTGGATAAACATTTGTGACTAACACAGATGTTTGTTCTGTGTCTGGGTGTTAAATATATATCTATTATGTATATCAGTCTCTGGTACCCATAGTACAGGCTATGCCTAGTTTGGGATCAGTTAAAAATGTGTGATATGTCCGGAATATTAAAAAAAAATAAAAAAAAAATGTGTGGTTTATTTTGATTTGACTATCGATTATATTACTTACATACTTTCTTGTAGTAGGTATTTCCTCTCGGCGTAAAATTCAAGCTTAACTGTCCAAAACTGTTTTTTTACCGATAGAATAAGGTTGAAATTATGGATATTGGTAGTTTTGAGTTGGTTGAGCGTTAGGTATGGATGTGGATGGATATAAGACTAGAGGAAGGCCGAAGAAAAGATGACGGACTGTATTAAAGATGACATGAGTAAGAAAGAAGTGAGTGTGGAGATAAGATAGATAGATAAGATAATTTATTCATAAGATTGATAAGGTACACAAAAATTTACAGGTTAATGATCATTTTTACATATAGGTAGATATTACATAGGAGCCTGAACTAGGTAATCCTGTGTTTCAGGCGAGAAGAACACATTTAATTAGAAAATTATCAAAAAATCACTAATTGAACAGCTTTTAGTTACGAGGTAGGTATAAAAACATTTATTATTAGAGTTATATTAGGTGATACCAACTCATATCACCTACTAAACTTACTTATTAAACTATATTTTAAACTAGAGGACGGCTTACAGAAGAGAGTGGAAGAAGAAAACATGTTGTGCCGACCCCACATAATGTGGGACAAGGGCAGGAAGAAGAAGAAGGTAGTTTTGAGTAGGTCAATATTCAAGCTTACCAAATCCAGAAAAGGCCAGGCAGAACTCCAAAGCGTCGAAGTAGAAGTCACGGAACTGATTCTCGTCGCGAACCACCACGAACGTGAGGCAGGCTGCTACCGTTGTCATTATACCGTAATAGTAATACACGCGAATTAAACGAGTTTGTTTCTGAAATCAAAAACTATAAACCTCACTATAGGCTCACTAAACTATAGGCCTCATATACAAGCTCAAAGTCGCGCAACGGGCTATGGAGAGAGCTATGCTTGGAGTTTCACTACGTGATAAGATCCGAAATGAGGAAATCCGTAGAAGAACTAAGGTCACCGACATAGCTCTCAGAATTAGCAAGTTGAAGTGGCAGTGGGCAGGCCATATAGCTCGCAGAGCCGACAACCGTTGGGGAGTAAAGGTTCTCGAATGGCGACCACGAACCGGGCGACGCAGTGTTAGAAGGCCCCCCACCCGATGGACCGACGACATTGTGAAGGTTGCGGGAGGTCGGTGGATGGAGAAGGCTCAAGACTGTTCGTCATGGAACTATTTGGGGGAGGCCTATGTCCAGCAGTGGACTTCTACAGGCTGATGATGATGATGATCCTGAATGACTCTACATTGATTTTATATATACCAAAAATTTCGACTCAGACGGGATTTGAACCCACGACTTTCTCGTGAATACCTATAATTTGGGTGTTTTCAAGAGTAGAGTGAACAGGATTTGACATTATGACATAAAGCAACTGTATGAAATAACACGTCACAAAACCAGGGTTTAGTTAGTCCTCGTCTGAACCCAGTTTGACAATAAACCGGCAAGTCTCCATCTGCTAATGCTAACTACATAGTTATAGTTTATTGACGAGTGATATGATAACCCACACTAAATAAATAAATACAATATTTTATTTCGGACAACATAATATGGATCCATAGTTAGTTAGTAAAATACACGAAAAAAGCACTTATAATTAGGGTTAGTAAAACTTAAAACTAAAACATTTTAAAACTTCTTTCTCCTCACGAATCAGTGCCACGTGGGAGAGGTGATTCTGCCAGATATAGTTTTTAGGATGGTATTGGTACTGTCACACACTCTGCGCATCACGGATTTGGTCTTATTGCGGATAATGGCCGCAAAGCCATCCGTCTCATATTCTGCAAATATCCCTGATGCACTGCAGAATCGCGGAGGACTAAAGGAATACTATGATTCTTTTATTTTACCAAAAATTTCGACTCTACATTGGTTCTCTAGATTTAAATTGAACTTCTCTACACTCAAAACAAAACAGGCTCACTACGGTAATCCCCATTATAGAGGCCTTCAGAGGCCCGACTCCGTTATGTTCGTGAGTTACTCACTTGTCACTCTGAGACGTGAAAAGTAAATAGTTTACCGTTTTTGTATGGTGACACGAAAAGAACCTCCAAAAAACCAGAAAGCTATTCATTTTTGACGTCATCAAAAGAAGCCTCTACGAAACGCACTCACACACTGGATCAATGACAGCAAAACCAAGAAAAAACCAGTGACAAGAAAAACGAACGGACTTACTGTGTGCGCTCCAACCAGCAAAACCACGTTGAAGATGATCTCCAGTGAATACAGCAAGTAAGGCAGCCATAACTGCGTAAAGAAGCCCACTCCTCGGTACATGGACATTGTGTTAGAGGTGATGCTGTAGCCATAATCCAACCATACTTCCAAACTCATTAATAGCAGGGTGAATATCTGCGAAAGAAAAATCAGATAAAGATTATACAATGATCATTGGCAACGTCATGCCATGCAGAACACAATTATTACGCATGAGTGTATTTTGTATGGCACCCACAATATTTAATAAAATCCCAAAATCTGTTCGAATGTTGTCTATTAGTGAATTTAAGCTCAAATATTATGAAATTTTAGTTAAAAAAGCATATTATAGTATAAACGAATTTCTGTATGACAAACTTAATTTAATTTAATATTATATAAGATTGACATTAATGATAAATTTATATATTTTTTTGAATTTGTTACTTATTAGTTATTATGTAATTTGTAATATATTTAATATTGGTTTAAATCTTTGTATTTATAATGTTTGTATGACCGATGTCAGAATCTAGTGATCTTTACTCTAAACCTCACCATCTATCAATGTACCTAGGTTCACGAACAATAAATGAATTATGAATTATGAACGTCTCGCTGTCCACATAAATGAAAAACGAGTAACAATTATAATCAACAACCTATAGAAGTCCACTGCTGGACATAGGCCTCAATACAACAATACATTTTTTTTATTAATAACGCCAAGTTACAAGTCAGGTCGTGGTGGCCCCGGCTGAAGAATAGGCCCCTCCATATCTTCCTATCCGCGGATGTCGTAAGAGGCGACTTAGGGAAAAAAGCTAGGGGATGGGCAGCAGCGTCCCTCATTTTAACAACGATAGCTCTAACTGCGCTCGCCAACCCGCATGCCCAGCGTGGTGAGTTTGGGCAAATCCCCCCACATGATAAGGAATTTGCTCTGTCTGTGGGGGAGGCCATGTTCAGCAGTGGATGTCGTACGGCTGAAATAATGATGACAAGTCAGGTGGGTACATTATCTATAATAAAATATAGTGACCACATTATTGGTTACATAATTAATTATTATTTTATAAGTATATAATTATACCATAAGTAATTGCGAATCTAATTGTATATAGGTAGATACTTTTTAAGTACCTATGACTAAAAAATAATAGGTAATTTGTAGAGCTCATCTACCGAGTAGAAAATGTGCTCGAGGAGCCACCTACGCAATCTTTACTTGAAGATAACGTAAACGGGACATATTATGTCTCTGCTGTTCCATTTAATGAACCTGGTAATAGGGATCCCACCAAAAACATAAATGAGAGCCAAGTTAAATATTACGAATATGCGTGGTTGTCGACTTCGCTGACAAAATAATCGATATCTAAATGGATGCCAAGTTCTACCAAGCTCTAGATTTGACTTGGCTAGTTTTTACCAGAAAATTCTTGCTCTACTTAGCCACGCCAGAAGTACTACTTTGAGTTTTTTAAGTCTCTGATCTAATGAAACAATGATATATCTCAAAAAAAAAAAAAATATATTTTAAAAGCCAGTTTACCCGTATGCTACGGGTAAACTGGCATCAACTGACAACTAGCATCGTGAAATTACTAGAATAAATTGAGTATATTTAACTGAGTGAGTATTAATAACAAAAAATATTTATGTGGAGGTAAATAAAATCTTGAAATGGTCCATCGTAGGAGATATAACCTATATGGTATCAATTTGTTTGCTGTCACTGTATTTTTAAGAATAACCACTAAAAAATGCATGAAAATACTTACCAAGTTCAAATATCCAAAAATAAGTATCCCATACCGCAGAGGAACACAAAAACAACATCTTCTACAATCAGGTATTTCAAAATACATTTTTATAGAAAAGCAAATCAAACTCTTTGCTCTACAAATTAAAACAAATACACAGAATTTCTTCGTTTAAAAACTTGATTATTTTTAATTCTATGTGATTTTAGAGGTTCTATTTTTAAACGCTTTGTTTGTTTATTTTTAAACTATATCCCAGTATATTTACTGCATGGTGAGATAAGAGCGAATGACGTGGCGACGTTGTATTCTACTCTTCCACACAAAGCGTATGGCTCGAGAGGGAAAAGATCAACTATCCTATCTGAATACCCACTGCAATTATCTTATTTACCAGTCTACGTTCGAGGAAACTACATTGTGTCATGAACTTTATTGTACTTTGGTTGATGTTGGTCTCTGACTCCAGTTAAACAGCAGATATATAAATGCATTCGAACCCACAAGAGGTCAGTCTTGTTGAGATAAGTTTTAAGGTCATTGAAGGTCAAATATAGGTCGCGGAGGTCTCAATAGATATTGCTGCCTGATATACATATTGTCTATCTCGGAAAGCTGTGTTTTCCGTTATTTTTAAGTAGTATCCATAATTTTACAATGATTTTGTTGGCTGTCACGATTGATTATTTCAATTGATTGATATTTCAATTGAAATTAAATTTTATTCTTAAACTAAGCAGATCCTATTTTGGAATCAATTTTAGCGATGAACTAACTGAACTAAAACTCCGTGATAGATGATAATAGCTTTTATTAAAATATATTCAGTCAAAAACATTAAATTTTTAAATTAAGCCTAAATTTTTCAAACCACCAGGATTCGATCCCGCATCATCGTCTTGAATCAGCAATGATACCAACTACGCCATTGAACGAATGACACTGGCGCCGAAAATCTTGGGCATCACCTGCCCAAATAAAATTTTATGCTATGTCGCTGACTGTACATAATCTGATTTTCACTAAAGTATTGTTTCCCACCCAAAATCTCCCCACTCTTTCCAATCTCTACTTCACATGTGTCCTACTTAGTTATTTACACCCATCAAAGCTTATATTTTTGCTAAAGTTGATTAAAAATTTTGGAAAGTGAAAATACTCAGTAAAGTCATAACTCATGTTAATTGAGTAAAATCAATAAATGATAATTTTAAATAATTTTATTCCAAATTTACAAATATATCACAATATTTACTTACTATATACAAAATTCTCTTATATATTATAGGTAAATTGTTTCAATTTATTCACAATAAATTGAAACAAATTTAGCCTCTACGACATTTTGCAATGCTACGAACTTCGTAGCGCACTACAAAACACTTAACACATCAAAATCGTAATATTTTGAAATTAAATGAAACACAAATTATGTGGTAACAGTACTACTGAAAATATTTAAGAATTCGAAAAGTTTTATTTAAATCCTTGTTTTTCTTACATATTTACCTGTGGCTATTATTTAAAAGTTTAATAATATTACAAAAAAAATCACACTTATTCAGAATCTTTGGTAATTCCTAAAATCATAGCCATTTTATACATAGGTACTTCAGCATTGCATTTATAACGAAATACAAATAGTCATAAAATTGTGTTTTTGAGTGTTTTTTATGGAGTCGTTGTTACTCTTAGATATTTTCTCAAACATCCGACTATCTAGGGATCTGAGAGTCATTTTTTCGTATTGTTTACTAAACTATTTAAATCCTTTAATACAATGTACCAAATTTACTAGCCACTAAAATAAGAGCGGAATGCTGAAGCATAAAGCCGTGTTCAAACGGCATGTGATATTAGGTCCTTCATATCCTACTTAGAGAATAAATACAAAAGTTTGTGAGGATGTTTAGATGTTTGGTTATTATTATTTTACTTATTTGTTGTTCAATCACGCCGTAGCGGCTTCATTGAAACTTGAAATTGATACAGATCTTTATCTAGAAAAACATAAAGGCTTTTTTAAATGACATTATCGTACAGGCATATATCGAACAGGCATAGCTTCACCTAGTTTCTAAGACGTTTCAAAGTGATCCTAGTGATTTTATTGAAATAAGGCCTTTTGACTTTGACTTGTACGCCGTTTGAACCTAGCTTAAATATCCCTATCGGAATAGATCGTTCAAAATCAGTCTCAAACATCAGTAGGTACTACAGTAGTGTTGTTGTAGATCCCGTTGGATTCCACCTTCAGTTCTCCATTCACAATCTGATGCAGCTGGTTTTCGTACACGTGTGGATCTGAGACCTCCAGTTTCTTGATCAGACTCCAAACAAGGGAGATGAGGTAGATTTGAAGACCTGGAAGGAAATTTAAACGTGAATGCTTGTGACACTGGTTTTCTTATGGTCATCTTCCCTTAGGTCAGTGACCAGGTTGAGGTATGATGTCCTTGAAAAGAGCTTCAAAGAACCAGTGTTACGCCAAATTGCGTATGAACCCCGTTAATCTTGTACAAGTTGATTTAATCGACAAATATAGAGAATATAAGTGAAAAAATAAACGATAATTTTCTTACAAAAATGTTTGTCCCAAACTTTTTAAATTAATTGTTTGGTGATCTAAATTCTATTTTCTATTTGTAATCGTAGAAACAGAGTTCTTTCCTAGAAGAATTATCTCTAAATTAGATGTTTTTGGTCTTTTTATTATCTTTATAACTAATAATTGAGCTGATTACATTAATTGATTTATTTTCAAATTAGAAATATCGAATTTTCAAAAGCCGGCTCTGGGTGTAGAAATAATAAGAACCTTTCAGTATAGCAAACATATTATGGATCACCTTGTATATTCGGAAATGTATGAACATGATGTAATATTTTTTATGGATTTTCAGCTGGTGACAGCAAAAGTGTTTTGCCACACCTACATCCCAGTATAGCATCATAATGAGGCTTGAACAAGGTAAGCAATTGAGATAGAACGGCAAGACAGGCTAATTCAAAGATTACATCATTTTGCTGTTCAACTTCTGTAAAGAAGCGATCTTTACCAAAAATAATTTGGTTGGAATTACATTTTGAGGAAAAAAAAGAATAATTCAGATACGATAGTAAAAGTCAATTATGATAATTTTCCGACCCCGAGTTACGTGTGTGTGCGAGCCCTACTCGCACTTGACAGTCTTCATTTAAATATAGATTTTCTCCTCAAAATGAATTCTAAAACCTCGGAAAATACTGTGAAATATTCTGTGGTAAAGCCGCGGACTTAATAGCGCGCAGTTGTCACTGATAAGAAAATAGTTACTTTGAACCTAAGTCAAGCGGCCATTTTTCATCAGACTTGATTTAAAAATATTGAGTTTTCGGAAAGAAAAGTTATTTTTATCATAATAAAATATAGCTTATGTTACACAAGGATAGTGCAACTGTCTATTAGTGAAAGGTTTTTAATAATCGGTTCAGTAGTTCCAGAGATTACCTCCTACATACAAACAAACTGACTTGACTGGCCTCATAGCTCAGTTAGTAGTAACTCTGCCTTCTGCGCTAGAGGTCGCGGGTTCGATCCCCGCACTGGACAAACATTTGTGTGATAAACACAGATGTTTGTTCTGTGTCTGGGTGTTAAATATGTATCTATTATGTATATCAGTCTCTGGTACCCATAGTACAGGCTATGCCTAGTTTGGGATCAGTTGACCGTGTGAATATGTCCGGAATATTTATTTATTTTATTTATTTATTTAAACAAATTTTATTTCTTTATAATATTTACCTATGAGGAATAGATAAGCGGAATAGTACTACATATTTGTACGTTCGATCAAAAAGCAGGCTTAAATATACTTACAAAGGCCAGCAAAAGCGAAGATACACATCTCGATGGTGCCGGCCATGTATCTTTGATCTGTCCTCGCCACATCCAGTAGCTGCATGACCAGCACCGCCAGGCAGGTCGTCATCGTGTAGTAGAAGTATGCTTTTATGAACGGCACCGATTTCTGCGAACATTTGTTAAATAAATAACAGGTTTTTCAATGCTTGCTTGCTTGTCCTGTCGCTGATTCTTTCTTGGTTATCCTGAATTAGGTCATTTATTTTTTTTATGTTATACTGATGCAAACAGGCTTACGGCCCTCCTGATGGTAAGTGGTTACCGTCGCCTATTGACATTAGCAACACCTGGATCATTGCTAATGCGTTGCCTGCCGAACCCCCCCCCCCCCCCCCCCCCTAAAGAGCTCTGGCAACCTTACTCACCGCAGGAACTCAACACTATTTGAAACAAATAATGTTATTTGGCTGCGATCTTCTGTAAGGCGGAGGTACCTCCCCAGGCGGGCTGCTCCAGGTTGAGGTATGGTGGCCCTGAAAAGGGCCTATGACCGTCGGTGAAAGAATCAGTGTAGTGAAAGGGTTATAGTGCGCCTGAGGCTCCTTTCGTGGGTATGTCACATGTCTTGTTATGAGGTTCTAGGACATGCCGGTTTCCATAAGTTGTCCTTCACCGTTTCAAAACATTGCTCACATAAATTCGAGTGGTGAATGCATTGACTGGGATACGAGCCCATGACCGGAAACATCGGAAGTCTCTACCACCACACTCTACTAGACTATACAATGTCAAAGTCAAAGTCAAAGGTTTTTATTTCAATACAATCACTAGGATCACTTTGAAACGTCTTAGAAACTAGGTGAAGCTATGCCTGTTCCTCGCGACCAAGCCTAGAAGAATCAGGCAACAAACGCGGCTTGGGGCCTATCATTTTTTTCGATGATCCTTGTTTTTTTTATTATATATATATATATATATATATATTTTTTTTTTTTTAATTGTTTTTGCACAAAATTGAATTTAGAGCCAGTGTGGTGCCGATCGAACTAGGTGAGGCTCAAAAGAAAAATAATAATGATCCCTAATAAATAAGAGCTTATACAATTTTAGATCTAAATCTAGTAAGTGCAGGACAATAATTCCCGATGATTCTACTATGCTGAGACTTACCTTATGTGCTCCATAGATCAACAAGCCGTCGAAGATCAGCTCAAAGCAGAAGAACGCCACGCAGAGCTCCGCGGGCAGTATCACGAATCTCCCGTACACCAGCCACTCTGCTTCAACTGCGTAGTTTACAGAGTAGCTGTACATGCCTATCATGAAGGCACTGAAGAACTGTAACATGAGATAATAAGTTCAAAAGCCCAATACCGAGCAAAGGACGCGGGTTCGATTCCCGCTGTGGGGCAAATGTTTGCATGATCTGTAAATATTTGTTCCGGGTCTGGGTGTTGTGGTGCCATGTTTTATGTATCTAATAAATGTTTTTGTCGAAAAGGTCGCGGCGTTCCCGTGACGTACCTAGTAGGGTGCGAAAATGTGCGGACAGTTCAGGGTATGCTTTTGTGCGCACCTGGTCTGTTCAGTGGGTAGGTACCTGAGTTTCTGATACCCAACGACACAGAAAATCCTAGTCCTAAGTCCTGTCCTAACCCCACACTAGGATTCCCTTGTCATGCGTGTCAGAAACTACGAGTACCATGGTACCACAACACCCAGACCTGAAATGAATATTTGCAGATCATGCAAACATTTGTCCCCCAGCGGCAATTGGACCCGCCCCTTGCGTCTCAGACGGGTACTCGCCCGCCACGCCACCAAGGTCTCCACCAATAAATAATAATAAAAATAATAAATATTCCGGACATATCACACACGGTCAACTGATCCCAAACTAGGTATAGCCTGTACTATGGGTACCAGAGACTGATATATAAAAGAACAAGGCCTGATTCCACGATCAACGCACAGCCCAAACCGCTGAAGATATATAGCTGAAATTTGGACAGTAGCTGCCTTATATGCCAAACACATCCACTAAGGAGGGATTTTCAAAATATCAACTTCTAAGAGGGTGAAAAGGGGTTAAAATGTTTGTATGAAAAATCTTTTTCCATGAACCTACAGATTTGAAACTTACTAATAATAATGAATGATAGAAATAAGGAAAAACTGTATTTTTTGATTTTCAAAACTACCCCTGTAAAGGGTTTAATGAGATATAAAAGTTTGTATGGAAGAATCTTAACGCTTGGAGAGATTTATCTGAAACTTGGTACAAATACTCATAAAGTCAAGTAATAAAATACGTATTTGAGGGTTTTTCAAAACTGCTCCTTTTTATCAAGATACCACGCGAGCAAAGCCGCGGGCGTACGCTAGTAATAGATAAATATTAAAAATAATCATAATACTTACAATATGAATATATCCAAACGTAAGCACTCCTCGGCGCAAGGGCATGCAAAAGCAGCACCTCCCCAACTGTGGCCAATCACAATACATTTTTAAATAGATCGTTACATTCAACAAAAAAAAAGTTACAAAATTGGCTATATAAACCACTTGAAAAAAAAAGAAAAATAAATTAAGATTTATGTATGACGGAGAGTCAAGTGTATCGAGAAATAAGGACCGTGTCGCACTGTGAATCCAGCCACCAGCGGTAGCATTTATCTAATGGACGGTCACTCGAGCTGTATTGTGTCCTCTCGCTTATCGGCTGGGTAAGTTGGGGAAGGGGTATGGCAAGAATAGATAACGTACAATTCCCGTCACGGGTCGTGAGGGCTGAGCGATAGCATTGGGAAAACTTGCGTATATTCACTAAGAGCGGTTTCAGACTAGCGTTTTTTCTGCGCGTATGAGCTCGTTTTTGTAAGCGCCTTAAAGGCGCAGAAAATGCTGAGAACGCAATCTGAAAATCTACAAGACCCCTAAAAATCGACTACTGCGCAGGTACATGCTCAACCCCCACAGGTCGTGGCGGGAACATTAATATATTTTTTTTATACAACTAAGGTGGCAAACATGCTTATGGCCCACCTGCTGGTAAGTTGTTACCGTAGCCTATGAACGCTTGCAATACCAGAGGCATCACGCACGCGTTGCCGACCCCAAAACCCTCCCACCCCCTAAAGAGCTGTGTTTTGTGTGTGTATTGTTGTGTGACTGATTATTTCTTGGTCATCCTGTACTTAATAGATCAGTGACCAAGTTGGAAGTATGGTGGCCTTAATAAGAGCCTATGGCCGTTGCGTCGGTGAAAGAATCAGTGTAGTGAAAGGATTAAAGTGCGCCTCTTAGAAGCTCCTCTTGTGCACATCTCACATGTCTTCGAACTGATAAGTTCAAGGGCATACCGGTTTCCCACGTCTACCTCGAAAGCAAGATGCCAACATTAAAATGTAGACTATAGTCTTGTTCGCCATAACTAGATCTTATTTTACAGACTCTCTCTACAAATGTAATATAAAAGTTGCTAGATACCGAGTTTTAAACAAAATCAGCCATCAAAGAGCATTCGGAAATCCTGTCCAGTCTTTTCAACGTCAACAAGGACCCTTATTGCGATGTCTGTAGAGTCTATAACGTTATACTGCAATGAGTGTAGATTCCACATCGAACCCACTTCCATATTAATAAATATTTTGTATTTATTTATATTTATTTTTGTCTATTTAACCCAAAAAGCACTTTAATCTATGGATTTTATTCTCGTTAATCATCATGTTGACCAATGAGGATATAACGTAAACAGCGGTCTACGGGATATAAAGTCACTACGTATTGCACAGAGTATGTATGTTGACTGCTTGTCAAAAATATCATCAAAACTTTCTATGAAAAATGTAAATATTACCTATTTCTAAAAAAAGAAGTATCTACAGGTTTTTAATATTTTGGATTATTTTTGTAATGAGTAAAGAAAAACATGAGAGTTTCAGAGTGAAAACTTCGTTAATTAACTAACCACAGAATAGTAAAGGATGTGTTTGGACTTGCACGTAAATTTGCCGACGGTTGGCTCATTTCTCCTACTCTACTCCTTGAGGTGTGGCAGCGTTGCTGTCCTTATTTGGACTATGGTAAGGGTCATTATTGATATTACTGACTAGCTGTACCCGCGCTCTATACAATTGCTTTGCCGTCTGTTTGCCGTAGAATAATCCTAAAAGAAAAAAAACTATAGGCGCACGACTTTTATCCCCAATAATGGTAGAGATCCTCTCGGATCCAGACCATCAGATTCTTGAAAATGTATAATGGAGTATGTCAGAGCACGTCCGAACATTTGGCAAATGCCCACATTCAGTAGTGAATACCTACATACGTGACAGGTTAAACATAGGTGATAGAAAAACGTAGTGCATGACAGGGTTCGAACCCACAACCTTCGGATCGAAAGTCGGGGCTCCGCCTAGATCAACATGACCTACTGACCGAGTAAAAATAATTAAACCTGCTTTCATTCATATTCTTCTAGGTGCGCTCATTGTTCTGCCTATTCTTCTTCATTGTGGTGATTCTGGAAGCGCTGGTGAAGAGGAAATCTCCGTTTGGTCAGGTCTTCGTGCACAGTGAGGAGCCTACGACGGAACAGAATATTTTCCATTTATATTATTGCTCGATTGCTATGATAATTGCTGAAGCATTTCTGTTTGTGTTCTGCTATTATTTGGGACATGCAGTTATTTGTGTGAGTAATTTTTCTAAGAGTTCTTACGGTGCTATAGTTTCAAGACAAGACTGGTAATTTTTCATTGAAAAAATGAGTAAATCAGCTCAATCAAACTCAATTATTCAGAGAATTAAGACCAAAAAAAATAAGAGAATTTAAAAAAAAATCTGAGATACTATACCTAATACCTATATGTATGTGGTCTGATACCCAATTTAGAGATGAGTCATACTTGCTATTTCGCGTACCAGATCCGTAACGTATCGTATTTTACATGAACCAGGTACTAAATACTTGAAAGTATTACTTCGACCTCGCGAGTCCACTGCGCAAGTCCAATGCGCAAGTCCATTGCGCAATTCCACAGCGCAAGTCCGCCGCGTACCCAAGGGCGCGTCGCGCTGCGAGACGGAAGGTCGGGTTGCGACCGCGAGCGCGCCGCGTCCTAGGGTGCGCGGTGGACTTGCGCGCCGCACCCGAGTATTTTCAATACGTCTAAGTATCGTGAAGTCGTACCAGTTACGTATAGTATGCTGCGAGAACCTGGTTTAAAAACCTGGTTGCGTAAATACGAACCACCTCTAACCCAATTGCCTGGTTTTCTTTCCAGTTACGAGCTAGACCCATACCGCAGTTCCTGACATGCCGGTTCATTACCTGGATGGTCGAGGTCATTAACCTAACTGTCCTCACACTGGTTCATAAGCTACTAGTTGGATGGTATTTGGGGATTTTGATGTTTATCAGTTAGTACCCATATTGTATCTCCTAGATCAATACTTGGTCTTACTTTTACCTTTATGGGATACTAGCTTCCGCCCTCGGCTTCGCTCGCGTGGTACATATGAGTTCCTTGACGAACGGTTTTGAGCCTTTTCCTATTTGTACCTATCCTTGTTGGACCATCCCATCATGCTACCCACCAACCCGTGGTGAAATTGCCTAAGCGTAATGGCAATGAAGTTCGTAACTTTGGGGGTAATTTTAACAGTCTTAGCAACATCCAAAAGGTTCCAAACTTGACAAGGGAAATCTTCAAGACCTTAGCTTCTTCCTTTTCATGTTGGAAAAACTTCAGATGTCGCTATAACTGATAAAATCATACTTAAAACTGCGATCTTCATAACCATTTCGCTTACGCAATAGCCTGGCAGGTTGGTGGGTTTTTTTTTTTTTATTGGAGATGGTTAGGCGTTTGACCACCAGCTCACTTTTGCAAGTGAGATGTGGCCTAAGATGGAGCACGCTTTACCAGAAGGAACTTATTCACTCTAGATTTGAAGACTCCTAGATTGTACTCATCCGGGAAAACAGACGCAGATCGTTCCACTCTTTGCCAGTGCTTATAATAAAGGTGGAGCAGAAACGTTTGGTTCGACACTGTGGTATGTCGGTAGAGCGCCATAGCCTCGTTTGTTGATCGGCAGGGTGTACCACGGGCCGGTGAGGCTGGCTTGGGTTCCGAACGGTGTTATTTAGATCCCCTTACATGGCAAGTAGATTTACAAAATTTTAATTCTAGTTTTGGAGTTCTACGGGTTTGTCGTCGTGTACAGTTACTACATGGAGCTGCTCGAATGCTACGATGATTCTGGGCCTTGCAAGCCATGCCGCTCGCAGGACCTTGAAGCAAATGGTCATCAATGTGGCGCATAATACATACCTACTTAGGGTCTTGGAGAGGGTGCTTGGAGTGAAAGTTACAAATCAGTAAGGAATTCTTCTTCTTGTCGTGTCATTGGTTTTTTCTTAGTCATCCTGTCTTTGATCAGTGACCAGGTTGAGGTATGGTGGCCCTGAAAAGGGCCTATGACCGTCGATGAAAGAATCAGTGTAGTGAAATGATTAAAGTGCGCCTCTTAGAGGCTCCTTTCGTGCACATGTCACATGTCTTCGAATTTTTTAGGTTCTAGGACATGCCGGTTTCCTCACGATGTTTTCCTTCACCGTTTGAGAGCACTAGCATAGCGCACATAAATTTTCCGAATGGAAAATCCATTGGTGCACGACAGGTTTAGAACTCACGACCTGTGGATCGGAAGGCGGGGCCACTACCACCCCTCCACCAGTGCTCTCGTAGTAGTAAGGAATTTATTTTTGGCCTTTCCTCTAGTATCGTCACAGTCGTCTGTAATTATCAAATTATGTATCTACTATGTATGTGTTGTAGACGACCTTGGTGGCGTAGCGGGTGAGGAGTGCAGGTTAGATACCCGCTCATGCGACGTCATCCCGTCACATGCATGGTCCTGACCCTCACTAGGATTCCCTGTGTCGTGTATCAGAAACTACGAGTACTATGCTACCACAACACCCAGACCCGAAACAAATATTAGCAGATGATGCAAACATTTGTCCCGCTGCGGGATAAATGTTGCATATCATTTTTTAAATTATTATAGACGGTAAAGTACGTGTATGTCTCGCGCCCGGAGGCTCGGCCATGTGTTACATGATTTTCATCAGTTCATCATGAGAAAATCATGATCTCAAGTGTACGAAGTGACAATAATAATAATAATAAATATTCCGGACATTATCACACACGGTCAACTGATCCCAAACTAGGCATAGCCTGTACTATGGGTACCAGAGACTGATATACATAATAGATATATATTTAACACCCAGACACAGAATAAACATCTGTGTTAGTCACAAATGTTTGTCCAGTATACCTAGTTTATTATTTTTCTTTTATATATATATTTTTTTAATAGTTTTTTTTTATACAATAGTCAAGGTAGGAACATACATGAACACGCGGACGAGTTGCAAGCGGGTCAGCTAGATAGTGACTAAATAAAGATAAAGACTTGTTATCACCACCAAGCTCCAAATTCTTATCTCCCAAATTCCATCTCTTTCTAAAGCGAAAGTTCATTGGACATTCGCTATCATTCTCACTATCAGACGATAACGTAACGTCTATGTTATCAACATAGTGCCTATAGGTACCTACCTATATTTAGTCAGCGTGTTTAGGTCACAGAATCTGCATGAGACAGTATTTTTGTTGCAACAAGTTTGTTACAAGCAATATTGCAATATTATTCGCATTTGGTCGGAAGCTGGGATTTTCATAGGTTTTTTTTTGTTTTTTTTTATAAAATGGGGCTAGGGATTCCGAGAATCACGATGTGTTGTTTTTGTGTGCCGCTGCGGATAGCGTCATTGTTGATAGGATATTTTGCGATCGTGAGTAGTTTACTTTATTTACTGCAATAACAGGAACAGTTTTATAGGTGGTTGAGTCACCGGATGGTGACTACGTTTGAAGGAATAGCCTTGGTATATAAGTGGTAGGATAAAAGTGGTCACATACCACTAGTCTGGGACCCAAAGCGTATCAAAAAATGCAGTGTAGTTGCCATGGTGATGCGTAGTACCATGGTTAGGTAGGTACCTACTTTAACTACAAGGTGATTCATAATAATAATAATAATATATTATTTATTTCCAGACACAAGATCCATATTAAATACCTACTTAAAATTACTACTTAAAACTAAAAATACAAAAATAAAATAAAATATACAGAATGACGTACATAGAGTACCTAGGTCAGAAAAAAAAAAGTCAAAATATTCTAGGTGGCAATAGCCACCCACCGTTTGTACATATCTGACAAGATCAAACGTGTATGCTATCCGGAATGGGGTATAGTCTACACCCAATTGGCAATAAAGTTTGTTCTACGAAAAAATCAGCTGTTTAGGGTCAAATCAGCAAACTCAATTATTCAGCTGTTTTTTAGGTACCTTGTAGTCTTGATGTCGAACTTCTCTTACTTTTAATATAGTTCTATGCGATAAAAAGTAAAAAAAAACAGCTAATTTGAAAAAGTCATGGAAAAACCAATGATGGTCCAACCCACCCTATATGATAGGGCAATTTGTTCGTCGTGGAACTATTTGGGGGCCTATGTCCAGCAGTTGACTTCTACAGGCTGATGATGATGATGAACATGATAATACCAGTATAACCTACGCAGATGACCAGCTGTAGGTACGGCGACATAATATGACAGTTAGGTACTGTCTAGATATACCAAGGTGGGTACCTACCTAAGTAGGTACTTGTAAAATTGTTGATCCATTCTTCCTCCTCCCATTTTTCAGATAGGCTCGTGCCTGATCATATCGGCCGTCTCCTTCTACACGTACAAGGTGGTGGCATTCGTGGCCTCCAACAAGGAGCACCCGAGCGCGGAGCACCCGCCCGAGGAGGTGTCGCGGATGGCCCTGAGCCTGTACATCTCCTTCGCTTACTATATGCTGGTGTTTATGTACAACCTGGTTATCCATGTGGTGCTGGTCGTCGGGGTTCACAGTGTAAGTTACTTGTCGTGCCACTAGTTCTTTCTTGGTCATCCTGTATTAATCAGTGAGCAGGATTGAGGTACGGTGGCCCTGAAAAGGGCCAATGGCTGTTGGTGATGGAACCGGTGTGGAGAGCGCCTCATAGACGCTTCTCTCGGAGTTTTCCTTCACTGTTTGAAAGGTAGGTAGGTACTTACCTAAGTAGCTACCTACCTTTCAAACAGTGAAAAAAATGACAAACAGTAAGGTAGGTACCTTACCGAGATAAAACCGATATTTGAACCCACGACATTCGGAATGACGTTTAAAATAGCCTCATGTGCTCTGAAATTTCGGAATTCCAAAACTAAAGGAGGACCAAAATTTAAAAATAATTATCTACTGCTTTCTAAGTGCCATAGACGGATAATTCGAGTCCTTAGTCGATTTATGGATGTCAGCGGTAAATTAGCCTGGGAGCAGATGCTCCTGAGTCCCAATGACCGGAATGATCCGAAAGAATTTTGGAAGCTTTCATACCTTCACTGTTTCATTGCACCCTTTTAGGTAGGTACTTAGACTTAGAACACCTACTAATGTATGTCCCACCAGACACTTTATATTTTTTATTCTTTATATTCCAGAACAAGCCAAAATACTTGAGGTTTTACTGCAACACTGGCTATTTCCTGTTTGCGCTTGCAGTTGCGCTGGTGGTCGTCACTTGCGTGTTCATGGGCTTTATCGCTACCATTCCGATGCTAAAGTGGGCTTGTAAGTACTAATAGGGAATGAATACCCTGAAAACCTACACAAAAACAATAAGTTCAGATGCAGTGCATTTAGAAAAGCGCCATCTATATTTTTGTTACAATAGCACCTTCATCATGCAACATCTTCATGTTATTACTTCTCGCCGTTAGATGTATAAGTTCTGTGCTACTCTGTCATAGATAGCGCAGAACGATTAGATTTTTCAATGCAAGCTTTCTTCCTTCAGACAAAATGAACACACGATTAGGAAATAAAAAGCTTTTCTTTTTTCCAGTCACCCTTGCAATTTGCATAGTCGTAGTACGTAGTACGTGCCTTGAAATGGAAGAGCAGCTGAAGCCGCGCACCTTCGAAATGCAAAACCTGTACATGCCTCCTCAGCAAACACCGCTCATAGTGGTGTAGCTTTTGATATTTATATGTGCTTTTAAATAATATGATAAAATTACATAAAAAATGTTTAGAGTTTTATTTCTGTGTCAGTTGTATAGGTATATTTCTTTGACAATCGAATGTATGAAAGATTAGATTCCACAATTAAAACTATGATTTTCAAAAATAATGTATTTTTTCTTACTCTGAGCTGGCATCACTGGTAGAGTCTGTCAAACAAGTATTCGGCAAAGTAAAAAAGCCTTTTTGTTTTTAGATAGCTGGCATTGGTTTGCCTGCTATCTCTTTCTTTCTGATTAAATTATAGGCCTGTCAAATAAGCTTTCTTTCTCTTTCTGCTAAATAGTTCACGTTTTTAAACTGAACGGATAATAATTGTTAAAACGTGAATGTCGCGCGCGATGTAACTTCTGCACTCAGTTCACAGTTTTCTTTAATTTACGTTGTAAAATTGGATAAAAGCAATGAAGTTTTGCTAAAACATAATCATAGCAGAAATCTAAATCAAGGATGTCAAGTAAAAACGCACCAAACCCTAACATTACTACCCAAAACCAGGTTCGTTTTCGGTTGTGGACGCGCGGCTACAATTCGGCAGATCATCATTGAAACTTAACTTGGAAATTGTTTTGATCTCTTGTGAATTAAAGTATTTACCTAACAAAACGTCTTTTATTTATTTTATTGTGTTTACAGCTTATACAATGGATAAACGACGCAGGCATGTCCGAGGGCGTCAAGAAGGTGAATTTGTTGAGGAAAATAATCGAAGTTCTGTTACACCAAGGGGCACAGTTCATTCCGCTGTATATCCAGAATATATTGAGCTTTGGGGGGGATAAATCCAATGATGTGAAGAAACAAGTCATTGTTTTTATCGAAGAGATAAGGTTAGTTGCAGAAAGTGTAGCCTTAGCTCCTATCTAGGTCTCTGAAAACACTCTAAAGTAACAATTTCTTGGATAATATCTGAAGATTGATTTTCTAGAACCCTGAAATCATGAATAACCTACCTACCTACTATCACCAAAATCCACCTTACCACTTTTGAAACTGTATTGCTTGCACACAGCTAAGTAAGCCTGTCCGGCCATTTATATAATCACTGTAATCTTTTGATTGAGAACCATTAATTTTATGACTGACTCGCTACCTACTATCTAGATATTAAATAGCCTATATGCTAATCTAGGTAAGGAACTCGATCTGTTTCAAGTTTCATTGAAATCAGTTGAGCTGTTATGGTACGATTGAATTACAAAAATCCAAACATCCGCATAATCTTTTGCATTTATAATATTATAGTAGGATAGCCTAGTCTGTGTTGTTCAGTTGCAACCAAAACAATAAGAACAATTATTGTATTTTTTATTTTTTTATTATGCTATGCAGGCAATTTTATTATTATTATTATTAATGGCACGCAATATAAAATTATCCTTACATCTACTGAATAAAGTTAGTTTTGAGTGTGACTATGAGGGGCTTGCGGCTTATCATTGAGCTATATTGCATGCCTTCAAATTTTAAATTCAAAATTGACTTTTTTCAGTAGATCTATGGATCATATCTAAATAAATTTCATGCATATATTAGATGACATATCGCAGGCCGTTTGAAAAGGGCATCAGGGTGGTAAAGTGAAACTTTTCATGATTATAGGTACCTATCTATTCAAGTGGTACCTATCATTCATTTCCAAGTGTATGCTAGAGAAAATTATGAAAATTCCGTCCAAGATATAAATTCTCTATTTTTCAGTAAACTTCATCCTGACAACTTGCCAGAGGTGGTAGGCCAGCTGCAGCTGCTGGTCATGGACGCTGTGATAGCAGTTCAGAAGCGGGCCATACAAGCGGCCAGCATTGTCTACAGAAATACTCTGCAGTGGATCTGTAAGGACAAGTCCGAGGCTCACATGCAAATTGTCTGGGAGCACCTTAGTGAAATCAAGGTTTGTGGTTTTTTTGGTTTTTTTATACTAGATTATAAAGACAGCTCATGTTGCTGCATGTACTTAGATAAAAGTATACTATTTGAAATTTCAGGCTATTTACTAAATACATGCCAACAATTAAATTTGTTCAGTTACAGTAACACCTTCACATACCTAAATATAAATATTCCGGACATATCACACATGGTCAACTGATCCCAAACTAGGCATAGCCTGTACTATGGGTACCAGACACTGATATACATAATAGATAAATACTTAACACCCAGACATAGAACAAACATCTGTGTTAATCATACAAATGTTTGTGCAGTGTGGGAATCGAACCCGCGACCTCTCCCGCAGAAGGCAGAGTTACTACCAACTGAGCTATGAGGCCAGTCGAAATATAAATAATAATAATAAATATCACCTAAAAGCCACATACGTAGTCCTGCCTGACCCTAAACTAGGATTCCCTGTGTTATGTGGTGTATATTTATTTTTTTATTAAATTTACAGCTCATAGTGCTAAACATGATTGACAACGACAATGAAGGTATCCGGACGCACTCTATCAAGTTCCTTGAGGAAGTGGTGCTACTCCAAAGCCCCGGAGAGACCACTGACGGTGACTTCAGTTTGGACAGCTTGCCCACCAACCTACCTTTCATAAATAGGGACTTACTTGAAGAAGAGTCTGAGTAAGTTTTTAATTTATATTTCAGTTATTAGCAAGTTCAAGTGGTATGGACGTATTTTTAGTAGTAGGTAGGTATTTCCGATTTTTTGAATAATTGTACCTACTAGATTTCCGGTTTTTCTGAATAATTCTACAAGGTCAGCCCGCCTGGTGAGGTACCTCCGCCTTACAGAAAATCGCAGCCAAATAACATTATTTGTTTCAAATAGTGTTGTGTTCCTGCGGTGAGTAAGGTTGCCAGAGCTCTTTAGGGGGGGAGGTGTTCGGCAGGCAACGCATTAGCAATGCTCCAGGTGTTGCTGATGTCAATAGGCGACGGTAACCACTTACCATCAGGTGGGCCGTAAGCCTGTTTGCCTCCGTATAAAAAAAAAAAAAAAGGTGATTTATATTATGTATACTATCGCGAAATGCTTATTCTACACCCAATAGCCAATAAAGTTTGTTCTAATTTTGGGAATTCGCAATTTTTCACGTTTTGCAAAAATCTGCTGTTCAGCTGTTTTATAAATAGCGATGTTGAACTTTTATAAATATAGTAAAAAAATCAAAAACAGCTGTATCGAAAAAGTTTGGGGTAAGAAGCTCGATATTTTTTATAAAATTGAAAATCTAGATGTTTTTCCTGTAACATTCTTTCTTTTTGTTGATAGAATAAGCCCCTTTCTTTCGGGATGGTATACATAATGTCGATATAATGTCGTCTGTATAGATGTCATGAATGGATATTATAAAATGAAATGAAAATGAAACATAAACTGCAAACATATTATGAATCAACTAGTTCCTATTATAAAAAAAAAACTGAAAAAAGACTATTAAGTTGGTTATATTTTTTTCCTCCTTTTCAGGCACATCTTCAATCTAATAGTCAACTTCCACAACTCACAGCACATTTCTAGCGTAAACTTGATGGCCTGCATGACCACAATCTGCTTGTTAGCTAAATTCAGACCGAAATACATGGTCAAAGTAATACAAGCATTAGGTGATCTACACACAACCCTACCTCCTACCCTGACCCAGTCACAAGTCAACTCCGTCAGGAAACATCTCAAGATGCTGCTGATCAATTTGATCAAGCACCCATCTTCAAACGATCATATGCCCCAACTAACTCAGCTATTAATGGACATCGGTATGACCACTTCGGAAATAAATAAAGCCCTGCCTAAGGAGAAAAGGAATAAGCGATTAGGAGAACTTAAATCAAGCAATATTCCTGCAAAGAGATTTAGGATCGACTCTCCGCAAAGCAACAGCCAAGGGAGCGATAGTAACAGTCGCAATGAAATTCTTACTGAGAGTCGCAGTGACGTCACCAGTCGTAGTGAGATCACAAGTCGTGAAACTCGTAGTGAGATCGTATTCGATGACGATAGCAGTCAATCGATCGCTAAGCCTGCTCCTGCCAAACCAGAAGATAAACCAGTATCCGAGGACACGTTCTTTGACGGACTTAACAATGTTGAACTGGTCGTTAACCTTGTAATGTCCACACTAGTAAACGGGCTTCCGAATGAAGTTCCGCCGAACTTCGCAACTCTGTACAAACCTATACCTAATTCAGGCAGCAAAACACAGAAGAGAAGTTTAGCTAAGATGATCATGGGTTTGATACAAAATGAGCTTGAATCGGTGGCTCCGGGGCCGATGCCGGTCCAACCACCAGTCTTACCAGCGGTTCAACCCGAACCGTTAGTCCCCCAACCATCTTTATCAGAAATAGCAGCTAAAATCCCCATGATCAAGAACGAGGATGAGGAAAAGGTCACGCTCAAAAATGCTGTAGCGAAGCTTCAGGAAACATCCAAAGCGGATCGGCAGATGGAGAACGCCGTATCGAAGCTCATGGAGGAGACCAGAGCTGATCATTTGAAGGAGGAGGAGCGTAAGGCGAAGGAGAAAGAGAAATTAGTACCCCCTCAAACTCCCTCCATACCAAAGCTGAAGCAAAAGGTCAAGCTATTGAAACTGCAAGAGATTACTCGTCCGATCCCGAAGGAAATCAAAGAAAAGATGGTACTACAAGCTGTGGATAGGATTCTACGCGCGGAGAAAGAAAGTATAATCGGCGGTGCGGAGCAAATCCGATCCAAGTTCATTACAATCTTCGCATCAAGTTACACACCAGAAATTCGTGACCTCGTACTTAACTACATCCTAGATGACCCCGCGAACAGGATAGAGCTCGCGCTAAATTGGTTGTACGAAGAATACGCCTTCATGCAAGGGTTTAACCGGCACCCGGTAACGTTACAACCAAAAGTCCACGAGAAACACGACCAAAACTACAGCCATTTACTATGCGCGCTGATTACACAGATATGCGAGAGGGGAGATCCGGTTATGGAGGCGTCTAAGGAGGTCCTACTCAGGAAGATTTACTCAGAGTGTCCGGTGGTGACGGACGAGGCTATAGATTACTTGAAGCATTTGGTGACGGAGGAGAAAATGGCGTCGGTAGCTTTGGAAATTCTGGAGGAGATTTGTATAATGCGGCCGCCGCGGGCTCACAAGTATGTGACGGCTTTGGTTTGCCATGTCTGTAAGTATTTTTTATTTATCATCACTAGGTTCCGTTTGCGGCTTCAATCGTGGTTGTTTGTTTGAAGATATAGCTTAAACCCAGAGCGAGCGAAGCCGCGGGCAGCCGTTACTACGATAAACAAGGTGATTCAATGTATGCTATCCTGAAAAAGACTTATTCTACACCCAATTGGCAAAAGGTTTGTTCTAAGGCTTTTAAAAATGCAATAGCGAAGCCGCGGGCGGATACTAGGCTCGCGAGGTTCCTACATAAAATAACTCTATATATTCTCTCTATATATAGAGCCATTACGGCGTGATTGAATAACAAACATCCTCACAAACTTTCGCATTTATCATATCCTACTAAAAATGCTAAAGTTTGTGAGGATGTTTAGATGTTTGTTATTCAGTCACGCCGCGGGCGGAAGCTAGTAGGTAATATAAATAGAATTTTTCATTGAAAAATTCAGTGCATAATACGTTTTCGGATCAAATCAGTTATTATAACTCTTCTAGATCTTTTTACTGTTGATGTAAAAAGGTAATAATAATAATACCAAAACAGCTAATGTGAAAAGTTATTTATGTCGACAGCCCCCCCTTTCGGGATGGTATACATACTTATTATGAATCAACTTCTTTTCGCAAATGTCTCTCTTAAAAATACCACCCTCAATCAACATTATCTTTACAGTAAGCCAGCAGGAAGATATACGAGAGGCGGCCATCAAATCTATCACCAAAATCTACAAACGCTCAACAGACGCGACCCGGAAAGTGATAGAGAAACAGGCTCGACTCTACCTCGGGTTCATAGCACTGGCTGCGCCCCCGCCCGAAGTGCTAGGCTCCAGGACTGGGTACAGGCTACCGTGGACTGATAGCCTGTACAAGCTGTGCTTGAACCTCATCATGACCCTGCTACAGGAGAATGAAGGTAAGCGTATTTTTCCGTTCGCAAATAAGCCTTTATTCTAGACTACATGACGGCATTGTGAAGTTTGCGGTAAATCGGTGGATGAAGACTGTTCGTCGTGGCACTCTTTGGGCTAGCCCAAGGCCTTTGTCTAGCAGTGCTGGTGCATTCATTATTCCTCAGACCCGAACCGTTAATTCGATCTGCATGGACTTAATTACGTTCGGCAACGCGTGTGTGATGCCTCTGGTAATGCAAGCGCTCATAGGCTACGGTGACCGCTTACCAGCAGGTGGGCTGTATGCTTGTATGCCACCTCAGCTGTACATAAAAAAAAAACTTTAAATTTTAAATATTTATAAGTGGCCCGTGTGTACGAATGCTGCGACCCGCGAGATCTAACCGGTGAGCCAATGTTTACTCGTTGAACAAAACTAAACTTTATTACGCGTCCATAGACCTCATAATCGAAGTGGCCCGCGTGTACGGGTGCTGCGACCCGGAGGCGAAGCGCGTGGTGCTGCGCTGCGTGGAGGCGCCGGTGCGCGCCGCCGCGGGCAAGGCCGCCGCCGACGCGGGCCTCCGCCCCGCCTTCGCGGCGCTGCTCGACGAGTGCCCCCGGGGCGCCGAGACACTACTCACCAGATTTGTGCACATATTCACGGAGAAATGTGAGTTTACTTTACATTATTATTTTTAATAAAAAAGAACAAGGCTAGATAATATAGCAAAAAAATCATTTCATTGATTTATTGCGGAATATGGGTATGTTACCGATAGTAGTGATACAGTTATTAGAGGTGGTTCGTATTTACGCAACCAGGTTTTTAAACCAGGTTCTCGCATCATACTACACGTAACTGGTACGACTTCACAATACTTAGACGTATTAAAAATACTCGGGTGAGGCGCGCAAGTCCACCGCGCACCCTAAGACGCGGCGCGCCTCGCGGTCGCAACCCGACCTTCCGTCTCGCGGCGCGGCGCGCCCTTTGGTACGCGGCGGACTTGCGCTGTGGAATTGCGCAATGGACTTGCGCATTGGACTTGCGCAGTGGACTCGCGCGTTCGAAATAATACTTTCAAGTATGTATTACCTGGTTTTCGAACCTGGTTCATGTAAAATACGATACGTTACGGATCTGGTACGCGAAATAGCAAGTACGACTCATCTCTAACAGTTATAGTGCATTCAGCCATAATCAGCACGCATGCAATATTATATTTTTTTACATTGTACTCGAAATTCGAATCTTGGTTAAGAATCCGGCAAAAGAAGAGAAAAGGCGATTCCTCCACCATCTTAGAGAGAGTGGTCTGAATGCACTGTGCATTCAGACCACTCTCTTTAAGTGTTGGTGATGGTCTCAGTTCTCGGAAGTAGTCTGATTAGTTGTCACTGGTCTTTACCCGACTGCCGAGAAGAAAGGAGGGTAATATTTTTCGAGTGTATGTATGTATGGTCCTTTGTGCTTCTGTGCAGCCTAAACGGCTTGATAAATTTAGGCAAATGAAGTGTCATTCGATTCGTCTTTGTTCCGAGTTTGCGAGTGTCATAGGATATATAAAATGACAAAAATAAACAATATGGAATGCTAGTAATCTACTAAAGCTCAATATTGTTTTCAGCGCCACCTACTCCGGAACTAGTGTCGAAGATCCGCGATTTGTACGCGACTCGGGTCTCTGATGTGAGGTTCCTGATTCCTGTTCTCACTGGGCTGACCAAGAAGGAGGTAAGTACCTACTTCATTATTACTTCAGGTCCTTAGGTCCTACACTACTCTAAGTATAGGTTAAGTACAATTAATTGATTACTGGCCTCATAGCTCAGTTGGTAGTAACTCTGCCTTCTGCGCTAGAGGTCGCGGGTTCGATTCCCGCACTGGACAAACATTTGTGACTAATACAGATGTTTGTTATGTGTCTGGGTGTTAAATATATATATATATACATATATATATATTATGTATATCAGTCTCTGGTACCCATAGTACAGGCTATGCCTAGTTTGGGATCAGTTGACCGTGTGAATATGTCCGGAATATTTATTATTTATTATTATTATTATTTATTAATTAAGACAGTTCAGCGTTTCGGTGTAAACTGTAAGCTCACTGTCTAAAATGGAATAAATAAATAAATAATAATAAGAGCCTCTAAGAGGCGCGCTTTAATCCTTTCACTACACTGATTCATTCAACGAAGATCATAGGCCCTTTTCAGGGCCACCATACCTTAACCTGGTCATTGACCCAATACAGTTGACCAAGAAAGAGTCAGTGACACGACAAGCAAGCAAGCAACTACTCAACTTAGGCCATAAGATTGGTCGTTTTAGAAATCTATAGATCTGCCTTCTGCGCTAGAGGTCGCGGGTTCGATCCCCGCACTGGACAAACATTTGTGATTAACACAGATGTTTGTTCTGTGTCTGGTCGTTAAATATTTATCTATTATTATGTATATCAGTCTCTGGTACCCATAGTACAGGCTATGCCTAGTTTGGGATCAGTTGACCGTGAGTGATAATATATCCGGAATATTTATTTTATTTTTATTTATAGATCTTGTTCGGCAGCCATCGGCTTCCAGCAACCTTTTTTAGGTCATAGCGCCATCTTTAATTCAGCCGAATTCGATGAGAAATGTTTGTAAACAAACCGCCTTAAAATTATATAGCTTGGCGTTGAGTTTGACAGAAATGATATCGATTTATAATAAAAGAGTGTTCACAAATCGATAATAAATACAATATGTCCAAAAATCAACACCAAGTAAGATAATTTTAGGTTTTGAATGGGCTGTTTGTTTACAAAAACTTCACATCGAATCTGGCTTAAGTATATATAATGGCGGCCGTTCAATGGCGGCGGCTCCCAGCAACCTTTATTAGGTTCTAGCACCATCTAGTTGGGGTCTGTCCAATGGCTCCCAGCAAGTCCATAAATTAGTATTTTTATACGAAAATTGGAAAAAAAATAAAATTGAGCCTTGTTGCGTTACAGATATTAGCAGCGCTTCCTAAATTCATAAAACTGAACCCGGCTGTCGTGAAGGAGGTTTTCAATAAACTGCTCGGCCTACAGAACCCTGACGAGCAATCTCCAGGTAAAAACTAGTGTTGCTTTATATTCTCTTCTGTTTATTGATCGGGAAGCGAAGCGAGCGAAGATCTCTCAAACAACTTGAGCGATTTCGCGTTGTATGTTTATTTGTTCGAACTTAACTGTCGAACCTGAGCTTTGCGTCTACCTTTATAATGCGGACAGCCAAAGAGTGGAACTCGTTGCCGGCGTCTATGTTTCCGAATACCTATAATTTGGGTGTCTTCAAGACCAGAGTGAATAGGTTTCTTCTAGGCAAACGTGCTACACCGTAGACCACATCATTACTTAACATCAGGTGAGATTGTGGTCAAACGTTAGCCTATTTTGTATAAAAAAAGTACCGTTAATCCGATCTCTATATATCTTCTTATCGAAGTCGACAAATGCCAAATGCGGCATTTTCCAAAAGTCGCTGATGACTTCTAAGTGGATTTCAATGTTTTTTATTACTCAGAACATTTCTCGATGATTGTTTGTATTTATTTATATGTATATCTAACACATTCGCATTCGACCCCGTGCGAAACCGGGGCGGGGCTAGATAAAATATGACCAAAAAAAATTGAGAATTCAAATTGATTATATTTTGTTCTTTTGTATTTCAGTGTGTATAATTTGTAAGTACCTAGTTTATTTCACTGTGTGGTTATTTTCTTAGTTTCTATCACTTGTTTACACGTACATACATACTTAAAATCACGCGTGTTTCCCAGTGGGGTAGGCAGAGACCACGGCTTTCCACTTGCTACGATCCTGACATACCGCTTTTGCTTCATTCTTCCCATCACATTCCTTATACATGCTCGTCGGTTTAGGGTACTCTTGACCTGGCCTTTTTCCAAAACGTCACCGATTTGGTCACTAAACGTACGCCTAGGTCTTCCCCTTCCAACGGTCCCATTCACACTCCCCTTATACACCTGTTTCGTCAATCTTCTTTCACTCTACAACGCTCTTTCATCAAACTGTTCCTCACTCTATCTTTCAAAGTTACTCCACAAATACTTCGCAAAGCTCTCATTTCCACTGCATTTATCCTACTTTTCTTTGTTTTGTTCTATTATCACTTGTTTGGTGTTTATTTATTGATAACTAAATGTGGGAATTAAATGAAATGTTTGGACCTCTGACTTGAAGGATCTAAACGCCTGAAGATCTGAGAGGATATATCGAAATCGAGATTCACGCATGAGATGATGAGATGAGAGATTTTGTCGTGTTTTTGTAAAATTTCATAAAATGTATACATGATTGAGCGCGGGTTGTAGTCAAGTAAAGATAATAATGAAATTTTTCCTTGATAAATAGCCTAAAAATCTATTATTTGAGCACAATATCAAAATACGGGCCGTAATCTGGGATCAGCAGGGCTATTTTAAAACAAAGCCAATTTATTGTGGTTTCAAATAAAAGTTTTTTCTTTCTTTCTTTATTTCTTTCCAAAATGGTTTTAGAGCTAGGTTGCGAAAAGCTGACGATATTTCCGATGTTTTAAAATAGCCCGACAGGACTACTGACTGTGACTTTGAATATTTGATTTTTCAGTTTCACCGTCTGAGCTGCTCACCGCACTGCACCTGATAGATCCGAGCAAAGCTGATCTCAAGTTCATCATCAAAGCCACTGCTATTTGCTTCGGGGAGAAGCATATCTTCACGCAAGATGTATGTTTACCATACAAAGTGATTTATAAGGGGCTTATTCTACACCCAATTGGGAATAAAGATTATTTAAGTCTTTTGGCCCCGGCTGAAGAATAGGCCCCTCCATATCTACCTATCCGCGAATGTCGTAAGAGGCGACTGAGGAAAAAAAACTAGGGGATGGGCAGCAGCCTCAGTTTAACGACGATAGCTCTAACTGCGCTCGCCAACCCGCATGCCCAGCGTGGTGGGTATGGGCAAATCCCACATGATAAGGAATTTGCTCTGTCAGTGGGGGAGGCCATGTTCAGCAGTGGACGTCGTACGGCTGAAATGATGATGATGAAGACTTGAAAATATTATATTTTTCATGGAAAATGAGTATGCAAAAATCGTTCTGCGCGCTCTCGATCAGGTTTTGGCTGAAAATCTGTGTTATTGCTTTTAAGCAAAAAGCTTCACTGAGCCATGGCCTGTTCATCGTGCTGCAGCACACACAAACTTACCTACTCTAAGTTATTTCCTAAGTACTTACTTTTTTAAAATTGCTCGTTTGATTATTTAAACCTACCTTTTGTACTTTTGGTTAAAATTGTATATCTATGTTCTTCTTCTTGTCGTGTCATTGATTCTTTCTTGGTCATTCTAAACTATGCCAGTGAGCAGGTTAAAGTATGGTGGCCCTGAAAAGGGCCTATGACCGTCGTCGATGAAAGAATCAGTGTAGTGAATGGATTAAAGTGCGTCCCTTAGAGGCTCCTTTCGTGCACAATTGTATTATATAACATCCAATGTTAATTGTATGTGTGTCTGTCATCATTAACAACCTGTAGAAGTCCACTGCTGGACATAGGCCTCCCCTAAAGAGTTCCACGACGGTCTTGAGCCTTCTCCATCCACAGACTTCCCGCAACCTTCACAATGTCGTCGGTTTATCGGGTGGGGGGCCTTCCAACACTGCGTCGCCCGGTTCATGGTCGCCATTCGAGAACCTTTACTCCCCAACGGTTATCGGTTCTGCGAGCTATATGGCCTGCCCACTGCCACTTCAACTTGCTAATTCTGAGAGCTATGTCGGTGACCTTGGTTCTTCTACGAATTTCCTCATTTCGGATCGTATCACGTAGTGAAACTCCTAGCATAGCTCTCTCCATAACCCGTTGCGCGACTTTGAGCTTGTGTATCAGGCCAATAGTTTTAGGGTCAGATCGTTCAAACTCAATTATTCAGATAGTTTAGTTTTTAGCATAGCCCGTTTTACATATATGTATATTCAACAGTTAACAATAATAATTATTATTCTTTGGTACTGATTTTATTTATTTATTTATTTTATTTTATTTTATTTTATTCGGAGAACAAACAGTTTTATAAACCTTATAAATAAACTTAAATAATAACACGTAACCATTGATATGTCCTCGCATGTTGAAGCTAAGAGACTGCTTGCTTGCGGAGAAGGAATAAGAAAACAAAAATAAAACAGTTCTGTCCTGTTAACAAGCTAGGTAGAACGTAGTAGGGTTAGAGAAACTTACAAGTAACAAAAGTATTACTACGATTAACAAGAAATTATATACCTACACAAGACAGGGACTGATAGTTAAGGAAGAAAATAAACATTGTATACAAAATAAAACAGATACAGAAATATACACTAAAAAGATAACAATAGAATTGCGTTAATTAAGATACTACCGCATCAAACCAGCGCTTTGTCAGGAGATTGTTAACACTTCGTGATTTTGAGTCGAATAAATCGAGGTCGGGGATATCGACCAACCCGTTGAATGTAGCTACTGCTCTACTGAAGAAGGAGTTTTGTCTATAATTCGTGAAACTGAACGGAATGTCTAGATGAATAGGATGTCTAGTAGGTTTATTGGGGACTTTAATTTTGACGTGTTCAAGAAGCTGTGGAGAGTCAATTTCTCCTTGTGCAATTTTGCAAAGGAGTACAACGTCAGCAATAATTCGTCTCTCATTTAATGGGAGTATGTGGTGTCTTTTGCATTTAATTGTATAATCATTATCAAAATGGTTGCATTTAAATTGCAGATATCGCAGAAACCTGCGCTGTATGGACTCGATTCTATCAATGTAAATTTCATATCGAGGGTTCCAGATCTGTGAACAATACTCGAGGATGCTACGTACATAAGCACAATACAAAATTTTAATAACCTTAATACAAGTAAACTGAGAGCAGGTTCTTATAACAAAACCCAAAGCCTTATTTGCTCTTTTTATAATGCCATCAATATGCTTGTCGTAGGCGAGCTTACTATCCTGAATAACTCCAAGGTCCCGAATCTCATCTACCACCTTCAAGGGGATTCCTTTGAGTGTGTAACTGTACAGGGTAGGTTTAGGGCTACGGGTAAAAACAATAGCAAAACATTTCGAAACATTCAGGTCCAGCTTATTTTGCTGGCAGTAAAATTCAAACCGACCTAAGTCCTCCTGCAAGAGGCTGCAGTCGTTGACGTCGCTAATACGCGTAAAGACTTTCATATCATCCGCATATAGCAAAAATTGTGAGAACCTAAAGCAGTGGCGAATATCATTAAGAAATATAGAAAATAGGAGCGGTCCGAGCAAGGATCCCTGGGGTACTCCTGACGGTATATCCACCCAACTAGAGGAGGAAGAGAATCCTTTAAGAACCACAGCCTGGGATCTATTTTCAATGTACGAGGTAAACCATCTATAAAGGTTACCATGGATTCCCGCCCTTAGGAGTTTCTTTAAAAGTAATTGGTGGTCGATTCTATCAAATGCTTTGCTATAGTCGGTAAAAATAGCGTCAACTTGGCCACCAGCATCCATGTTTGAGGTGGTGTAATCATTAAAAGACAGTAGATTAGAAGTAGTTGAACGTCTTCGCATAAACCCGTGCTGTTCCGGAATAAATGATGTTGAGAGAGTAGAATATACCGAAGTATAAACTAGCCTCTCTAATACCTTGGCAAAAATACAAAGTTTTGAGATGGGCCTATAATTTTTAACATCGTTTTTGCTACCACTTTTATGGATAGGAGAAATGTTTGCCGCCTTCCAGACCTTAGGTACGTAGCCCTGATCAAGAGAACGCTTGAAAAGCAGAGTCAGCGGGAACGTTAAGCCCTCGGCACTTTTGACTATGAAAACTGAGGAAATGTTGTCAGGTCCACCACCCTTTGACACATCAAGCGACCTAAGTAACTTAAATACGGTAGCATGATCAACATCGATGTCGCTAATGGAGCAAGGAAAATCATTTTCTACAGACCCGTCGCCTAAGCTAATATCCGAAGAAGAACTTTGTGTTGGGGATTGAAAATTGGAGTAGAAATAGTTAGAGAAAAGGTTACAAATTCCCTCACCCGAATCAGCTGACTGTCCTTCATAAAATAAAGTAGAAGGGATAGAGTTGGTACTTCTCCTTTGAGATTTGACAAATGACCAAAAGTATTTCGGGTTTTCAATTATAGAACTTTCTACGTTAGAAATATAAGTTCGGTAGCATTCCTCCTCCAGGTTTTTAGCCTTTTTTCTGAGAAATGCAAAAGATTCATAATCGGATATGTTGCCATATTTATGAAATTTTTTAATGTATTTGTATTTTTCTTTAAGCACTTTCTTGAGAGGGGAAGTATACCACGGGGGAAATGACGATGTGCTTATATATTTGTGCGGAACAAATTTATCACGTAGCTCATAAAGACAGGTATAAAATTGCTCAAGGGAGTCATCTATTGGTTTACCATTTAAGATACAGTCCCAATCATAATCATGCAATAAACATGAATTAATGCTGTCGTAGTCAGCTGAGCCATAAAAATATTTTAAACGAGAGTTTAATTTAAGTGATTCGCATTCAATACTTTTTATGTCAATAACTAAGGATTTATGATGCTCATCTTCAGGGACCAATGGGTAATCACAAGCAAGAACTGATATATCGACATTACTGATAACATAATCTAAAATCCTATTATTTGAATTTCGAACATAGTTAAACTGAGTCAAGTTGCAGACCGACAAAGTATCAAAAAAATAAATCTGACTACTACTTGATATGTCAGACGGGTGCAAAGTTCCCTGTATGCACGACCAATTTACATTCGACAAGTTAAAATCACCCAATATAATAATAGTATCATTAGGACATGATTCGACAACACAAGTGAGTTTATCAGCAAAATTAGTAAGTTGGGTATTAAATGAATTTCCTAAATTTTCGCTACAAAGATAAAGAGTACAAATATGAATTTTATTACTATTTGTGGTAGTTACCGTTACCCAAATATCCTCGGCAGAGGAGTGCCACTCCGGCCGTGCCACAGCTCCAAGATCACGGCGCACCGCAATAAAAACCCCACCACCGTACATTTGTTTGGTTTTATGATAGTCCCTATCCCGTCTCCAAATTAAATACCTGTCATCAATGAGCTCGCTATCATAAATACCGTCTATAAGCCAGCTCTCAGTGATCGCTATTACATCATAAGAATTTAAGCATATGTTACGTTTTAACTCATGTGTCTTAGTACGTAGCCCTCTTGTATTTTGATAAAATATTTTAAAATTAGACGCCATTGTTAACATATAAGCAATAGCGGAAGTGAAACTCTCTACGGCATATGCTATAGCTGTTCATTGAGTAAGTAAGCAAAAAACAGAATTGCGTATTACAAGCCCTAGGTATTAAAATAAGCGATAACTGCAGAAAGATTTCATTGATAACATATTTATGCGTAATATTAAAATAACCGAATGATATAATTAACCGTGTATAAAGAAAACTCCCAATAAACTGAATAAATAAGGTAGAAATAAATATTTTTGAACTAGACCCAACAATTAACTTTAACTTGTTCACGCAAAGACTGAGTGAACCAAAAAAAGTGCAAGCGAAAATAGACCGTAAATGTATTAAGCGAGCAGGTGCGAATCGGTCGGTATCCCCACCGCGCCCGCGCAGCGCAGCGCTGCACTGTAGAACAATAGGGCACTCGATGAAACAAAAGGCACTGGCTTTGCATGCGGCTCTCAAACTTTTACTGTCGCTTAGTGACAAAAATAATAGAATAATTTTAAGCGTGGACGCTATTACTACCATGCTGTTAACTATGAGATCTTCAAGAGGTCGTTTTCGTTTTTTATAAAAATTATGGGTGACGTGTCTGACATTCTCGCCATAATTTTACAGTGTTTCACCCACACGTACTTGAAGTTCTTCTCTTTAGCTAAGGCCCGCGCCTTGCTTAACAGGTTCTTGTTGTACTGCGTCAGGTGATCATTGACGAAAAAGACTCCGCCAGATGAGTAGCCTAGAGTCTCGAGCTTCAGCTGTTTGGTCTTGCGGCACGAAGCAACGAAGTCTTCTTTAGTGTACCGATTATTGAAAGAAATAATAATCGGTTTCTCGACATTCGGAACTCTCGTCGGAATTCGGGCAATATAATTAATATCTTCCTTCTTGATAAATCGATTACCAATTTTACCAATCTTGTCAGCAATTTCGTAGAGATTTTCATTTTTCTTCAATGGAATCCCACGTATCTCGACGTTATTAGCTCGAGCCCATTGGTCCCTAGCCTGAAGTTCTACTTTCAATGCAGCTACTTCAGCTTGGAGTGTAGGGACATCGCCAACTACTTTCTCCACTTGGGTCACTCGGTTTTCTAGTGCCTTGACGGATCCTGAGAATTTCCCAATCAGCTCATGAGCCATCTCCAAAGATTCTCGAAGGTTTCCCAGCTCTGACTTAATGGACTTTACATCTTCTGACAGAGGGCCCAACTGGAAAACGATGTTGTTCAATTGTTCTTGCATTTTATCCAGTTGAGTTGGAGAGGGTGACGTATTGAGCCTCGAAGGCGATTGGTTGGCTTTACACCTCGGGCAACGCCAGGTCTTCTGCCTCTCCCCAAGTTTGCGATAGCCAATTTCCGTGACTCCGGAGCACTGAAAATCAAGATGTCGCTTGCAGACACTGCACTCCGTTCCATCCGTGAACTGGGATTCACAACTCGCGCAGGTGAACATGATGAGGCAGGAAAAAACTTTGAGTAACACTGATCCAACAAGCAAGCGCGTGCGCTCCGGTTGAGCAATAGTGAATGAATGATTATTTTCATCGTAGCATTTTGTATTCTGTTGCAGGTGGTGTCAGCAGTTCTCCAGAGGCTGACCGAGGAGTCAGAGATCCCAGTGCTGATGATGAGGAGTGTTCTGCAGGCCTTGACTCTGTATCCGGCGCTCGGAGCCCTCGCGTTGAACATACTTCAGTTGCTTGTTGAGAAGGAGGTAAGTTTGAAACAAATATTGTTATTTGACCGCGATCTTTTGTAAGGTGGAGGTACCTCCCAGGCGGGCTGCTCCAATTTAGAGCGAGCAATTTAGTGCCTTGTTTCTTGCCTCTGACTACACATACTAATCAATGTCTTTTTGGCTCGGGCGACGTACTTTGAATCCTTCGCTACGTTCAGGGTTCTGCTAAAGGTTCTACTAAAATCCCTTGCTACGCTCGGGATTCTACTCTAGAATCCCTCGCTTCGCTCTGGATTCAAAAAAGCGCGCTCGCCGTATAAATATTGTTTTGCTCTTTTATGCCTATGCCTATGTAGTTTTGACACCCACGACACAGGGGTTCCCTAGTGTGGGGTTAAAGCTATGTTCGTACTTACCTTTGCCTACAAATAACTGCATATAAACCTACAGACCTAAATGTGTTAAATCCTACCTACGTACTAAGAAATTTTGTACAAAATTGTATGTTTCTATAAACGTTATTATTATTATTCACATATATTTAATTAAAATCTCATTAATAAAATACATTTTTTACTACAAAAGTACATCTTCATATCAAAAAAGAATATCAAAACAACTATTATAGTAAAAATATATATAAAAATGGAGAACCACCGACCGCGAAGCTCGGCTCAAACGGTCGGTGGCTAGGGCTACAGAGAGAGGAACCTCCTGACTATGCGTGCCGAGTCCAGGAGTACCGCCCTCTGTATCTGGCCCTTCACCCAACTGTCTAGCGAGAGCCTCTTAAGGTATTGATCGAGGCTCTTCGCTATCAGTCCGTTCACTGACACCACTATCGGGACGATTATTATTATTACACATACATACATACATACATAAAATCACGCCTATTTCCCAGAGGGGTAGGCAGAGACCACGGCCTTCCACTTGCTACGATCCTGACATACCTCTTTTGCTTCATTCACTCTCATCACATTCCTCATACATGCTCGTCGGTTTAGGGTACTCTTGACGTGGCCTTTGTCCAAAACGTCACCGATTTGGTCGCTAAACGTACGCCTGGGTCTTCCTCTTCCAACTGTTCCATTCACACTCGCCTTATACACCTGTTTCGTCAATCTTCTTTCGTTCATCCTCTCTACACGATCAAACCATCTCAGCATACCTTTCCTTTTTTTTTAAATTATTATTATTATTATTATGATACAATCTATTTTTTCTTACTTCTTTCTTTTTACCAAATAATAACTCTCCTATTCTGTATTTACAGGTGTGGTCTAACAAGGTAGCCTGGGAAGGCTGGATTAAATGCTGCGAACGTCTTCTCCCAGCCTCCTCGTTCCTCCTAGTGTCACTGCCCGCCGAGCCGCTGCAAGCTTGCATGGGCCTGCCGCGGCTGCATGAAGCTTTGCTGCAGCATGCAGCCGCGCTGCCGCCGCACGCTGCAGCCGCGCTGCCGGCTCACGTCACTCACCTGATACATGCGGTATGTTTACACTTATTTATTTTCAACACACTTGCTCATAAAGTGGCTCTAATTTCACCGGCAACGCGTGCGAGATGCCTCTGGATATTGCAAGCGGTCATAGGCTACGGTAACCGCTTACCAAGGTGGGCCGAATGCTTGTTTGCCACCTCAGTTGTATATAAAAAAATAGATTTTCCTTCTTTCTTCTATCTGAGCTTTAAAGCCGGCACCTACTAAATAATTCCATGACCTAAAAACGGCTTGGTGCCTATCATTTTTTCGATGACTTTTATTCACAATATTATTTTTATTCACAAGAGCTTCATTGTGGTGCCGATCGAAATAAGTGTGAATTTAACAGCCCAAAAAAAACGTGTATTTATTAGCAAGACCTAATTCCCTATCCTTTTCCTGTCACAGATTTGCCCTCGCTTCTCTAAAACACGATTGTATCTATTTCAGGCGGAACAGCAGCAGTACCATAATCCGGTATCTAGTACGCCGCCCGCGCCAGTGCCGGTGCCCGTGCCGGGAATGAACCCACTAGAGCCGCTGCCTCCGGGCATGGAGTGAAAGACCACTAAGCTAAGGATGCCTTTTGTATTACATTTCTTCCGATACCACGCTCGGAGACTCTGACGCTCAAAGATAAATAGTTTATTCTGAGGAAAAACTATGTAATAAACGCGTAATTCTTTTCTCAGTTAATTTACGGATTTTTTTTATATAATTTCAGAATTAGACCAAAATAATTGAGCTCAATAATTAACTTGGTAAGAATATATCTTCAAAAACCGTTATTAAGATAGACAAAGTAATAAAATGCAGTGCATTACTCAACTTAATGTGAAAAATAAATGCGAATTCATTGACCTATTCTAATTGTAAATAATTATACTTAGTATTATTATTAAACGTTATATGAATTGTGAGTTTACGCTATTTCTTTGAATAAAAACAATTTAAACATCAAAAAATACTTTTATTATAAATGCTCTGCTCTCTCAAAAATTAAAATAATATTTATTTTATCTTAAAATACTCCGTTTTTGCTGCGATTGCTTTGAGTATGTGCTCAACAGTGTACGGCGAATCTGAAATAATAAGTTTAGATTATTGCAATAATAATGGATGAAGGAAGCTTAGCTTTGATCCTAGTGGTTTTGGGCTGTATTTACTAATTATATAGAAATAAATAAGAGAGAGATGTGCACCGTAATCGACGTTTATTGAAAGAGAATGAGTGATTGACAGAATGAATAAACTTAATGTTTCTAACAATGGGAATAGCGATTTGACGCCATTTAGTAAGATCACTTACCAACATTCGTCCACTCATCGGGGTAGCCGAATTCCTTTCTGGCGTTAGCGATAGCGTCACGTAACGCAAACGTGACCGCCACAGATAACACAAATGCTGGCTCGCCGGTTGCTGGAAATGCAAACATGCATTTATAAGCACGGGTAACCCATTTTAGCTGACTTTAAAAAGGCGTATGTTTGTAGGCACAGGGAATAGTGGGGTCAGGACTATACAGTGAGGTCATGTAGGACATATACTATAAATATTAAAGTGAGGAAGTTTTACTTAATCGAGACTTTTCTTAATGTTCCAAAAGTAAGTAATCCTGCATTCAAAGTTTTAATAAAGTCACTTGCGTAAGACGAGACTCGAACCCGCTTACTGGAAAAATATATATTTTCTATGATACCGTTCGAAAGAATACATCTCAAGGATCAAAGTAACGATATAAAAGTACTAATGTTTTTTATTCTCATTTAGCGTATTCGAGGCCCGCCTTAAGCAAGATACTTTTACTTTACAAGATACTTACTTTTTTAATCTCTAAATGTTATACTTTCAAAAATAAAGGAAAATCTCGATAAAGTAAAACTTCAATACTTTAAGTTCTTGTCCTCCATGTAGCAATTGCGTGGGACAACACTATGTAGTGAAAAAAAAAAGTTTCAGAATACCCTACGTATGTAGCAAAGACAATATAGAAAAAAAAACTACTATTATCTTTGTTATCAGTAAATTTACCTTTAGACCTCAACACCCCAGCAGGATTAGGGGAGTTTCTCCTAAAGCTGACTCTGAAGTCTTCCGGGATGTCCTTGATTCCCGGCGGCTTGTACGTCCACGTTCTATTAGTCAGTAGCTTTCCGTCGTTGCCGTAGATCAGGTGCTCAGAGGTCCAAAGTCCTAGACCCATGACGAATGCTCCTTCGATCTACAAAATAATTTTTAATAAATATTTATCTCTATACTATCTCGAAAGGTACTTATTTAACACTCAATTGGCAGTAAAGTTTGTTTGTTTTGACTTTTAGGAATCAGCATTAGTTATTCTTTAAAAAAAAAACTAGTTCATCTAGTATTATGTTATCTGTGACCTTTGAAACAAAATTTAGGGTCAAATCAGTTCAGACTCAATTATTTAGCTTGATGTCAAACTTCTCGTACATTTAATATTATTGATAAAAATACCAAAAAGACGTGATTTGAAAAAGTACGAGGATAAACGAAAAAATTGATTTTGTATATTTTTTTTTATTTAAGCCTATTGGGATTATTTAGGAAATGCCCCGATTTTCGATCCGAAGGTCTTGGAATGTGCTTTTTTAACAGTTATACAGTTTGGTTGTCACGTGTGTTGGCCCACTTTTGTCTCGTTTCTCACCTGCCCCACATCAATATCAGGGCTGATGCTGATGCCGGTATCCTCGATAATGTCTGCTCTCCGGAGCTGATGCGTTCCCGTCAGCACGTCCAGTTCAACCTCTACTGCGCACACTCCGTACACTTTGTACCCTTGTAGGTTGTCTGAAGAAGAGGTCATGTAGGACGCTTGTAGGTTTATACCTGAAGAGAAATTGCGTAACCTTAGATACTGTTCTTCGCCCTCGGACATAACTCACATGGTTATTTTGGGAAGGTCACTGATTTAAAGAACCAAGGTCATCGACATAGCTCTCGGAATTAGTTTTTTTTTCGGACGGATTATTAAGCTGTTGTGCTCTTACAACCGATGCAGCGAAACCGGACTGTGACGAGCGCAGACGCCGCGACAGATAAAAAATTAGGTTAGGGCAAAAAGCTGAAAGGCACCCCTCGGCTTGGGCAGTTGCCAGAGGCCTCCCTCTGGCAACTGCCCAAGCCGAGGTTTTTGAGGAGGGCCTCAACCTGAAGGAGCGGAAACGCAGGGACGGGACGTCGTCGTTGATCCCGCCGGCGGGGTCGGTGTAATTTGTAGTGTCTTTTATGCGTCGGGATTTGATGAGGTGATCACGTCATCCCAATCTCCAAGAACATGTTAAGACCAAGGTCTACGGAGGGATTATCAGTATTACAAAACAGTAACTGACACACTGGCTGACAAACAACGCAGATTACGCAGAGCCTAAACAGCTGATCCCAAAAACTTGAAATTTGGAAAGTGTGGTCCTTTTAGTTTGTAGGGGTGTACAAAGAAAGGAATTACTGACATTCAACCCTTAAGGGGTTGCAGTGGGGTTTGAAGTTTGTATGAAAAAACCTCAAACAACACAGTTGCGGGGACTTTCCCTTCCTAAATTACAATTTTGACTTACCTTTATTATAAGCAGCTTTGACCACCTCCCTCCACGTTGGTTTCTCCATATCCTTCTTAACCGGCTCTAACCTTCTCAGCAGTTCCTCACAAGCCTTGACGGTTGCGAAAGCTACGCAGTCACTTGTGACGCTGCCATTACTGGCCATTGCGTTAACTGATGTGATACTGTCATGTGGCCTCACTGTTACCTGAAACATAAGAAAGTATGAAGCCCTTTTGGCCTAGTGGTTGGTACCTCGATTTTCATTCGGAGGTCAATACCTAATAGTGGCGTATATCGGTATTGTAGGTATATATTTAAATAAATAAATATTCCGGACATATCACACAAGATCAACTGATCCCAAACTAGGTATAGCCTGTACTATGGGCACCAGAGACTGATATACATAATAGATATATATTTAACACCCAGACACAGAACAAACATCTGTGTTAGTCACAAATGTTTGTCCAGTGCGGGAATCGCACCCGCGACCTCTAGCGCAGAAGGCAGAGTTACTACCAACTGAGCTATGAGGCCAGTTAATTTAATATTGTATAAGTAGGTATGTATTGTTTAAGTAAGTATGTATTCGTTATGTAGGCATATTGTTTATGTAGGTATGTTCTTGTGTCGTTTGTTTATGGTAGTTTATTTTAGTTAATTTACAGTTGTATTTTTCACTTCATTTATTATTATTTTTTTTCATTTCAATAACACAGATGGTGGATTTTTAAGGGGTTAGGTCTACCTTTTCCAAAGGGATCTTGAGTGTGTGAGCGCAGACTTGTGCAGCTTTAGTATTGATGCCCTGTCCCATCTCAATGCCGCCGTGAGCCAAACTGATGGTTCCATCTGCGTGGTGGATGGAGATCGTCACGGGGAAGTTCCAGGCGTAGACTGATGAACAGAAAAAAACATAATTTTCCTGCCCTATATACCGGATACGTACCCGGGGCAGCACAATGTATATTCTTCTTCCATTCACTACTGGCAGCCGTCATTTCAGTAGTACCTACTCTTTCCTTACCCATATGTTTCACAAAGTCCATCTTTTGTTTGGCCTAACTCTACTTCTACAAGATGATTCAAAATATGTATACTATTCCGAAAGTGACCTATTCTACACCCTATTAGCAAAAAAGTTTGTTCTTCGACTTTTGGAATTTCTACATTTTTCATTGCAAAACTAATATATGCTGTTTTGAAGTCAAATTAACTCAAATCCAATTATTCCACTATTTTAGTCAGCAATCTTGATGTTGACTTTCTTGTACGTTTAAAAATTGGTTATTAAGATGATAAAAATACCAAAAAACAAACAGCTTATTCGAAAAAATATTAAAGATTTTTATATTTTTTAGGCTAATATTCTTTCTTTTCTTTGATAGAAAAAGCCCCTTTCCCTGATAGTATAAATATTATGAATCAGCTTTTATATCCGTCCACATTCGTACCTAACATTATTTTTATTACTGTTAAAAAAACATCTGAAAACATAGATTTTTGTCATTGTTCAGACTGCTGAGTCTATGTTCTCTTCTAAGGGGAAGTTCCCCTCCTGATGGGAAGTCCTGGGAAAATTTTGGTTGATCTGTTCAACCTGATCAATTCATGTTGTCTTACCTATAGGATAAGCCATAAGTGCCACTCCCAAAGATTTCTTCTTCCAAGCGTTTTCTTCATTAAACTTCTGTATCTCTACATTCCTCTTTTCAAAATCGCAATCTTTCTTAAAACTGGCAACAATTTCTTTCATTAGAATATTCTCTGTGGGTAAATGCATTAGTCTTATCTCGGTTGGGTCTTTTTTAGTTGCAAATGCTATTCTTTCCATAATGTGCTCCACAATTGATGTTGCTTCAGTTGTTCCTGAAATAAAGTTTTTAGTGTCAGTATATTCGATCAATGACTTTTTATAATCGTTAGTCGATTATAAATGTTTAGCGTTTATTCTTTTTATTTATAGAATAAGCCCCTTTCCGGATAATACACTAGTTACGGAACAATTTGTACATACATTTCAGTTCAGACCTTCGACCGTTACGTGGGGTCTAAAATCTCTATTAATTTGTGCCACATTTATTACGGGCGAGTGCCCGTCTAAGACGCAAGGGGTGCGGGTTGGATTCCCGCGGCGGGACAAATGTTTGCATGATCTGAAAATATTTGTTCCGGGTCTGGATGTTGTGTTACCCCGGTACTCGTAGTTTATGATAGCCACGACACAGGGAATCCTTGTGTGGGGTCAGGACTATGTAGGTATGTGACTGTTGGGTGTTTTGTTTTATACAACTAAGGTGGCAGTAAAGCTTACCTACGGCCCACCTATTGGTAAGTGTTTACCGTAGCATATGAACGCTTGCAATATCAGAGGCATAACGCACGCTTTACCGACCCCGAGCGACAGGAACACAACACTATTTGAAACAAATAATGTTATTTGGCTGCGATCTTCTGTAAGGCTAAGAACTCACGAAGCGGTTTTCAACCGCGCCCGCCGTGGTTGCGGGCCCGCAGCCTTTGTAGAATACAGATATTTATGTAAAAAAGTAAAGCACATTTCACGACGCGTTTTACGCCCGCGGCGTGTGCGATTGTTTGCGGGTCCCTCTGCACCGGCGGTCATCTTGTACAGACGCGGTGGGTTGCACCCGCGCGCTCTGCGATCGGTTGGCGTCTGGAATTCAACTGAAGTTTAACCGCCCGTCTTGCGATAATGAACTGCCAAGTTTGCGAGCGATAATCGCAACCGCGACGGCACAAAACTCCGGTCTCGCGAGTATTGTGCGGTTACCCAGCCGTCGCGGTTGCGTTTATCGCTCGCAAACTTGGCGGTTGATTATCGCAAGGTTGCAAGACTGGCGCCCCCACTGCGGTCGCCCGCCAACCACCAAGATGACCGCCGGTGCAGCGGGACTCGCAAACAATCGCACACGCCGCGGGCGTAAAACGCGTCGTGAAATGTGCTTTAATTTTTTACATAAATATCTGTATTCTACAAAGGCCGCGGGCCCGCTACCACGGGCGGGCGCGGGTGAAAAACGCTTCGTGAGTCCTTAGCCTAAGGCGGAACCTCCCAGGCGGGCTCCTCCAAGTTGCCCTATCTCGCGTAATCGTTCGCATGTTATTATTAAGATGTTATTATTATCAACAACTTACCAGGCGCTCTACACCAAGTCATGCTAGCCTTGTCGGTCAACACACTGTAACCTACAATCTGCCACCGCGACGCTTCATACAGACTGCTAATCGCCCAACTTATATCGCCCGCGTTGTCGTTGAAGCAATACCCGCTGTCGCTGTAGTAGGTTATGTTCAGGTATTGGATCAGGCCTGCGCCGTTTATTCCAATCTGGAAGATAGAACAGTGTTCAGTGAAAATGATAGTATTTTTAAAGGTTTTTGTTTCTGTTCTTCTTTTTTCTTTTTTTTTTTGTACAACATAGGTGGCAAACAAGCTTACCTACGGCCCACCTGATGGTAAGCGGTTACCGTAGCCTATGCGCGCTTGTAATACCAGAGGCATCACGCACGCGTTGCCGACCCCGAACCCCCTTCCCCGCTAAAGAGCTCTGGCAACCTTACTCACCGCAGGAACACAACACTATTTGAAACAAATAATGTTATTTGGCTGCGATCTTCTGTAAGGCGGAGGTACCTCCCCATGAGGCCCAACTATCATCAATCGAGCAAGCGATGATCTCGCAACAAATTGGACGAATCGGCGTTAGTTCTTTCGTGTACCTATAGTTCGCTAGTGTACTTATAACTTTCAAAGCGTCAATCTGATCTGTCTGGAATTTAGTAGGTCAAAAGGTGTACTCTCGAGATTTCCTGGTAAAAATATAAGTAAGTTAAATAGGCCAAGGGGTTGCTAAGTTATAAAAGTCCAAAAGGGGGTTTCAAAAAAAGGGGCAGTGTGTAACACGGGCCGGTGAGGTTGGCTTGAAGGTTCCGAAGATGTCAGATGGATTACAACCTTAAAATATTAGGAAGAAAGAAAAATTAAATTATTAAAATAATTAGCATAGGCACAAACCTCATAATCCACTTCGCACTCCTGTCTTTTACCCACCGCCGCCATATTGTCCGTAATGGGCATAACCAAGGTAGCTGTTCTGTTCAACTTGTAAGCTACAACAGCACACGCACAAGCAGTGAGAGAAGACCTAGATGCTTTGCCTCCGTACCCTCCACCTACTCTGGGAACTACCACTTCCACACTGAAAAACAATACGGAAATGGTGGTGACCGATATGTTATTAAACTTAACAGTTTAATCATTGAAGATGATAAACTACCCGTCTACGCGCTTTTCCAAGGTACTCTGTTTGGTCCTTTTTATTTAAGTATGTTAGAAATGAACTCGGTTTGTTTTTTTGATCAAGTGAGCGTAGTCATTTCAAACAATTTGGACGATCGGCGCTGTATGTTTTTTTTTTTTTTTATACTACTGAGATGGCAAACAGGCATACGGCCCACCTGTTGGTAAGCGGTTACCGTAGCCTATGAGCGCTTGCAATACCAGAGGCATCACGCACGCGTTGCCGACCCCGAACCCCCCTCCCCCTAAAGAGCTCTGGCAACCTTACTCATCGCAGGAACACAACACTATTTGAAAACAAATAATGTTATTTGGCTGCGATCTTCTGTAAGGCGGAGGTACCTCCCCAGGCGGGCTGCTCCAATTCAGAACGAGAAAATCTCGCTGTGCCCTTCCTCCTCTAAAATGTTAACTTGTTTGTTTGATCTCCATATAATTTAGTCAACAGTTACTATCAGGATTTGCTATTAGGATGTTACTTCGGCCAAGGGGTTGCTAAGATCAAAGACAATTTATACTATATTATCCTTGATAAGATATAGGGATCCAATTAAAAAAAAACTATTCCAAATACATGAAGCGGAGTGTTATATGAAAGAGCTTTGTTCGAATATTCCAAAACGATTTGTATTTTCATTTTATGCCATATAGTTCTTTGAGATACAACGAAAATTACTGGAAAACAAATAAAAACATGAGCTCCCTAATATTGGTTATTGATAGAACATGTTAAATTTGCTTTATCTTAAATTTGTCTCAAACATCATCGTAGCAGCAACTCTTAAACGATCATCGCGAGATCTCTGTTCGGAGCGAACAACTAGTTTATCTTCTGTAAAATCAACATTCAAAATACTCACCGATTATGATCAATGCCCAACGCGTTCCCAACGGCAACATTCACGAGATCCATCCACTGTGTCGCCGACCTGACCGTCACTCCTCGAGAATTGTTAGAGACGGTACAGCTCTGCGTCTCCATCGTGTAGTGGTACTGTGAGGGAATGGTCAAACTGCCCAGGATGGTCTGAGTTACATCGGTCCCTCGGTCAGTGGGCTTGACTATGATTTCTTGGTGTACCTGAAGACACAAAGTTGCATTGTTTTTATGCTTGTCTTCCACTATAGCTAACTGGCTGGATAAACCACCAATTTGTGAACTCTTTTTTGGTATAGGTCTTTGCTCCATGACTTTGGGAGTCAGTATGCAAGGTGATTCATCATTGTATGCTATACCAAAATGCGTGTGGGGCCAATTTCATACCCAGTTAGCAATAAAGTTTTGTTCTACGACGAAGGAAATTTAGCATTTTTCATTGAAAAATCTTAGTGCAAAAATCTGCTGTTTTGGTGTCAAATAAGTTCACTTCTCGTACGTTTAATAAAAACATGATGATGATAAAAGTTCCAAAAACAGCTAATTTGAAAAAGTTCAGAATAACCTTAAAAATATTTTTGTATTGATTTTGATGATTTTTTATGGGCTAGTATTCTTTCGTTTTTTGACAGAATAAGCCCCTTTCGGGACGGTTTACATGTTATGAATCCTTGAAGAGTTGGCTGAAGTTATGCTTGAAATGTATCACTTACCCTTCGATCCTTATCAGGAGCAACCAAAGCGTCCCTCACGTTCAGGACCAGTTTATCCCCGCTCTTCTTATATTTGACCTTCACCAGTCCAGCAGCTGACAGCGCCAGCTTCCTAGTAATTGCTGCTATGACTCCAATGGGCTGTCCGTAGTAGGACACAGTGGAAGCCAGGATCTCCTCGTCATATCCGATCCAGGGAACTTCTTTGGAAGTGAAGGAGTTCTTACCAGGAATGTCTTTGGCTGAGTAGAAGGCTATAACTCCGGAAATTTTCTGTGGAGAATAAATTTATCTAAATCTTTATCATCACAGTCACACAGTCACACTCAAAGGAGTGTGACTGTGAGGGTTTTATATCTTTTATATTTATATAAACTTGCGTACATAACCATAGTGGGAGCAGATACGCTCCAAAGTCGTGACCGCGCGGCATTGAAGATGCTTCATTGGTAGAATACTAGTAGTTAACTTCTTTGGAGCGTAGCGGCTCTATAATCGATGGTTATAAATAAATAAATAAATATTCCGGACATATGACACAGGCCGTGGTGGCCCCGGCTAAAGAATAGGCCCCTCCAAAAGCTAGGGGATGGGCAGCAGCGTCCCAAATTTTAACAACGATAGCTCTAACTGCGCTCACCAACCCGCATGCCCAGCGTGGTGAGTATGGGCAAATCCCCCCACATGATAAGGAATTCGCTCTGTCTGTGGGGGAGGCCATGTTCAGCAGTGAACGTCGTACGGCTGAAATGATGATGAAGACACAGGGTCAACTGACCCCAAACTAGGCATAGCCTGTACTATGGGTACCAGGGACTGATATTCATAATAGATAAATATTTGACCACCACACACACACACACAGAACAAACATCTGTGATCACACAAATGTTTGTCCAGTGCGGGAACCGAACCTCTAGCGCAGAAGGAAGAGTTACTACCAACTGAGCTATGAGGCCTGTCAAGTATTACTGGTATTACTGGGTTATGTACGACTATAGTTCCATAAGAATCGGCAGAAAATAAAGTAGGCTAATTACCATAGCGTCGCTTGCGTCGATGCTCTCTATCTCACCCTTGCAGATTTCAGCAAGCACAAAAGCCACTTGCACGGCACTGGGTTCCGTGGTTACGTCACACGCGTAGTTGACTTCACCCGAACACTATAATCAAAAACTATAAAAAGTATAACGTTACTAGCTTCCGCGGCTTCATGCCTATGTATTCGCGGCATATGTTCAGCCCATTGTCCCATTGTGGGGTTCTACGATGATGATGAAATTATAATGCAAATGAGCTAACCGCCCATATAGCTCAGAGCTCTGGAAGGGTGGGAGGCTCGGGGTAGGCAACACGTGCGTGATGCCTCTGGTATTGCAAGCGTTCATAGGCTACCATAACCACTTACTAACAGGTGGGCCGTACGCTTGTATGCCTTACGTTGGATTCGACCAAACTAGTATAAGTCTTATAAATAAATAAATATTCCGGACATATTCACACGGTCAACTGATCCCAAACTAGGCATAGCCTGTACTATGGGTACCAGAGACTGATATACATAATAGTTAAATATTTAACACCCAGACACAGAACAAACATCTGTGTAAGTCAAAAATATTTGTCCAGTGCGGGAATCGTACCAGCTACCTCTAGCGCAGAAGGCAGAGTTACTACCAACTGAGCTATGAGGCCAGTCAAATCCAGTATCCATAGAATAAAGTGACTTATTACTCTAGAGTAAGCCTGTTTTCCAGGGAGCTATCCCAGGGATTGTTATTCTGGCATAACATAGCGTATGGTCAAATCCACCCTTAGTTGTATAAAAAAAACTACTAACCTGAGTCAGTCCTTCGAGTTTGGGCACTGGTTTGTTCAAAGGCCATAAGGTCTTATCTGTGTCAAAGGTCTGGGTTCCCTTCGATACTTCACGTTTCAGTATAGACCCGCCGGATTTGTACCGAGGGTTCACGAACGGACACAATGAAAGAATCGCCTTGAAATAAGATTATTGTAAAGTTATAGGTCCCATTTGGATCCCAAGTTTCAAAGACTTCGTATTTCAGGTAAGTTTCATTAGCTAGAGCCTGCTAAGGTCTTAGTTAACTGTTAGTCACGCTATTTATCAGGCAATAGCTGTTGTTCGCTTAATTACATTTAAATTTATATTAACAATTGTGTCTGTAACCCAGACTATATTGTCTTTGGTGTAACCTATGCCGATATCTGAACAATTAATTATTATTTATCTTACCTTATAAAATAGCCCCAGGGCTAACATCTTCCTACACTCAGGAGACGGTTCAGGGAGAGCTTCTACTGGGACCAATTCATCTTTCAAACTCACTAGAGCTTTCTGCAAAGTTTTATCATCAAATAGCTCTTCGCCAAGTAACGCAGTGACTGTATTCTTAGCAGTCACGAATGCAGGACTTATGTTACCGTAGACAATGTTTGCAGAAGTGACTTTGTTCGTATGATCTACTTTGAATAGGAAGCCGGCGTTGACTATGGCATGCGCGTTTTGAGCTCTGGGCATTATCTGAAAGGGATGAAAATATCTACAGTGTGTCCCACATGCTACATGAAGGACAAGTATTTTAAATATTGAAGTTAGGAAGTTTTTCTTGCCTAAGTAGGTCCTCGAACATGAGAAGAAAAAAGATTATTTTTATGATAGGTAGGTACCGATCGAAAGGGCATTGATTTGAGCATTTGATTAATGAAAAATACGTTTATACCTACTTTACGGTTACCATAGTATTAGGTTTAATTTTACTCAGAATCTGTATCTTGTTTGGTAGTTTCATGTTGTTCTTAAGTTGGCTTTCCTTGTCATAAAGTAAATAATGTCTTAAAAACTATTTTAGGTTTATCTAGTCATTGGGTTCTCGATGTTATATTAATATTATCCGTACTTAGAAGAATGGCGTTTCGATGGCGTGGTTTATCGCGTCATCTTAAAGCGTTTCCATAGGTTGATTTCATTCATGTTCTATTCTAACGCTGTCTTTTTACCTTGTAAGTCCTTATCAAATTCGACTCCGACTTCGGAGGTACTCTTACGTCGAGTATCAAAACGTTCCTTAAATCTGTTTTCATAAAGTCTTGCATGTTCAATTCGGTTTTGTTCTTTTTACTGTTAACTGAAAATGAGTTTGTTATTATATTAGTGTTGGGTTTAGTATCATGATGATGATTGTTTAATTAAATATTACTTAAAGGATAGACGAGGACCATTGTCTATGGCGTGCGTCAACAGTTAACGATAGGACGATCGGCGATTTAATAAGGAATCACGCAAACAAAGCTGCGGGCCTCAGCTGGTTTGTAATACTACCGTGTAGTATTAATAATCATACCGATACTTACTTAAAGTTACCACAGCTCCCACAGTTTCTAATAAAAGGAAGACATCAGAAGGGAAATCGTTGTGCATGTTCTTCAAAGCAAGATTACCACCAATCGTTCCAACCTGAAAAATAAACTGTTCCTTATACTCTGAAGACCTCGGTGGCGTAGCGGGCGAATTCCCGTCTGAGACGCAAGGGTTGTGGGTTCAATTTCTGCGGGGCAAATGTTTGCATGATCTGTAAATATTTGTTCCGGGTGTTGTGGTACCATGTTACCTCGTAGTTTCTGATACCCTCGACAAGAATATGAATGTGACAGTTGGGTGTAATTTATTTATTTATTTTATTCCACCATTGTCTCCGCTCCGTAAAAAGACACAGAAAAAAAGGGAACCCATATGGGATCACTTTGTTGTCCGTCTGTCTGTCTGTCAAGACCGTAAGTTTAATGTAAGCCTCAGGGGCGCGAATTCTCCTTTTTATATGAAATTTTCACATTACTTAGGATGAGAAAAGAATACAAAATTAAGATGAAAGAGGTCTGTTAAAACTTACATTTCGAACCGGAACGTGTGCAACGAAGTCCAAATGCTTATAAAACTCAGCCAAGTAACGGAAGTCACTCTTCGTAGACCACCTCTGAGACATTGCCATCAGATCTGTCAGGCTCATACCGGCCCCTATGATCAGATTCTCATCGGGCAGGTATTCTTTCATAGATGCTATCGCAGATATGTCAATTAGGACTTGTGGCTGTGATTGCATTGGGTAAACTCCTGCAACCAGTAAAAAGTACAGTTTGCGTTTTATGACAATCGGAAATGGAACCCATCAATTGGGTAAATTGATGGGATTTCGGGGATATTTTTCTCTTTTCTTCTCTTTTCTTGTGCATGGCGCTAATAACGTGCCAATACTAAGAACTCTCGCTCTTCATTTTCAACATGTCGACATCTTTAATATTTTGAGCTATTTTTATTTCATTAAGGTATATATAAGTTTTAATTTAAATGAGTAAAGGTATATATAAGTTTTAATTTAGATGCAAGAGACATTATTCACATAAAATGTATAAAAGACGACGGAGGAAAGGTGTTGACGAAGGATGAAGAAATAAAAGATCGATGGAAGAGATACTTTGAAAGGTTAATGAATGAGGAGAATGACTGGAGTGGTGTTTTAGTGGAAGCATCAATAAACATGGCAGTTGTGAAAGAGGTGAGTATAGATGAAGTCAAAAAAGCTGTGCAAGATATGAAGAATGGAAGAGCTGTAGGACCGGATGGTATACCTGTTGAAGTATGGAAGTTTTTGAGAGCAGACGGATGGAAGTGGCTGACTTTGTTTTTCAATAAGTTGTTACATGAAGAGGCGATCCCGGAAGAATGGTGCAACAGTTCGCTGGTGCCCATTTTCAAGAACAAGGGTGATGTACAAAACTGTAACAACTATCGAGGAATAAAGCTCATGTCACATAGTATGAAGATTTGGGAGAAAGTGATAGCGAGAAGAATGAGAGATGAGAGTGAAATAACACAGAACCAGTTTGGGTTTATGCCTGGACGGGGGACAACGGACGCCATATTTGCTCTGCGCCAACTTTGTGAGAAATACAGACGTGCACACAAAAACTTGCATATGGTATTCGTTGACCTAGAGAAGGCATACGACAGGGTGCCCCGTAAGGTTCTGTGGTGGGCTATGAAAGAGAAGGGAGTGCCTGGGAAGTACGTACAGCTTGTACGTGCTATGTACGAAAGAGCTAACACACAAGTCCGGTCCGAAGCTGGAGTTACCGACAAGTTCAATGTTCTTGCACCAAGGATCGGCTTTAAGCCCTATCTGTTCCTCCTGGTAATGGATGCTCTGACATCAGACATACAGGAGGACGCCCCTTGGTGCATGCTGTTCGCCGACGACATTGTTCTTGTCGGAGAAAATGCACTTGAGGTCCAGAGCAGGCTGGGAAAATGGCAAGAGAGACTGGAGAGTGTCGGATTGAAGATCAGCAGGACAAAAACTGAGCATCTGTTCTGCGACTTCGGTGGTCCCTCCGGTTTCTCTCCTATTGCCTTAGATGGTGTATCCCTACCAGTCTGCTCCAACTTCCGGTACCTCGGTTCATTGATCCAGAACAACGGCGATATAGACCGGGATGGGAAAAATAGAATAAATGCGGGATGGATGAAATGGCGACAGGTCACAGGAACTACGTGTGATCCAAGAATGCCCCTTAATCTTAAGGGGAAAATTTACAAAACGATCATAAGACCTGTCGTACTGTATGGATCTGAGTGTTGGGCAACCAAAGGGACGGATGAAAGAAGAGTGCATGCTGCGGAAATGAGAATGTTGAGATGGATGTGTGGAGTGACTAGAATGGACAAGATACGGAATGAGTACATCAGAGGAAGTTTGAAAGTAGCGCCAGTGACTGAGAAGTTGAAGAGCAAAAGGTTAGCGTGGTATGGTCATGTCATGCGGAGGGAAGAATGTCATGTTACTAGAAGAGCGTTAAATATGAATGTGGAAGGATATAAGGGAAGAGGTAGACCAAAGAAAAGATGGATAGACTGTGTGAAAGATGACATGAGTAAGAAAGGAGTGAATACTGATATGACGGCTGATAGAGGGGAGTGGAAGAGAAAAACATGTTGTGCCGACCCCACATGAAGTGGGATAAGGGCAGGGAGATGATGAAGTTTTAATTTAAAGATAGTGAGCATTTTGGTTTGTACTGTAAGCTTGCTGTTGTAGGGGAGGGGGGCCTAAAGCGGGCACCTTAAGGTTAAATTGGAAATAAAATAGGTTAAACATAAGAATTTCTGTTATAATTTTATTATAGCTTGGACTGCATTTTATATGCTTTAATGTGACGTGGTCAAATTAATCTTAACTCTTTTAATGGCAAGGCATGGCGAGTAGAAAAAAAACCCTTATTGATGACCGCTTTGCCCAAGGGGTGAGCCCAAAGCGGGCACGTGCTTTGGGCAAAGCGGGCACGTGCTTGACAATCCATAAAATAAAGAGTCCATGTGAAAGACGTATTCTATAAGTTCTATTTCTTGCTCAGGAGTAAAGACTGAAGTGTGCCGTCCAAGCTTCTTTTTGGCAGATCCCGATTTAAGGTGTCTTTGGAGGGTAGACCTAGGAAATTCCATATTTTTTGCTTTTTACGGAATTTTTCAGTTCTTTAACTTCTTTAAGGGCTTTTTTCAGAGCTGTTTCTTCCCAGGCAGCTTGTAGTGTTTTTTTTCTTGTACTTATTCACCATCTTAAACCAAATAGTAAAGTCTGATACAAAAAAACTAATTCGGGTAAAGCGGGCATGCCCACTATGCCCGGCCCGCTTTGCCCTTTGAGACGGTTATTTTTCATCACCAAATGCTAACCTCTAATTGATGGATTATAGTCAAGCAAAAACTACAAAAACACTACCAGATAGATATAAAACAAAACGTACGTTTCGAAATTAAGGCAACTGTCATTCAAAAAATGAAAACACATTTTACATACCTTGCATTTTTTTTCAAAAACCACGGTATTTTTTTTTGTGCGACGCCGCACGTGTCATTTCGGTCGCAGGCGGACAGGGTGACTGCCGCGGGGGGCGCATGGTGCGGGGTATGTTCACGCGGAGTAGTGCCGCATTCGTTACAGAAATTTCGACTTTATTGCAGGGTGACCGCTTTAGGCCTGGTGCCCGCTTTAGGCCCCCCTCCCCTAACTAAAATAAATAATTCTAATTCTCATAATTTTTCGATGAATCTTGATTTTTACCTTGGCCAGTATTTCCAGCAACCAATCTGTAGCTATCTGTTCCGATTCTAGAAATCACCTGAAAACGTATTGAAGTCAAATCAAACGCATTCTTCATTTCATATCTTAAAGCTCAGACTTAAAACTGACCTGAAATACATCATCAACAGTATATGCTTTGAACCACCTCCCTGTTTGTATGGGCACGTCTTTTAGTGCCTCGTTGTCATGTTCTATGAAGCACCAATCATTTTCTTCTTTACATTGAGGTTTATTTCCACACTTTTTAAGGCACTTTGCTTTGTTGAGATCTTCTATATCCTGAAATGATTAATCATTTGCAATCAATAGTGGGCAAATTTATATGGGATCTGGCCCAAGAGCAGCCACGATTGAGACATATGCCAAATTAGGGTATAAGCAGGATCCATTAACGACAGCCTTGATAGTTTGCCCATATAAAAAGCAACCCATTTACATAGCGCTCGGGAAGGCCGTACATTGGCCGTACACTATGAAAAAGAAACAAAAAAAATACAATCATTCGACTATTAATCGAAATCTAATGTACAGATTTTGATGCCCTTCAGCATACTTGAAGACTAGATTATAACCTTTAATTTGGCATATGTCTCAATCGTGGCTGCTCTTGGGCCAGTTTTGCCCACTGTCGTTTAAGAGGGGTTTGTAGGTATACTTTATAATTTCAGCCGTAGCACGTCCACTGCTGAACACAGGCCATAGATCTTACAGTAACAAGCAAGGAAGATTTGCCCACACTCGCCACGCTGAGCACGCTGGTTGGCGAGCGTAGGTAAAGCTATTGTTGTTATTAAGGAACGCTGCTGCCCATCCCCTAGCTATTTTCCCTTAGTTGCCACATTCGACATCCACGGGATAAAATGGAGGGGCCTATTCTTCAGCTGGGACCACCACGGCAGGCAGCACCACATATTTCTACTTAATAATGTGACCCTGGCCTCCGCTGTAGCTGCACAGTAAGTGGAGTTTATGTTCGTCAGGATATAAGTGTTCTGTAGAAGAACGAAGGTCACCGACATAGCTCTCAGAATTAGCACGTTGAAGTGACAGTGGGCAGGCCATATAGCTCCCAGAACCGATAGTTGTTGGGGAGTAAAGGTTCTCGAATGGCGACCACTAACCGGGCGACGCAGTGTTGGAAGGCCCCCCACCCGATGGACCGATGACATTGTAAAGGTTGCGGGAAGTCGGTGGATGGAAAAGGCTCAAGACCGTTCGTCGTGGAACTCTTTGGGGGAGGCCTATGTCCAGCAGTGGACTTCTACAGGTTGTTGATGATGATGATGAAGTGTTCTGTGGGTTTGTGTATATTACTGATTTGTCAGTTTCCAACTAAGAAGCTGACAAATTAGATAAGATGGAAGGTAGTTAATAACCTTCATAACTCACCTGGACTTTGCTCTTCAGGCCTGGGGTGAGGTCTGTCGCGAAGCTCTTGAACGCGTCCAGTATGGGTCGGTAGCCGGTACATCGGCAGATGTTGCTGCCGAAAGAGTTCTCCACGTTTTGCATCGTGAGGTTGGGTGAGGAGATGTAGAGGCTGAAAAAAATTAATCATTGCATAACTGCTTAGGCAGAAGTATATGATGTGCATTTGCTAACCCATACATCTTCACAAAAAAGATAATTCTGCTTCAAGAACTATAAACATCGGTGACGTTTTGGACAAAGGCCAGGTCAAGAGTACCCTAATTCGAGCGTGTATGAAGAATGTGATGAGAGTGAATGAAGCGAAAGAGGTATGTCAGGATCGTAGCAAGTGGAAAGCCGTGGTCTCTGCCTACCCCTCTGGGAAATAGGCGTGATTTTATGTTTGTATGTAAGAACTATAAACACAGGAAAAATACTGAGCAAATAAAAATACAGACGGTCAAGTGCGAGAACTCGCGACCTGAGGGTTCCGTTCCATTGGTCGTGAGTTCGAATCCCGGTCGTGCACCAGTGGTCATGAGAATGAGAAAATAAAAATTCTAAGTGTAGGAATCGACAAACTTATATTTGCGGTCGCTCACGTAGTCACTGTATGACATTGACCTCAATTTCAGACTTTTCCCTTTAATTGTGTTACAAAAGCTGCTAGCATTCCAAATTTTCTGAATGGTGAGGTAACTGGAAGTACCCTAGAGGTTTTTCATTTTAGCCATTTCCATACAAAAATTATACATTCATTGCCATATCTTTTTAATGGTATAAATTTCAAGTTGATACCTTTACCCGTTTCTGAGAAAAAGGGTCTTGACAGACAGACAGACAGACGGACAACAAAGTGATCCTATAAGAGTTCCGTTTTTCCAAATGAGGTACGGAACCCTAAAAATATAAGAACGCAGTAAATTACACGTGTTCAGAACGGTGAAGCAAAACATCTGGAGGACACTCTCACGACGATAAATAATAGGAGCCATCTCTTGTCAGCCGTTCACAATATAGTAGATAGGGGGGGTAGTATAGTTATTTTGTTTGTACTGATTCTTTCTTGGTCATCCGGTATTAGTTCAGTGACTAGTTTGAGGTATGGTGGCCCTGAAAAGGGCTATACCGTTGGTGAAAGAATTAGTGTGGTAAAAGAATTAAAGTGCGCATCGTAGAGGCTCCTTTCGTGCACAAGTGTAGTATACCGTTGGTGAAAGAATCAGTGTAGTAAAAGAATTAAAGTGCGCATTATAGAGGCTCCTTTTGTGCACAAGTGTAGTTAGAGGTGGCCATGAACTCACCTGTACATGTTCATGATCATACCGGGTGTGCAGTACCCGCATTGTGTCCCGTTGAAGTCCGCCAGCCGGCGCTGAATGGCGTGGTACCCGTCGCGGCGGTTGCCCACACCCTCGATGGTCGTGATGTCCCATCCGTGGCACGACAAGATGTGGACTAAACACTGTAAAACGATAAATCTTATCGAATCGGAGGAATTTACGAAGGCGAGAAGAAGAAGACGGAAGCTCGGAAGACCAGAAACAGTAATCCCGCTACCCTTCAGCTAAGTCTGCTTCTGGTAACGTCAAAGTACTGTTATACAGCATAATAACTTCTGGGCAAGTATACAGGACTATAGGCAGTCAAACGAGGCTTTCCCGGCTTTAAACCTGAGGTATTCCCGATAACTACTATGCCAAAAACGTGACATTCACCAAGTAGTCATTGGTATTGTTCACACAGTTCATTGCTCACTCAACAAACACCTATTCACTTAAGGTTTTACAGACAGCCCCCTATGCAGGAGATGCAGAGGAGACAGCAGCACATGTGCTTATAGAATGCAGAAGCGTGGCGTCTCAACCAGCACACTACTTTAGGACTACGGGGACACCGAGGGAGGCCAACGCATCAGTGAGCTGCTGGCCTTCCTGAAGGACATCGGGTGGGTTGACTTACAGCCTCCACCAGTCACGCAAAAAGGGCCCACCAGCGGCCTACACGCGGAAACCAGTAAGGATTCCGGAGCTGCTCCTTAACATTTGTGGCAGGCAGGTGGTGGTAATACTCACAGAATTAACAGAAAATGTATCCTTCTCCCGCGTGCTAGGGTTGGTCCGTGCCACGGAGACGACGCAAGCGCCGCAGCCGCCCTCGTGGCACATCGCCTTGGTGCCGTGCAGTTGCAGGTACTGGCGTAGGTAGTCATTCAGCGAAGTGTCGCTACTCACCTCGGCACCCGCTGGGGATAACCAAAATATTAGGACTATTGCCTAAAATTAAGACCCCAAGCAATGGGCTGAGAAAATACCTTAGTAAAATATTCACTCAAACCTTCCTCATGAATTACTCCATCCATTGGTGAAAACAGCATGAAAATCCGTTCAGTAGGTTTTGAGTTTATTGCGTTAAGACAGACAGACGCGGCGAGAGCTATGTTTGGCTGGGATCTTCTATACCTAAGGCAGGCTGCTCCAATTAAAATCTCGCTGTGCCCTACCTCGCATGAGATGTCATATCGCATGCCATTTGAACACGGCGTAATTGTCCTTGCTAGACAATATACAATTAGCGAGATAGATGAGTAGGTATACGTTTGGCTTACATTTGTATGTACCTAGTCGGATAATTGGCGTCTATTCTTTATGTAGGTACTGCTCTACTGCTTTGCTTAATTGGCTTTACCCGTGTGTGCAAGATGTAAGTGACGATGACTTTAGTGATTTACTTACGTCATCAATATCATCAGCCTGTAGAAGTCCACCGCTGGACCTAGGCCTTTTATTCTATTAATTCTTTATTATTTCACTCTTAGCGTTACATTGCATAACATAGGTATGTCCTTCCTCAAAGAGTGCCATTACGAACTGTCTTGAGCCATCTCCATCCAATCTAATGAATTCCCACGACCAATAATAACATAAAAAATATATATTTTTCATATAAACATCGATGCCCTATTCAGTGGCGGATTTGCAGTCTTGGCCGCTCTAGGCCCCAGGCCATGTACCGCCCCTTTCTCAGCACCCATCATTAGATAATGAATTTACTTTATTGCCAACTTTAGGTATCTAAATCGAAATAATAAATTTTATTAACTATAATTTGTAATATATTCCGAGATGATGAGCTTTTCTACGACAATTTCTACAAACTTTTAGTCTCGTTTTGCCGCCAATAATATTTGGCCGCCCTAGGCCCGGGCCTACTGGGTCTTAGGGCAAATCCGCCACTGGCCATATTGCGCTATCCCTCCCTCAAGAGGTGTAGCGCAATTTAACATAGCCTATATAATCATTACAACTTTGCCAAGTTTCTTAAAGATCCGTCCAGTGGTTTCTGAGATTAGCCGGAATATTAAACATACAGACATACCAAGTCTTCCCGTTCCATTTTTTTTTTGCAACTTGCTTCTTTTGACTGTTTGATGAAACAAGTTATTGAAGAAAAAAACATAGTACTACAGAATTTTTGGATAGACTGTTTTGTTATAGGGAGGTACATGTACCTAGATTGTCATGTTGAATATAAATAAGATGATTAAATAAAGCAAAACATTGATTCCATAAATAGATGACGGCACCGGCCGGCGGTCACAGTTAAATGTCAAACTGGGACAAGGTGACCCCTGCTTTTTGAGGACCACTACGATCCCACTCGAGTGATGCACTTGAGACAATTGAGTTGATAGGCAGGTACTTTAAAAAAATGATTTACTGCTAGCGTCAAGTACCAATTCAGGCTGGGAGATAAAAAACAATGAATATAAAAAAACGGACTAAGTAGGTATCTCAATGGTAAAATACAAATATGCAGCAATATTTCGAAAAATTTGAGGACTCTACTATGACGTTTTATTGCCGTTCAAATTCAAGCGTGTCAGCATATTTTAAACGAATTTGAACCATAAATCTTTGAGACTGTTAGTTTACATCACCGCAAACAAAATCGCTAAGACGATGATGAACGGTCATAGGCCCTTTTCAAGGCCACCATACCTCAACCTGGATCTAACACAGAATGAACAAGAAATAATCAGGGACTCGTCAAACAAGCAAGATGATACAAGGTAGATTTCAATGACATTAAATAAGTTTCTAATGAGCCCGGTGAAGGCAAATTGAAGTTTTTTAAAATAATAGTACTCACACAAACTATAGGCAACTCCATTGACGGTAAAGTGTATTTTATCCATGATCACATTAACTGCACTGCCATACCGAGATAAACACGACCATCCGATTGGGCTAACAACGCTACTGTGGTAGTACGGTGTACATACCTCGGTAACTACATCACAAACTACAACACAACACGCGCAGAGGTACCTATATAAACAAACATAGCTCTTGACCTGCAGAACCGTATCTCTTCATAGCGATATCTTTCACTTTAAAATAATGTTTCACTCCAGATTTTCTTGAAAACTATGTTCCGTATTCTGGACGAAACTAAATTAAGGGTTAAACCCATCACAAAACCGCAATAGAATTGAGATAAAAACCTTATTTTTTCTATTAAATGAGAGCAGTTACAACATAAGCAAAGCAAAACCTACAAATCTTTTGGTATAAAAAAACTACTACAAAATCATTTCACGGAATCTCTACAGTCTTTAGATATGGAGATAAATAGAGGACTAAAATAGGGGCCTGTATTTTTGTTGTGTGTGATTTGATTACTGTTAAAGATTCGAATAACGAACAACTAAGGAACCAAAAAAGAATTGCATTTCTAGAAACCTCTAAAACTTGATTTGAGAACCCGTTTTTAGCTTACAGCTTTTAGAATTAGTATAAAAAATCAACGCATACCTTAAAAGCGTTAATTTTCTCCATAAAGAGGCTTTATAAAAAAACAAATTGGTACCAAGACTATACAAAGACCATTCACGGATTATCTACAGTCATTGGTTAAGAATATAATATAATATGGACGGGCATAGGGACCTGGATTCTGGTTGTGATGACCTATAAAAATACCAATTACTTTGAAACTATGCAACTACAAGATTAATAGCGAATTTGGCGAGAAATGCTATTTCTATTAATTACAAATTCGCCACTAAACCAACTTTACCAGTTCTCAACGAGGGTCGTACATTCCGATACTATGTTTGTTTGGTCGTTTGCCGTTTAACTGGTTCTTTCTTGGTCATCCTGCACAAGGGTAATGACCAGGTTGAACTTCGGTGGCCTTAAAAAGGGTCAATGCCCGTTGGTGAATGAATAGTGGGTAATTGCAGCAAGCCAACTTTCACGCAGCAAATGATCGACGACGTGGTTTCTAAATCCCACTTCCCACTATCCCACTAATTATAATATCAGTGGGATAGGGAAGTATGCAAAAGTTTATGTAATAATAATATTATTATTATTATTTTTCCCCACACTTATTAGTGAAATTCGCAGTGTTGTTTGACAACAACACAAAGCAGTTAGTACTTTACCAAGTAGTTCGCAGTGTCGGCGACATACAACATGCATGTTGACAAGCTAATTATCAGTTATTTTGTGATGAGAATTACATGCGTTACACACATATCAATAAAAATGTATTTTAGAAGGTAACAAAGAAGTGCTATAACCAAAAAATAATGTAAATAAATAATAAATAAATAAGTTTTTATTCATTACCTTAGTAAATAAATAAATAATAAGCTGCGCTCGCTAACCCGCATGCCCAGCGTGGTGAGTATGGGCAAATCCCCCCACATGATAAGGAATTCGCTCTGTCTGTGGGGGAGGCCATGTTCAGCAGTGAACGTCGTACGGCTGAAATGATGATGATGATGAATGTGAAAATCAATAATTCTGCCAATTTTTAGCTTGGATCCGCATGGCACAGGTGGTATCGGTTTCATCTTGCAAATAAAATTTACTATAACACCTAATATTGTCAATAGTCTTTTTTTTTTAGGTTGCATTTTGTTTTTACTATGATGTTATTAAATAAGAACCTTCATAAAGTTTACGAAAAATGGCCACATTTTTTATTTTTTATGTCGTTCAGGATGATCACTGCGAATTAAAGGGTTAAAAAAACCTTGTTTCATACTTTTCAGTTCGTGTTTTCCTTAACATGGTAGGTCTTAAGGAAACTAAATATTATTATTATAATATAATTAAAGTAAGTAAGCTTATTAAATAATATTTTCCCTATTCAGGCTGATTTTTTTGCTATTGTATTTAGTAACATTAATTTTCTATAGCTCTATTTTAACCCTGGTCATCATCATAATCAGCCTGTCAAAGTCAAATTCTGAATTTGATAAGCTGATGATGATGATTTGAAATTTTGAAATATATTTTGAATATTTTAAAATGTTCTTACATATCGTCGTTTGACTGAACACGACTAGGAGATAAGATATTTTTTACAAAAACTAAAAACCTACTTCAAATTCCTGAATATTTACAAGATTAATATCAACCTCTTTCTTTTGTTACCAACCTCTTTGCGTTTTGCTTACCTACTGAGGATGACACTGGCCACCTACACTTTCGAATAAAACACAGAAGTAAGTATGACATCCATCCATTCATCAATAATAACTCATAGGGTACTGACTGACTGACTGACAATGAAACGTAGTGGTTTTATTCTCTTTGAGAATCAACGAAGAGCCTAACCAAAATCCTAAGAGTATGAAATTTGCAGGGTAACGTAACGTATGGGTGCACAGAAAGGAATTCCCAAGTCAAGTCGTGATTTCAAGAGATGATGACGTTTTTTTAAGTTTTACGGTACAAGTAGCAATCCGTAATACTCTATACTCATTAGCGGGTTTTAATAGACGCTTTACTTCCTTAACATTCTTAATTAATAATTAACTAACAAAACCATTTTTGTTGCGTTATGAGAATTATTTATTTATTTGACCCCAAAACAGCTGATTTTTACATAGAGTTTTTCAATAAAAAATATCGAATTTCCAAAAGTCGTAGAATAAACTTTACTGCCAATTGGGTGTAGAATCAGCCCCATTCGGGATAGCATACATATTATTAAAAACCTTGTATAGATGCAGACGAAGTCGCTGGTAACAGCTATTTTTAACATAAACTATTAATATTACAACTAACACAAAACCAAATCCATTAAAATAATTTATTATGAATCACCTAAATAAAGTACTTATGTGATAAAAGCTACCGTTATATTAAAACACGCGATGGTAACTGTAGTGGTGGTAAAACCTTAAGCCTTACCGGCAATAAGCCACTTGCCTACAGGAGTAGGTACAGTTGTGTTTCAGCGCGTGAGTGAACCGGGTGTTAGTGTCAACAATGTGTGTCACTGATAAATTCTTTTTCTGTGTGCCTCTGGATATAGGTTGTTTAATCCTGGGATTCTGTTCTTTTGTAAGTATTTAATCTATTAAACAAGCTTACGGATGTCATGAGGAGGGATGAAAGTCATGTAACGAGAAGAGCGTTAGGTATGAATGTGGATGGATATAAGACTAGAGGAAGGCCGAAGAAACGATGGATGGACTGTATTAAAGATAACATGAGTAAGAAAGGAGTGAGTGCGGAGATGACAGCTAACAGAAGAGAGTGAAAGAAGAAAACATGTACTGCCGACCCTAAATAATGTGGGACAAGGGCAGGAAGAAGAAGAAGACACAAGCTTGCGGATATCAAATGTCGGTATAACGCTTTTGGCGTTCGCTCAGTTATTCTTGTTACCCACTATCCGTTTTCTGATTCGGGAGTCCATTGGTGCCAGATTGGAGCCGTGGTGCCCCGGCTGAAGAGTGGCCCCTCCATTTCTACCCGTGGATGTCGTAAGAGGCGACTTAGGGAAACAAAGCTGTGTCATATGTCATGTGCAGCAGTGTCTATCGACAACAAGAGCTTTTCTGCGCTCGTCAACTCGCATGCCCAGTGTGGCGAGTATGGACAATTCCCCCCAAAGGATTATTTCTGGTAATCTATGGGGGAGGCTTATGTTCAGCAGTGGACGTTCTACGGCTGAAACGGCGTTCCTACGGTGTAGGAAGTGGCAAACTTATATTTTGCTCGCTCACATCGTTCATTGTATGATACATACATACATACATAAAATCACGCCTGCTTCCCAGAGGGGTAGGCAGAGATCACGGTTTTCCACTTGCTACGATCCTGACATACCTCTTTTGCTTCATTCACTCTCATCACATTCCTCATACATGCTCGTCGGTTTAGGGTACTCATGACCTGGCCTTTTTCCAAAACGTAACCGATTGTATGATATTGTATGATTGTATGATTATACGCAAATATAGCTTTGTCTCGTAATAATCCAATTTTAGGGGTAAAAACATCAATACACAATTAATATTTATTTCACAACAGCTCTTGGCATTCCAAATTTCATAACTTGTGAGGTAACAGGAAGTACCCTAGAGGTTGTTTATTTTTGCCATTTTCATACAAAAATTAGACATTCATTGTCATATCTTTTTAATGCATTGAGCTAGAAACTTGATTTTTATCCTAATTAGTAGTCGGTATAAATTTATAATCAGGCAGAAACACGGCTTTTAGTATAAAATGGAATTGTAGAGCCGATCGAATAAGGTGAGGCTAAAAAGAAAAATATGTAATCAAGAATTAAATAAAAGCTTATTAAGATGACGAATGACTTTCAGCCAATGTTAGAAAGGCAGCATACTATTACTGAGTGCCCCTAAACACGTGTACGGCACGCTGCTGTCAGGGAATTCCCCGCATAAATTGTTCACTTTACAGTTCCCGTCTACAGCAATGCAGACGAGTACAAATACAGACGAAGTATTTTTTTTTTACACCCAACAGTCACTTGCTTACTTGACCTGATGACCCCACACTAGGATTTCCTATGTCGTGGGTATCAGAAACTACGAGTTGGTACCATTGTACCACAAAAACCAGCCCAGGAACAAATATTTGCAGATCATGCACCCCTTGCGTCTCTTACGGGCCGCTGCGCCACTGAGGTCGTCAAATAACTAACCAGCGTCTTGGCTTTTAGAGCGTATAATTCACGCATTTTGAATGTCATAGGTTTCAAGCAGGCTGGTTTCAATAAAAGAATATTCACGGCATATATCGGGCACGATTGAAAATCGGATGTGCCATAGCAATAGCCGAGATCTGTATTATATTATGGGAAACTTATAACGCACATTTTAGTACCATACAGCTTATTTTTATATAAATATAACTCGGCAGGCTAATAATTTATATAATATTTTGAGTACATATTCCAACTTGGTAAATCTTACATGAATTAGGACTAAGCGGTGAGTAAGTATGAGTACTTTGTATAGCGCGCATTTTTTTAAGTGACGAGTTAGAGCTATTAGCTTTGGTGACTGTGCGCAGGATGTGCATGACCTCATCCCTCCCTCCCCCTTCTACTACCGGACAAGCAGACGCACAGGTAATTACCACCCTTACCTGGTCGACATACCACAGTGTCGAACCAAACGTTTCTGCTCCACCTTTATTATAAGCACTGGCAAAGAGTGGAACGATCTGCCAGCGTCTGTTCTCCCGGATGAGTACAATCTAGGAGTCTTCAAATCTAGAGTGAATAAGTTCCTTCTGGTAAAGCGTGCTCCATCTTAGGCCACATCTCACTTGCAAAAGTGAACTGGAGGTCAAACGCCTAACCATCTCTAATAAAAAAAAAATTGTTAACATAGGGACGCTCCTGCTCATACCCTAGCTTGTTTCCCTTAGACACCTCTTACGACATCCGCGGGTAGATATGTAGAGGCCTTTTCTTCAGATGGGGCCACCACGGCAATCAGTCTTGCACCTCACCTCACGGTCTACCTACATAATTGTTTATCTCAGCCGTATCAAATGTATTATTCTAAGAACTCTATTCATGATGATTGTTTATATTTTGAGCAATAGGTAAGTACCTACTTACTTAAGAGGTTAGTACCTACCTACCCTACCGACCTGGAAGTTTAACAGTTTATTGTACGTATGTAAGGAACCTTAAATTCTTAAACATGACTAAGAGTGCTGACTGTATGATTGTTTTGATAATAGTTACCTTATTGAAGTAGGTACCTAGCTTTTTCGCCGAAGTAGCCATTGGTAGGTAACTTCACATCATGATGGTAAGTGGTTACCGTCGCCTATTGACATCAGCAACACCTGGAGCATTGCTAATGCGTTGACTGCCGAACCCCTCTCCCCCTAAAGAGCTCTGGCAACCTTACTCACCGCAAGAACACAACACTATTTGAAACAAATAATGTTATTTGGCTGCGATTTTCTGTAAGGCGGAGGTACCCAGGCGGGCTGCTCCAATTTAGAGCGAGAAAATCTCGCTGTGCCCTACCTCTCGTAAAATGAATGTCTCCTCGCCTTATTAACATCCTACTAATATTATAAACGCGAAAGTTATACCTAAGTATGGATGGATGGATGTTTGTTACTCTTTCACGTAAAAACTACTGAATGGATTTTAATGAAACTTTACAATAATATAGCTTATACATCAGAATAATATAGCTTATACATAAGCTACAATTTATAAAAATATTGTGTGAATTAAAATACTAATCCTGCGCAGACGAAGTCGCGGGCACCAGCTAGTATTTTATATTTTTAAAAGTCGAATATAAATTTTGGCTATAGGTATTATTTGGCTTACTGTATAAAATGCCAATATGTTCCGAGATGAAAGGCGGTATCTCCACCAAAATTGGCGAGATACCATAATTCGGCTTCCAATTTACAATTTTAAAACTAGACTTACCGCTATTCCGTTTTTTCCAGAGGTACGGAACTATAAGAACGGAACCCTTTACAGGACAAATTGACAGAAAGACGGACAACAAAGTGTTTTCCGTCTTTCTGTCAATTTGTTGTCTAGCAGTGTGTCAGCAAAGACCTTTTTTCTCTGAAACGGCTTGAGGTATCAAGTTGAAAAGTACTAAGGCCGCAAGCCGTGTTCATACGGCGTGCAATATGTCATCTAAAAGATCTAAGACCAATCTTCGCAGTATTGTTAGAGCCTTAACTGGACACTGTTGTCTTAATAAGCACATGTTCAAACTAAGGCTATGCGACACACAAACCTGCAGGCTATGCAAGGAGGCGGACGAAACGCCTCTACACCTGCTAGGTGAGTGCGGAGCACTTATGCTCAAACGTAGCATCCATTTGGGAAAGCACATCCTCAGCCCAATGGAGCTAAAGCAACTCACCCCAAAGAAAATCCTTCAGTTTTTAACAGCTGCTGGGCTTTGCGGTGAACTTTAAAGACCCTGTAAAGGGGCTCCACAAATAAAGTGGCGATCACAATAGGCCAGTTGTGGCCGCAGTGACACCATAGCCACAAAAAGTAAATAAAAATAATAATAATAATGTCATCTAAAATGTATTTCAAATTGATCCTTACCTCTACGTGATAAAGTCAATTTTGAATTTCACATCTGAGGGCGTATGATAACGCAACCCTCTTAAAAGTCAAACTCAAAATTTACTTTATCCACTAGAGATATGGACCTTTTTGAAATACATTTTAGACTAGCTTCCGCCCGCGGCTTCGCTCGCGTGGTACCTATTTAAAAAGTAGCCTATACGCTATTCTAGGTAAAGAACTTTATCTATTCCAAGTTTCAATGAAATCGGTTGAGCCGTTACGTCGTGATTGAACAACAAACATCCAAACATGCAAACATCCAAACATCCTCACAAACTTTCGCATTTTTAATATTAGTAGGATAGGATGACAAATCGCATGATTTCATACTGCTGGGTAAAAATCAAGTAGCTATGGCACTCATAAGTGTATTTTCATAAAAAAATATTTTCCTAACATTTTCTTTTATATAAACTCAAAAGTAGAAACCTATCATTAGCCTTTCTATCTAGCTATAGCGTTTAATATTACGTGCTGTGACTCCGAAAAAAAAAAAAAAAAAAAAAAAAAAAAGTAGAATTGTTCGATTTTGCAAGTCGATCCGACAAGAACCGACCATCGAATTGGAAAATATTTAGCAGATGAAATATTTGCTTTATCGGTTCAAAATCACGGGTTTGAAAGACGACCTCGGCGGTGCAGCGGGCGATTGCCCGTCTGAGCCTAAGGGGTGCGGGTTCGATTCCCGCCGCGGGACAAATGCATGATCTGCAAATATTTGTTCCGGGTCTGGGTGTTGTGGTACCATGGTGCTCGTAGTTTATGATACCCACGACACAGGTTATCCTAGTGTGGGGTCTGGACTATGTATGTGACTGTTGGGTGTTATTTTATCTGAATAAAAAACAATATCTTATTGACATTCCAGGTCCTGGGCACCTTTATGGCTTTATCCTCCACCGCCCTGCTGATCATGGAGAATACAGACCCTGGCAAGGCACTGTCGATGCTGCAGAGCTTCCCAGAGCTGGTGATGAACAAGGCTTCCGTTAATGTAATCCTGGTGATGGTGGCGGTGCTGGCTTGGCTTTGGATGCTGTTCTCTGTGGTGCTGGTCGTTGGAATCAGGAAGGTGAGCTGGTGGTTGCTTGCTTGCTTGGGGTGTCACTGGTTCTCCGGTATATATACAAAAATACTCTGTGGAAATATTCATTTTTTTTTTTCATTTTATATCTTCTGCTGTTTTTACAGTCAATCTTGCCAGTGTCTAGTTTGCTCAGAAGAAAATGGTGGCGGTTTTCTTCAAAACTTCAAACTGCATTTTTAGTCAAAATATAAAATCATTTAGGTAATACACTCCCGTTCTATGAGCCTACACTCGTGCTAAGGTCCTAAGCTTTAATGGTTAAAATACCACCGAGATTACACACACAACTAATACAACCTAATAAGGTTTTTTAGATGTATAAAAACAATATTGATAAGAAACAAAAACAAAAAAAATAAAAAATAAATCAACTAAAGCAAACACAGCTAAACAACTTTCAAAAGTAGCTAAAAATGGAGTCCTATGGAAATATTACCTGTTGTTATACTTACACATCGAACAAAAAGTCTTTTTTTTTTCAATTTTTAGATCCTACAAAGCTTAGTAATCCAGCGTCGAAATTAAGAAAATCCATATTCGAAATTCCGAATCTTCGAAACTCATGAGGCCAGTTTCATAGTTTCGAAATTTAAAATCAAACTGCAACCCCTGGTCAGGACTATGCGTGTAATTTTTTATTATAATGTCTATGGAAAGAGAGAAGAACCGGTGTGGTGAATGTATTAAATTGAGAGGCTCCTTTCATGCGAAATTTGCGTTCAAGAATTCGTCCTACTGTGCAGTGTTAGAGTCATATTCTGCAGTGTTGTGAAAGATGATATTTGCCGCTTACTAGGTACCTATACCTACCATAGGTCATTCTGCAAACGACTGCTGAAATAACAGCCACCTCCTGTTAGAGTAACCTCACAATATAGAATTAAGTAAATCGATTTAATAAATCTATAGGATAGGTTCCTACATATCTAATGACATGCCGGTGGCCTACAATTTTCAAATATAGCATGAAGGGTGACTTTCGTTTCAAATACTATATTTTTAGATTTTCAAAACTATCCCTTAAAACGGTGTAATGAGAATGACTCAAAGTTTGTATGGGAGAATTTTGACGCATCGAGAGTTTTTTTTTTTTTTTTTCGCCCTAACTGGCAGTCTAATGTCCGAGACCATACCGCCTAGTCTGGCGTAGGATCGAGAGATTTATCTGAAACTAAATAATCTAATAAGCATTTTTATATAATTCCGGCGAAAAATTCAATATATTCATAAAAATTAATAAGGGGATTATAGGGCCAGCGCGTCCTTTCCACAAGTAAATGAATAAATCCGTAAATAAAATCCAAAGACAAGGCTTTCTTTGTATAACAACTTTTTTTCGGAGGAGGCCGGATTTTATTTTCTCGTTCTAAATTGGAGCAGCCCGCCTGTGGAGGTACCTCCACCTCACAGAAGATTGCCGCCAAATAACATTATTTGTTTCAAATAGTGTTGTGTTCCAGCGGTGAGTAAGGTTGCCAGAGCTAGGAGGGGGTTCTGGGTCGGCAACGCGTGCGTACTCTGGTTTTGCAAGCGCTCATAGGCTACGGTAACTGCTTACAAACTGGTGAGTAGTATGGCTGTTTGCCACCTTAGGTGTTTTAAAAAAAATAACAAGGTTAATTTTCTTTGACAGAACAAATCGAGCTTCGTGCTGTGGTACTTCTCCTTCGGCATTATGCTGACGATCCTGGGCTTTCTGAGCGCGCTGCTAGTGCTTCTTGAGAAGCACTGGATCCTGGCACTTGTCCAGACCATCATATCATGTAAGTGGTCTTCCTGTACAAAAGTGAATTTTTCTATATTCTTTATAGTTCACAAGAAAACACAGATTACAGCAATAAAAAAGAAAGGTATAAAGGCGAGCTTAACCCTAAAAAGAGTTTTCTTCCAGCAAACCTTTGAGGCTAGAGAGAAGTGATTATAGAGGGAGGTTCGTGTACCTAAACAAATATGGTTAATAGTAAATAACATTAATTACAAAAATACTATTACCTATTAAACACCTAAAAATGAAGATAAACATACATACATTATAATACTACTACAATAAATACCTACCTGTAAAAATATATAGTTAACTAAACATATATATATATATATATATTTATATATATATTTATATGCATAAATATAATATAATACAGAATTTACAAGGACAGGTAGTGGTCTTTTACTTTTCTCTTGAAGACATTGACAGATGGACTATCACGATCTTTTAACCAATTAAATTGAAAAGGTTTTTATGATGGTTACTACAAGGTGATTCATAATGTGTATGCCATCCCGAAAGCGGCTTATTCTTCAACCAACTGGCAATATAGTTTGTTCTACGACTTTTGGAAATTCGAATTTTTTTATAATTTTTCAAATCAGCTGTTTTGAGTTTAAATCAGGTCAAACTCAATGAAACAGATGTTTTTGGTAGCAATCGTGATTCCGAACTTCTTGTACGTTTAGTTACAAGGCCTCAACGTGCGATCAACGCACAGCCCAAACCGATGAAGCTATAAAGCTGAAAGGACAGTAGCTGCCTTATATGCCAAACACATCCACTAAGGAGGGATTTTCAAAATATCAACTCCTAAGAGGGTGAAAAGGGGTTAAAAAGTTTGTATGAAAAATCGTATTCCTTGAACCTACAGATTTGAAAGTAACTTAAAATAATGAATGATAGAAATAAAGAAAAACCGTATTTTGAGATTTTCAAAACTACCCCTTAAAATGGTGTAATGAGAATGACTCAAAGTTTGATTGGGAGAATCTCAACGCATCGAGAGATTTATCTGAAACTCAAAAAGAAACAAACAAATACTCATAAAGTCAAATAATGAAATACGGACTTTAGGGTTTTTCAAAACTGCCCCTTTTTATCAAGATACCACGCCGCGGGCGTAATCTAGTTAGTCCTGAAGATAATAAAAATACCAAAAACAGGTAATTTGAGAAAGTTTGAGGAAAAAAGCTTAAAGGAAAATTGCCGAATATTGATGTTTTTTTAGAATAACCCCCTTTCGGGATGGTATACATGTTTTGAATCTCCTTGTTTATTATACTAAACTACAATACGTATGATACTGATGGTTACGGAAAGTTAGATGGCAAACTACCAAGAGGAGATGGTCTGAATAAATTCGTTCAACCCTGTACACAAAGTTCCATGATGCACTCAACGCCGGTGAAAATAGAAATATATAATTAAATAAATAAATATAAATATTCCGGACATATTCACACGGTCAACTGATCCCAAACTAGGCATAGCCTGTACTATGGGTACCAGAGACTGATATATATAATAGATAAATATTTTAACACCCAGACAGAGAACAAACATCTGTGTTTATCACTCTAATGTTTGTCCAGCGCGGGGATCGAACCCGCGACCTCTAGCGCTGAAGGCAGAGTTACTACTAACTGAGCTATGAGGCCAGTCAAAATAGGTCCGAAAACCCTAATAGAAATATAAAAACCTATTGCTGCACGACTGGGATTTGAACAAACGAGCTCTGGATAGTAAGTCGACATACCTACCATTAGGCCAACACGGCTATACATATAGCTACCTAATACAAGTAAATTATACGATTTTTTGTTGTTTTTTTTTTATACAACTGAGGTGGCAAACTAGCATACGGCCCACCTGTACACCGGTGACCGTCCGTAGCCTATGAGCGCTTGCTATACCAGAGGCATCACGCACGCGTTGCCGACCCCTCCCCCTTCCCCCCTAAAGAGCTCTGGCAACTTTACTCTACGCTGGAACACAGCACTATCTGAAACAAATAATGTTATTTAGCTGTGATCTTCTGTAAGGCGGAGGTACCGCCCCAGACGGGCTGCTCCAATTTAGAACGAGAAAATCTCGCTGTGCCCTACCTCCTCCAACTAACCTTCTATTGATAAATTAGGCTTACTCAGTCATCATCATCATCATCCTGATGAAGTCCACTGCTGACCATAGGCCTCCCCCAAAGAGTGCCATGACGAACGGTTTTGAGCCTTCTCCATGCACCGACTTCCCGCAACCTTCACAATGTCGTCGGTCCATCGGTTGGGGGGCCTTGCAACATTACGTCGTCCGGTTCGAACGACGCGACGCTTAAGCTGAGTCAGTAGTAATACTTATATAGGTATTTATTATATTATTAGAAACATAGATAAGTTCCTACCAGTAATTTATACTTACAATAGTAGAATATTTTTCCTTGTTTCAGTGATCTACACGCATTGCCTGGTCGTGGTGCACACGACTTACGACCTTATGCAGACTGGCACGGTGTTCAAATTCAGCTACCAAGTGCAATCAGACGAATCAGACGAAACGATCCTTGTTAATTCTACAGATGATGATTATTAACTGATGAAATTAATGTGGTTGTAAGCAGTTCAAATTAAACCAAAATGTGCCAAATGTTGTATAGTTTAAGGAACCTGGTATTCTAAAGGTGCGTGTACGCAGCGACACTTTTCACTCGACACTTTTCACTCGACACTTTTCACTCGACACTTTTGACTCCTGCGAGCGGGAATTGTGCACAATAGGAGCTTCTAAGAGGCGCACTTTAATAATCCTTTCACTACACTGATTCTTTCATCGACGGTCATAGGCCCTTTTCAGGGCCACCAAGAATGATCCAGAAAGAATTAGTGACCCGACAAAAAGGGGGGGGGGGGGAATTTATAAAAATATACCTTTTCACAATTAAGGCCCTCAGTCCCTCGCTGTCTACTTGCTAGAGCTACATAATGAATAAAAGTTCAACGGATTTTTTCATAGTAGATACCTTTTTATATTAAGTTATATTAATTACCGCGGGACTGTTTTCATGAAAATAAGTAAAAAGTAAGTAAAGTGTCAATCGTTAATTATTGCCATTTCGTTTATCAAGCCTTTTGAACAAACATTTTAGTGAGTAATTGGAGTACCTACAAGAAATGAATGGAAATATTGTTAGTGATATTTGTGAGCAAAAAATATTAATGTGGGTGACGACTAAGAGTACCAGAGTAAGTTTAAGTTAGTTTAAGCAAATTCCTAGGCACAGAATGAATAATGTACTGAAATAACCAAAGCTTGAAGCCTGACAGCGTAAAGTATAGTGGTGAAACCTATAGGTACTCTTTTTTTATTAGACACTAATTGTCTCATCTAAAATTTATGAGAAGAGATATCGCACACCATTTAAATATTTTTTTTAGCTTTAGATTGGTTCAGATAATCGTGAAACGGCTTAATAAGCAAGTAGTTTTTGAAATCGTGAACCCAAAATAAATACCTATCTTTTATTAAGTATTTAACTTAGAGTCGCGCCGTTTTAATAATAATAATAATAATAAGTCATTTATTTTATTATTAACATTTATATTATATTTAATTCGCTAAGAGGTAATCCTAAATATACTAAAATAATCTAAATAACTATTTAACTAACGACTAAGTACTAATAAAAATGCGACTGGTTTTTTTACGAGTAGGTGTCATAAAAAATCCAGTCGATCCCTGTCGCCACCAGATGGTAGCGTGCCCAAAATACTGGCGGCATTGCCACGTTGTATGGCAATGCTTATTCGCTGACCGAAGTAAAAGCCAACATTTTGTTCACGCGTATACTCTAAAAGTCTCCCCGCCAGGTCCTTGTAAATTTTGTGTGTCCCTGATCCCCATGGGCCTAATGTCTCTACCCCAAACGGCTCGAACATATAGCCTCTATCAAGAAGCATATATTTGCGCCGTTTGAGGGACTCCGCTGATGCTGCTGCGGAGCCAGCCCGTACTGATGTGCTGGGAAGATGTCATTTATTTCAGGTAACACAGCAAAGTTCATGTACAAATACAGGGCCCATAGATATAAACTACCCATCGTTCGCGCGATGATGCGTGAAACTGTTCGCGCGATCGTGCGATCAAACATAAGTTTTTTGTATTTAAAATTACATCGCATGATGAAATCGCATCGCATCATTGGCGAGCGGTGGCCAATTAGGAAGGCGCCAGTTACGGACGGTTAAAGTAAAGACATTAAACTAAGAACTTTTTGAATCATTTTATTTATAACATTTGTTTGTAATAAATTTATATAATATTTTAAAGAAATAACTTTTATTTTACAATTCTTTATTATAGAGTTCGAAAGTTGCGCCGGTGACGGAAAGATGAGAAGTAATCGGTTAGCGTGGTATGAGTATGTCATGTGGAGGGAAGAATGTCTTGTGACGAGTTATGAATGTGTCAAAGTCAAAGTCAAAAGGCATTTATTTCAATAAAATCACTAGGATCACTTTGAATTGAACTTGTGGATGTACGTAGAAGTAGCGGTAGGCCAAAGAAAAGACCGATGGAATGTATTACAGAAGATGAGTAACAAAGAAGTGAGTACGGAGATGACGGCTAACAGAAGAGAGTGGAAGAGGAAAACATGTTAGTTATTACAATAGGCCAGTTGTGGCCGCAGTGACACCATAGCCACAAATAGTATTACTAAATTTACTACCTATCTAAAAATTATAAGTACATACATTTTAGGCAACTTGACTAATAGGTTAGGTGTAAGTCGGTAAGTAACATTTACTATAGTACCTACCTACCTAAGTTGATCAAAATACGAATTGAAATAAATGTATTGTAATGTAAAAATTTGTATATTATTTTCGCTAATATTCTTTATTTCTGTTGATAGGGGCTTCATCAACATCATCATCAACCTGTAGAAGTCCACTGCTGGACATAGGCCTCCTCCAAAGAGTTCCATGACGAACTGTCTTGAGCCTTCTCCAACCACCGACTTCCCGCAACCTTCACAATGTCATCGGTCCATCGGGTGGGGGGCCTTCCAACACTGCGTCGCCCGGTTCGTGGTCGCCATTCGAGAACCTTTACTCCCCAACGGTTGTCGGTTCTGCGAGCTATATGGCCTGCCCACTGCCACTTCAACTTGCTAATTCGGAGAGCTATGTCGGTGACCTGTCAGGGGCTTATATTCTACCAACAAATAGAAAGAATATTTAAGCGAACATTTCGGGATAGTATACATGTTTATGAATCATTCAGGGATAAGTCTAGTTACACCATGTAGATATAATAGAAATTGTAGTTATTTTCTCTCAACAAAGTTTATCAATAATGCATGAGATACAGCAGAATATAAGTATTGTAGGTATGGTCACGTTAAATATGAATGTGGAAGGATATAAGGGAAGAGGTAGACCAAAGAAGAGATGGATAGACTGTGTGAAAGATGACATGAGTAAGAAAGGAGTGAATACTGATATGACGGCTGATAGAGGGGAGTGGAAGAGAAAAACATGTTGTGCCGACCCCACATGAAGTGGGATAAGGGCAGGGAGATGATGAGGTATGGTCACGTATGGTAAAGGATGAGTTAACCTGTTTTGTGAGAGACCGGTGCCTGAAATAGGTTTAAAAAACCTGTGATTCTTTCTAACTAATAAGAGTTTTCTGATAGCTTTATCTAGACTTCTTCGCGACTGTTGAGTTGCTGGTAGAAACTGTGGCTCAGAAGTACTACGTACACATTAGTTCCTGAAAAGAATAAAAAATATGAAAACCTTAGAGATAGATAGATAAATCATTTATTCGACACACAAATAGAGCACAGACAGAGATAAAAGCAATCGGAAGAAACAACAGTAGGTTACAATCACTATAAACAAAAAGCTTAGGCACTTAGTAGGTAGGTAGGCTAACAGTGAACTTAAAAACTTAATAAACTACACATTAAGAGAAAATCAGCTTATCCAGCATCCTATCCTACTTCCTAGCCTACTAATATTATAAATGCGAAAGTTTGTGTGGATGTTTGGATGTTTAAATGTTTGGACGTTTGTCGTTCAATCACGCCCCACGTATGCTTGTTTGCCACCTTACGGCCCGCTCACACATGGGAGTCCGTTTTACTGCTACGTTTTTAACGGATACGTCATAAATTTATGCTCTATTCACACATATGCACCGTATAACGTTCAACGGATCCGTCATTACTGGATGCGATGTGGAACAGAAAACTAACAATATACGGTACGGTACGCTTAAATCAGTGATTTACACACAATCAATGCACGCGCGCGTTCTCTGTGAATGTACAATAGAAAATGCGAGTCAAAACCTGACGCATCACTCCCCCTCCTACACCCCGCACACACCGCCCGCCACGCACACAGTATCTATCCATTAAAATTCTAGGTATCCGTATATTTTTACTGTTCCGTCGTCCAGTATTCGATGACAAAACGGAATGTCATTTTTTTACGGAAAGATATTTTTTACTGTATACAGAATATTGTGCCATGTGTGAAGTCGCTCATACAACTACAAACGCCATCGACGAAAAAAAACGTACACGATAAAACGGAACAGTAAAACGGAGACATGTGTGAGCCGGCCGTTAGTTGTATAAAAAAAACGGCCGAACGGATTTGTACGAAATTTGGCACAGAGATAGATTATAGTCCGGAATAGCATATAGGCTACTTTTTATCTTCGTAGGTACCACGTGAGCGACGCCGCGGGCGGAGGCTGATAAAAAATATATTATTGAGCTATCTTTGAATTTATATTACCTAATTTTGTTTACTCTATAGTTTATTACGCAGGGTTATTGGTAAGGTAACTCGTTATATTCCGGGCAGGACGAGGTAGTGGTGCACGATTGCTACAAATTTTATACCCCTTATGGATGGCCAAAGTTAACAGTTCTTTATATTTTATTTTTTATTTCGATCCGGCCTTCCGATCCACGGGTCGTGGGTTCAAATCCCGGATTTTCCATTCGGAAAATTTATTTCCGCTATACTAGTGTGTTCTCAAACGGTAACTAGTTTTTAAGAAAAATATCGTGCGGAAACCGGCATGACGGAACCTAAAAATTTGAAGACATGACATGTGCACGAAAGGAGACTCTAAGAGGCGCAATTTATACCTTTCACTACACTGATTCTTTTACCGAGACGGTCACCCGGTCACCACATCTCACATCCACATCTCTCTCATCGTTATTGACTTGAACAGGATGACCAAGAAAAAATCAATGACAAGACAAGCAAGCAAGATTTTTTTGGCTGCGATCTTCTTTAAGGCAGAGTTACGTCCTCAGGAGAGCTGTTGCAATTTAGAGCGAGGCAAACTCGCCGTGTATTTTGTCACAAACGCCCAAAATTGGGTATTTTTCAAAAACGAATTTAAGCACCTACATGGCTTTTTACTCACGAGCTGATACAAGTTCAAATACTTTTACCAAGCGTTTTTCGTCGCAAAGTTCTACCTTAAACTCATCTTATCATCATCATCACTCACGATTATTAACTTTGACTTACCAATATAAAAGAGTTCTGTGCAAACTGTCCCCGCGTCAAAGTTCAAGATGTTTAGGAAGAAGATAGACAGTGAGAGGATGAAGAACACCACCCACATAATGAAGTAGGCTTTGATAATGCCCGCTTTCTCCTGTAAAAAAAAACATTTTTTCCATAAAACCGTGTTCAAACGGTATGATGCGATATACCTAATACCCAACAGTCACATATGTACATAGTCCTGACGCCACACTAGGATTACCTGTGTTGTGGGTATCAGAAACTCTGATCATATCTTACTATAACTGAATTTGACAAAACTTGACTGTAACTAGACCATGCCTGAAAAAATTAAGAAAGGACTTTATAAAAAGAACAATAAAAACACGTAGGACCTGACGGTAAGGCCTAAGATGCCATAGCCAGCCAGAAACGGTGAAAAAAAAAATAGACTTGAAAAATAGATTTCAGTGTAGTGATGTTGTGCTCTCAATTTATTTTACAAAACTAGTGTCAAATTGAATAATATTGTGTAATTATGGTGGTATTTTGCGTAATATTGTTTGAGTAAACCGCACAAGTGAAGTGAAATGGAATGATTGCATGTATCTTCATTTTTCGAGTTGGCGCCAAGAGGTCCCTCGAGGTTTTAGTAAAATAGTCACCATCATAACTTACTAAAACTGAACTTGACTTTGACTTGACGGTGACTCGACGATCATAAACGAAAGATAATGAAGAAAGATAAACAAATTAACAAGAAAAAATACACGTAAGACTTGGCAGTAAGGCCTAGATGCCATAGCCAGCCAGAAAGGGAAGATTTAAAAAAAAAATATTTCAGTGTTTATCTTTAGGAGGCGTTTAGGAGATTCAATAGGTCCACTATGATCGGCTGACTTGATAGTTGAGTCTCCTATAGTTGCGTTCCTATAGTCCTATAGTCCTCCTTGATAGTTGAGAAGTTGAGAATCCTCACCGCTATAACCCCGTACACGAAGATTACATCGAAGCAGAACTTCGCCAAGAACATGATGAGTAGGATAATGCTCATCACGTACAGCCCCGTGAGCCCCGCTTTCATCTCCAGGTCGTCCAGGTCCTTGAACTGCGTCTGTTCCACATCGACCGTCGCCGCTTCCACGCTCATCATCACTAGCAAGGTGAATGATAACACCTGGAAGGCCAGAAGATTCATGCGATGTAAGATGCTAAGCGCATGAATTGGAACTCCGTAGACAAATTTAGCCGTATTCAAACTGCATGCGATCTGTCTTAAAATCCGTTTCAAAATGATACTTACCTCTACTGAACAAGGTCAATATTGAGTTTAGACATTTGAGGGTGTACAATATAGCTTTATTTACAGAAAGAGTTAATATTTAAAAAATACACAAGAAACAGTTGAGCAATCTAAAGACCGTTACAAACGATCTATAGATAGGTCAATTGATCCAGATCACTACCAGTCGGAAGCGTCCCCAAGACGCTGGCGGAATTGCCAAGCTGCAGCGTGGCAATGCCAATTCGTTGGGCCAAATAGGAGCCAGCTCTTGGGTCACGCGTCGCTTCGATATACATATAGCTTAACGATATCGCTCCTAAAAGTCAAACTCAAAATTAACTCTATTCAGAAGATGTACGGATCATTTCAAGTCAAAAGTTATTTTAGAAAATGCAACAACAGAGTCGACACCAATAGGTGTACTATTCGTTACTCTATGGTCTATGGACTCGGTATTTAAAAAACAAAGTACACACTGCAACTTTTCTACATAGTTCAGGAGTGAAGAGACTTCTCCCACATCACTTTCAACTTACCGCATTCATGCAGCCCATTATGATATTTCCAGTTTTAAGGTCAAACACAAAACAGCAAGAGTTCAGCTGAGGCAACCCCATGGTCCCTGAAATAGGTATGATGATTGGTTTTATCTTACTACTATTATTAATGCGCAAGTTTGGTTCGATGGATGGTTGTTACTCGATCACACCAGAACGGCTGACCAGTGGTGCAATTGCCTAAGCGTAATGGCAATGTTCGTAACTTTGGGGGTAATTTTAACAGTCTTAGCAACATCCAAATAGTTCCGAACTTGACAAGGGAAATCTTCAAGACCTTAGCTTCTTCCTTTTCACGTTGGAAATACTTCAGATGTCGCTATAATTGATAAAATCATACTTAAAATTGCGATCTTCTTTACCATTTCGCTTACGCAATAGCCTGGCAGATCTGGATGAAATGACACAGAGATAGACTATACTCTCGCATAATACCTACGAGAATAAAAATTCTCGTAGGTATTATGCAAGCGGAGCGACGGGCGATGTTTAGTGATGGAGCTCTTTGATAGTTTCTATAGCCACGGTGCTTAGAAACACTAATCGATGGGGGACCGAGTTAGCGATTCAAACTTTGAACTGTATTACGTATTTTAAAAGCCAAATATCCATTATGAAACTATTGGAGTTTTGGTATTGACCCTGCCTTCCGATCTAAAAGGCGTGAGTTTGAATCCCGAAAGCAATGGTTTTTCCATTCGTCTACGCTTTAGTATTGCTCTCCAAAACTGCAGGGCACATCGTGAGGAAACTGGCATGTCCTAGAACCTACCAAATTTGAAGACATGTACCTAACAGTGCGTGAAAAAGCCTCTAAGAGAGTATTCCCCACACTGTTTCTACCAACTCTAAATTAGCTCTTTTTAGGGTCACCATATCTCAACCTGGTCAATGACCTTAATGTAGAATGACCAGGAAAGAAGTAAGCAAGCATTATGAAGCTCAAAAACCTAAAGTTTGTATGTTTATTACTCAATCACAATAGTCAACCAATTTGGATGGGACTTGGTATAGATATATAAGGCTCTGGTAGGTACTACGCGAGTGAAGCCACGGGTGGAAGCTAGCTCGTAATAAAAATAATAAAGGGTTAAAAACTTACTGAAAACTATCACAAACTACACAAACCCACAGGAATTTCAACAGAGACTGCTGGGTTCGGAAGCTGAATTCTTATGGGGTGAGGCAAAGATTACAGCAACAGAAAGGCCGTTTGAGAAATACCTTCCTTTTGTAAAAACTTTCGAAACAACTTTATTTCAAGCTGAATAGAATCCAAACTTTTTTTTGTTCTCAGCGCGCAGTGTTTGCCTCCTTTGCAGTGCCTACTTCGAAAATGACTGGATACTTTTCAAAGATACTACTTTGCGGAATTACTATTTTGCAAAAAGACTTTTCTCAAAGTGAATACTTTTCAGAAAGACTTGCCAAAACAATTCGGGAGAAATAAAGTACAATCTGTTGCAAAAGTGTTCAAATGTGTTATTTTTGATTTATGACACGTTGATCTATTTTTTTGCGCGCCTCGCGCCTAAGTTGTGTTTTTACTCAATCATGTCTTTAAAAATGTATGACATTAATGATACAAAGTTCAATAAAATGCAATACAAGGTGATTCATAATATGTATGCTATCCCGAAAGGAATTTTACACCCATTTGGTAATAAGGTTTGTTCTACGACTTCTAGAAGTTCGTCATTTTTCATTGAGATAATACTGTTTCAAATCAGTTCAAGCTCAATCATAAGTAGTTTCTTGTTGTTGAACGTCTCGTACGTTTAATCATAAATAATAAATTTTATAAAAAGACTAGACGCAGCTGAGATGAAAAGGTTCGAGGGAAATAAATATTGTTTTTTTTAATATTACTGTTTTTATCAGCCTGTGGCTTTGCTCGCGTGCTATACCGATAAAAGTAAGTCTATGCCCTTCCCCGAGATTCTATCTATAGTACCATTATTTATCAAAGCTGTTCAGCCATTACGGAGCTGAGTGATAACAAACATCCACTCATTTTATGTTTCAATAATGTTGTGATCCTGCAGTGAGTAAGGGTGCCAGAGATCGTTAAGGGGGGCGGGGAGGTTCGGCGTGCGTTTTGCCTTTGGTATTGTAAGCGTCCATAGGCTACGATAAAAATTCCAGGTGGGCCGTTTGCTAGTTAGCCACCTTAGTTGTACAAAACAAATAAAAGTAGGATAGGATCACTTCTGTGCGTTTTATTCTTTGGTCGTCTTGTGGCGTCTATAAGTCTGCTGTTTTAATCAATATTGTATTTTCGTCACAAACGTCGGGAGATGTGAACAGGTTAAAGACCCAACCGCAGACTGGAGTCAAAACAATGTTTTATAAGGAATATTCTCATCAAAAAACTAAGCTACACCTCAACCTATGTTTTGAATCCTGAAGCCGTGTTCAAACGGCGCCCTATATGACACCTAAAATAAGCTTGTTTATTTCAAAACTAGCTTACGCCCACGGCTTCACTCGCCTGAAACCTACGAGGATAAAAAGTATGTACTATTCCAGACTATTATCTATATCTGTGCCAAATTCCATCCAGATCCGTGCAGCCGTTCTGGCGTGATGGAGTAACAAACATCCATCCATCCAAACGTTCGCATATATATTAGTAGGATGACCTTACATCTTTTGAGTTTAATTTTTGAAGTCGTACGACATAACTCGAAATGATGAAATCCGTAGAAGAACGAAGGTCACCGACATAGCTCTCAGAATTAGCAAGTTGAAGTGGCAGTGGGCAGGCCATATAGCTTGCAGAACCGACAACAGTTGGGGAGTAAAGGTTCTCGAATGGCGACCACGAACCGGGAGACGCAGTGTTGGACGGCCCCCCACCCGATGGACCGACGACATTGTGAAGGTTGCGGGAAGTCGGTGGATGGAGAAAGCTCAAGACCGTTCGTCGTGGAACTCTTTAGGGGAGGCCTATGTCCAGCAGTGGACTTCTACAGGCTGATAATGATGACGATGACGACATAACTCCACGATATCGCATGTCCCCAATAGTCAAATTCAAAACTAACTCTATTCAAAAGACGTACCTAAGGATAATTTTAAAATAAATTTCAAGCCTCCCCAAAGATTGCCACAACGGTCTTAAGACTTCAACTTCCACCGCTCTCCCGCAACCTTCACAATGGCGTCGGTCCATCGAGTAGGGGGCCTTCTAACACTGCGTCGTCCGGTTCGCTGTCGCCATTCCAAAATAAAGCCGATTTATAAAGATGATAAAAAAACCGAAACCAGGAAATTTGAAAAAAAACATGTACCTATAACAATAATAATTTTGATATATTTTTTGCGCTAATTCTCTTTCTCACTTTAAGTAGATAGAATAAGCCCCTTTGGGGATGGTGCACATATTAAGACTCACCTTGTATATGCTAAAGAATTTGCACGGCGTAATTTCCTATCGCAAGGCACGCTTTCTGGCTCCAGGGTCGTAGCTAGAGCCGAGAATTCGATAGCCATTTACCCCTGAATTAGGGGCAAAGAAGCCTGGGAACTTACCTACAAGACTTACCCACAAGGGGTACTAATTTGCGAGATACACGAAAACGCGAGTTAATATCATGTAAAACGAGGTTTGCAAGTAGCTTGTTTGCTAGTATTACTACCCCTCGTAGGGGGTCCTATACAAGGTGATAAATAATATGTATGCCATCCTGAAAGGGGCTTATTCTACACCCAATTGGCAATAAAGTTTGTTCTACGACTTTTGGGAATTCGTCATTTTTCATTGAAAAAACTCTATGCGAAAATCAGCTTTTATGGGGTCAAATCAGGTCAAACTCAATGAATCAGCTGTTTTCGGTAGCAATCTTGATTCCGAACTTCTTATACGTTTAGTTTTTAGTTCTAAAGATGATAAAAATATCAAAAACAGCTAATTTGAGAAAGCTACAAAAAAAAAAGTTTTTTTTCGCTTAAATTATTTATTTTCTTAGATAGCATAACCCCCTTTCGGGATGGAATACATGTTATGAATCACCTTGTATAGGGTAGGTTAGTTCCCGGGCTTCTATGCCCCTAATTTAGGGGCTAATTCATTTATACTTAAATATTTTCTATAGAAAAACCTATTCGACCGGGATTACACGACATTTTATCCATATACAGGTCAAAAGGTTGTAATATCAAAGTTTTGCTGGTAGTATGTGCTGTGGTGACCGCAAATCGTACTTGTTGACTGGTGCGATTAATTCGCCGTACCACGATAATGAGGTCCCAGCGTTGGACGGTAAATAACTCGGAACGGTTCCTGTATGACAACTGTAAAATTAACCTACCATGAAAATCACAACTACCAGAGTGTGACAAAGGCGTTTCTAATTTTAAGCAAATTATGCAGTTTTATGAAAGTTTTAGATACCTACTAATTTACTTGAGACTGGCATTATTGACTGTTAAAACAGCAGACGCCATAAAATGAAAGAAAGAAACAAAAATGTATACCTTCTAGGTATAGTACCTACCTACCGACAACCTGTGTGAGCCGTATTGGCCCAGTGGGAAGTACCTCTTCTTTAAATACTGAGAAATGAGACTCCCGAACTGAGATCTCGCGATGTCTGGTTGAAGTTGGTGCATCGATGATCGTCTTCGTAAACTTACTAACTTTCATGCAGTTCAGATTCGCGGTCAATACATCAAAAAATCAAAATATTGTTTATTGTTTCAAACAAGGTGCTGTGTTACATGGTTTGGGAACTCTTCTTTTAAGTTGCAATAACCTGTGTTAGAAGAGTCACCTCTTTTCTGTGGTCCGCATAGGAACACTTAAACAATGCCAATCGATACCTAAATAGTACATAGTAACTAGAATTAAATATGTTGTATGTTGCATTCCATTAGGTTGGTACCTAAGTAGTATCTAAGCATAAAAAATGTTAAATATGCATACAAACATACAACCCTAATTCGTCCAAGTTATTTTAGAGATCTTCGCTCGCTACACCTGCGTGTTGGCCTCATAGCTCAGTAGTAACTCTGCCTTCTGCGCTAGATTTCACAGGTTCGATTCTCGCACTGGACAAACATTTTTGTGATTAACACAGATGTTTGTTCGGTGTCTGGGTGTTAAATAGTTATCTATTATGTATATATCAGACTCTGGTACCCATAGGCTATGCCTCGTTTGGGATCAGTTGATCGTGTGTGACATGTCCGGAATATATATTTATATTTTTATTTTCTGTGTGCCCCTGAATCCTGCCCCTCTACGATGCAGAAGGCAGTCCTAGATCCATTTCTGCGAGTGAACGAGCTCAGTGTGATGTGAAGGCATCAGCTCTACCGTATTTACTCTGTGGGCTCAGTGTGCGTCGCACGCGCGTCGTGTTTACCACATCGCTGTGATTGCAAAATAATCTCGTGAGTTTTGATTTTAATTACCCTTACCTGGTCGACATACCACAGTGTCGAACGAAACGTTTCTGCTCCACTTTTATTATAAGTACTGCCAAAGAGTGGAATGATCTGCCTGCGTCTGTTTTCCCGAAAGAGTACAATCTAGGAGTCTTCAAATCTAGGGTCAATAAGTTCACTCTGGGAAAGCGTGCTCCATCTTAGGCCACATCTCACTTGCAAAATTATCAATAAAAAAAAATAAAAAAAAAACACTTTACTTGACATGGATTGAGAAAGCGAATGTGTGCTTAAGGTTTGAACTTGATCATAATGCACCAACTGCTTAGTAAAGCTGTTATAAAAGTGCATACTAGGTACCTACCTGTTGCATTATTGTTGAGTTCTTTATTTTGCCCTTGTAAAGAATAAGATGACATGCTTTTCCTTGTTTCATGTCTTTGCATTACTTTTTTTAAGATTGTTTACGCATTGGACGGATTTATTTTGCATTGTTTCGATTATTGACACGTGTAAAAGTTTGAAAACATGAAAAAAGTGATAAAAATATAGTTATTATAGGTATACCATCAACCACCATCACCATCGTTATTATAGGTATTGTCGGACACATGAGTCGATATACCTAAACGTGTATACTTTTGTGCTCACCACCTTATCGGCCATGTAATCTCTTGCTAAAATAAACGATCATTCTATTCTAATATAACTTTATTTTTAGCTGTGGTTACTTTTTCGGAATTGTAGAAATTTTACTTTAATCAAGTGTTCAGTGAAGCTACCCAAAATTATAGATTTTCTGTTGTTGATGCTACTGTTTATCATAGGGAACGCTGCTGTCCATCCCCTAGATTTGATTCCCTTATCGCCTATTACAACATCCACGAGTAGAAAGGGAGGGGCCTATTCTTCAGCCGGTGCCATCACAGCTCAGGAATAGGCCCCTTCATTTCTACCCATAGATGTCGTAAGAGACAATAACTAGGGCAGCAGCGTACCCTATCAACAACAGTAGCTTTAAGGTGAAGGTTAAATTGTTTTATGATTTTTGAACTGTTTTTCTCAATAACCGCAAAATGCACAGTTTTGATTTTTAAAGTTCGGTCCTCTGCAACAGTTTTTTCAAAAATACTCAGAAACTATCAATCATAAATAACTTTTATTTTAAATATTGTGTTAGACAATAGCATTGGGTACTCGCCTATGTGCTTATAAGTTCTATTATCCTACTTATATTAAAGTTCTAAGTTTGCACTGGGAGTTACTAAATACCACATAAATTTGATATAAAAGTTTATTCTATTTTTAGGATACGTACACACTTGTTCGAGGTCGCTTAGTAACTGAAGTTCATACTTCTCGCTTCCATCCAAAACTCATGTTGCGTGTTCAAATCACGTCGGGGTCACCAATTATAAGTTCTTTTATCCTACTTATATTAAAGTTCTAAGTTTGCACTGGGAGTTACTAAATACCACATAAATTTGATATAAAAGTTTATTCTATTTTTAGGATACGTACACACTTGTTCGAGGTCGCTTAGTAACTGAAGTTCATACTTCTCGCTTCCATCCAAAACTCATGGCTCAAGTATCATTCACACTTACAGGGTCCCTACATAACACCCCCCAAGGTTAATATATTTATTAGACGACTGATGGACATCTTTACATCTAGCACAAGTATCATTCACACTTACAGGGTCCCTACATGCTATTTCAGATCATAATCTATCTCAATGCCAAATATCATCCAGATCCGTGCAGCCGTTCTGGCGTTATTGATTAACAAATATCCATCCATCCATCCAAACTATCGCATCCTATCCAATCCTACTAATAATAAAAATGCGAAAGTTTGTGAAGATGTTAGGATGTTTGTTTTTCAATCACGCCACCGTAACAGCTCAACCGATTTCGTTGAAACTTGGAATAGATATAGTTCTATACCTACCAAGAATAGCATATAGGCTAGGCTTTTTATCAAAAGTATTTATTTTTCAAAAAAGTATTTATTTGGAACAGTAAAACATATGAAAACGTTGATAACTGCAAAAGTAAGAACTGCGTAGCAGGGTCAACGCCCTTCTCCAGGACAAAATAAGAGCAATGTTCCACAATGAATTTTTTTTTTTTTTTTTTTTTTTTTTTTATGAATTTAGGACTTTTATGTATGTACCACGCGAGCAAAGCCGCGGGCGGAAGGTAGTTAATAATAATAGTAGAATAAAACGCGGCCAGAGGGAACGGGGTGGAGGCGAGCCATATCCCATTTCTACAACGATACACCAACTCTGGCCGATGAATGTGGTGAAAGTTGGAGAAATATTTTGCATCAAAGAATTTACTGACAAGGATAAAGTCAAAAAACCCCGCAGAAATTTACACTAACCTTAATCTCAGCTTTAATCCTTTGGTATAAGATCTCAAATCCAATGATACGAATCACAATTAAATTTAATACTACCTTTTACCTGTTAAAAACTGGTCTTCTGATCTTTTTAACAGGTTTTATCGACCTTATGTTAAGGTGGCATGGTTTAAAGTCGATTGTGATTATTTGAAACCAATTTGCGAGTGTGGATTTTCCTTATTTCAGATTTGAGATGTCGTTGGGAACTTTTAATAGATGCTGCGTTTACATCGATTTGAGGACGGGCAGCTTTATCATCGCTTATTTATTATTAGTAAGTATTTAAATTTCTGACGTAAAAACATTGAAAAAAATATACTAACCTAATCTAAATAACTATTTAACGAAAGACTAAGTAACGAAAGACTAAGACTAATTTTTTACGAGTAGGTGTCATAAAAAATCCAGTCTATCCCTGTCACCACCAGATGGTAGCGTCATCATCATCATCATCCACAGCCTGACTTCACCCACTGCAGGGCCCCCTTTGTTTGTGCCATTTTCCCCTATCCTGTGCAAGCCTTATCCAGTTGCGGCCCGCGATGCTTGCGATTAGTTGCGATATCGTCTGCCCACCTCGCTGCTGGAAGAACAACGTTCCGATATCCAGTTCTTGGACGCCATTCAGTTAACGCCTTACTCTACCTGTCATCACCACGCCTTGCCAGGTGTCCTGCCCAACTCCATTTGAGTTCCGCTATGCGGTTGCCAACGTCTTTAACCTTCGTACGACTTCGGATCTCGACGTTGGCAACACGGTCTATAAGCTTAATACCGAGCATGCACGCTCCATGGCTCTCTGTGCAACTCTCATCCTGTACACAGCCTCCTGCGTGAGCGTCCATGTCTCGGCACCGTAAGTCATGGTAGGCAGTACACATTGGTAGCGTGCCCAAACAAAATACTGGCGGCATTGCCACGTTGTATGGCAATGCTTATTCGCTGACCAAACTAAAAATAAAAACATAAATTATAAGTTGGTTAAATTATTGAGTATTGATCACCCGCGGCTTTGCTCGTGTGAAAGGAAAATATGATGATATGATGAAGATGAAAATAGCCAAGTCAAAAGGCGTTGATTTCAATAAAATCACTAGGATCACTTTGAAACGTCTTAGAAACTAGGTGAAGCTACGCCTGTTCCCCGCGACCAAGCCTAGAAGAATCAGCCTATAAGCTATTCCAGACTATAATCTCTGTGTCAAATTTCATCCAAATCCGTTCGGCCATTTGAGCGTGATTGAACCACAAACATCTAAACACCCATAGTACAATTCGTAATTCTGAATTCCTTTTGCACGCTTTCAGTGACCATTCATTTTTTAATAATTCATAATTCATTCACCATTAAAACAGTCCCAGATTGACCCAAAATAATAATGTTCAGAGTCATCAAAATATTAAAATAACGTAAGTATGATGAGGAATATCTATTTTGTAGTCGATCGTAGCAAACTCGTAGCAAGGAGTGCGCGTTGAAATCTTTTGTTAACGATTACATACAATTTTTTTCGACGAATTTAGTTACTTTTGTAATCTTGTATGCAGAAAATATTTTAAAACTTTAATTCCTGGAAAATTATTTGATACTAATGAAAGTTTTTCATACAAACTTCAAGGAATTCTCAAAATCCAACGGCTGAGGAATAGGCCCCTCCATTTCTACCTGTAGAGGTCGTAATAGGCATTTATGGGAAAATAACTAGGGGATGGGCAGCAGCGGCAAAGTTTTTCATATAAACTTCAAGGAATTCTCAAAATCCAAACCCTAAGAGGGGTTCTCTTAAGGTTTGAATTTTGAGAAATCCTTTCTTATAATTAAGCAAAATTTTACCCTACAGGTATCACGGTCAATCCATTTAATACTAAGTTGCTGCCATCTCTCCGGGATAAACACGGCTCTGTCGGAGTTTACGAACCGCCACCACATGCTGATGTACAACCACGACTTGGGATTCTTCAAGTTGATCCTCAGCATCGAAATCCTGCTGCTTGTGTTTGAGATACTCATCACTGTGGCGTTGCTCAATGGTTTGCATAAGGTGAGGGCGGCTATATTTTACGGTATAAATATAAATATTCCGGACATATTCACACGGTCAACTGGTCCCAAACTAGGCATAGCCTGTACTATGGGTACCAGAGACTGATATACATAATAGATATATATTTAACACCCAGACACAGAACAAACATCTGTGTTCATCACACAAATGTTTGTCCAGTGCGGGGATCGAACCCGCGACCTCTAGCGCAGAAGGCAGAGTTACTACCAACTGAGCTATGAGGCCAGTCATATGGTATGGTGGTCATATGGCCAGGTATGGTGTAGATCTGTGGCCCAAGCACAAATAATTTACAGTAATGTCACGCTTCAGCCGGCTGAAGAATAGGCCCCTCCATATCTACGTATCCGCGGATGTCGTAAGAGTCGTCTGAGGGAAAAAAGCTAGGGGATGGGCAGCAGCGTCCCTCATTTTAACAATGATAGCTCTAACTGCGCTCGTCAATCCACATGCCCAGCTTGGTGAGTGTGGGAGGCCATGTTCAGCAGTGGACGTCGTACGGCTGAAATGATGATGATGATGATGAACGTCACACTTAGAAATATATAATAGTAAAAAGACTAGATGCTATTCCAGACTATAATCTATCTTTGTACCAAATTTCATCCAAATCCGTTCGGCCGGTAAGCCGTGATTGAACCACAAACATCCAAACATCTTCACAAACTTTCGCATTTATAATATTAGTAGGATTATCAAACTTACGAGAAGTTCGACTGAAAGCTGAACAATTTTGAGTTTGATATAATTTGACCCCAAGACAGCTGAGTCTTGTATAGTGTTAATATCGCGGGTTCGATCCCCGCACTGGACAAACATTTGTGTGATGAACACAGATGCTTGTTCTGTCCTGGGTGTTAAATCTATTATCTATTATGTATATCAGTCTCTGGTACCCATAGTACAGGCTATGCCTAGTTTGGGATCAGTTGACCGTGTGAATATGTCCGGAATATTTATATTTATTTATTTATATTTATACTAATTTTATACTGGCCTCATAGCTCAGTTGGTAGTAACTCTGCCTTCTGCGCTAGAGGTCGCGGGTTCGATCCCCGCACTGGACAAACATTTGTGTGATGAACACAGATGTTTGTTCTCTGTCTGGGTGTTAAATATATATCTATTATGTATATCAGTCTCTGGTACTCATAGTACAGGCTATGCCTAGTTTGGGATCAGTTGACCGTGTGAATATATCCGGAATATTTATTATTATAGATTATAGAAATAATTTTTATTTTTCAGAAAATACAAGACCAAGTCCAGATGTTTTACGTCGGGGGCTTCGGGTTCGAAGTCTTGAGGTTGATCATCTTTGCAGTTACAATGCTGCGGTACTCACACACCATGGTCAAGCTGTACGGAGGATGGCAGTGGTTCATTTTGGCATTGGAAATTATATGTCACTGTAAGTACCTTTTATGTATGGTCCTTTTCATGAAAGCAGTTCTGCGGCAATTAAGAGGATACAAAAAACATTATAAATTGTCGAGTGGGCGGAGTGAAGAAAGTGAGAGCGCTATGTACTATAATTGAATGCGGAAAGAGATAGCAAGCGTTAGAAGGCGCTCGAAAGTAATCGACGTAAGCGACATATAAGAAAATATCGATTATCTCAAAAACTATCTATTTTTTTTAAAAGTGTCGTGGATTTAGGTTCCCAACTTTAAAAAATAAATCTATCGAGAAAACTTTTACCAATCGCGTTTCTGTTTTGGATTTACGCAAATAAAATGCTCAATTTATCTTTGTCATAAAAATCAAAACTGTGCGTTTTGCGGTTATTGAGAAAAAACAATTCAAAAATCATAAAATAATTATACCCTCACCTTAAACAATAATTTTCTTGTTTCAGTGGTGTACATGTACTTCTTATGCACAATAAGAAGTTATTATTTCATGATGAGGAGAGATGAGGAGACGATGCGGTGGAAGGTGTTCTCCAATTCTGTTGTTCAACTGAAAATTGACAAATGAGAACTAGAAGACTAACTAATCGCCCCGACTTTACAGGGTTTATTCGAACGAAAGGATTAATAAATAAAAATATATATACAAGAATGAAATTAATTATTATAACGTGATTTATACATAGGCCCCAAGCCGTGTTTGTTGCCTGATTATTCTACGCTTGGTCGCGAGGAACAGGCATAGCTTCACCTAGTTTCTAAGACGTGTCAAAGTGATCCTAGTGATTTTAGTGAAAAAAAACAGACCATCTTCCCATCTGTGCGATTTTTTTGTGATATTATAAAGATCTTATTGTTGTGTGGTTGGGCTCAAAAATGACCCGTTAGTCATTTGGCACTTTGGCAATCCGTTACTATATACATAAACAAATGAGTTGAACCTACTGCAATTTTGTTCAGGCAGTGGCGCAAGTCAAATTCGTGTTAAGTAGTACGGACACAGTACTGACAGACTAACATAAGTAGTAGTATTTAATACCTATACCATAAGTATTATTTATTACAGCATAACGAATAGTACCTACCTAAATATTTAAAATAAAGTAATTTGAAGATTTTGTTTGTTATTTTAAATTATAATAATAATCAATATATAATACCCGATTGCTATCCTATAAGCTCTAACTGCTCTCACCAACCGGCATGCCCAGCGTGGTGAGTATGGGCAAATCGCCCCACATGATAAGGAATTTGCTCTGTCTGTGGGGGAGGCCATGTTCAGCAGTGAACGTCGAACGGCTGAAATGATGATGATGAATACCCGATAGTCACGTACGGTAGGTCTGACCTCACACTAGGATTCCCTGTGTTGTGAGTATCAGAAACTACGAGTACCATGGTAGGTACCACAAAACCCAGAACCGGAACAAATATTTGCAAATCATGCAAAATTTGTCCATCAGTGGGTGTAGAACACGCACCCCTTCCGTCTTCGACGAGCTCGAGCTACGCCACCGAAGTCATCAATAAAGGTTGATAAAAACAGTAAGTTAGTTTTTTTTTAAACAAAACAAACGATTGATCTTCTAGTGCCTACCACTAGGCACATAGCAATCTCATGAAGCGTCTTCCATGGATTTTTCTCTTCGAAAAATGTATGTGCTCAAAACTTGAGAGGGAGACTTGAAACATGACTATAAATAATAAAAATAAGGCTTCCTAGTCAGTTTTGAGTTTGACATTGAGGGGTATGCCGCATATAGCTAGAGCTATATCGCTCAAATGTAAAAAAAAAGTTAAGAATTTCATCATCATCATCATCAGCATCAGCTGGACATAGGCCTCCCCCAAAGAGTTCCACGAGCCTTCTCATCCACCGACTTCCCGGTACCTTCACAATGTCGTCGGTCCATCGGGTGGCGTTCATGTCGAACTTTAAACCGACTTTATTCAATAGTCGTAAGAAATTCCGAAACGAATTCCGAGGGCCAGCACAGATATCCAAGAAATTGAGGAGAGTTGGTTTTTCCTAAACGATTTTCCTGTCAAGGCTACTCTTTTTTTTTTTTTAATTTATCTACTTTAATTTGCTGCTTCTGCTACTGGTCGGAGCCAGATGACATAATGTACGCAGTTTTTACTAGAATTTATGTGGAGTAATTTTTTTTTTTAAGTTTTCCCCTTTCGGGATGGCTATTGCATCTAAGCCTTACCGCCAAGTCTTACGTGTATTTTATCTTGTTTAATTTGTTTATCTTCCTTAATTTTCTAACGTTAGTCATGGTCAAGTCACCGTTTAGTCAAGTCAAGTTCAGTTTTAGTAAGATATGATGGTGGCTATTTTACTAAAACCTCGAGGGACCTCTAGGCGCCAACTCGAAAAATGACGATAAATGCAATCATTCTATTTCACTTCACTTGTGCGGTTTACTCAAACAATATTACGCAAAACACCACCATAATCACACAATATTATTCAATTTAACACTAGTTTTGTAAAATAAATTGAGAACACAACATAACTTCGCAAGTTCCCGCCAAAAAGTCCTTATGTGGAGTCAAGCTTAGAGTTAATTTATTTTTAACACAAAAACGTGCAATGCCGGAAGTTTATTCCATTCAATGTCAGACACAAAAGACTAGCTACATAAATAGAATAAGCAATAGTGTTTTATTATATCTAAATAACTATGTATGCTATGGAGCTTTACAAAGTGATTAATTATATGTATACCATCCCGAAATGGGCCTAATCTAAGTATAGGGAAAAAAAAGGGAAAAATCTAAATTTAATTTAGTTTTTTTTCCTCATAATTACATAATCGGTTTGGTATTTTAATCATAATTATAACTAATTATTAAAGGTAGGTACGAGAAGTTCGGCATCATGATTGCTACCTAAAACATCTGAATATATCTGAATATAATAAACTTTATAATATTTGATTTTACCTACTCAATGATAATTTTGAATTTCAAAAAGACGTAAAACAAACGCTGTTGCCAATTGGGTAATAAGTCCCTTTAGGGATATCAGACATAATATTATACACCTTGTATGTTATGACAATGCCAGAGACATGGAATATGATATAGTTCTTTATTAGAGTTAAATACAGCTATGTAGCTATCTATACCTTTAGTTATCGTAGGTAGATGATTGAAATACCCAGTGATATTTTATGCGGGACCATAATACCGCCAAGGTCACATTTGGCCTCCAAACTGGTTTTCAAATGTCATAACAGATTTACGTTATTTTGTTTTATTTGTCTGTAGTTCTTGCCGACTACAATATAGGTTTTTGATCTTTTGATTCGTTATTGATCTATATATTTTTAAACGAAGTCTGTAGATTTGACTGACTCATAGCTCAGTTGGTAGTAACTCTGCCTTTTGCGCTAGACGTTGCGAGTTCGATTCCCGCACTGGACAAACATTTGTGTGATTAACACAGATGTTTGTTCTGTGTCTGGGTGTTAAATATATATCTATTATATTTATCAGTCTCTGGTACCCATAGTAATGGCTAAGCCTAGTTTGGGATCAGTTGACTGTGTGTGATATTATTATGTCCGGAATAAATATTTTATTATTATTATTTGTCTATGGAAGTCCGTACTTAGTTACCTATTTTTATTATTAACCTACTTCAAAAAGGAGGATTGTTGACTTTTTGCTAATAATCATGTTTTATATTAATTGACTGTTCATTTAGTCAATTTAAGTTATTAGGTACTATTATTATAATTTTTTGCATGCCATCTCTCTCAATTTGCATATCGTCGCCGGTCAAGCATGTTGAACCACCTACAAATTTTGTCATCCACTGCACACATGTTTAAGCATATAAATTATCGTTACCTTTATCTTATCTTTATCTTCATGCTTCTATTTAATGCCAAGTTAGTGAATATTTTTTTATTTTTTAATAAATGTCTGTCTATTTCTTTAAATCTCCCTATGTAAAGCTTCGCTGCGTATTCTGGAAATTTATTAGAGAATCTTACAAATTTGCAATAAAAACGAATAGGTTGGTAATAAAATTATGAAGTTCACTGAAATAGATTTTTTGAATTTTATAGTGTTTGTCACATAGTACGGACACAAAACGCGAGCGAGGTCGCGGATGGCAGATCTTCTTCTTCTTTAAATTAATAACCACATGAAGAGGAAGTCTGAAGATAATAAACGAATTATTATGTACACACCTAATTTAAGTTTTATTTAAATGATTCACTATGATAGTTTTAGTGCCTCATAAGTGATGACATAATATGACACTGAGACTAAATACTTGATCGCTAACTATTGGCCTCATACAGATGCTCAAATTCGCGCAATAGGCCATGAAGAGAGCTATGCTCGGAGTTTTCCGTGATAAAGATCGAAATAAGGAAATCCGTAGAAGCTCAATATACCTACCTACTCATAGCTCGCAGAACCGACAACCATTGGAGAAAATTTCCTACGAGATAAATTTCGAAACGAGGAAATCCGTAGGAGCAAAATATACTCGTTGCTCCCAGAAACGACAATTGTTTGGATCATCATCATCATCATCATCGGCCTGTAGAAGTCCACTGCTGGACATAGGCCTCCCCCAAAGAGTTCCATGACGAACGGTCTTGAGCCTTCTTCATCCACCGACTTCCCGTAACCTTCACAATGTCGTCGGTCCATCGGGTGGGGGGCCTTCCAACACTGCGTCGCCCGGTTCGTGGTCGCCATTCGAGAACCTTTACTCCCCAACGGTTGTCGATTCTGCGAGGTATATGGCCTGCCCACTGCCACTTCAACTTGCTAATTCTGAGAGCTATGTCGGTGACCTTCGTTCTTCTACGGATTTCCTCATTTCGGATCTTATCACGTAGTGAAACTCCAAGCATAGCTCTCTCCATAGCCCGTTGCGCGACTTTGAGCTTGTATATGAGGCCTATAGTTAACGACCAAGTTTCAGTGCCATAAGTCATCACTGGCAACACGCACTGATTGTAGACTTTCGTCTTGAGGCTCTGCGGTATCTGCGACGAGAAGATATGACGAAGTTTCCCAAACGCTGCCCATCCGAGTTGGATTCGTCGGTTGACCTCTTTGTCGAAGTTGGACCTACCTAGTTGAATCGTCTGACCCAAATAGACATAGTGGATAAAACATATTGACATATTGTTTGGATAAAAGATTCGAAATGCGACACACAGGTCGGCGCAGTGAAGGAAGGCCCGCATTCGATGACATTTCAAGGTTGCGGGGTGTCAGTGGATGGAGAAGGTTCAAAACTAATCGGTGGCGCTCTCTTCGGTGAGGTCTATGTCCACCGGTGGACTAATTCCGGCGATGATGACTCTTTGCAAAGTATGCGAGGAGTAACTTGGAAGATAAAGTGAGGATCAGTGTAATAAGACAGCGTTGTAAAGTGAAAGAAGATGTAGTGATGAGGATTGAGAAAGGTATACTGAAATGGTTTGGTCGTTTAGAGAGGATGAACGAAAGAAGATTGACGAAACAGGTGTATAAGGTGAGTGTGAATGGAACCGTCGGAAGAGGAAGACCTAGGCGTACGTTTAGTGACCAAATCGGTGACGTTTTGGACAAGAGCCAGGTCAAGAGTAGGTACCCTAAACCGACGAGCATGTATGAGGAATGTGATGAGAGTGAATGAAGTAAAAGAGGTATGTCAGGATCGTAGCAAGTGGAAAGCCGTGGTCTCTGCCTACCCCTCTGGGAAAAAGGCGTGATTTTATGTATATATGTACATATGCTGATGATGTTGATGATTAGAAATTCCTATAAAAATATTCTATTTTAGTCCGACATGGGGTGCGGCGCTAAGTATCTAGTTACGACAAGCAACTTGCTCTGAATCGATAGCCGCCGAGAAGGTAAACAAAATATTGAGTTCAAATACCTGACGCTTACGCACTATATCTACACACTCTGTTTTGTTTTCCCGACGCGACGTATCCATTTTAATTATAACTCCTTATCAGTTCTTGGCCGTGGTGGCCCCGGCTGAAGAATAGGTCCCCCCATACCTACCCATCCGCGGATGTCGTAAGAGGCGACTAAGGGAAAAAGCTAGGAGATGGGCAATAGTGTCCCTCATTTTAACAACGATAACTCTAACTGCGCTCGCCAACCCGCATGCCCAGCGTGGTGAGTATGGGCAAATCCCCCCACATGATAAGGAATTCGCTCTGTCTGTGGGGGAGGCCATGTTCAGCAGTGGACGTCGTACGGCTGAAATGATGATAATGATGATGATCAGTTCTTTATTGAAGAAATATTACGGCGAAATATACGGCGCGGGCGCGCGTCGCGTTAGCGTCGCACTCTCCTCTTAACACTTAGGAAACTAGTTAGGAAAAACTTATGAACGCAGTTAAAATTCGTTTGCGTGTTATTGCGCCTTATGGGTAGTCTATTGATATTCCCTATAAAAGTTTACTATTTACACGGGAATCGACGAAGTAGGTACGTCTTCGGAATTATTGTTACCTTGCTAAAAGTTACTCAAACTCTAAAAAGAGATAATCAAGTCATAATACCTAGTACTCATAATAGTAATATAATGATAATAATTATTTTGTGTCAATTTGTACATCATTTTCTACTAAAAGTATCACACATATAATCCACAAATAATCAAAAATGTCAAATATCAATTTTTTCATTATCAAAATATGAAAAATAAGTCAAAGTCAAAGTCAAAGTCAAAAGGCATTTATTTCAATACAATCACTAGGATCACTTTGAAGGACTCACGTCACGACTGTGCGTGTAGGACTCACGTCAGGCTTTCCTACCATTACGTGGGGTCGAAAAATCGGATCGGTTTCGTTTTGTCATCATATCAATATGCCTAAAGTAGCCAGTAGGTAATTCAATGCGTGATGACTTATTCGCGTTCAGAATATTGTTCATAGGTGCCAAATGAGATGTTTCGATGTGCCTCTGAATTACTTAGAAACGATAAGGCTTAAATTAAACAAATGTTTGGTAGGTAACTATACTTAAATTTCATTGTAGGTACGCAGGTAAGCACTCTGGAGTCCACGAGCGATTCCTAGAATGCATTACTTATATTTATTTTGCGAAGTCGACCTAACTGATAACTGGCAAACTAATCTACGAAGCATTAAAAATAACTTTATGAACAAATTCGATAGCAATAGCAAAATAATTTTGTTTCTAAAAAAAATTAAGTTTTTTTTTTTCTACAACTGATGTGGCCAACATGCATAAGGCCCACCTGTTGGTAAGCAGTTACGAGCGGACTTTTTGGCGGGAACTTGAGAAAGTGATGTTGTGCTCTCAATTTATTTTACAAAACTAGTGTTAAATTGAATAATATTATGAGATTATGGTGGTGTTTTGCGTGATATTGTTTGAGTAAACCGCACGAGTGAAGTGAAATGAAATGATTGCGTGTATCGTCATTTTTCGAGTTGGCGCATAGAGGTCCCATATGGTTTTAGTAAAATAGCCACCATCATATCTTACTAAAACTGAATTTGACTTGACTTGAGGGTGACTTGACCTTGACTAAAAAGTGAAATGAAGAAGAAAGATAAAAATAACTACGAAGAAATATAAACGTAAGACTTGGCGGTAAGGCCTAGATGCCATAGCCAGCCCAAAAGGGAAAAAAGTTCAAAAAAAAAAAGCAGTTACAAGCGCTATGAGCGCTTGCAATACCAGAGGCATCACGCACGCGTTGCCGACCCCGAACTCCCTCCCCCCTAAAGAGCTCTGGCAACCTTACTCAACGCAGTAACACAACACTATTTGAAAAAAAACTTGTTTTCTACTTGTAATCGTAGAAAACAGAGTTCATTCCTAGAAATAATTATCGTTATTATTATTATTATTTTTCTATTATTGTGATAGATAATGTCCTTTGGTAAGAAATAAATTTATGCACTTAGCCAAGTTTATAATACTTCGTATTTCTCTTAGAATATAATATACTAATATTTATAACATTATGATTTATATTTTTCTCTCTTCTGTGCACTGCACTATCTTCACATCTTATGTGCGCAAAACACAAAGGTTATCTGGAAGATACTGCTTTTTTGCATTAATTTTGCCCTGGTAATGTTTCTATAGGTTGCGGGAAGTCGGTGGATGGAAAAGGCTCAAGACCGTTCGTCGTTGAAATCTTTGGGGGAGGCCTATCTCCAGCAGTGGACTTCTACAGGCTGATGATGATGATGATGATGAATGATTTTATGTGCATTAAAGTATTTATCTATCTTCAATTTAAATTAAGAATCAACTGTATTTTTAAGCGCGAGTGGAATTTTGAAATATATTTCGAAAAAGATTCAAAGATAGCTTTATCTTTGAAAATCATATCATATCTCGTCTGAGGATACCAGGGCTGTATACCATGCGTACATAATCAACGATTTCGCGGTTGATTTCTTTGTTATGACATAGACGAGCTCGACTTGCAGACCATGCAGACATTTATCCCGCAGCGGGAATCGAACCCGCACCCCTTGCGTCTCAGACAAGCACTCGCCCGCTACGCCACCGCGGTCGTCAGAATGATGTATAATTGTAGGTTTCATGCTCTACGAAGTCGTTTATTTAGGAGGAGTACTACCTCCTACGAGAAAATCTCGCTGTGCACTAGCGAGATTTTCTCGTTCTAAATTGGAGCAGCCCGCCTGGGAAGGTACCTCCGCCTTACAGAAGATCGCAGCCAAATAACATTATTTGTTTCAAATAGTGTTGTGTTCCTGCGGTGAGTAAGGTTGCCAGAGCTCTTTAGGGGGGGGAGGGGTTCGGCAGGCAACGCATTAGCAATGCTCCAGGTGTTGCTAATGTCAATACGCGACGGTAACCACTTACCATCAGGAGGGCCGTAAGCCTGTTTGCCTCCGTATAACATAAAAAAAAAAAAAAAAATACATTCTTAATTCCATAGCATTTTTTGAAAGAGAAATGCAGATCTAATGATTGAGCCACACAAATCACTAATCAAAGCGAGCACTTTCATTTGACTGATTGGCAAGTAGCAAACTCGCTTTTTTTTTTTTTTACACATTTGAGTTGGAAAACAAGCATATGGCCCACCTGTTGGTAAGCGGTTACCGTATCCTATGAGCGATTGCAATACCAGAGGCATCACGCACGCGTTGCCGACCCCCAACCCCCCCACCCCTAAAGAGCTCTGGCAACCTTACTCATCGCAGGAACACAACACTATTTGAAACAAATAATGTTATTTGGCTGCGATCTTCTGTAAGGCGGAGGTACCTCCCCAGGCGGGCTGCTCTAATTCAGAACGAGAAAATATCGCTGCGCCCTACCTCCTCCTCGCTTCGCACGTGACGCCATTGCTTTGTAGATTTTTTCAGCTCTCCCTTTTTTTTATCTCACCAGTGATTTGACCAGTTCACCTCTTGCGAAGATAACTTCGGTGAACTGGTGAACTCACGTAATATTTTTATAGATAAGCCAAGACAAAATGCCTACACAAAATAGTAGTATCTTCTACCCACAGGACCACCAATCACCATACCTCAACCTGGTAACTGACCTAATACAAGGTGACCAAGAAAGAATCAGTGACACGACAAAGCAAAAGCATGTTAGATGTGATGACTTCAATTGTGTGATATTTAAAAGTATATGCCGAATATAAAGATCCGCAAAAAATCCAGAGTAAAAGATTTGATTCAAAACTGCATGCTGACCGTTGGCAGATAGTTTTCCGGCATCAAGGGCCACTGGCTTTAAATACACCAGCCTGTCGCACAGTTGGTCACTCAATGATGTTTTTATTTTTTATTTGTTTTATCGTTTATAATTTTGTCATTTTTTTTTATTCCGGACATATCATACACGTCCATCTGATACTACTAGGCATACGGTCAAACTAGGCATAGCCTGTACTATGGGCACCAGAGACAACACACACAATAGATAAATATTTAACACCCAGACACAGAACAAACATCTGTGTTCATCACACAAATGTTTGTCCAGTGCGGGAATCGAACCCACGACCTCTAGCGCAGAAGGTAGAGTTACTACCAACTGAGCTAAGTTAAGTCAAAATTAAGTTTTTTATATTATTACTTTTTTACTAACATGTCTGATAAATTAAATAAATTTAATTGAATTGAAACTGAAAACGGTTTTTCAGTTAAAGAAATGCAGAACTAACAACTCCAAAAGCAGGGAAGCGACCTGTCAAAATCACAGCGAGCGAAACGAGCTCTTTTATTCCACAGATTCGCTATTTTTATGCACTTTCTGTAAGTATTAATTTAGACCAAAATCAATAACTTTGTAAAGTTTCCTAAAGAGCCGTCTAATAAAAAAAAATTATATATTCCAGACATATTCACACGGTCAACTGATCCCAAACTAGGCATAGCCTGTACTATGGGTACCAGAGACTGAGATACATAATAGATATATATTTAACACCCAGACACAGAACAAACATCTGTGTTAGTCACAAATGTTTGTCCAGTGCGGGAATCGAACCCGCGACCTCTAGCGCAGAAGGCAGAGTTACTACCAACTGAGCTATGAGGTCAGTGAGGTAGTTTCAGATATTAGCCTGGACACATAAACAGACGGACAGTCTACCATTTATTGTTGCAATAAATTTTATTTATGGTCTCTGAACACGTTTTTGAAGAAAAAACATATACTTTTACCAATCTACAGAATTTTTGGATTTACTGTTTTTATTATTATGTTTTATTATGATATTTTACACATGGATAATCGCCTATACTCGCCCAACTCGGCCGATCGTGAAAAAGGGGCCATAAAACTCGTTTCAACATTTGTTTGTATCGGGTAGGCCGACCAGTGACGACGCCACCGCCCGCCGCCCAGTCTTCAGCGGTGAGGAGTTAAGGACGCTTGTGTATTCAGTTCAGAAAAAAACGTAAGGCGCACTTTTTTCCCCAACCATTATTTTCATCTAGACTACCTGTAAGTACCATACTACCCATAGTTATTTTTATTTTAACATATTTTTTGGGGATTTTTATAATGTCCTTGGAATGACGTCATGATTGTATGTCTGAGAATGCGTGTGTTAAATTCAAGGTTCTTGAATCGAATTTTGGGAGGCACTTAGTAGATCAAACGCAGGCGGGCCAATCCCAAAAAAACAATGTTGATGTCGGTCTGGAGAAATAACTCGGACCCTTAATTTCTCTGCGTTTTTTATTATTGGGTAGTTTCGACATTAAGCTACCTAGTACAGTATCATTCTTACTACATTTTGAATGTATGCAAAAAATATTGAAAGTCTAAAAAGTTGCCCTGATTTCAGATGTGGGTAGATTTATAACTTTTTCTAAGAAAACATTTTGATAATTTCTCATTATTATTTACTAGCTTCCGCCCACGGCTTCACTCGCGAGTACCTACGAGGATAAAAAGCCTATGTGCTATCCAGATAAATATAATATATAGACTATAATCTGTCTCTGGGCTGAATTTCAGCTAGATCCGTTCAGCCGTTCTGGCGTGATTGGTTATCAAATATCCCATCCATCCAAACTTTCGCATTTATAATACTTATAGATGGGATATGGCAATTTTTTTTCTAAAATGAAACGTTCTTTTGAAAAATCGTGTTTAAGGTGTGTACAGTACGGCCGGCGGATCTAGACCGGTCTGAAGTTGCGCTTGCGTTGCGCATCCCGCGTCTTACCACCTATTCGACCCTAAAAGTGACAACTGCGCAGCGTTGCGAACGAACTTAACGCCGGTCTAGATCCGCCGGCCGTACTGTAAGTACTCTTACTTTCTGTTCGAACATAAACTTGTGTCCGGGATTTTCGTTGATCCTTCTGGAGCTACATGAAATCGTGCTCGCTTTAACGCCTCGCTATAATGGTCAAGACTTCGTCTAGACGTAGAAGACACGCGTTTAAATGTAATGCCTTCAATATAAAGTGATAAATGCACTTTATTTACAGAAAGAAGGTAGGTATTTATTGTAGTAGTATTATAATGTATGTATGTTTATCTTCATTTTTAGGTGTTTTAATAGGTAATAGTATTTTTGTAATTAATGTTATTTACTATTAACCATATTTGTTTAGGTACATGAACCTCCCTCTATAATCACTTCTCTCTAGCCTCAAAGGTTTGCTGGAAGAAAACTCTTTTTAGGGTTAAGCTCGCCTTTGTACATACCTTTCTTTTTATTGCTGTAATCTGTGTTTTCTTGTGTACAATAAAGAATAAAGAATAATGAATAAAGAAAGAAACTTAAAACTAATACAAGTTAATATTTACAAAATACACAAGAAACAATTGAACCATCTAAAGACCGCTACAAACGATCTATAGATAGCTCAACTGATCCAGATCACTACCAGTCGGAAGCGTCCCCAAGACGCTGGCGGAATTGCCACGCTGGATGGCAATGCTAATTCGCTGGGCCAAATAAAAGCCAGCTCTCTGGTCACGCGTCGCTTTGATCAGACGTCCTGATATCTTTTTGATAAATTATCTCTATTCTATCCTAATTTGCGTTTTATCAGTGATCACTTATTTGTTTTTATTCTGTGCCGTGATGCCGTCTGTCAGGCCCCTCCATATATACCTACACGTGGCGACTATGACTTACGATTATTTATATATTTACTATCCAATTGACAATAAAGTTTTTTACAAAGATATAACAAAAATAAACTTTATATCTCATTTAACAAATGTATCAGAAAAATCTTCGTCAAGATATATTGACGTATATTGTATTTTGACTGGCCTCATAGCTCAGTTAGTAGTAACTCTGCCTTCTGCGCTACAGGTCGCGGGTTCGATCCCTGCACTGGACAAACATTTATGTGATAAACACAGATGTTTGTTCTGTGTCTGGATGCTAAATATTTATCTATAATATTATAAATATCAGTCTCTGGTACCCATAGTACAGGCTATGCCTAGTTTGGGATCAGTTGACCGTGTGAATATGTCCGGAATATTTATATATTTTTTTTTTTATTTATTTGGGTGTACTTGTAAAGGCTGATCATCGTCATCATTTCAGCCGTACGACGTCCACTGCTGAACATGGGCTCCCCCACAGACAAAGCGAATTTCTTATCATGTGGGGGGGCTTTGCCCATACTCACCACTCTGGGCATGCGGGTTGGTGAGCGCAGTTAGAGCTATCGTTGTTAAAATAGGAGACGCTGCTGCCCATACCCTAGCTTTTTTCCCCTAGTAGCCTCTTACGGCATCCGCGGATAGATAAATATGGAGGGGCATATTCTTCAGCCGGGGCCACCACGGCCAATAGGCTGATAATGATGATTAATATATTTTTTAATAAATTATTAATTACTAGCTGGTGCCCGCGACTTCGACTGCGCAGAATTATTATTTCGAGGAGCTAGTAGTCATATTTTGGACAATTCACACGATATCTTTATAAATTGTAGCCTATGTTTATGCTATATTATTGTGAAGTTTCATTAAAATCCTTAGTAGTTTTTACGTGAAAGAGTAACAAACATCCATCCATCCATACAAACTTACAAACTTTCGCGTTTATAATATTAGTAGGATGTCGTTTATTTGTTTATTGGTAATCAACAGCGTTTACTTAAATCTAGGCAAATACAAACTTGTAATTGTTATAAGGCCAATAAAAGATTACCCCAATATTGTAAGTAAGGTTGTAAGTTATTGAGGCAGGAGAAGTTGGTACAACCAGTGAGCTGAATAACTAAGTAGCAGTAGGTCTAGGAATCTTATATATAGAAGGTGTAGTTCATTTTAGGCCCAGAAAATTGCCTATAATCCTTCTTCCTCTCCGATCAGTAATGTTTACACGGCATTCGTTATCGGTATAACATTACAGATTCGTTTGCTAGAGTTACTAGCTCCCTGTGGTGGCCCCGGCTGAAGAATAGGCTCCATATCTACCTATCCGCGGATGTCGTAAGAGGCGACAAAGGGGAAAAAGCTAGGGAATGGGCAGTAGCGTCCCTCATTTTAACGATAGCTCTAACTGCACTCGCCAACCCGCATGCCCAGCGTGGTGAGTATGGGCATATCCCCCCACATGATAAGGAGTTTGCTCTGTCTGTGGGGGAGGCCATGTTCAGCAGTGGACGTCGAACGGCTGAAATGATGAAACTGGCGGTTATACGGTTCCATTAGTCCAGCTCCCACGAACACAATTAAAGAACCACATAAAAATTCTCACCATGATGTCATCAGTGACCAAATGGGTATTGAGGTCAACTTGCGAGCTCATTCTGTAGGGATAAACTATATATACTGTTAAGACGCGCTTAGATCGGTGAAGGAAAACATCGTGAGGAAACCAGTTAATATTCCTATAGCGGCGATGTACTTTTTTTATTTTTTACTAGCTGGTGCCCGCGACTTCGTCTGCGCAGGATTAGTATTTCGAGTAGCTAGTAGTCATATTTTGGACAATTCACACAATATCTTTATAAATTGTAGCCTATGTAATATTCTGATGTAAAAGCTATATTATTGTGAAGTTTCATTAAAATCCATTCAGTAGTTTTTACGTGAAAGAGTAACAAACATCCATCCATCCATACATACGAACTTTCGCGTTTATAATGTGAGTAGGTTTAGCACGCCGTTTGAACAAGGTTTTTTTTGAGTTTCATTGTCAGTGGTTGGCGTCAGCTTGTCAGTGTGTTGACCTTGTTAATCGGGAATTCCCATGTCGCATGACTCCCGTGTATGTTTGATACACAGGATGTGCGCACTTTATCTCAAAAAGGATGTTCCCGGGGCGTACACTCTATTGTCGCAAATATTTTATTTTTATACGCGATCAGTACCAGCCAGGCTATTGCGTAAGCAAAATGGTAATGAAGACCGCAATTATGAGGATGATTTTATCAATTTTAGCGACATCTAAAGTTATTCAAACATGAAAAGGAAGAAGCTAAGGTCTTGAAGTTTTCCCTTGTCAAGTTTGGAATGTTTTGAATCTTGCTAAGATTGTTAAAATTACCCTCAAAGTTACCATCTTCATTTCCATTACGCTTACACAATTGCACCACTGGATAGTAAAAAAAAGTGTTTAGTACAGTGTTAAAAGTAATTCGGTGAAAATTGCCTGTTCATTGCCTATAATATGGTACCTAGCGTAGGTATAATGATTAGTAAAAGCTGTTAACATTTTCAATATTGATTGTAACCAGCTTCAAGTATTTCAAGTTTTTTATTTTGAATTTGATATTTGAGGGCGTTGGTGGCAATGGTATCTCAAAGATATCGCAAGCACCTCAAAGCTCAAAATCGACTTTATTCAGTTGCCGTTGATCATTCTGAAACGGATTTAAGGTGACATATCGCATGCCGTTTGAACACGACTTCACGCTTATGATACGATAGCGAATCACGTATGACACGACCTTAGGATCGAAAGTCACAGTACCTCCCATTAAGCAAACTAAAAATCTAAAAATCCTTATAAATGCGAAAGTTTGTGAGGATGTTTGGATGTTTGTGGTCCAATTAATTAATGTAGATAGTGCAACTAATATAAATATAGCTCATAATCTTGACTGTTTTTAACTATGACTCTTATCTTATATAATCGTATCTTAATTTGTAATAATAACGACATTGTTTTTTAATTTTAAAATTTTGGTATTTTTTTTTAATTATTGTAATCCTACTATACTAAATAAAACATTCGCATGCTTACACAAGCAAAAACATGTGCGCCCGCTTACTGCCTAAGAACAGCGATTATATTAAACTACCATGTAAATAAATAAAATAAACTGATTTCATTTCATTTCATTTCAATCACGCCCAAACGGCCGAACGGATTCGGTTGAAATTTGGCAGAGAGATAGATTATATTCTGGAATAGCATATAGGTTACTTTTTATCTTCATAGCTGCCACGCGAAGCCACAGGCGGAAGTTAGTAGCTTGTAAATAAATAATAATGATAATTCCACCCACTGTTGTGACAATGCTTACATTTTCCCCTCGGTTCATAGAAACAAAAAAAAAAAAAAAAACTGGGCATATCACACACGATCAACTGATCCCAAACTAGGCATAGCCTGTACTATGGGTACCAGAGACTGATATACATAATAGATATATATTAAACACCAAGACACAGAACAAACATCTGTGTTAGTCACAAATGTTTGTCCAGTGCAGGAATCGAACCCGCGACCTCTAGCGCAGAAGGCAGAGTTACTACCAACTGAGCTATGAGGCCAGTCAAAGTTATTCAGGTCAACATTAACTGCTCTTGCTTATTGACAAGGTAAAGGGAGTGCTGTTTTTATGTGCCCATGTAGGTCAGCAGGGGCCCAATTCTACTATTTATTTATTTATTTATTCATCGTCAGCCGATGAAGTCCACTGCTGAACATAGGCCTCCCCCAAAGAGTTCCATGACGAAGAGTCTTGAGCCTTTTCCATCCACTGACTTCCCGCAACCTTAACAATGTCGTCGGTCCATCCATGTGGGGGGCCTTCCAACACTGCGTCGTCCGGTTCGTGGTCGCCACTCGAGAACCTTTGTTCCCCAACGGTTGTCGGCTCTGCGAGTATTTATTTATTTCACACTTAGAAAGCCCATATGGCAAGCAACTCGCACAAACTTCGGAAAAAACGATAATTTTCGAAAGCGCACAGCTTTATAATAAACTACCCTCCAGTTTTAAAGGTCATGTAACGTGTTTAAAAATAAATTAGCACAAAATATCACATTAAGATTGTTTAAAAATTAAAAGAAATTAAAAAATTGTTGAATGAGCAATACCAACCTAACTGAACTTACATAAACAAGAACGACCTACATATACCTCGTAGATTATTTAAAAGAAATGCTGTTCTCATGTAAGTGGCATAATATTTTTTTTATTTTTTCCTTTTTCTTTCTTTTCTTTTCTTCTTTTTTTCCAATGTGAATTGTACAACAATATATTCTTTTAATTCTTTTACATGGTTTTATTTAACTAAAAACCCATCAAGAATAAATTCGTAAAACCTATATTGGCTTGTCTAAAGCGCGTACAGGATCTCCTTAGTAAGTAGGTATACCTACGCTTACGCTAATAGTAGGTATGTTCATAAAACTTAACTAAGAATAGAATTGAACTTGACTAAAGTAGGTAAATTTAGGTACATAATTTGTGAAACTAATACTAATACATAATTTGTGAATTTAATACAAAAATTAAGAGATAATTATGAGGTATAAACGTTGACTGGCAAGAACCAGGGTCCGGCACCCACTCTTATCAGTTGCTATCATGGCTTCAAAATGACAATGGTTCATCGGCAAAATGGCCACTTTTGACGCTTTGGTATTCTGTTATCAACTTATCACAGTCGTATATCAATGGCAGTCATTGTGAAACCAATGAACCAATGAAATCAAAGAAACGAAGGTGGCGACAATCGTAACTGAATGATAATGGTGCGATCATTAGCATGCGATTATCATTTTCCAGTCATTGAATTAGTTGAATTGGGGGCCAGATATTGTGTCCATGAAACGATTTGTTTATCAACCGACTTCAATAAACGGAGGTTCGGAATTCAAAGTTTCAAAGTTTATTTATTGTTACAAAAGCTGAATGAACAAAAAAGTTACATGTTATTATTAGATAAAATCCTGTAAGTAGGAAGGTACCTTGACTGTTACAAAAATAAATGGGTTATACATAGACAGGCCTCATAGCTCAGTTGGTAGTAGCCTTCTGCGCTATAGGTCGTGGGTTCGATTCCCGCACTGGACAAACATTTGTGTGTTAAATACTGATGTTTGTTCTGTGTCTGGGTGTTAAATATTTATCTTATATGTATATCAGTCTCCGGTACCCATAGTACAGGTAATGCCTAGTTTGGGATCAGTTGACCACGTGTCCAGATTTTTTTTATTTTATTTTTTTAATTATAATATGCAAGAACACTAACTCCCACCCTAGGAATATCCTGTGTTGCGGGTAGTTAGAATACGGCGGTATTTTATATATAGACCGTATGTTACGAAATATCTCCGCCAATTGTTTACCGATTTTAATGACTAGGAACTGGGATCTCGGTATGAACGAAGATCTTTCATAAGACACCCCACTTAAGTAATTTGTATTGCCAGTTTGTTTTGTTTGACCCAATAATCTTAAGTAATTTATCTCATACTAGCTGTTACCTTCGTTCGCATGGAAACAGATAACATTTAAGTTTTTCCATATAAACCGTGCATTTTTTCGTGATAGTACCTACCTACCGATTCGCATGGAATGTAGTTACTAGGTACATTCCATGCGAATCAGATGACAGTTTGATGCACTCCATAATATTTTTATTCAACAAAGTTTAGTTGTTTCATACAGATTTAATTCAAAATTCCTCAAACCTGAGGACGGTTTTTGCTATGATCTTAAAACGTAAAATACTATAACTTTATAATTCAAGGCGATAAAAACATTTTTAAAAATACCAACCAATTCATATTTTTCTCATCACTTCAGCTGTCGAATATAACAGTATCTATGTACGACCATTGTCGATGTATACCTACATACAGCCGACAGAAATAAATACCACTACGAAATAAAATTATGGGAGCGGGCGCGCCGCTTCTGCGTAGGGTTGTCAAAATATGAAGCTAAACCTAAGTACTATAATACTATAATATTTTTAACGTTGGGAGATTTTGGAAACGAGTTGTGCTTGGTACCAGTGCGGCGAAAGGCCATAGTAACGTACCCTAAAAACGTGATTTGTGTCAGTTGCTTTTGATATAAAAATGGATCAAAGATTACCTAAAATCTATGTTTACGACTCTGCCAAGAAATCAGGGCTTGATATTTTTTTTTACTCCTCTGAAACTGACTATTTATAAAAGCTGATTATTTGTACAGAAATTGATTTCATATTTGTAAGTATATTTTGAAATTCGCAGTCAAAATTCCCCTCATGACTATTATAGATGCGGGCCTATGAATATGTAAGTAGGTTTGTTAGTCTGTAAGGTACGTATATTAATGTAGGTGATTGGCATTTTTATAAGTTGTGCGTATGTCACGTACCTATCTTTAAATTAGGTAGGTATCATTATTATCACTATTATTTACCGACACCCATCCGGTTACACAACCCGCAGTGTCAGATAACCGACTCCTATTAAGTACTAGCTTGCTCCAGCAGCTTCTCTCGCGTTGAATCTAGCTAGCTAAAAAGTACCTATACGTTATACTAGGAAAAGTACTCCATCTATTACAAGTTTCATCGAAATCCGTTCAGCCGTTACAGCGTGATTGTACCTCAATCATCCAAACATCGTCACAAACTTTCGCATTTATAATAGTATTAAGATTAGTAGGAAGTAGGATTAGGATTTACCGAGGTCCCTAAATCCTATCCTACTACCTAGCTAAGTTTAGCGGGCGGCTGAGGCGGTAGGGGTGCAGGTTCTGTCTCCGAAGCGGGACAAATGCACTCCGGCACTCGTAGTATAATCTAGCACAGTCAGCGTCGGACTGGCCGTATAGTCGAGGTGGCGTTTTCCAGCCGGGCCCCACACGGGCCTCGTTTGCCGCAAGACAGGCGGTAGGTAGGATAGGGGATCCATGCAGGCTAGGTCCCAGCTCTTGCGACCTAAATGTTAACTAGATCAGTTAGTCCGTTCATGGAATTACAGAGAATTTCTTTTCGAAAATTGTTGAACCTGAGCATGCCTGTTCCCTTTGTTTTTTATATTTCATTATTTTCCGATTGGTAAGTCTTTATGAGAAAGAAAATTAAAATGAATACAAGTAAATATTAACAAACGACACAAGAAACAGTTGATCTATCTAAAGACCGTTGTAAACGATCTATAGATAGCTCATGATCCAGATTACTACCAGTCGGAAGCGTCCCCATGACGCTGGCGGAATCGCCACGCAGGATGGCAATGCTAATCCGTTGGGTTTAATAGGAGCCCGGGTCACGCGTCGCTTTGATCAGACGCCCTCATATTGTTTTTTCCGATAGTATCACATCTACCAATATCCAGTCTCGGGCCCCGGGCTTACCACCCGGGCCGTTCCAGTAGAAGATAGATAAGAATTTCAGTGTCTATTTATGTGACGGTTGGGTGTGTATTATTTAGATTTCCACACGTGGCAGCCCTAGCCCACGACCGGCTGGCGGCGCCGAAGCGACTGACCTTGTCTATGACATGAGCAGTGACGCCATCGACCGAATTTTTTGAACAAAAAACAATAATCGAAATTTATGCACGCAATAAAACTTGAACATAATTAGTATAAAATCCCTATTCACTTGCTTGTCGTGTCACTGACTCTATCGTGGTCATCCTGTATTTAAAAAATAGACGGTCAAGTGCGAGAACTCGCGTCTTGAGGCTTCCGTACCATTGGTCGTGGGTTCTAATCCCGGTCGTGCACCAGTGGATTTATAAAAAATAATAAAAATTGTAAAGGACATTAACAAGGATTGACAAACTTATATTTGCGGTCGCTCACGTAGTCATTGTACGACATTGACCGCAAATTTAACTTTGTTTCCTAAAAAACTTCGAAATTCCTCAATTTCAGACTTTACTTGTGTTACAAAAGCTCCTAGTATTCTAAATTTCAGAATTGTGAATATATACCTTTAGCCGTTTCTGAGAAAAAGGGTCTTGACAGCAGACAGACAGACAGAAGGACAAAGTGATCCTATAAGGGTTCCGTTTTTCCACACCAATGACCAGGTTGAGGCATGGTGGCCCTGAAAAGGGCCTATTACCGTCGGTGAGAGAATCAGTGTAGTGAAGGGATTAAATTGTGCCTCTTGGAGGCTTCTTTCGTGCACATGTTATCACGTCTTCGAATTTTATGCTGTAGGACATTCCGGTTTCCTCGCAATGTTTTTCGAGACCACTTTTATTCGCACATAATGTTTTCCGAATGGAAAATCGTTGGTGCATGACCGGGATCAAAAGGCCACACTCATTGCTAAAAGGTTTTTATTATATACACTTATACATACTATAAAATATAAAATCAAATACTGACTGACCTCATAGCTCAGTTGGTAGTAACTCTGCCTTCTGCGCTAGAGGTCGCGTGTTCGATTCCCGCACTGGACAAACATTTGTGTGATGAACACAGATGTTTGTTCTGTGTCTGGGTGTTAAATATATATCTCATATGTATCTCAGTCTCTGGTACCCATAGTACAGGCTATGCCTAGTTTGGGATCAGTTGACCGTGTGTGATATGTCCGGAATATTTTATTTTATTTAATAATAACAAAATAAAATAGAAACTAATTAAACAAATAATTTTGGTCATGCGGCAAGCTGCCAAGAGCACTGGCTGCATTCCCGCGTTGAATTGCCAAAGAAATTCTTTGTGCAAGGAATGAGCCAGCTCTCTTATCACCGGCGGCGTCGACCAAAGGTGGTATAATTATTTTTAAAGAGCTTGTAGGGACCCTGTAAGTGTGAATGATACTTGAGCCATGAGTTTTGGATGGAAGCGAGAAGTATGAACTTTAGTTACTAAGCGACCTCGAACAAGTGTGTACGCATCCTAAAAAATAGAATAAACTTTTATATTAAATTTATGTGGTATTAGTAACTCCCAGTGCAAACTTAGAACTTTAATATAAGTAGGATAACAGATATATAAGCTTTCTGGTCCTAGTCCCCATGGTCCAAAGGTTTCTGCACCAAGCGGCGTAAATATGTAGTCACTGGAGAGGACTGAATATTGCTAAAATGGATATTTCTATTTCAGAGGCAAAATGGGAGCTTTCGAGTTCGACAAGTGCTGCTTTTGCGTAGATCTGAAGACAGGATGCTTCATCATCGGCTACCTCTCCTTGGTAAGAATAATCAAAGTATTTTTTCAGTAGAACTGAGAGTTCTACGGCTATATGGCCTGCCCACTGCCACTTTAACTTGCTAATTCTGAGAGCCAAGTCTTGGTTGTTCTACGGATTTCCTCATTTCGGATTCTCGGAGTATCACACAGTGAAGCTCCGTTAAAATTCTTAAAAATGAAATTTTTATAAAGCGATGTTCAAACGGCATGCGATATGTCATCTGAAATTTATTCCAAAATGATCCTTATACTGAATAAAGTCAATTTTGAGTTTGACTTTTTATGGGCTTGCGATATCGTTGAGCGAAATTGACTTTCAACTGTAGACGGAAGGATCACTTTGAAATAAATTTTCAGCATAGTTATATTAGATACCATATCGCACGCAGTTTGAACACGGCTTGAGAGTTCCAAAAAGTAAGTATTATGAGTAGCTACATATTTTATTATTTATTTCCAGGTCGGATACGCTATCCTGGCTCTTTTAAGCATTTTGGGATTGGGGGCCAGCGCAGTGATCGCGGCTGACAAGTCAGACCCTGATAACCAGGAGGCCGGGATTATGGTCATGGCAGTGTCCGGTATACTGCTTCTCTTCACCGTCCTGCTCCTTACCTTCGTCATCGTTCTGCTGGTCGGCTTGCATAAGGTAACACTTCCGCCTTTTTTTATGTTATACGGAGGCAAACAGGCTTACGGCCCACCTGATGGTAAGTGTTTACCGTCACCTATTGACATCAGCAACACCTGGAGCATTAGCAGCGTTGCCTGCCGAACCTCTACCCCCCTAAAGAGCTCTGGCAACCTTACCGCAGGCACACAAGGAAGGCCTTTAGTGCCTTCTTGCTTAGTCATTGGTCTTCTTGTTGTCGTGTCACTGATTCTTTCTTGGTCTTCCTGTATTACGTCAGTAACCAGGTTGAGGTATTGTGGCCCTGGAAAGGGCCTATGACCGTCGATGAAAGAATCAGTGTAGTGAAAGGATTAAGTGCGCCTCTTAGTCCTTTCGTGCACATGTCACATGACGTGTTCGATTTGTTAGGTTCTAGGACATCACGATGTTTTCCTTCATCGTCTGAGAGCACTAGCATAGCACACATAAACACGAAAGGTTTCAAACCCACGAGCTATGGAAGGGGGGGCACTACCGCCTCTCCACCAGTGCTCTCCTTGCCTTGTTGTGCTTCACAATTTGAAACAAAAGTCTGATCTAGTTATACTTTTTTCCAGAACAAGCCGGGCCACGTGAAGGCTTACTTGATCTTCGCGTGCATCTACGTGACCATTACGATCCTGATGTTCATTGTAAAATTGGCTGGTGGCGGCCCGGCTGATGGCGGATCTATCGCGCAGAACATCTTTAGCATCCGTGAGTACCTACTGACCCAATACAAGCATAAATACTTTGAATAAAATAAGGTGTTATCTATCATCATTAACAGGAACTCCACCGCTTTCATGTTCGCCACATGGTATCGGTCCTGGCGGAAAACCAGCGTGGGTTGTTATCTTACAGCGCAAGTTACGCATGGTGCTGAGTTAGGGTCCGTTTTGCAGCATTTTAATACTTTAAAATAAATTTTAGATGACATAGTCATACCGCCGCTTGAACACGGCTCTAAGGGGCGATTGCTCGCACTTCACCGTCCAAATTTTCTGTTTTTTTGCTAATCAGGTCTCAACCAAAAGCTATTCCATACTTCTTCTATTTACAACCTCAGTGGCGTATTCCCGCTGCGGGACAAATGTTAGCAATATCAAATATTTGTTCCGGGTCTGGGTGTTGTGGTACCAATGCACTCGTAGTTTCTGATATCCACGACACAGGGAATCCAAGTGTGGGGTCAGGACTATGTAAGTGACTGTTGGGTGGTATTTATTTAAAATTTCAAAATTAAGAGGATACAAAAATCATAATAAATTGTCGAGTGGGCGGAGTAAAGAAAGTGACAGCGCTATGTACTATAATTGAATGCGGAAAGAGATAGCAAGCGTTAGAAGGCGCTCGAAAGTGATCGACGTAAGCGAGATATAAGAAAATCTATCTATTTTTTTAAAAAAGTGTCTTGGATTTAGGTTCCCAATGCTTTTGTCTAACACAATATTTAAAAAAAAGTTATTTTTGTTAGATAGTATTTTCGAAAAAACTGTTGCAGAGGCCACAACTTTAAAAAACACATCTATCGACAAAAGTTTTACTAATCGCATTTCTGTCTTGGATTTACGTAAATAAAATGCTCAAGTTATCTTTGTCATAAAAATGAAAACTGTGTGCGTTTTGCGGTTATTGAGCAAAAACAATTCAAAAATCATAAAAAAATTAACCCTCACCTTAAACTGTAGTTTCAGTATTCTGGAGTCATATTACCCTGTCTCTTTTGTTCCAGTTCTCTCGATCTACTTCATTCTAGTCATCAGGAGCCAATTCCTTGTCATGAAGAGCCCAGCGCGTGGGCCGGCTATCTACAACACCGCCTAAAAGGCCTTTTCGCCTAAGCTTTTGGCACTATGTGTGCTTTTATATGAATGTTTGTATTCTTCTATCATTATAAGTTTATTGTTTAACATTTAATGTATAATATCGAATATCGCCGCTCCGTGCCCGAGGACGGAAGGCAATAGCGGGGCCGCCCAAAAAGGCGTCGTGACCATACCGGGCTGGGTGGAATATTGTGTGAGAGTATTTCGTCCAGCAGCGTTTTGTTTATTTTTCTTTTAGCACACAATAGGTTAATTAAGTAAAGTAACAGTAACATTTCTGTGCAAATGAAAACCAAAAAGTGCCATATGCCTAGGTAATTAATTGTAGGTTTTTTGATATTTTTTTGTACTACTGCTACTTAACTGGTACATTCTTACAAAGAAGGTATATTTTTGTACATCTATTTTTTATATTATCTACTAGAAAGATATTATCTACTACTCTATTTTTATCGCCCCAAAAAGGTACATTTTCTATCTATACTTATATAAGTATTTATATGTGAAATTAATGAATGAAAATTCTTTATTGTACACACACCTTAATAACTATTTACTATTGAATATAGACTAAATAAATTTATATGTACAATGGGCGGTCTTATCGCTAAGAAAGCGATCTCTTCCAGACAACCTTTGTTTGTAAACAAAGTTTACCTAATACATGAGCAAAAATTGTATTGCTTGGCGTTGATTTATACTTTTATAGAATTGTTCTTAATATCTGTTATATCGAGGAAGTGATGCCAATCAACACACACCACACAAAATGTAAAATTGTGTGGCATAATCCAGAAATCCCCTGCGATGATTCCCTGCGAAGGGGATTTTTGGACTTTTTGTCCAGAAATCTCCTTGCTCTCAAAGAATAATGTACCCACTACTTTTATCAGCTCTCTCTAGCCTCAAAGGTTTGCTGGAAGAAAACTCTTTGTAGGGTTAAGCTCGTCTTTGTACATGCCTGTATTTTTATGTTTTATTTCTGTATGTTTTCTGTGTACAATAAAGAATTAAAGAATTAAAAAATAAGCAAAGGGGATTTTTGGACAAAACTTCCACAAATCCCCTTGTCGTCAGATCAATCTTCACATTATCTTTTATTTAGTCTTTATATATACATAGGTACAACATTCTTAAACTTTTGTCCCCTGTGTATGATTAAGAAGCTTTTTGCATTTTATAATTACGGTAAATTGACATTGTTACCCTCATAATTATAATCGGTCACTAACTTTATCGGCTTGATAACACCCGCCTTGTCTTTTTTTAACAGGAAACGAAAGAAAGTGGCGGACATACGTTAAACGAGCCTATAAATTTAGTCAGTGATTATAAGGGGGTTAGTCTTTAGTTTTAAGAATAATAAACAACAGGTTTATACCTAAGTAAAACTTGCATGTGCTTAATTTTTTTTTCCAAGGACTGCTTATGTTCAGTGAACTTTAATTTTGAGTTCATAGAGTCGATAATAGAATACACACTTGAAGTCCCATGACGACTACCTATAATTTGGGTGTCTTCAAGACCAGAGTGAATAGGTTTCTTCTAGGTAAACGTGCTACACCGTAGACAACATCATTACTTAACATCAGGTGAGATTGTGGTCAAACGTTAGCCTATTTTGTATAAAAAAAAACGAGCTAGCACTAGCCTAAAATACACCTTGCTTGCTTGCTTTTAGTGTTAGTAGCTCTTTCTTGGTCATCCAGCATTAAGGTCGGTGACCTGGTTGAGATGACCAATGACCGTTGATGATAGAAGCAGAGTGGTGAAAGGATTAAAAGTGCGTCCCTTGGTCACATGCGTCAATCGTCACAAATCTATTAGGTTCTAGAACATACCGGTTTCCTTCCCCGTTTGAAAACACTAGTACCTACAGCGCACATAAGTTTCCCTAATGGACAATTCTATGGTGTACGACTGGGATTCGAACCCACTACCATCACTCCACCAGTGCTCTCGCTATTATAATTATATAAATCGGGAACAGACTATCACCCACTAATTAACGTTTTCAGGGATACTAAACTACATAGTTTAAACTACATAGGTAGTTTTGTATAAAACTTTATTGGGACTTTTTACAATTTTCATGAAAACCACTCGAACTTTAAAAAATACCCACATTAAGAAATTAAGGTCTATTATAATTAGGACAAGTCAGAATTTAGGTACAAAGATAATTAATTAATGGAATGATAAACGAAAGATTTAAGCCTTACATAGTGGGGACGGACTGGGGAGTGTATGGAGGCTGCTAAGAGACTAAATAGGCATTCTTACATTGCTGAATGGAAACTTTAAAACTAGCTTGCGCACGCAGCTTCGCTCGCATGGTACTAGATAAAAAGTGACCTATATTCTATCCTGGGTAAAAAACTCATAACTACTAAAATTTTCATCGAAATGGGTTGCGCCGTTACGGTGTGATTAAACCCCAAGCATCCGCACAAATTCTCGCATTTATGATGATATTATGTCATGTTTTGTTAGTAATTAATTATGTGGTATTATAAAGGTCCTACTACACTAGCAGAAAACTTTTAAAGTTTACTACTTAAGGTAAATACCTCTCTTTAAATAAAATAGATTAAGAAAATATTTTTTTCCTTTATTGTCCTTTATGTACATAAGTAAGTAGGAACACCAAAACAGTGACCAGCCAGGCTATTGCGTAAGCGAAATGGTAATGAAGATCGCAATTTTAAGGATGATTTTATCAATTTTAGCGACATCTGAAGTTTTTCAAACATGAAAAGGAAGAAGCTAAGGTCTTGAAGTTTTCCCTTGTCAAGTTTGGAAAGTTTTTAATGTGGCTAAGATTGTTTGATTACCCTCAAAGTTACGAACTTCATTGCCATTACGCTTAGGCAATTGCACCACTGAGCACGAATAATTATCGATAATTTTAGCTTACGATGGCAAATTTTAATGTCATTATCATCATCATCCACAGCCTGACTTCACCCACTGCTGGGTATATATATGTATAGGTCTCCCTTTCTATGTGACATTCTCCTCGATCAGGCACTCACTTGTCACTGTGAGACGTGAAAACTAAATAGCTTGACAGTTTTTGTAGGGGTGCTTTTGAATAAATAAATAAATATTCCGGACATAGCACACACGGTCAACTGGTCCCAAACTAGGCCATAGCCGGTGCTATGGGTACCAGAGACTGATATACATAATAGATAAATATTAACACCAAGACACAGAACAAACATGAGTGTCAATCACACAAATGTTTGTCCAGTGCGGGAATCGAACCCGCGACCTCTAACGCAGAAGGCAGAGTCACTACCAACTGAGGTACGAGCTATGAGGCCTGTCTGTTTTCGTGAAACCATACAAAAACGGTAACCTATTCCTTTTTCACTCGACACGTAACTCGAATACCCTATTTTGTACCACGAACTATCTTAGCAATCGCTAACAATAAAGTACAGACAAATAACGATTGGCTAGTGTGGTGAGCGTTCGACGCGTGGTTGGAGAGTGTTCCGTACTCGCCGAACTTGGCTGCGTAGGATATAGCATGGTACACGTAGTGTTGCTCGTGGATACTATGGAACAAGTGGGAGTATGGTCCTGAGAAAGACAAGATTTGATGGAAATAGAGTTGATCTCAAGCTTAAGTCAAATTCAATTAGAATTAGAATTATTTATTTCAATTTAAAACAACAAGCTTACAGTATATACCAAAGTGCCTACTGTCTAAAATTAAAACTTAAATATACTCTTAGCGAATTAAATATTATACAAATGTTATCATTAAAGATGTCGACATGTTGGACCTCGTGTACATAGGCATTTAAAAGAGTGAGAGCTCTTAGCGTTGGCGCATTATGAGCGTGACGAGTTCGCGGTGTGTGGCAGGCGAACAGTTGATGTCGACGGCGGCCACAGCGCACGTAATTGTCAGGCACACATAGTGGCATCATGCTCAAAGCGGTCGGATTATTCACTTTGTTTCGCAGAATAAGCCAATAGTGTATAGCTAGCTGTAATTTTTTCCTTAGTTCCAGCGTATCCAGGCCGATCATACCCGTTACAAATAGAGAAGGGAAAAGACGTTTATTTCAATAAAATCACTAGGATCACTTAGAAACTAGGTGAAGCTACGCCTGTTCCGCGCGACCAAGCCTAGAAGAATCAGGCAACAAACATGGCTTGGTCCCTATCATTTTTTTCGATGATCCTTTTTGACAAAAGAAAGAATCTAAGCTGATTGGTTGCTCGTCGTGTCACTGATTCTTTCTTGGTCATCCTGTATTAGTTTAGTGACAAGCAGTGCATAAGCGAAATGGAAATGAAGTTCCCAAAGATTATTTTTTCTATCTCAGCGACGTCCGAAGTTAAGGTCGTTAAGTTTTCTTTTGTCTTTGATACGGTTTTATTGCTAAAATTGTTTAGATTGTTAAATGATCCTCAAAGTCACCAACTTCATTGCCATTTCGCTTACACAATAGAACACGTAAGACCGTCGGTGAAAGAATCAGTGTAGTGAAAGGATTAAAGTGCGCCTCGTAGAGGCTACTTTTGTACTCGACATTTACCTTAACCGTTAGAGAGTGCTATTTTAGCGTTCATACATTTCCGAATGGAAAATCAATTAACGCACGATCGGGATTTGAACCCACGACTTGTGGATCGGAAAGCGGGGCCGCTACCACCACTCTTGGTAATATCATGATCCAATCATCTTATGTTAATAATAGGGCATGATAGGTCTTTTGAACTTACCCTGAGCGTAAACAGTGACATCACCCCCTCCATGCGTGTTCTCGTCCGTCCTGACTCCAGCCACTTGCTCGTAGTGGAAGTCATCAGTATCCTCCAGACTGGGGTCTCGTCTCCTCACCTGGCTGTCGCCCTCGGCGTAGTAATGCATGGAGCCTGGACCTCCGGTGCTGTACGAGAGAGTGGTGTAGTTGGTGTGGTCGTAGCGTGATTCTTGGGCGATTCCTATGGATCAATGGAATATTATCAATACTTCAAATCACTGACTGGCCTCATAGCTCAGTTGGTAGTAACTCTGCCTTCTGCGCTAGAGGTCGCGGGTTCGATTCCCGCACTGGAAAAACATTTGTGACTAACACAGATGTTTGTTCCGTGTCTGGGTGTTAAATATATATCTATAATGTATATCAGTCTCTGGTACCCATAGTACAGGCTATGCCTAGTTTGGGATCAGTTGACCATGTGTGATATGTCCGGAATATTTATTTATTTATTTATTTAAATCGCTCAAGAAATGCGGTAGAAGATTAAAAGTCTCGTAAGCCAATAGTTAGTACCTACCGTCCACAGAACAGCCGAATCGAGGGTGACCATCATCATCCTCCTGCCATTATCCCACATTATGTGGAGTCGACACAATATGTAGGTATTTTTCCATTTCCCTTTATCAGCCGTCATCAAAGTCAAAGTCAAAGTATAATTTATTGCTTGAAATACATGTCATAAAGATGTCAATTACTATATATTATTGAATCAATGTATTCTACCTATATCTAGGCATGCAATAATTATTTTACAATCTTAATAAAATTTAATTAATAAAAAAATTACAAATAATAATAAAAAATAGAAGAAAAAGAATGTCATTATGAACTAATTAAAATATTAAAAACAATTAGAGACTAGACACATAACAACTAAAGATTATATAAGCCTTGTCAAAAAAAAAAATGAATATATTATGTATATATTGATCTATATCTGCAGAAACTTGTAATTAGCCGTCAACAAACATGCACTGGTCTTCCCAGGCATGTTATACTTTATATATATATTTTTCATTTGATGTTGTGTAAACCTAGCTGTAAGTTTCTTCTAAGATTTTGAAAATAAATAAATAAAATAATAAATAATGTCAACAATTTACACTATGATTTTATCTTTCATGAATTCGTTAATGGTATAGTAACTTTTATCTATGAGCAGCGTTCTCTGCACTATTCACATACACACTAAATATCCACATTCAGTCCATCCATATTTTCTTTGGCCTACCTCTACTCCTACATGTATTCACATTCATATCTAACACTCTTCTCGTCATGACATTCTTCCTTCCTCATGATACGCTTATACCACGCTAATTACTCCTCAGCTTTTCCGTGACTGGCGCAAGTTTTAAACTTTCTCTTATAAACTGATTCCTTTATCTTAGCCATTCCCGTTACTTCACACATCCATCTTAAAATTCGCATCGCCGCCGCATTATACCTACTTTAAAAGTTTTCAGACATTTTAACGTCAAAAATGTATGGCTAGTTGGGTCATGACGTCGGATTTTAAATAATAGTTATTCCAAGGAGCCCTACCCGGGCCGGGCGTGTATCAGACGAGACACGGCTATAGAGCTCCTTCACCAGAGCTGGCCAATATCAGGAACTTACCAAACAAATCTGCTCCCCTCTCCGGGTATCCGTTGATGGACAGTGTGTGCGTGTGGTCCGCGGTAACTATGACCAGGGTGTCACTCTCATCAGTCATAGACAAGGCCCGCTGAATGGCGTCGTCGAAAGCTGAAGACTCGTTGATGGCAGTCTTGGCCCGGCCGCGGTGGTGCGCCATGTCTATGTTGCCACCTTCGACCTTGTTAAGCCAAAACAGGAGTTTAGAATTAGAATTAGAATTATTTATTTCAGTTAAAACAGCAAGCTTACAGTATATACCAAAGTGCCTACTGTCTAAAATTAAAAACTTAAATATACTCTTAGCGAATTAAGATGAATAAAGATGTCGACATGTTGGACCTCGTGTACATAGGCATTTAAAAGAGTTAGCGTTGGCGCATTATGAGCGTGACAAGTTCGCGGCGTGTGGCAGCGAACAGTTGATGTCGACGGCGGCCACAGCGCACGTAATTGTCAGGCACACATAGGAACCACCTCCAAGCTCGGTGAAGACCAGCCAAAAGTCCATACAGTTAGAGCAAGACATATTTACCATGAGGAAGAATCCATTGTCATTCTTCCTAAGAACCTTTATGGCAGCTTCTGTCATGTCGACGATAGATGGCATACCTTCAGGACCATCGTCTCTTTCGAACTCGTACTTCAAGTGCCCGTTAGCAAATATACCTGAAGACAAGACAAGAGAGAGATATAAGAAAGTTTGTTCGTTTGTCGTGTGACTGCTTATTTAGGTTACTTGCTTGTCGTGTCAGCGGTTCTTTCTTGGTGATCCTGAATTAAAGTCAGTGAGCAGGTTGATGTCGTTGGTGAAAGATGGTGAAAGGATTGAAGATGTTCTTTTCGTGCCACATGTCTTCGAATTGTTTGGTCAAGGTCAAAGTCAAAGTCTTTTCTTCTTTTAACTTTAAGTCAGGGATCACTTTTAAGCGTCTTATAAACTAGTTGAAGCTACGCCTGCTTACGATCAAGCCTGAACATATCAGGCAACAAACACGGTTCATGAACATGCTGATTTCCTCATGTTTTCCATCATACCAGAATGGAAAATCCATTGATGCACGACCGGGATTCGAACCCAGGACCTTTAGATCGGAAGGCAGGTTGGGCAGGTTGCGTTAGGTCACTAACTGGGTTCTGCATTGCACAGGCCACCGGCAGTAGGAGATGTCCTTGATGTTCCGGGACATCCCCCTCCATCGCAGCAGGAGGATCGTGGGGTCCGCAGCAGGACAATCACTGGCAGAGTCGCGGTAGAATCCGATCGGGACCCCGTGACTTTGCCAAGTCGCTGATGCAGTGTCGAGCCAGCCGTCGAATGATGAGTGGTTCGATGATGCATTAGCACTAAGGTGAGTGAAGAAACATCGATGGGTTTTTAGTCGGTATGCCGTTGGTCGCTGATATCTCATCAGTAGCTGGCGGAGAGCCCGACATACCCCTCCAGCTCTCCCCGAGCTGGGGGGCATGCGTAACGCATTTTCCCATCGATAAAAAAAAAAAAAAAAAAAAAGGTCACTAACTGGGTTGAATCAAAGCTTTTATAGTAGATTTTTTTGCTGAATTAAAGTGTGTCTGGCTGATGATGATGATAATGATCTAGAAATATTTGGAATCTTCACACACCCAACAAATAATCCGTATCATTCATATTCAAGTTCCTTAACTCCTGGTTGTGCCTTACATAGCTGTACTTCAGACCGCGGCTTTGCTTGTTCTGGATATAAGAGTTAATCAGGTTCTTGCCGTCCTGCCGCCTGCAGGACCAGCTGTCGAGGGGGTCTGATGGGGAGCCTGAGGAGTTGGAGACTAGCATCTGCATCCCACCTCCAAGGATCACCTGAAAAGAGGGAGGGATATTTTATAATTTTATCATACTAGTCATGAGTCCTCACTAGGATCCGTGCTGTGGATATCAGAAATAGCTAGTACACCCATGCTTTATCCATACCTACTCGAAGTTTCTACGTAATACCCAGGAGCATATAGGTTCTATGCTGGAGACAGATTAGTGTGAGATTGGGTATTCGAGATACAAGCTTCTGTTCGCGGATTTATCTATGTGATTCTCAGAAAAGTAGCTTGTAAAGTCACCATCTATCTCTGCCGAGTAATAATGGCTGTTTACTGGGTGTTTATATATTTAGTTTTACCTGTATGTCCTTCCCGGGCCAGTCCTCGACCAGTTGGCGGGCGATGTCCTTACACTGCTCGCTGCCAGCTGGCATGCTGGCCTCGCACTCCCACCTTCTGTCAGCACTGTGCGCGTACAGCGGCGCTGGCGTCGCATGCGTCACACGCATTGTTGTCACAAAACCTGGTGATAAAGTGCTGCGTTCAGGAAGTAACAATATTGATTCTCCAAGGGAATACTTTTTTACTATCATCATCATCATCATCATCATCAGTCTGTAGAAGTCTACTGCTGGACCTATGCCCAGCAGAGGTGTCGAGGCTTACTTTTAGCCCAAAGTCTTGGTTCATTACTTTTGTTTGCGGTTGACAAACACCTTTCCACTGAGCAATTCAAGTGGAGACATGTCGTATGGATACAATGCCTTCAAAAGATTGTAGTATCTATACCACCCACAGAAAAAGTATCTTTTATCCATCCTCCGATTGTCTCCCTGTTATACTTATAGCTAAGCCAACAAAATTGCCGTGTTATAGTTATAGCTACATTATTATGTAGCTATAACTATAACACGGCAATTTTGTCATAATACATTATTATGTAGCTATTACTATAACACGGCAATTTTGTCATAATACATTATTATATAGCTATAACCATAACACGGCAATTTTGTTGGCTTAGCTATAAGTATAACAGTGAGACAATCGGAGACTCTATTGAGTTAGTGCACTTAGTAGGTACCTACGTTCATTAAAGTAGGTACTTACTAACCTAAAGTTCCACAAGCTTGCGTTGAATGAGACGAACACGTATATACACGTTATCAGGGATTTGCTACTACAGACAGCGATTCAAATAAACATAATCCATTTGATAAATAAGATTACAATAATTAGGTATAGGTAATGCTATTGTCGAGATATAAGAGATAGGCAGTCGGTTATCGTTGCCATTTATCACCACCATCAATTCGAAGGCATGTGGCATGTGCACGAAAGGAGCCTCTAAGAGGCGCACTTTAATCATTTCACTACACTGATTCTTTCATCGACGGTCATAGGCCCTTTTCAGGGCCACCATACCTCAACCTGGTCACTGACCAAAGACAGGATGACCAAGAAAAAACCAGTGACACGACAAGAAGAAGAACCACCATCGTCTTAGAACAAAACATCGTGAGGAAACCGGCATACGTATACGATTTTTTTAAAAATATTCTGAAAGACCAGTGGTGCAATTAATAAAAAAAAAAAAAAAAAAAAATATTTCGGACGACTAAAATCCATAATTTGTTCGTAAAATTATATAAAAAGAACTTATAATTAGGGTTAGTACTTAATGCTAAATAAATAAATTAAACATTTCAGTAGATCACTCTCCGCACGAAGCAGTGCCACGTGGGAGAGGTGATCCTGCCAGCAATCGTTTGAAGGATGATATTGGGGCTATCAATTGTGTAAGCGTAATTAAAATGAAGTTCGTAACTTTTGACGATCTTTTACCAACTTTAGCGACATCTGAAGTTTTTAAACATGAAAAGGAAAAAGCTGAGATCTTTAAGTTTTCACTTGTCAAGTTTGAAAAGTTTTGAATGTTGCTAAGATTGTTAAAATCACCCTCAAAGTTACGAACTTCATTTCGATTACGCTTACGCAATTGCACCACTGGTCCTTACAATTATTTGCAAAAAAACTGCATCCGAATCGGTTAATCACTTTACGAGATAAACACACATTCTATATCATATTCTTTACAAATTTTATATGTACCTAAAACTAGATATTTGCAGTGCCCTGCAGGGTACATGTACTAAGCAACCTTTACACCTAAGCTGTATTCATGTAGGTGTTAGCAATAAAATAAATGAATATGAACATTAGAATCATCTTGGACGCTACAAAATAAAAATATCAATTAATGCCCTCAGTAGGGTTTTTTAATTTAAAAAAAAACCTGACATAATTATGACCCACGGTCACCTGATCCCAAACTAGGCATAACCTGTACTATGGGTACCAGAAACTGATGATACATATTAGATAAATATTTAACACCCATACACAGAACAAACATATGTATTCATCGAACCCGCAACCTCTAGCGCAGAAGGCAGAGTCACTACCAACTGAGCTATGAGGCCAGTCATTAATTTTACTTGTTTTGAGTCATCATCATCATCATCATTTCAGCCGTTCGACGTCCACTGCTGAACATGGCCTCCCACAGACAGAGCAAATTCCTTATATGTGGGGGGATTTGCCCATACTCACCACGCTGGGCATGCGGGTTGGCGAGCGCAGTTAGAGCTATCGTTGTTAAAATGAGGGACGCTGCTGCCCATCCCCTAGCTTTTTTCCCTTAGTCGCCTCTTACGACATCCACGGATAGGTAGACATGGAGGGGCCTATTCTTCAGCCGGGGCCACCACGGCCAAGTTGTTGTTTTGAGTATGTAAACAAATTCTCAGGCCAGAAGTGCTGAATATAAATTAACTTATGGCAATTGATTGTTTGTCTTTTTTTTTATGTTATACGGAGGCAAGCACGCTTACGGCCGTCCTGATGGTAAGTGGTTACAGTCACCTATTGACATCAGCAACACCTGGAGCATTGCTAATGCGGTGCCTGCCGAACCCCTCCTCCCTAAAGAGCTCTGGCAACCTTACTCACCGCAGGAACACAACACTATTTGAAACAAATAATGTTATTTGGCTGCGATCTTCTGTAAGTACCTCCACCGCGGGCTCCTCCAATTTAGAGCGACAAAATCTCGCTGGGCCGTACCTCCTCCTCCTCCTGTACCTGTCTACGGTAGTGTTAATTTCTAAACCAATGACTTAGATTACCTGTACTCTTCCCAGCATTCAAAGCATCAGCGGCGAGGGACTTCAGCTTGGCCTCGGCCTTCAAGGACCCCGCACAGTCCCTGACCTTCACACTTGCGTCCACTCCCACCACCTCTTGGTTTGTCTTCGAGCCGCAGAGCAGAGCGGTAGCAGTGCATGAGGAGTCTGGCACCATCTTGTCAGCTGAATACGTCTGAAATTCAATTTAATTGAATAACTTTATTTCAGGCAAACAATAGAATAACACAACATATGGAATAATCTATGGCCCATTTACAAATATATACCTTAAAGCTAACATATTAACACAAATAAATTAAATTCCCTCGTAAAAACAGCGACGTGGGACGCAAAATATCAGGGGCAGCCGGTATCCGCCCGCGGAAGAGACGGAACACAACACCCTTCGGACAGAGATCCTCTTTTAAGTAGGTCGAAAGATGTTCGGTCGGTACCCTCACCACAAAGAAGAATAAACATGGTCTTTCAGTATCACCTTTTGTTTTGGCGATAATGTAAGTTGACCTCGGTGGCGTAGCGGACAAGTCTGGCTGATATTACATTTGCATATTTATTTTTATTGTATTTTCCAACCTTCAGCAAGCCGACATGCGGGAACTTCTCATACGCCAGGGTATGCCCCTCACCACCCTTGTAGATTCTAGTGGCGGTCACTGTGTTAGGCCCCATGCCATCTCCGATGAATAGGATCACGTTCTTAGCGGTGTTAAGGTTCCATTGTACTCTGAGAGCTGCAGCCAGCTCCTCTTTGGCTAGGCCTTTCCAGTAAGCCTGGTCTGGGGAAATGATTTAGGTACTTAATATATATAAAAATATTCCGGACATATCACACACGGTCAACTGATCCCAAACTAGGCATAGCCTGTACTATGGATACCAGAAACTGATATACATAATAGATATATATTTAACACCCAGACACAGAACAAACATCTGTGTTTATCACACAAATGTTTGTCCAGTGCGGGAATCGAACCCACCACCTCTAGCGCAGAAGGCAGAGTTACTACCAACTGGGCTATGAGGCCAGTCAAATATTTAGGTACTGTAAAGAAAAATAATAAATAGAAAATGCCTACATTTTCATATTACTCAATATGAAAATGTAGGCATTTGCTATTTATTATTATATATATTCCATATGTGACAGGTTGCAAGCTCGTCGCCGCTTTATGAATAGGTACTTACTGGTTTCCTCTGTTTAGAACGTTTTAGTGCGCACTTATCATTTATTTGTATGTAATGCAATGTAAACAAAAATATTGGCCCATAGATAAATACTTTAAGTACGTTGGGGAGTGAAGGTTCTCGAATGGCGACCACGAACCAGGCGACGCAGTGTTGGAAGGCCCCCCACCCGATTGACCGATGACATTGTAAAGGTTGCGGGAAGTCGGTGCATGGAAAGGGCTCAAGACCGTTCGTCGTGGAACTCTTTGGGGGATGCCTATGTCCAGCAGTGGACTTCTACAGGTTGTTGATGATGATGATGAAATACTTTAAGTACCCATAGACATAGGTACTTAAAAAAATATAAGTATAGGGAATGACGTGTGCCTCCAGTGTCTCGTGGGCTTCCGATGAACCTCCTGAATAAGACGCAGCTAGCAAATTATCTACCTGCTACCAAAGATAATATAGTAGATTGCTGGTGCTAACTTTCAATTGTCTCAAGCGTGGTCTTCTACTGGACATAAACCTCATTCAAAAATACCGCGACGTTGTTGCCTTGATTCACCAACATCCTATCCGTTATTTCATCACTGCGCCTTCTATTACTAGACTGTGTGAAAGATGACATGAGTAAGAAAGGAGTGAATACTGATTTGACGGCTGAAAGAGGGGAGTGGAAGAGAAAAACATGTTGTGCCGACCCCACATGAAATGGGATAAGGGCAGGGAGATGATGCCTTTCTAAATCTTGATGAACCCAAAAATCTTAATCATTCAAAGGATGTTGGTTCCATCAACAAACCTTCTAATAAAAAGCTGACGATAGACTCGTAAATCCAGCTATCCTATAGAATTTAGTGCGGTGGAATAAGACGTACCATTTCATTTGGATGCCACACCTTGCCTTTTTTTTTTTATACAACTGAAATGGCAAACAAGCATACGGCCCACCTGTTGGTAAGCGGTTACCGTAGCCTATGAGCACTTGCAATACCAGAGGCATCACGCACGCGTTGCCGACCCCGAACCCCCTCCCCCCCTAAAGAGCTCTGGCAACCTTACTCATCGCAACCTCACACAACACTATTTGAAACAAATAATGTTATTTGGCTGCGATCTTCTGTAAGGTACCTCCCCAGGCGGGCTGCTCCAATTCAGAACGAGAAAATCTCTCTGTGCCCTACCTCCTCCTAGAAAATCTCGCTGTGCCCTACCTCCTCCTAAAATATATAATAAAAAAATATTCTAAAATATTATACACATAATAACTGGTGCAAAAGAAACCAAACCTTTTGGCAGGGAACATCGCCCGGTCGCAATCAGCGCACAAAACACGACTATCCTAGACCACCACATCACTCTACTAATTGAGCGTTATCAAAATCAAGTGACTCGGTATCGTTGCATCATATCACAACAATAAATAGCTAACTCTTTGTAGAGATATCCTAAAGTATAGAGCGGAGCGTACGAAGATCTCTCAAACAACGAAACGTTTCACACACACACACATTACACCATTTTTTTACCTGCTCATGTTTTCTGTTATGTAATTGTTTAGTTTTAAAATGTTGTGCAAATGTTTTAGTAGCAAATAAAAGAATGTCTATGTCTATGTTTCTGCTCCACTTTAATTATATGTACCTACATACTGCCAAAGAGTGGAATGATCTGCCTGCGTCTGTTTTCCGGAAAGAGTACAATCTGGGAGTCTTTAAATTTAGGGTCAATAAGTTCTATCTGGGAAAGCGTGCTCCATCATAGGCCACATCTCACTTGCAAAAGTTAGATGGTGGCCAAACGCTTAACCATTATCAATAAAAAAAATTGTACGTATTTTTTTATCAACAAATAAATAAATAAATATTCCGGACAGATCACACACGGTCAACTGATCCCAAACTAGGCATAGCCTGTACTATGGGTACCAGCGACTTATATACATAATAGATATATATTAAACACCCAGACATAGAACAAACATCTGTGTTAGTCACAAATGTTTGTCCAGTGCGGGAATCGAACCCGCTACCTCTAGCGCAGAAGGCAGAGTTACTACCAACTGAGCTATGAGGCCTGTCAAATAATAGCTTTATCTGCGCTTGCCAACCCGCATGCCCAGCATGGCGAGTATAGGCGAATCCCCACAAATGATTGTTTGGGTGCCGGCCGTACAAGCTTAGACGTGCTGGAAATCCTAGGGGGGAGGCCTATGTTCAGCAGTGGACGTCGTCCGGCTGAAAAGATGAAAGAAGAGATGATTGAATTAGCATTGCCATCCAGCGTGGCAATTCCGCCAGCGTCTTGGGGACGCTTCCGACTGGTAGTGATCTGGATCAGTTGAGCTATCTATAGATCGTTTGTAACGGTCTTAAGATGGCTCAACTGTTTCTTGTGTATTTTGTAAATATTAACTTGTATTAGTTTTAAGATTCTTTCTGTAAATAAAGTTTTTTTTTGTAATTATGATTTTATATTCAACTTTTCTTTTAGAGCATAACTTTCGAATCAATCCGATCTGCATGGAATTTTGTAGATCAACAGCCAAGGTAGGTTGTATTGAGATTTGTGGGTAGGAATATGAGTTTAGTTGGCTAAGGGGCCGTTATTGTGGGAGATCTGACTGAGAGGGACTCTTCTCCTTGGTTACAACACGAGAGCACTGGTAGAATGAGAACACTGGTTGAATGGTGATAGTGGCCTTCCAATCAACAGGTCGTGGGTTCGAATCCCGGTCGTGCATCAATGGATTTTCCATACAGAATTTATATGCGCGTTTTTATTTTTATGTGTGTCAAAAAACCGGCATGGTTTTATTACACTGATTGTTTCACCGACGGCCAAAGAACCTTTTCACGTCCACCATAACTCAACCTGGTCTTTGACCTAATAGAAGTGACCAAGAAGAAATCAGTGATACGAGAAGCAAGCCAATCACTGGCAGTAGATTTACACATCCTAGGGATGTCTGCAAATGGCATTTGAATGAGCTGAGCAAAGGTTTACCTCCAAAATCTTAGATCTGAATGGATATCGATCTGCGCAGGTCACTCTGCGCATGTGCAGTACAGCCTCCCTGTTAAGGCGAAGCTTCCTTTTATACTCGTAATATTCGGTTTTAAAAGAGATATTTTTGCATTCAACCTCGTTAAGTTTGTACATTAGCGTATACATGCCAAGGCTTTAGGGCTTTCATAATGCTACACAACATTTTTTATAGATAGGATAGTTTGTCGACTTAGTGTCGTGGAGGGCGCGTGCCCGGCAGTGATGAAGTATTCGAAGCTATTCTGAATCGTCGCATCACTTGCCAAATCCGGCCATTCCTCTGTGAAAATCAACATGGTTTTGTATCAGGTAAATCGACTGCTACTAACCATGTCAACTTTGTTGATTATGCCGCTGCTGTAATGGATCGGAAGAGACAAGTAGATGTGGCATATTTTGACTTCCAAAAAGCATTCGATCGTGTTCACAATGACATTCTTCTGAAAAAGTTTGCAGCGATGGGGTTTACTCCAAAGTTACTAAAATTTTTCTCCAGCTATTTTTGTAATCGTTTCCAATATGTTCAAATTATGGGTTTTCGATCGGACGCATATTTGACGTTATCTGGTGTGAGTCAAGGAAGTACACTCGGACCGACTCAGTTTTTGATAATGATCAATGACCTACCTAATGTTATTGAAACGGCTAAATGCCTAATGTTCGCCGACGACCTGAAGCTATTCTTGGGAATAGACAGCACTACCGACTGTGAGGCCCTGCAGCGGGATATCGATAACGTGGTTGCGTGGAGCGAGAGGAATTTATTACAATTTAATATCTCCAAATGTAAAACAATCACTTTCACAAGATCTTTCTCGCCCCACACCCACCCATACAACATATCCGGCGTCCCGCTTCAGCGCGTCACTCAAATTCGAGACTTGGGCCTAACCTTGGACGGCGAACTAACCTTTAATACGCACATCGCTGATACTTGCAATAGAGCCTCTAAGTCTTTAGGTTTCGTAATGCGACAGTCGGCTAGGTTCCACGATAGGAGTGCTATTGTAACGCTTTTTTATGCATTCGTGAGATCCAAGCTTGAATATAATGCGTTGGTATGGGACCCTCACGAGGTGAAATATAAGCTTATGCTAGAACGAATACAAAAGAAATTTGGTAGGTATCTCTATAAGAAATTGTATGGGTATTATCCCTCTCTGTATCCATCCCTGTTCATTGGTGGTATGGTGGAATTAAATACGCTTGAGCTTCGACGCAAATGTGCTCTAATGACCCATTATTTATTGATATTACAGGGAAGTATTGAGAACTCCTCCGCTCTGTCAAAGTGTACGCTTTACGTGCCCGATAGGTACTTGCGCGCGCGCGCACGTCGTTTGTTTGCGCCACCCGTGTTCCGCACCGACACCGCGCGGTATGCCCCGACGGCGAACGCACTCGCACTTCTCAACATGTTGATTGCTCAGGAACCAGATGTGGATGTATTCCACATGAAATTACATCCATTTGTTTTATTGTGTATACGTTTCCTTAGTTATAAAAATTCGTAAAATGTTAAAATATGTATGTATGTGATGTGATGTGTTATGAAATTAATTTATGTCTACTAGCTCTTAAACGTTTTGGCCTCGGCTGTTAGTTTCTGAGTGGTTTATACAAATAAACAAATAAACAAACAAATAAACAAATGAATGAGGTGCGGGATCCAAAATAATTGTTTTAATTTTACTGTAGGTATCATGTAATAACTTGCAAATGAAACTGGTAAGTGGTTTCATAGCTTAGTTGGTTAGAGCATCACCGTACTAGGGGATGGTTGAGGGTTTAAATCCCTTTAAGTCTGGGATATTATAAAAAAAACGCATTTAGTAGTATTTCTTTATTCCGGTCATCACTATAAAAATAAAGAATCCTAGGTAAAAGTTGACACCTTTTAATACCTTTTTTTTTATCGATGGGAAAATGCGTTACGCATGCCCCCCAGCTCGGGGAGAGCTGGAGGGATATGTTGGGCTCTCCGCCAGCTACTGATGAGATATCAGCGACCAACGGCATACCGACTAAAAACCCATCGATGTTCCTTCACTCACCTTAGTGCTAATGCATCATCGAACCACTCATCACGGCTGGCTCGACACTGCATCAGCACTTAGTAAAGTCACGGGGTCCCGATCGGATTCTACCGCGAACACCTTTTAATACCTACTTTAACTTCAACTTTGTACGTTTAGTAACGCTCGATGACGAGTCGTTGACGTTATGGAAAAAGACCAGATGAAGAGTATCCGTATGAATAAGGCAAAAGAAGTATGTCAGGATAATAATAATAATAGAACCCAACTGTCACATACATACTAGGATTCCCTGTGTCATGGCTATCAGAAACTACGAGTACCAGGGACCACAGCTCCCAGACCCGAAACAAATATCTGGTTAAAGTTATTATTTCTCATAAAGAATACAATATTTCGCTCACATGAGAAATACAATTTTTTTCTTAAAGAATCGATATTATTACTAAATCACACATTTGCAAATCCTACAAACATTTACGGGAATCGAACTGCCCGCTACGCCACCGAGGACATCGTGTATGTTGTAAGCACCTCCCCTTAACCAGTATCCAATCAAATCCTCAAACCCCGTGAACTTGTTACGAGCTAGTAAATGCTCGAGTGGTCCTAATGTGTCAAGTAAGCGCTGGTGATAGTGTTTAACGTTGCAAAAGACCTGCAGCGGGATTTATGGTAAGTTATACACACTGTAATGTTATCTAATATAATAAATGCGAAAAATTTTATGAATGGATAGATGGAGCTCTCAGAATTAGCAAGTTGAAATGGCAAAGGCAGGCCTCATAGTTAACATATTAACTCGTGAACACCTAGCATCTACACTACATGTTAATAAAACACTGTTTTGTACTATCTGTTAATCTATTGCAGTGTATATATATATATACATATTTAAATATAGTGTATGGTTATATATAGTATAGTTTTTAGTTAAGTTAAACAATCTGTCGCACGCCGACCTCCTGTTTCTACCCAATCAGGCTGGCTGGTAGATAATGCCTTGGCATTAAGCCCACCTTTTGTACATTTGTTTTTTTTTTGTGTGCAATAAAGATTAAATAATAATAATAGTTCGTAGACTAACCGACAACCATCCTACTAATTATAAACGCGAAATGTTGGATGGATGGATGTTTGTAACTCAATCACGCCAGGAAGGCTAAACGGTATAAGTAGATGAAATTAGGCACAGAAATAGATTATATGGGATATCACATAGGCTACTTATGAGTAAATCTGTATATATATAAACCAAGTCCGTTTAGTTACACCATTTATAACTCAAGAACGGCTGGACCGATTTCTATGTATGATCTTTGAAATGTTTCCTCCCCGATTTGCAGAATAAATAATGTTCAAACGGCGTGCAATATAATTTTTTTACATGATCTTATTACGTCTTTTGTTAATGCTAATTTTGAGTTTGACTTTTAGGAGTTTGCGATATTGTTGCTATACCGCACACCCTCAAATGTCAAACTCAAAATTAACTTTATCAGGTAAGGATCATTTTGAAACGATTTTTATATGACAAATCTAGGACATATAGCATGCGGTTTGAACTGGGCTAAAAGCCAAAGCCATTTACCTCCTGTTACGTATTCACCCTCAGGCTGATATGGAGCTTCCCGTCCTGGACAAGTTCTGCTTCATTTTCCACCTGAAGACAGGATGCATTGTGCTAGGAATCATCAATTCCGTAAGTCAGTCACGGACATATTGCAGATTCCCACATCATTTTGATCAGAAACACAAACCCAGACCCGGAACAAAAAACATTTGTTCGTGGGATTAACCCGCACCTCTCACGTCTCAGATGGATAGTCGCCCAAAGCGCCACAGTACCCTACCGTACGTACCGTCCCGTCCCGTCACTTCTTGAGCCCACCATAATTTCACTGTGCTCATTTGAACATCCACAAAGCACGCAGTACCTACCAGTATAATTTTATCTAGGTTTTGTAGATTAAACTCCCAGTAACGATCGATGAAGCTACTAGCCATGTTGGCTTAGTGGGAGCTACCAGGACTTTCAATCCGTCGTAGGTTCAAATCCGGGCCGTGCAGCAATGGATGATTCTATACGGCAAAATGTACGTGCACATTCACACGTGGTCAACGATGAAGGAAAATATCGTGAAGAAACCCGCGGCTTTGTCTGTTCCACACGTATTGACCATATCATTCCTGTGGATAAGGTTGACTAGGCTGAGAGGATGGAGGATGGTATAGGTGCTGGGCAAGTCAACGCCATCTAAATAATATCCCAGATAAAACAGAAGCGTCCTGTAAGTGAGTGAAGAAGTTTAACCAACTGCTGTTTAGATCATTTACATATAATACATGTAATATATGCTTTACTTGGCCGTGGTGGCCCCGGCTGAAGAAAAGGCCCCTCCATATCTACCCATCCGCGGATGTCGTAAGAGGCGACTAAGGGAAAAAAGCTAGGGGATGGGCAGCAGCGTCCCTCATTTTAACAACGATAACTCTAACTGCGCTCGCCAACCCGCATGCCCAGCGTGGTGAGTATGGGCAAATCCCTCCACATGATAAGGAATTTGCTCTGTCTGTGGGGGAGGCCATGTTCAGCAGTGGACGTCGTACGGCTGCAATGATGATTGTTTCATTGAGTATAAGGTTCATGCAGACAATTAGTGTTGTCGTTTTAAACAAGATGTCGCTAGTAAACAGTGCATGAGTCTAGAACGATGCCTTACTGATCGAATAAATACCCCCCCATCTGCGCTACAAGTGCTTCAATGCAAGGAACCCATTGACCTCTATTTCCCGTTTCAGTTCCTGACCTTCGTGCTAGCCCTCATCCTGATAACGCTGGCCATGGATGTCAAGGCAGCGGCAGCGGCCCAGGCGAAGCGTGAAGACGCCGAAGCAAGCCTATCTGGCGTGGTGTTCACAATCCTGCTGCTTCTGGTCGTGCTTCTGTTCCTGAAGTTCCTCTTCGATCTCATGTTCGTGTGGGCTGTGCAAAAGGTACATAAATGTTAGATCACTATCAGTTCTCAAAGTCTATTTTTTATTTTTTATTTTTTTGACTTGACTTTGACTTATAGTCTATTAGGTGTATAAATGAAAACGCGTAAATACCGAAACACTGAATTTATTACTTGATTAAATTATTCTATTAATAATGTGTAAACCGTATGAGTTGTTATGGGCGACTGGCTTCGTCTATTAATAGCTACGCTCCAGCCCGTTTATAACGCTACCTATTGTATGGTGTAGAATGTACCTACTTATAAACAATGACCCTACAATAAACTTCGTATCTTTACCTAAAAGAAGATCTCTGGCCGAAGGGTGTTGTGTTCCGTCGCTTCCGCGGGCGGATACCTACTGCCAATGACAATTCGCGTCCCACGTCGCAGTTTCTACGTGGCAATTAATTAATTGTGTTTTTATATTAATATGTATGTTAGTCTTTAAGGTATTTATGTATATGGGCCGTAGTGTAAGAAAAATTCCATCTGTTTTTTATTCTATTGTTGCCTGAAATAAAGTTATTGTATTGTATTGTATTGTATTTACTAGTCGTGAGGTTTTATAAAACCTATTTGATGACATGTGAGCTACTCGTATATGGCCTGCCCATTGCCACTAGCTAATTCTGAGACCTACACATATTTAGGTGACCTAGTTCTCCACGGATTTCGGAATTTAAAACTTAGCGAGCCGATCATAGTCAAGTCAAAGTCAAAAGGCATTTATTTCAATAAAATCACTAGGATCACTTTGAAACGTCTTAGAAACTAGGTGAAGCTATCAGAAGAATCAGGCAACAAACACGGCTTGGTGCCTATCATTTTTTTCGATGATCCTTTTTCACAAAATGGAATTTAAAGCTTCAGTGTGGTGCCGATCGAACTAGGTGAGGCTCAAAAGAAAAGTAATCTAATTATAATCCTTAATAAAAAAGAGCTTATAAAAATGTGAAAAAAAAGAAGACAAATGTGAGCTTCAACAAATGATCTAAGGGCAGCACACGCTACACTTAAATAGTTCTATCTATAGCTATAGCCCTTTGCGTGACTTTGAGTTTGTGTATGAGGCTAATAATTAGCGACCAGGTTACACTCGGCATAATTATTATTCATTTATTGACGCAAACCAATAAAAACCAAACCAATCATTTTGAACCTCTCTGCACATAGGCTGATATTTTTTGGTGGTCTTTCAAATCTCACGACTTTACATCAGAACTGTTCTTTCTTATACCAGTTTTCTAAGCATTAGGTACTCAAAATCACTTTTAAAATTTCAGGAGAGATCTAGCCTCATCAAGAAGTACTGCATCTTCTGGATCATATTCCTGGTACTCTTCATCATTGGCTTCTTGAAGACACTGTTTTATATGGGGGCTGGCATCGTCATCGGTCTTATGCTGTTTTTAGGTAAGTTTTTTTTTTTTTTATATTCCGGTCATATTCACACGGTCAACTGATCCCAAACTAGGCATAGCCTGTACTATGGGTACCAGAGACTGATATACATTATAGATACATATTTAACACCCAGACACAGAACAAACATCTGTGTTTATCACACAAATGTTTGTCCAGTGCGGGGATCGAACCCGCAACCTCTAGCGCAGAAGGCAGAGTTACTACTAACTGAGCTATGAAGCCGGTCAAAAATTTATGTGGTAGTAGCCTTTGTCGTAGCGGTTTGTCTACGCGCGTTGCGTCTCTACGAGGAATTTTGTTACGCTAAGCATGTAGACATATCCTACTTCCTACTAGTGCGAAAGTTTGTGAGGATGTTTGGATATTTGGTGTTCAATCAGATATATTCCCAACCACCCCACTAACCACCCCACCGGTCTTCAATCACGCCGTAACCGGCTCAACCGATTTCTTTGAATAGATGAAGTTCTTTTTGCATATCCATTTTTTGCTCCTAAGCTTTTTGCCATCTAAATAGTCGGATATTTAATAAGATTTTTACAGAGTTTACGCAAAATTAAGGTATGTTTCAATTCCCCAGGTGGGTTGTTTCAATTTTTAATTTTCTTTTATGTTATACGGAGGCAAACAGGCTTACGGCCCTCCTGATGGTAAGTGGTTACCGTCGCCTATTGACATTAGCAACACCTGGAGCATTGCTAATGCGTTGCCTGCCGAACCCCTCCCCCCCTAAAGAGCTCTGGCAACCTTACTCACCGCAGGAACACAACACTATTTGAAACAAATAATGTTATTTGGCTGCGATCTTCTGTAAGGCGGAGGTACCTCCCAGGCGGGCTGCTCCAATTTAGAGCGAGAAAATCTCGCTGTGCCCACCTTCCAAATATATCTTTACGAATTTATAATTTAGTGGGATATTGTTATTTGTTTCAGCTGAAAACATCTACTACATATGCATTATCAGAAGCTACATGAGATCTATTCACGAAGACGGAGTTTTGTAATCTTACAATTATTTAACACTATAATAGTGCGAGAGCTCGAATACTAAAAAATATCAGAATACTGTTATTATTTAACGTTACAATTTTATTATTGTGTTTGTTAAGAAATACTTTCGTGATTTTTAGCTTGTAAAAAACGAAATTCTATAGACTGACTTGTATTTTGAAACATTTCTAACTTAGAGAAACTATTTTTTTTTACAATTCAATATTTTTTTTAATTATATGGCTATATAAAGAAAGTTACGCACACAATACAAATAACATTAATTATAACGTTCTATCTAAATAATAATATAATAAGGAATATTTTTATTAATACTTTTTACTCGACTAAAATAAAATGTCATTAACTTTCTACCAATATAAGTAGTATTAGGTAACATTTTTATGAAAACTTGAACGATGTGGATGTAGGTAGTTTAGAGGACCAAAAAGGTGAATCAAGAATAGAAGGAACAAATATTTATTATTGATGAGATTGCATTGTAACGGAATTATCATATTGCTACAATAGTGTTAATAATAATTAATTTACACAGCATGCACAAAGTGTCTTGTGGAATTTTCGTTTCACGTTCTATTGAGTTCCATATTCGCCAAGCGATATAGCTCATTAATAATGAATATCAAACGATGCGCTTACTTTTTATTATTCTTATATGAGCTCCTGGTCTATTTTACTCTTAAACAATAATATAATTAATAATCTTTCTGCCCCTATCCCACGCTTTGTGGTTCAGCAGAACATGTTTTTCAGTTTATTTAAACTGGTTGTGAAACTATTTTCAACTAATTAATTTTAAGATCGTTTGAATAGAGATTTGTTATTTATGTGAAATGATTTAAATATTAGAGATTGTCTTCCATTTGTAGAATAAGTGTTGTTCATTTACTTCACGATGTTTATGTATTTACTATTATTATGTTATTGTATTTTTTGCAAGTATTGTTGTTTAATTATAATAGTTGTAATTAATAAGATAGCAATTTAAAGAATATAATCACTAATCTCATTCCCTTAAATCTGATCAATAATATAAATAAGATAATAATACTAATTTTTATAAATTTATTAACAAAACTACGAACCTTCTGAGAATCTAAATAAATATTATTTATCAACTTGAATAAGAAATTTCAGGGTCCTTAAATTATTTTTATAAAGAGTCCTTATTCTTCATACTTGTATTCATACTCAGTTTTATATTATATTTACCTTTTATACCTAATATTTATAAACCTTTTACTTTTAGGGTCGATTTGTAAGATTATTTTCGTGTTTAGGGATCAAATCATTACTTTTTATATTATGTTTACCTATATTATTAAAAAAGAACCTATGTAAAGAGCGTTTGACAAATGAAAGAGAGTTATCTATACTAATTGTTACTAAAAATAAACATACAGAGGTGAAAGTACGAAAATATCTTAGATAACTTATGAAAATTAATGTCTTTATAATAAAATAGTTATTTTATCATTAAATTCCTTGTTAATGCATGATAAATGTGTAATGTATGTGTGTTAGAACCAATTAACTAAATATCGACAATAAATTCGTCCTTCGCTTTAACTAGCATTAGAAAATGTACCTATTCTATCTTCAGAAAAGCTTATAAGTCAGCAAGATATAAAAAATATTCTGTAATACATTATACCTAGATAGGAACAGTCAGCAACAAAAATAGATGACCATTTAGAATCCTCCAAAAATCTTACACAACTACTGAACTTACTAGATGATTCGTTGATGATATGTAAGCTATCCAGCAAGAGGCTTATTCTACACACAATTTTGGCAATAATGTTTGTTCTACGACTTTTGAAAACACGATATTTTTCAGCTGTTTTGGAGTCAACTCATTTCAAACTCAATGAATCTGCTGATGGGCTGCAGCGGCAATCTTGATGCCGAGCTATTCATGCATTTAGCAATAAGTTATACCTAAATATGATAAAACAGCTAATTTTAGAAAGTATGGGGGAAAAAATAATAATATATTTTTATGCTAATTTCGTTTTGTTGATAGAATAACCCCATTTTGGGATGGTATACATGTTATAAATCCTTTTGTACATGTTTTCGTAAAGATTTTGTTATATGCTGTATATGGGGCGATGGAGGTACATTGAGAAGTCAAAAATTTATATTATATGAACAAATACTTAGTATTACTGATGATTATGAACGTAAAACTTGATGATGACGTCTTACAGAATAAGACTTTCCAAACATTATCACAAAACTTGTAATTTATTTAATATGTTGTAATTATTAATTATTATTACTTAATCATGATCATCGCCATCTCTTATTTGTCATCTTGCTGACATAAATGCCTTTCCAAACCAGAAATATGAGAATACCCTTAACTTATCATGAAACATATCGTTGTAGAATGTAATAAGGGTCTTTCTTATATTTTTTCCTATTTAGTATTGATGTTTCTATTAAAGTGTATTTTTAAAGTCTTTGTAACGAAAATATCTATTTGAATTTTATCCTCTTATTGCCGTTTGTTAGAACTTTTAACAATTTTATGTAAGGACTATTTAAAGTCATTTATCTTTTGTTTTGCAAATAATATATAAATATCATGTAAATTCTATATTTTTTCGGATATATTATGTAATTTTTTATTATATTTACCTACTATAGAAACAGTTGTGTCCGCAGGCCTTTTCTTTATGTCTACCAAACTAACGATCAATTATTAACGCTTTAAATGTGCCGTAACAATTAATTTACAACGTGAATTGAATTTAGTTTTATAGAGATTTTGATGTTTGTGATCGTTGTACAACGCTTTGTTAAACGCATCGGAGTGTTGTAATAAATCTGGAAAAGATGCAATTTTTTCTTAATATCTCTCATTGTTTCATTTCTTTTTAAAATAATGGCTGTGATGGCCCCTCCTTATCTACCTAACAGTGGATGACGTAAGAGGCGACTAAGGAAAAAATTTGGAGATGGGCAGCAGCAGTAATGATGTTATAACAACTGCGGAAGTTGCTTTGAAAAATCTGTGGGGACCATTGGTTGGAATGATAATGATGATTTAAAAATAGGACAATAATATAAAATAAAATGCAGTAGGTATGGTATTAAAAAGCTTTAATTTAATAAATCATTATACCTAAGCGTTTATAACAATTATAATTATCAAAATATGAACAAAGAATGATGAGATACAATTTAAATTCCTGTTGATTATTTGTAAATTCTTAAATTATATTTTATACCCGTTATAAGGCACCGTGTTGACTTTTTCTTATAACTACTTAGCTTCTACACTGTTATGCAATATATACAAGGTGATTCATAATATGTATACATTCCCTCAAGAGGCAAATTCTATCAGCAAATAGTAAGTAATTTTCTTTACTATTTGCTGCTACAAAAATAAAAACAAAATCTAAAGAAATCTAGAGTGAATAAGTTCCTTCTGGTAGAGCGTGCTTATCTTAGGCCACATCTCACTTGCAAAAGTGAGTTGGTGGTCAAACGCCTAACCAACATCAATAAAAAAAAAATCTTTAATTTTCAGTTTTTTTTCCTGTACTTTCTGAAGTTAGCTTGTTTTGGTCGTTTTATCATCTTTATTAACTAATTATTATACGTACGAGAATTCGACATTAAGATTGCTACCTTAAACAGTTGAATAATTGAGCTAGACCTGATTTGACCGCAAAACAGCAGAATTTTGCATAGTGCTTATTCAATGAAGAATATCGAGTTCCCAAAGTCGTATATAACATTCTATTGGGTAGGTATATAATAAGCCCCTTTGGGAGAGCATACATATAAAATCACCATTTGTAATAATATTTACAATAAATAATAATACGTTAGCTCTTGCACTATAACAGAGACCTACAAGTACAAATTGCATCTCGCCGGCAATTTCTGATTGGAGAAGCCTTATCGACGAGCCTGGCAATATTGCGTCTACCTTTATAATGCGGACAGCCAAAGATTGGAACTCGTTGCCGGCGTCTATGTTTCCGAATACCTATAATTTGGGTGTCTTCATGAGCAGAGTGAATAGGTTTCTTCTAGGCAAACGTGCACCGTAAACCACATCATTACTTAACATCAGGTGAGATTGTGGTTAAACGTTAGCCTATTTTGTATAAAAAAAAAAACCTAATGATTTGGCAGTTTGGATGAGCACGAGTGTGACAGTGGAGGCTTGAAGATTAAATTGGGATAGCGCTTTCTCCGTACGCCATCTTCATAGTCTTGTAGTAGCTGTTCACCACCGTCAAATAGAAGATAGAATACGCTGGAAGGAAAAATATTGTTTTAATATCATCATTCTTCATTGTTTAACATAGTATTATGTTATCTGTGACTGAGTATAAGGTTCATGTAGACAATTAGTGTTGTCGTTTTAAACTAGATGTCGCTAGTAAAAAGTGCATGATTCTAGAACGCGCTTTCGATGCGTTTCGGCTTCGAAAAACAAACATTTATTCAAAATCCTCTCAGTAATGAGTATTATGTTATCTGTGGTAATGACCATCGGAAGCCGAAACGCATCGATAGCGCGTTCTAGAATCATGCACTGTTTACTAGCGACAACACTAATTGTCTGCATGAACCTTATACTCAATGAAAAAATCATCATTTCAGCTGTTCGATGTCCACTGCTGAACATGGCCTCCCCCACAGACAGAGCAAATTCCTTATCATGTGGGTTTGCCCATACTCACCACGCTGGGCATGCGGGTTGGCGAGCGCAGTTAGAGCTATCTTTGTTAAAATGAGGGACGCTGCTGCCCATCCCCTAGCTTTTTTCGCCTTAGTCGCCTCTTACGACATCCGCGGATAGGTAGATATGGAGGGGCCTATTCTTCAGCCGGGGCCACCACGGCCAATATTATGTTTAGTTAAGGTAAACTCACTAAATCATCACGTAGAACGTCCACTGCTGCATACAAGCCTCATACTTTTACAAAAATAATCATTGGGGGGGATTTGCCCATACTCGCCACGCTGGGCATGCGGGTTGGCGAACGCAGATAAAGCTACTGTTTTTAATAGGGAACGCTGCTGCCTATCCCCTAGCTGTTATTCCCTTAGTCGCCTCTTACGACATCCACGGGTAGAAATGGAGGGGCCTATTCTTGATGACACTGATTCTTTCACCGACGTTCGATAAATAAATAAAATAATAAATAAATATTCCGGACATATTCACACGGTCAACTGATCCCAAACTAGGCATAGCCTAGGAAACCAGAGACTGATATAAATAATAGATAAATATTTAACACCCAGACACAGAACAAACATCTGTGTTTATCACACAAATATTTGTTCAGTGCGGGGATCGAACTTTTTTTTTTTTTATTTTTTTTTATACTACTGTAGTGGCAAACAAGTATACGGCCCACCTGTTGGTAAGCGGTTACTGTAGCCTATGAGCGCTTGCAATACCAGAGGCATCATGCACGCGTTGCCGACCCCGAACCCCCTAAAGAGCTCTGGCAACCTTACTCATCGCAGGAACACAACGCTATTTGAAACAAATAATGTTATTTGGCTGCGATCTTCTGTAAGGCGGAGGTACCTCCCCAGGCGGGCTGCTCCAATTCAGAACGAGAAAATCTCGCTGTGCCCTACCTCCTCCTAACTCAGAACTCTAGCGCAGAAGGCAGAGTTACTACCAACTGAGCTATGATGCCAGTCAGATGATGATGAGAGGGAGGAAGCACAAACCTGCTCCAGCCAGCAGCAGCAGTATTACAATCACCACGTTGATCGCGTGCTCGAAATAGTTGCTCAGCCTGAACAGGCACGTGACCACAGCCACCACAAATATGCACACTATGAATACGGTGTTAGACATCACCGACAGTTGCAGGTTACCTGGCCGCTTCTGAAAAAAAGAAAAACCTGCATGGTAGTAAGGAAAAAGGAAATTACGCAACCGTCTAAGAGAAGCAGCTGCAGCAAAAGTCTTTCGACTTACGGCTGCCAGTTGAGGCACCCACTTTAGATGCCTGTCCATGATTACACCTAAGTTCTTAACCACCTCACTAATTTTAATAACAGTGTCATCGAACTTAACTTGTGGGAGGTCAGACCAGTTAATCTGGGACAACATTCTTGATTATTATTATTGTATATTGTATTACATTATATTGTACCTCCATGCGTGACAGGTTGCAAGCTCATCGCCGCTTATAAGGATACCACCCAAATAAATAATAACACCTCAGACACCCACACTGACGACCCCACGCTAGGATTCCCTGGGTGTCAACACCCAGACCCGGAACAAATATTTGCAGATCTTGTCCCGCAGCGGGAATCGAACCCGCAACCCTTACGTCTCAGACGGGTACTCGCCCGCTACGCCACCGATGTCGTCTAGGTAGAATACAATTTTTTTTTCTCACGATGTTTTCCTTACATTATTTTGATAGAAAAACTCACCGGTCCTTTACCAGGATTCGAACTTACGACCATTGGATCAAAATTCGAAGACATGTGACATGCGCCTCTAGAGCCGCACTTTAATCCTTTCACTACACTGATTCTTTCACCGACAGTCATAGGCCCTTATCAGGGCCACCATACCTCAAACTGGTCACTCACCTAATGATAAAGAATAGAATATAATGGTTTATTGTGTTCATGTTGTACAAAAAAAATCTTAATATACAGGGTGATTTTTGAGACGGGACAGTAAGGGCAGGTACCTTATTCGTTATAGTTACAGGAAAATGCTTTAAGGATACTATCCATAAATTTTGAAGAAATTCTGAACTGCATTTACAGATTTTGGAAAAAATGTACAGTCAGCAAGAAAATGGTAATTTTACACAAATTTTTTTTTTGATGCCAATCGATCCTGTTTCTTATAAGGATCAAAAGTCTCTACCGGACCAAAGTCAAAAGGCATTTATTTCAATAAAATCACTAGGATCACTTTGAAACGTCTTAGAAACTAGGTGAAGCTATGCCTGTTCCTCGCGACCAAGCCTAGAAGAATCAGGCAACAAACACGGCTTGGTGCCTATCATTTTTTTCGATGATCCTTTTTCACAAAATGGAATTTAAAGCTTCAGTGTGGTGCCGATCGAACTAGGTGAGGCTCAAAAGAAAAGTAATCTAATTATAATCCTTAATAAATAAGAGCTTATAAAAATGTGATTAAAAAGAAGACAAATGTGAACTTCAACAAATGATCTAAGGGCAGCACACGCTACACTTGATGAAATATGTACCTAATGCTTATATAATTAAATAATACTTAAAATATGATGCAAGCAAAAACTGTAAAGACACTGCAAAATGGCATTTTAGCTGTCGAGGGGCAGAGCGACTTCAGGCCATGCGGTTTTATCATTTAGTCTTCTACTTACCAGCCAGATGCCGAACAGTGCAATAATATTGCTGATCGCTGACAGGCTGGAGAACATTATCATGCTTAAGGATATAAGGTTGTCTTCTGGATCCCGACTCCGGTGGCGCGGCAGGTTACACGCACCCGCTGAGATGTTGGCTATGCATGCCAGCTACAACAAGAATATAACAATGAATCCTCCTAATAAAACACTCGCGCCTCGTCTCTCGTCTCGAGACTCGCTCTGATGGTTAATGAGCTCCGTGATCGATGGTTAATGAGCTTCCCAATTATACAATAGCTTCAAAATGACAATGGTTCAATAGCAAAATGGCCACTTTTACTTTTGGTATTCTGCTCTCACAGTCGTATATCAATGGCAGTCATTGTGAAACCAATGAAATCAAAAAAAATAAGGTAGCGACAATCGTAACTAAATGATAATGGTGAGATCATTATCATGCGATTATCATTTTCCAGTCATTGATTTAGTAGAATTGTTCCATTCCAATTGGGCCTGTTTCCACTCTCGTGGTGATTTCAGTCGTTTGTCGCTAGGTCCTTTGACTCGTGACCAAAAACCGCTTCGGACGCGAGCGTTGCGAGTGACGAGACGAGGCGCGAGGCGAGCCGCGAGCGTCTGTTCACACTCGTGTCTCGTGGCTCGCCTTGCGACTCGCGACTCGCAAGCGAGTGTAAATGGGCTATCCCGAATACTGAAACGTCACATAAGTATTTGATTTGAGATGGTCTCAATTATTTGAGGCGCCGTTATCGTTCAGAATCATAAACGCCCGAATACTGAAACGCTTCTTATCTCATGCAGTTAGGCAAAGGCCACTCATTTCTGAGAGACCGTTAGATTTAAGCGATCATACTCAACCGCCTTTTCTATTAAATATCGATTACACGCGAGCGCGAGCTATGGCAGACATTTTCCTTCAGATAATGACCTAACTAAATAGCAGCAGTACCGAACTAAGGTAGTGACCGAAACAGGAAGGCTTAACCCAGTAGAGAACCCATGCTAGGTAAAATAATAAAAAGATCGCGTGAACAAAACTGATTTATTTGCTTTTCGCTCACGTCCCAGTAATTTGGCGTTTCGTTCGGTGATTTGTGTGCAAAATAATGAAAATACTTTATTAGGGCGCGTCGGGCTGAAGGCTGTGTGGAATATAAATTACTTATTTTCGCAATTTGTTTCATCGAAGGGTAGTCCTTATCGATTTTATGACTAGTGGTTCGCCCCGAGATCTTGCGAGTCTTGTAAAAGTTGGTGCTTCAATAATCGTTGAATTTATGAAGAACTTTCAAATAGCAAGTTCATTTTTTTTTGAAATTTTTCCCCTTTCGTGATGTTACCGCCAAGTCTTACGTTTATATTTTCTTCTTTGTTATTTTTATCTTTCTTCTTCATTTTACTTCTTAGTCATTGTTAAGTCACCGTCATCAAGTCAAGTCAAGTTCAGTTTTAGTAAGATATGATGGTGGCTATCTTACTAAAAGCTCGAGGGACCTCTTGGCGCCAACTCGAAAAATGACGATACACGCAATCATTTCATTTCAGTTCACTTGTGCGGTTTACTCAAACAATATTACGCAAAACACCACCGTAATCACATAATATTATTCAATTTAACACTAGTTTTGTAAAATAAATTGAGAGCACATAACTTTGCAAGTTCCCGCCAAAAAAAAAACTCGCATGTTCATTAAAATTCAATCTTACTTTTTTTTTTTTATTTGTCTGCCAAAAATGTATTGCATAGTAATTATAGAAAGTTATATTTGGTTAAGGTATGTAGTGTATGTGCGGCCATAGTAGCTAAGACCATACTGAATATAAGATTCAGCAAGCGAGTTATTTAACTTTGAGTATAGATATATTTGCAAAGAATTGTCTTAATTTATTGTAAACCTGAACCTGAACTACGAAGTCATTGAAACATTACCAAATGGGAGCTCATGTTATATTGGTTTTTGAATGTGAATGTTTTATTAGACTAGCTTCCGCCCGCGGCTTCGCTCGCGTTGTACCTATGAAGATAGAAAGCCTATATGCTCTTCCAGACTATATCTCTGTTCCAAATTTCATCCAAATCCGTTCGACCGTTTGGGCGTGATTGAACAACAAACAAACATCCTCACAAACTTTCGCATTTATAACTTTAGTAGGATACAGTTTGTAGCTACATCAAAAACCATATTATAACCATGCAAAAGTAAAATTTAACGCCGATTCGACCAATTTGTTGGAGAGATCTTCACAGCACCACGTTACAAACCTACGACAGAAGATTACCCAATCCAAGCACTCCTAAAATGTCCTAAACTAACTAGTTCTGGTCAAGACCTTAGGAATAGTGGGCAATATTTAGATACTTACAGTGGATAAGGCACAGAGCAAGAGGCATCCTGTCTTCAGAGACAGACACCCGCATCTGCTGATCAGTGGCATCGGGACGTCTCGGTTCTGGAAAATTAAACCATAACGCATGAAAATTTAAATAATAAAATCGAAATAAGGATATCCGTAGAAGAACCAAGTTCGACGAAATAGCTCTCAGAATTAGCAAGCCGCCAAGTCGCCGAAGGCAGGCCTTATAGCTCGAAGAAACGACAACCGTTGGGGAGTGAAGGTTGGAAGGCGATGGACATTGTGAAAGTTGAGGGAAGTCGGTGAATGGAGAAGACTCAAGACGTTTGTCATGAAACTCTTTGCGGGAGGCCTTTGTCCAGCAGTGGGCTTCTACAGGCTGATGATGATGCATGAAAATTGTTGACGATAGAGTCGATTTTCGACCAAGCAACAGAAACATAATTAAAATGTTACGCATAGGTTAGTCAAGAGCTACAGACAAAAATCCACGTAAGAGCGTAACTCGAAAACGTAAAGGGTAATTTGAAAGGTTGTCGCAGACATTTTCCCGGCACACGATCAGCATCACCTCCGCTCGGCGTTAGGAGTTCTTTGTAAGAAACTTCATCCTGCAACACACACTAATCAGCATGGTATCGGCGCATCAAGTCGGGACATGTAAGCAGATTACAATTGTTTAGAGACGAGGCAATACCAGCGATTTGGTGCCGTGATATGTGAGTTACAACCTTCGAACCGAGGAGGAGAGGACCGATGGCAAAGCGATACGGCGCGGGCTTGAGCATCAGAGCCGCGCCTCGCACTGTAAATCAATGATATAATTATATACTTTTTATCCGCGTACCACGCGAGCGACGGAGGTATATGCTAGACATTTGTCTAAAGATGCTAGCTAGTAGACCCATGGTGCGATTTTCAAGGGTAACACGGAACCCCTTGATAGATATAAGCTAAGCTCGTGGCTATTGCTCGAGGCTATTTATAGCTATGAAACCATAGCTGATCGACTTAACCGTATCACAATAGGCAGTTACCTGCACCCTACTTGTATTTAAGAAATAAAATGCTGCCAATCACTTAGGTCGGTGTTTACGATCAAATAAACCGGCGGATGATCACGGAAAAAATAAGCCCTTATCTAATTAGTCATCATTATTATCAGCCTGTAGAAGTCCACTGCTGGACATAGGGCTCCCCCCAAGAAGTTCGATGACGAACGGTCTAGAGCCTTTTCCATCCACTGACTTCCTGCAACTTTCACAATGTCGTAGCTCCATCTGTAGCCTTCCAACACGGCGTCGCGTCTCCAGGTTCGAGGTCGCCGTTCGAGAACCATTACTCTCTAACGGTTCTCGGTTCAGCGATTGGGTGTAGAATAAGCCCCTTCCGGCAAAGCATACAATGTTTTATGAATCGTATGTATAAGCAAGCAAGAACAAAGAAAAATGGACACTCAGCTTTGGTATTTAGGTTGGGAGTTCAGTGGCATTGAATGGACGTGTCATGCGTACATATTATTCTAATATGTTCATTTGATGCATATTTTGTTAGAGGGTGGAATCGGTTATTATAACTGCGAGACTGAAATATGTGCCTACAAAAGTTTGGAAAATATTTTATTATGTGTAGGTATAGGTACCTGGGTAGATAGACAGATTAACCTATCAGTCCAAGGGAGCATCAAGAAATCCTTTCACCACATTAGTTCATTCACCGACGGTCTTAGGCCCTTTTCAGGGCCACCATACCTCAACCTGGTCATGACCTGAATGTAGCATGACCAAGAAAGAACCAGTGATACGACAAGCAAGGAAGCCACTATGAGTTACCTAGTTCCTTAGGTAACTCATAGTGGCTTGCTTGCTTGAATACCTCTAGAATGACCAATGATATGGTAGGTGGTTAAAAAAAGGTAGTTACCTAAAATTACTGTTCTCATGTTATCTTTGCACACGTAAATCATCTCATTGTTTTTGAGATTTAAGACATTTTATCCTTAAAAACATACAAAGCTACAATCGTACTTAGATATGTATTAAACTTACTTAAAAGTAGGAACAAAGTGATTGATAATATGTATAGGGGCTTATTCTACACCCAATTAGCAATGATGTTTATTCTAAGACTTTTGGAAATTCATTGAAAAACTCTATTGCTAGTATAGCGGCACACTAAGAGCTCACACAAATATTCCGAATGGAAAATCCATTGATGCACGACCGGGATTCGAACCCACGACCTGTGGAATGGAAGGCGGGAAAACTCTATGCAATAAACAGGTGTTTTGGATTAAAATCAGTTCAAAATTAATTATTCAGTTAAACACAATTTGAAAAAGTACAAACTAATTTTTTTCCCCAAAATACGGCAAAAAAGACAAAACATTGTTTTTCTCGCTTTATTCTTTCTTTTTTGTGATAGAAAATGCCCCTTTCGGCATTGTATCATCCTTATAGGTGCTAAGGTTAAGTATTTGAGAATGAAAACAAAATAACACATCAAAACAAGGTACTTAATATCAAAAATTACTCACCTCAAAACAGCGCAAGCCTCAAAATAACTTGCGAAGCAGCTCTCATAATGCACGCCAAGGAAAATATTTTCGGCAATTCATCTTACCAACTAGCACTTTTCACAAAAGCCCACTTTTACCAATAAACTGGCACATCACCTTATCACTTAACACCTTAGTTTATTTTTCAGTTAGGTACAGTTGCGTTGAACCTTAACTTTTCTCTTTAGTCGTCCGCGAGTCAATTTAATCAAGTGTTCTTGATAGTTCGTGCGTTCTCGTTCATTCATTCACTCAATCTATTTACATACGCTATAATTACACACGCATCAAGTTGGTGTCTACTCTAAATTTAAAATCTGTCCTCTGGATTCGCGGGTTGTTGCTCAATTCAGCTAAACTTTAAGATCTAAAGCCGTTCAAACGGCGTGCGATATGGCGTTGATATATAATTCGTTTCAAAATAATCTTTAGCTCTACGAAACAAAGTCAATTTTGAGATTTACATTTGGAGGTGTTCTATATAGCTCAACGACATCGCAAACTCCTAAAATTCAAACTCAAAATTAACTTTATTAGAAGACCTAAGGATCATTATAAAATAAATTTTCGATGACATATCGCTTGCCGTTTGAACACGGCTTTACGCTATAATATTTTAGGTTCACCTTGAGTTAGCCCATCATTTTATTTAATGGCCTAAACTTCAATACACACTTGTTTGTCATAATTGAGCAAACAACTTGTGTTGGCAGTCTCTACATTTTTTCAGATAAACGTCTAAAACATTGCTATAAATAAACGTATCTAATATAGGTACATAAAAACTCGAAATCACATAATCATCGAATCGGTCATCATTATTAAAGTCAAAAAATTGCGCTAAAAATAATTTCTACATAAAAAAATGTGTAAGATCAAAAAAGTACAAGCAACTTTTTACCGATAACTATATAGGTAACTACACTTTCACACAGCCTTATATAAGAACGCAGATACACTTGTTTTTTGTAGGGATCGTAGTTTATTTTAGAGTTCCGCACAGATGAAGTGTGGATCATCCCGCGCACAACATTGTACTGGCTTCCTACATCCGCCGGCCGTGACCCTGAGACCAGACGGCGACCGACGCCGACGCTCATTTTATTAATTGATCGAATCTTTTGATTGTTTTTCATGTGGATAACTTTATTATTGATTGGTTTGACCCCCGGAGGGTGCCAAGCGCATCTAGCCTCTACACATTTTGGGTGAAACAATTCCACGGGAAAATATTTATGGAACAAAATACGTCCATTTATTCCAGAGTATCTAAAATTTATGTCAAAATGATCCTAACAAAATAAAGTCGATTTCGAGTTTGACTTTGAAGGGTGCGCGCTATCTCTCACCCCTCAATTTCAAACTCAAAATTGACTTTATTCAGTAGACTTAAGGATCATTATCGGCCTAAACTTAACTGACTGGCCTCATAGCTCAGTTGGTAGTTAAATATATATCTATTATGTATATTAGTCTCTGGTACCCATAGTACAGGCTATGCCTAGTTTGGGATCAGTTGACCGTGTGTGATATGTCCGGAATATTTATTTATTTATTATGAAACAGATTTTAGTTGACAATATACCGCAAACATTAATTGATCTCGGTATTAGAAGCCAAAACTATGTATTACACATAACTTGTACTATGAAGGTCTAAGGCCAGCAAAATGTCTATTTTAGTAGGTACGTAAAATATAAAAATTAAACTCTCTATAAGTTCAAATACAACCTATATTTCATTGCAATAATACCTACAGCTAAATATATGTCATCTAACAATTTAATTCAATAAAATCTCCAAAATAAATAATTTGGTCAGCCTCAAGAAACAAATTAGATAGGTACAGTCAACATAATAAGTTAATTATGATGTTTCAAGTTTTAATTATGACCTGAATAACTAAAAAGTTGTATTATGATGTAAAACTACTTTTAGACGGAATGGTAAATGATTTTGTAATTCCGAAAGAGTCATGAACTTCCGATGCTGACTACACCTAAAAAAACAGCCAGTACTATGTACGGTTCAGTGGTTAGAAGTACCTAAACTAAAATATTAAAAAACATATGAAAGGTACCTTCGATACATTTTTCGAGTTGAGCCCGGCTACTTCCACATCATCGATATCTACCTATTTAAATAAAAATTAAATGCTGTGCGTTGGTAAGTGCATGACTTGGTCAGGACAAACGTCAATAATAAAAGGTATATTTTTAGTAGCAAATAAATGAATGTCTATGTCTAAACAACAAATCATGTCGTTCTAAATAACGCATAGTTATCGAAAACATAAAATGCCCGATAACTGACAATGATTTTAAAATTATTTTAGTGATTTCATTAGTAGTGTGTATAAAAACCTTACTCTTAGATCAGTAGGCGAAAAGATATTTTAGAAAAAATATCATCAACAGTTGGTTCCTAGTAGGTACAATACATCTACTTGAGTACCTAGTTGTGTTGTTTTTGCTAGTTCACAAAAAATATTTAAAAATGATGTAAATTCATATTAAAATATTATTATCGGGTAAGCACCACTAAATACATTATGACAATTCACTTTGTAACAACAATTTTACGGTTTAAACGCTAGGCGAAGGAATGTTATACATTACATATTTAGATTTCTAGACACTTATAAATATTGCGATATATTTTGACTTACAATTAGCCAGCACTGTGAAACAAGGGGTAGGCATTATAACCTAGATTTCAAACTACTCGATTATCATAATAAGTTCTATGAAATCGATAAATATTTCAACATTATGAACGTTTTACCACGTGCCACGCATGGAATGATTAAATACAGACAATTTTGATTGTGGTACAGAAATTCAGAACCATTTACATACACATACCACATTACATTTTATCATTAAGATTCTGCTAATGTTTAATGTTTTGATATACCTGATACCTGTCTGTTTCTATCAATATTAATTAATATGTTTATGGTTAATGTTCAAATGATTGACGTAACTAAGTTATGGAACACTTACCAACCGTGTACCAATGGTTGAATAAATATGAAATGAAATGAAACAGTGATGTTTCCGAACGCCACATTTTTGTACCATGTTAGTTTCTTAGTCTAAAGGCCGATTAACATCAGACGAGCGAATGCTCATTCTATCCCCACTCTATGAAATTATTTTAGTGTGAACAGACTTAGAGCATTCTTCCGTTGTTTTGTCTGCGTTCACAAAGAAAGAAAGAATGATAAAGAATGAGAAAGAATGCTCTCGTTCTAAGCTTTAGCTCTATGTTCGTTTGTTTTAAACCGGCCTTACGCTTCACGAACTACGTTTTATAAAAACGTACGAAGATTTAGAAAAACGTACGACTATTTAGAAAAACGTACGAGGATTTAGAAAAATGAATGACGATTTAGACCAGGCACTGAAAGCGGTGGAGGTTATAGGTACTGGTACCGTTAAAACATTTCGGTACCATTATGCTATACCGGTAGGGCATTACGGTACCGTTATTTTATACCGGTAGATTTCGGTACCGAAATTTTGAGTGCGGCTAGTTCGCTAGGACAGTCACGCCGCGGTGGCGGGGTGGCGGCGTTTCATCAAAGAAAACCTTTATAAACCTTTATTTATTTTGGTTATAGGTACCGGTAGCGAAATAAACCGAAATGAACTGCGAAGCCAGTTTTTCCGGTACCGTTATATTTATCGGTAGAGAAATATTCGGGTATTCGGTTATTTTTAGACAGGCTTACGGCGCCGACGGTTTAGAAAAACGTGGAAAAACGTTCTAGTTAGAAAAGACTTGTCTTATGCGAGTGGCTGGTAGCACGAGATAAACACGATAATATTCGAAGTGTTTCATTTTAAACATCTGCTCTATACTAGTATGGGCAGTTAACTCGCATACTTTTTGATTACCACACCTATGATGATAGCAGCGCCCAGCGCGAGGAGAGCCCATTTCAAGTTCGAACTGTAAAGAAAAAAAAATTAAAAAAAAAAAATTTGTTCGCTTACTTATATCCAGAGTTCCGAGGCCCTAGTCTTCAAACTCAACCTTTCACTCTTCGACCGTGAAAACTGAAACGCTTACCGTTTTTGTATGGTGTCAAGGGCACCTACATAAACCAGTAACCAGTGAAAAAAAGAGAACTCACTTTGAAGACTAGGGCCTCAGTACATCATCATCAACAACCTGTAGAAGTTCACTGCTGGACTTTGGCCTCCCCCAAAGAGTTCCACGACGAACGGTCTTGAGCCCTTTCCATCCACCGACTTCCCGCAACCTTTACAATGTCATCGGTCCATCGGGTGGGGGGCCTTCCAACACTGCGTCGCCCGGTTCGTGGTCGCCATTCGAGAACCTTTACTCCCCAACGGTTATCGGTTCTGCGAGCTATATGGCCTGCCCACTGCCACTTCAACTTGCTAATTCTGAGAGCTATGGCCTCAGTACAATCTCATCTAATTATGATATACCGTACTACTTTGTATATCGTACCACATCGAGATTACCCACTAAGTGAAGTGATAAGCCTAGGCGCGAGTTAACATCCCTTCCCCTACATTAATAGTAGGTACAGTAACTCTACACAAATAAATAATGGTTACTTTACAAAATGTTTTGCGCAAAGTCTCTTATCATCTATAAACAATTTATGATTACAGTACTTCTACGATCAAAGCTACAATGCCTCGCAATCTTCGGTTTATCCCCCTAATCCGGTAATCACTCACTAACTGTATCGGCTCGACAAGAGTATGTCCGCCTCTTTTGTTAACTGTTAGAAAAGGACAGGGCGAGATATCGAACGGATAAAGTTAGCGACTGATTATGAATCATAGGATTAGTTTTTTTGCGCTTTCGAAAACGAGATGCCGTTATGAAAAACGAAATTTCCTAAGCGTATTACTTTCATCATTACATACATAGTTCTAGGGATCAAATCTACTAACAAATCGATTGCAATTGAATCGTAGCTGAACGATAGTTTTTCACCTGTTTTGGAGATGTTTTCATTTGTTTTCTGCTATTGAAAATATCCAGCTGCAGTTACGTTTCAGCTAAAACTAACGATTGATCGATTTTAGAAAGCCGTTCTAATTGTTCAATCGTACGTCAAACGTTCGCCAACTACAATTCCGCTAAAAATTTAACCAATGTATGAACAATAATGTTCCTTAATACAAAAAAATATTAGCGGCTGCATTTTAGCTGCGGATCAACTTCGGTTTAGTTCTTCATCTATTTAGTACAAAAGCTTTTTCAGTAATATCGAACTGCGATTGAAACAGAACCATTGTTGGAACTGAATAGATGAAACGATGTAAATTTGTAGAATTGGTCCTTAGGAACACTAAAGTACCTACTTACTAATAAACGACTTTATAATCAGTTACTATAAATGCGTATTACAATATCAAGGTTATTCCACAACACATAAACGTGTGGTTACTGTATTTTACATAAATAAATAAAATTGGTTAAGGAGCGGTTGGAGAGTTCTAGCTTTTATGTGTACAAACACCTGCCTGGGAGGGGGCGACGGCGCGCTCCGTCGTCGCCTTAAAAATAAAAATTAAATTAAAAATATAATACCTTTCACCACACGGAGGGCCACGAGGTCGTCTTTGGAAAAAAAAATAGAAATAAAGTATACAAGAACTCTATCAACTATGGGCGTATAGCTAGGGTATATGCGACGGGTCAAGGAATCAATAGGCAGCAATTTTAAACGTGTCAGCCCACGTGTAGTGGGAGGTTCGTATCGGTGCTGGGCAAGCCTAATCATCTAACTAAATAATGTCCCAGGCACTACAGCGTCCTTTAAGTGAGGAAAAAGATCCACTTGCTGTATAAATATTATAAGATCTTTAATTTTAGAATAGATGTTATAAGATCTTTAATTTCAAACCTACGTTTATTAGATATTAAAACCATTTATTTTTATTTTATTTTAGCCTCTTTTCAGATTCTTTCAGTTAGGTTTATAATGTATAATTGGACTGGCCTCATAGCTCAGTTGGTAGTAACTCTGCCTTCTGCGCTAGAGGTTGCGGGTTCGATTCCCGCACTGGACAAACATTTGTGACTAACACAGATGTTTGTTCTGTGTCTGTGTTTTAAATATATATCTATTATGTATATAAGTCTCTGCTACCCATAGAACAGGCTATGCCTAGTTTGGGATCAGTTGACCGTGTGAATATGTCCGGAATATTTATTTATTTATATTATGTTTGGTTTTGTATGTTTCGCAATCTGTGTGCCCTCTGGCAAAGGCCTCCTCCAACCCCTTCCAAATATTTCTATTTTGTGCTATCCTCGTCCATGCTCTCCCAGCAGTTAGCACTATCTCGTTATCCCATCTATTAAAGCCATTACTGTAGACAAATAATATTTGAATCGAACTAGGAACCACTAAATTGGGCCTAACTTTTTTTCCACAAAAAAATTGACTTACATCGTCTGGCAGATATAATTTCTTATTTTTGTAAATACGATATTAAAAGGAAAGAATCTGACTAAATTCAAGGTTTTTCAATTTTTGCTACCTATTTTTTTTGTTTTACGTATACAAATAGTTTATTTATTTCTGTCATTGGTCACAGAAAAATCATGGGCTCTTAACACTCAAACTAAACGCAAGCTTGTATTTTGAGTACCAAGACAAATGAAAGAAACAGTTGCTGTTGTGCCACCTGGGATGCAGTGGAATCGTAATTTTCCATATTTGATGTGACTTTGAATAGAATAATGAATTAGGAACCTTTCTCTCGGGACCACTATAGTTTGCACTCTTCGTTCCACTTTGGCAGCCGCTGGAGATTTGGGCACAGATTTCGGGGATTTCGGTCTGTTATCAAACAATTTGACGTAAATTATTCAGATGAAGACTAAATACTGTATAAATAAGTTCATACGGTCGGCCGTGGTGGTTCAGGCTGAAGAATAGGCCACTCCATTACTACCCGTGGATGTCGTAAGAGGCGACTAAGGGAAAAAAGCTAGGGGATAGGCAGAAGCGTTCCCTATCAACAATAGATTTATCTGCGTTCGCCCACCCGCATGCCCAGCGTGGCGAGCATGGGCAAATCCCCCCACATGATTGTGGTGCAGGCCGTACAAAGTCGGTCGCGCTGGAAATCTATGGACGAGGCCTATGTTCAGCAGTGGATGTCCTACGGCTGAAATGATGATGATGATACGGTTAATTAAAGTGAGATATATACATACAGGAGGGAACGCAAGTGCGCATTGAAGATGATTAACGCAAATTTACGGATGCGAAATTTCATTCACACATCTAAGGTGGCTAACAAGCTTACGAACCACCAGTTATATACCACTAAATATGAAATAAAAACCGCACCGGTCAGGGGATCCATCAAATGTGCGCCAGGATTTTTCTTTTGGTGCACTCTTTGGTATACCAGGACAGCTAGCGACAAAATTTGGTTTATTTTATTATATGAATTTAAGAATTTTCGAAATTAATATATTGAATAAAAACATATTAACCTGGCTGCTTGACATACGATGTAATCTTTTTGTCGTGTCTGTGACTGCTGCGCACTAAAAATCAGATCATTTTTAAATATTTCATTATATTATTACTATTAAAACTACATTTTTAATTATTATCATACACAATAGCTAGTGGGCTACTATAAAATAATACAACACCTATATATTCTATCCTACTTCCTACTAATATTATAAATGCGAAAGTTTGTGATTTTAGAGGAGGAAGGGCACAGCGAGATTTTCTCGTTCTGAATTGGAGCAGCCCGCCTGGGGAGGTACCTCCGCCTTACAGAAGATCGCAGCCAAATAACATTATTTGTTTTCAAATAGTGTTGTGTTCCTGCGATGAGTAAGGTTGCCAGAGCTCTTTAGGGGGAGGGGGGTTCGGGGTCGGCAACGCGTGCGTGATGCCTCTGGTATTGCAAGCGCTCATAGGCTACGGTAACCGCTTACCAACAGGTGGGCCGTATGCCTGTTTGCCACCTCAGTAGTATAAAATAAAAAAATAAAAAATGTTTGGATGTTTGTGGTTTTAATCACGGTTAAACGACCGAAATGGATTAAATTTGGTACAGAGATAGATTATAGTCTGGAATAGCATATAGGCTACTTTTATGTAGGTACCACGCGAGCGAAACCGCGGGCGGAAGGCTTAATATAATACACGAAACGCAGTCAATTAATGTCTTCATAAGTAGTTTTAAGTTAATTAGAAAAGATGGATAGATTGTGTGAAAGACGACATGAGTAAGAAAGGAGTGAATAGATAGATATATAGATAACACTTTATTGATCACCATACGGAAATAATACATAAGATCACAATTACAAATTTACACGGCAATACAATGGGCGGCCTTATCGCTAAGAGCGATCCCTGCCAGGCAACCTTAGGATGGACTGGACTGAAAAGATTAGAGAAGGGGCCAGATGGTGTTTCTTAACTGAACTGACATGACGGCTGATAGAGGGGAGTGGAAGGGATAAACATGTTGTGCCGACACCACGTGAAGTGGGATAAGGGCAGGGAGATGATGATGATGATGTAGTTTTACGTTATTTTGCTATAAGTTTCAGAGCCAACTTTTGGTCGTTCGTCATATCATTCATGTAATAAATTAGCTAGAGTTCCTAGGTGCATACATTACTAAAAAAAAGCTTATTTCATAAATAGAATATCACTGTTTATACTACATACTATCACAAGTACCATTATGAACATAAACAATTATAATTTACTTTTTAAATTCATTTAAACCTATAAATAATGAAAGTTAGTACACTGAGGTTGTGTTCAGCACTATTAACCAACATACACCACCATAAATGCTTATGCATGGTGGGTCATAGCACGTATACCATCCTGAAACCCCTTTATTTATTTATTATTTAGTTATTTATTACCTTGTATAATAAATTTGCAGTTTAAAATGAATTTAACATTTTAAAAAATGAATACAATGTACATGTGTTTGTGACTGTACCAACTTGAAATTATTTCATAAGCACTAGGTATGTCTTAATATTATGAACTATCATGAAATTTACAATTAATACTAAGATGTTTTTCACATAGCTACACCTACAAAATAATTAAAATTGAACCTTGATTTCTTCTTAGTTTTACAACTGAAAAACAAAAAGGTCTTATTGCTACTCTCAGGATTCTTAATTTGTTGGTAAGTAATAGTGTTAGTGGTTAACAAACCCCTTCAGATTCCAATGAACTCGTAGTGAGTTCAAGTCTCAACTTGTGCATGTTTTTTTTTTCAGAAAAGACTAGAGCGTGTGTGTCTCATAAACGGTGAAGGAAATCATCGACAGGAAACTAGTAGCTCTTGACTTGAACCACTTTTATATACATTGTTCCGAATCTTGAAAGCTCCGGCCAAACATATGAAAGAGAAGAATGGAGAATAAATAGTTCACTTACCATGCAACATCGGGTCTTGTGTGCTCTCCTGGTGGTAGTTCACCAATTTTGTACTTCTTCATCAACTCTCTGAAATAAAAAAATATAAAAGCCATTGAACAGTAGGTATAATATAGGTGCCGTTGAAAAGTACCATAATATGAGCTAATCACTTTAGCGTTATTTCAAATCGCACTTCATTATTTTAAATTATTTGTCTCATTCAAAGGACATCAAAAGTAAAATAATATTGTCTTTTGTCTTGAAGTTTCAAAAGTTTTGAAATGGAAACTATCATATTTTTAGGTTGAGGTACAGTGGCACTGAAAAGGGCTGTATGACCGTTGGTGAGCCACGGCGCGTTGAAATGACACAAATGTGGACGCACCTTTAGAGCTTTTGTGTACATTTGCTACTTACTTACACATTGATCACTTACCTGGCATCATCACTGTGTCCCACATCTTCGAATCCTTGTGTTCCATCCTGTCCAGCATAGTCCATGAGGGAATCTGCTCCACCCGGATGCTGCATTAGAATATCAAAGTTTAGTTAAATTTACTTACCTTTATGTAGGTAAGTGTAGTACAAAAAAGAGTAATGGAACAGTTTAGCTAGTAGGGTCGAATATTTTCTGAATAATAAGGAACAACCCATTGCGCACAGTCAAACATTTTTTTTTTATTATCGTTCTTAGAATGAGGATACTTGGATGGAACTAAAGTACTGATATAGGAGTATAGAGTGGAAGACCATTCAAATCTAAGTATATTAGCTGTGGCAAAGATAGCATAATGTAATGCATATTAATGTAATGAATGGAAGGCTTAAGTGTAGGTAATTTAGTAATTGGAGAACCTCGTCTAAGAACTTGGTGACATCGTAAACTTCGTTGTGGATAACCATCCAAATATCGCGTTCATTGTCGTGTTTCTTCACTTCTTCTTTTGTAATTAGGCGGCTCATTTCGAAAGTAAGTTTGTGTGGTGTGCAGTTACAACAATTTCACAGTATTTATGCATTAATCATTACTAGTACGGGAACATAACCTTGTTTTCGAATTTTTATTGATTTTTCAGAAATTTTAGTTCTGTCAGCTGTTAACAGCTGATTGTCAATTTTCCTTTTTTTCCTTTCTGGCTGGCTATGGCATCTAGGCCTGACCACTATGTCTTATGCTTATTTTTTGTTGTTCATAAAGGTCCCTCGAAGTTTTGACTGTATCTGTGTGTCTGTGTCTTGACTGTTACTAAAAAGTAAAATAAAGAATAAAGAAAGATTTCTTTATTCTTTATTTTACTTTAGTAGTAATTTTAGTAAGTTATGGTGTGACTATTTTACTAAAACTTCGAGGGACCTTTTAGCCTTCAAACAATATTACGCGATACACTTAGCAAGTCTAGGAAAAAATTGACTGCTAGGTGACACTGAATTCTGTTAAACTGTAGACAATTTACGCATAACATAACATGAAAGAATTGACAGATAACCTCCGCTACACGCACGCAAACTACGCAAAGTATGTAATGTAAACAAAACAAAAACAAACATGCGTTCAAATCTTCCGTGATTGTTGAATTAAAAAGTTCTAATGGCTTCTTCCGATGATTTCAACGAAGTGCTAGACGGCATATTCCTGCGCGAAGATACAGAGCACAAGCAAAGTTATAACGAAGGATTCCAAGCGGGGACTGAAGCTGGAAACCCCGAAGGCTACCATTTGGGGTACCATCGCGGAGCTGAACTAGGCAGAGAACTTGGTAAGCTACCCTTGCTGTTGAACCTACCAAAATGTGTGTGCTTTAAAAACTTGGATACTTTTGCTTGGCTAGTCTTGGCGGGACACTACAGTGCCCGCAGTAGGCCCCATGGTAAGCTGTTACATATCTAAAGCTCACCGACATAGCTCTTCAAAATTAGCAAGTTGATGTAGTCATGTCATATAGCTCGCAGAACCGAACCGTTGTTGAATAAGGATTCTCGAATGGCGACCATGAACTGGGTGACGCAGTGTAAGAAGGACATTGTTAAAGTTGCAGGAAGTCAGTGGATGGGAAAGGCTCAAGACCGTTCATCATAGAACTCTTTTGGGGCGGCCTACACCCAGCTGTGGACTTCTACAGGCTTATGATGATACGTAAAATTGTTTTTCCAGGCTACTACCTAGGCATAGTCACACACCACCTGGACATCAATGAGGAAGCCGAAACCAAGTACTCAGACAAAATACTCACCCAGCTGACTAAGGTCAAGGACCTGATCAATAAATTCCCTAGAGACAACTCTGAAGAGGCTGACATATTGGGCCAAGCAGAGACGATACGGGCTCAGTATAAGAAAACTTGTGCTCTTTTGAAGATATCTTCAGCCAACCCTTATGATGCTGACGTCTCATTCTGAAAAAGAAAGTAAGTATGAACCATCATAGAATCACCTTTAAAAATTATCTTTGTCAAAGTCAAAAGGCATTTATTTCAATAAAATGTCAAGGATCACTTTGAAACGTTTGTTAATATAGACATAGATTGAAGTATATGGAATAGTTAAACTATCCATAATACATAATGTTGATCAAATAAGCCACGCTTCACATAGGTGTATGTATCAAGTAAATAAAAATATAAATTCAAGTCTCATTTTGGTGTAGGAATGCTTTTGAATGTAGTCATGCTAAAACATTATCCTATCTTCAGCCAAATTCAATGTAAATTTTTTGTAAATGAACTCATTTAACCTAAAATTCTCTTGATTGGACAGAATTTACATTTGTTGTTTATTTGTCACTCCTTCAATATAGATTGATATCAATTCTTAAAAAAAAAAACAACACCAGGCATAATTTTAGGTTAAGTATGGGTGGTTTGTCTACCAACATTTCACCTCGCAATTTGCTGAAGTATAGTGGTGCATAGATATTAAATATGGTCCTGAGCTGGATCAAAAAATACATTTTAAAATAAAATACCTGTATCTCATTACAGATAACTCGGGAATGAAAAACCTTCTTAGAAATCACATAAGCTCCATCAGCAAGTACCTATCACCACTGCTGCCATTGGCCAACTGCCACATGGTAGAGTTCATCACCAGAGACCATTGGAACCTTCTGCCAGGGCCGTTGAGAGACTACTTAGAAGGCCAAAGGTTTAATGATGCTGTGGAGGAATTTTGGGAGTGTCATACTAATAAAGAATATAAAGGTAAGTTATATTAACAACTTAAGAATATCATGTGTCACCTATTGCTAGATAGACCCTATCAGATTCCATGCAGAATGGATCAACGGCTTGAAAGTTTTCCTTGAACGGACATACAACGCCAAATCATTCAAATGATTTGAGAACCAATAAAGAACTTGGCCAATCAATTAATGTGTTATTTAATCGTAATTTTATAAGCCAAAAGATAATAACTTTTTTTTTTTTATATTGTACGGAGGCAAACAGGCTTACGGCCCACCTGATGGTAAGCGGTTACCGTTGCCTATTGACATCTGCAACACCAGGAGCATTGCTAATGCGTTGCCTGCCCTGGAGATATCTTTTTTTCTATTTTTCTTAAAGCTTTAAGCTTAGCGCCTGGGGTGTATTATTTATACCCACATCTTCAGTCCGACACTCTCCAAATGGCAGGAGAAATTGGAGAGTGTCGGACTGAAGATCAGCAGGACCAAAACAGAGCATCTGTTTTGTGACTTCGGTGGTCCCTCCAATTTCATACCGATTGCCTTAGATGGTATATCCCTACCAGTCTGCTCCGATTTTAGGTACCTCGGTTCAGTAGTACAGAATGATGGTGAGATTGACAGGGATGTGAGGAACAGAATAAATGCAGGATGGATGAAATGGCGACAGGTCACCGCAACCACATGTGATCGGCGAATGCCCCTTAAACTTAAGGGGAAAATTTACAAAACGGTCATAAGACCTGTCGTATTGTATGGATCTGAGTGTTGGGCTGCCAAAGGGACGGATGAAAGAAAATTGCACGCAGCGGAGATGAGAATGTTAAGGTGGATGTGTGGAGTGACTAGAATGGATAAGATAAGGAATGAGTATGTAAGAGGGAGTTTGAAAGTGGCGCCATTGACGGAAAAGCTGAGGAGTAATCGGTTAGCTTGGTATGGGCATGTCATGAGGAGGGAAGAATGTCATGTGACAAGAAGAGTGTTAGATATGAATGTGGATGGATGTAGGAGTAGAGGTAGGCCAAAGAAAAGATGGATGGACTGTGTGAAAGTGGATATGGTGAAGAAAGGAGTGAGTGCTGAGATGACGACTGATAGAGGGAAATGGAAGAAGAATACATGTTGTGCCGACCCCACATGATGTGGGATAAGGGCAGGAAGATGATGATGAACATGTTTTTGAGATCCAAGTGACAACTGGGTTGTAATTTCAAGATTGGCTGGTAAGATTAAGTGTTTTTCATGAAGTTTGGTATGGAGATAATTTAAGCCCTTATGAAGAACATAGGTAATTTTCTGTACCTTGCAGGATAAGCCGCGGTCATATTTAATTCATGAAATAAAATAAAAACGTAGAAGGCAAAATAACATATCCTTTCTTTAAGTTCGGTTTTAAATTATTAAAGGTATTTTACATAAATCACAATGTTTTTGCTATAGGTAAATCCGAGCTTGCAAAATGGATAAACGCCGCGCGTTCTCACTACGTAACCGTCAATAACATGTACTGTCTGTCAAGTGAGCAACTGCAAGACCGTATGAAGTCATGGGGGGGTACCATCAAACACGAGCTGTTGGTTACCGAGTTTATGACGCAGAAGAAGAGCTATGAAGTAAGTAGTGGTAACCTAACACAGTCTACGCCATTGCTTGTGGTGAACTGCCAGATCAAAATTACAACGTGGGAACAAGCAAGTCAAGGCCCCATACCATCAGCTTATATGTTTTATTTAGGCGGTTACGTAAGTTGACTGTCACAAAAATGTATGATTCAAATTCGTGTAAAACGAACGACTTCCAAACTCCCAAACAAGCCGGGTTCCGGTACCGTAGACCACATCTATACGCTTCGGCAGATTATGCAGAAGACCGAAGAGTATAATCGGCCATTGTGCAGGTCTAATAACTATACTGGCCTGATAGCTCAGTTGGTAGTACCTAACTCCTCCTTCTGCGCTATAGGTCGCGGGTTCGATTCCCGCACTGGATAAACATTTGTGTGATTACCACACTTTACCACAGTAGTTTGTTCTTTGTCTGGGTGTTAAATATTATCTATCACTTATCGACAAAATTGCGTATTTTCGCACTGGACAAACATTTGTGACTAACACAGATGTTTGTTCTGTGTCTGGGTGTTAAATATATATCTAATATGAATATCAGTCTCTAGTACTTTAAACACTTAAGTATTAAGAAAGCGTACTATAAACTAAATGATTATTTAAATGATAAAACCGCATGGCCTGAAGTCGCTCTGCCCCTCGACAGCTAAAATGCCATTTTGCAGTGTCTTTACAGTTTTTGCTTGCATCATATTTTAAGTATTATTTAATTATATAAGCATTAGGTACATATTTCATCAAGTGTAGCGTGTGCTGCCCTTAGATCATTTGTTGAAGCTCACATTTGTCTTCATTTTTTTCACATTTTTATAAGCTCTTATTTATTAAGGATTATAATTAGATTACTTTTCTCTTGAGCCTCACCTAGTTCGATCGGCACCACACTGAAGCTTTAAATTCAATTTTGTGAAAAAGGATCATCGAAAAAAATGATAGGCACCAAGCCGTGTTTGTTGCCTGATTCTTCTAGGCTTGGTCGCGAGGAACAGGCATAGCTTCACCTAGTTTCGAAGACGTTTCAAAGTGATCCTAGTGATTTTATTGAAATAAATGCCTTTTGACTTTGACTTTGTACCCATAGTACAGGCTATGCCTAGTTTGGGATCAGTTGACCGTGTGTGATATGTTCGGAATATTTATTTATTTATACTCCATGTTCCAGGTGCAAACAATGTCGCAACTTGTTGCCTCATTATTTGACGTGACTTCGGCTACTTGCTCCGTCGAGGCTGGCGGCGGTCGTGGACATTTACAGGTGGCATTGTGTCTGGGGTATAATATACCCAGCCTCACTATAGACTGCAACGCACAGGCGGTGCAAGCGGCCGAGAAACGGGTTAATATGATTAAGGTGAGGGTTTAATTATTTTATTTTCAATTTCAATTTATTAATCTTTTGACATATTTACATGTGCTTAGATAGGTCAGAACAGAACAGATACATTTTTTTTACTTACATAGTAATTATGTAGACAAACAAAATAATAACATGTAAACACACAAAATTACTCTATGAACATAACAAGACAAGACAAAAAATTTATACACAGCACAGATTAAACGTACACAGCTGAAAGATTGACTTTGACAATAACATGAATGATTTTTGAATTGTTTTTTCTCAAAAACCGCAAAACGCACAGTTTTGATTTTTATGTCAAAGATAACTTGAGCATTTTATTTACGTAAATCCAAGACAGAAACGCGATTGGTAAAACTTTTCTCGATAGATTTATTATTTAAAGTTGGGTCCTCTGCAACAGTTTTTTCGAAAATACTCTGAGACTATCTAACAAAAATAACTTTTTTTTTATATTTTGTTATACAATAGCATTGGGTACCTAAATCCAAGACACTTTAAAAAAAAAATAGATAGTTTTTGAGATAATCGATATTTTCTTATATTTCGCTTACGTCGATCACTTTCGAGCGCCTTCTAACGCTTGCTATCTCTTTCCGCATTCAATTACAGCACATAGGCGCTGTCACTTTCTTCACTCCGCCCACTTGACAATTTATTATGATTTTTGTATCCTCTTAAGGTAATTAATTATCATTGTTTGTGATCATTTGGCATTCAAACGCCTTCCTTTTTATTTATTGAATTCACAAGGATCAGGTTAATAAAGGAGACTCTAAGAGGCGCACTTTAATCCTTTCACTACAATGATGCTTTCACCGGTCATAGGCCCTTTTCAGGGCCACCATACCTCAACCTGGTCACTGAGCGAATACAGGATGATCAAGAAAGAATCAGTGACACTACAAGATAGCAAGGTTAAAAAAGTCTTAAATATATTTTAATCATCATCATTTCAGCCGTAAGACGTCCACTGCTGAACATGGCCTCCCCCACAGACAGAGCAAATTCCTTACCATGTGGGGGGATTTGCCCATACTCACCACGCTGGGCATGCGGGTTGGCGAGCGCAGTTAGAGCTATCGTTGTTAAAATGAGGAACGCTGCTGCCCATCCCCTAGCTTTTATCCCTTAGTCGCCTCTTACGACATCCGCGGATAGAGATATGGAGAGGCCTATTCTTTAGCCGGGGCCACCACGGCCATATATTTTAATAAATACTGTTTATTATTTGGCCATCTCGGGGGCGCAGCGGGCGAGTGCCCGTCTGAGACGCAATGGGTCCGGGTTCGATTCCCGCTGCGGGACAATTTTGATCTGACGGGCACTCATCCACTACGCCTCCAAGGTCGTAAATCACATTACTCGTTACAGAAACAATGGCACGTGATATCCAAACGGACAGATGGCAGCGCCGAACCACGCATCCCCCAAAATGATAGGACCTTACATCGGTGTGCTATTTTTTTTACATCTACTGTTCCGTATAGTTACCCTTTGAAAGGCAGCACATGATTCATAACCCGACAAGATGAAGTTGCGAGTATATTTCCTTCCTGATGTGGAGGTGTTATTCAAGGTCTCTGTTTTATTTCTATACTAGCTTCCGCCCGCGGCTTTGCTCGTGTGGTACCTACATAAAAAGTAGCCAATATGCTATTCCAGACTATAATCTATCTCTGTACCAAATTTCATCAAAACAATTCAAATCAAAGTAATTTAGTGCGTAATATGGGTTAGGTACAGTTGTTACATAATACAATACAAATTAGGAGCAGCCATATTCAGCGTTGTACGCGTACAATATACATATTTTCAAAAAATTAAGTAGGTATATCAGAGCTTTAATTTACAATACAATAGTGCTATTACAAAAAATGTCATTAAAATAATCATGGGTTGAAAAGTAAGCCCTTTCCAATAGTAACTTTCTCAGTCTCACTTTGAATACTAGGCTTGAAGTATCAAGTAAAGGTTTAGGTAGGTGATTGTACACACGAACAGCCATACATAGCACACTCTTGTTCAACAACGCAGTTTTATTTCGGGGTAGTTTGATTTTGTGGTTATTCCGACAGGTTCTTAAGTTTTCAAAATCCGAATCCGTCCAAATCCGTTCAGCCGTTCAGCCGTGATTGAACCACAACAAACATCCTCACAAACTTTCGCATTTATGATATTAGTAGGTTTATTTATAATTAACCCCTTAATCCTGTTACTAAGACTTTTTCCTAGGTTCGCAGCTGCCTTCATAACTCGCGACTCTGACTTGGCTGGTACGGTCAGAGAACAGTTCCCTGACCATCAGGATACAAGACTTTTGCTCACTGGTATGTACCTTGTCATCATCATCTCCCTGCCCTTATTCCACTTCACGTGGGGTCGGCACAACATGTATTTCCCTTCCACTCCCCTCTATCAGCCGTCATATCAGTATTCACTCCTTTCTTACTCATGTCGTCTTTCACACACTGTGTGTGACTGTGTGAAAGTGTAGGTATATGACGTACTATACCATTGGTAGAGGGAAAATAATCTTGTGCCGGCCCCACATGATGTGGGATAAGGGCAGGAAGATGACAAATATTTGCAGATCATTCAAACATTTATCCCGCAGCGGGAGTAGAACCCGCACCCCTTGCGTTTCAGACGGGCACCTCTAAGAGGCGCACTTTAATCCTTTCACTACACTGATTCTTTCACCGATGGCGATGTTCATAAACTTTGTAGGGCCACTATACTTCAACCTGGACACTGACCTACTTGAAGATGACCAAGAAAGAATCAGTGACACGACAAGCAAGCTAGCAAATTTAAAAAAATTCAGAAAATATCTTTAAATAATTACGGTACTAAACTACGGGTATCAGAAACTACGACTACCCTGGTACCACAACACCCAGACCCAGAACAAATATTTGCAGATCATACAAACATTTATCCCGCAGCGGGAATCGAACCCTTGCCTCTCAGGCATACTTTGACCATTGTGATCTCTGCACTCTTGTCGGTAATAAAATCCAGCAGTACACGAGAAACTTTTATTAATAATAATAACTAACTGACTGACATGAACACTACTCCAAAGACTAAAACTAAATTAAACTAAACTGACTGAAACTTTTTGTAACTTTTTTCTTACGTAATATAATCCGCCATGACAATTTTGTACTAGCCCTTTTTTTCTCTTTCCGTTTCCGGTAGCTAGCGTCCCTATAGTGTTACAAGTTTAAAATATTAATATTTTTTGTTGGTAACACCAATTTGTTTTCATTTTGTTTGTGTACGAACGATCAATCGATCATTCATTTATTCATGATTTACTTATTGTCAAAGTCAATCTTTCAGCTGTGTACGTTTAATCTGTGCTGTGTATAAATTTTTTGTCTTGTCTTGATGTGTTTATGTTATTATACTCGGACTTTATTCTCGATATATTAACCATGCAGCTTCCCTTTGTGTAGCTGGCAACCGACGCAATTTAGATTCTCAGCCCTAAAAAAAAAAACTAAACCCACACATCAATGCTCTATGAACCCATCTGTCACTCGTCATTCTTTCTTTTTGTTTGCGCGGCAACCGTTACGTATTTTTCTTGTAGGAAAAGTGAAATTATTTTATTTCAGCATAAAACATGAAGAGTGTTTCATTTATATAACGCCAAGACAATGCATAAACGTTCGAGAAATGAGAAAACGGACAAATTAGGATTTTTACATGGAAAGAATCAGGAAAATCGAACGCATGCGGCGAAATGAAACGAAACAAGCGACAATCATCGCCGCCCGGTTTGATGAAATTTTTTCAAATAAAAAGACACATTGTGTCTAGTTTTACTGGTAAATGTTGTACAAAATATCGATAAAGCACCGATCGTTATGATCGGCAAAGCTGAGGGAGGTTTTTTCATAACTGAATTATCGATAGACGCGGGTGATGTACGAGATGCATCGACGTGGTCTTGACGCGGGTGGTGTACGAGATGCATCGACGTGGTCTTTTGACTTGGGTCATACACGAGATGTATGGACGAGCTCTTTATACTCGTAGGTTTGGTCCGAGAGGCCTTACTATGCAGTTTCATGTACAACATAGATCGATGTGGTCATTTGACTTGGGTCATACACGAGTTGTATGGACTAGATCTTTATACCTACTCGTAGGTTTGGTCCGAGAGGCCTTACTATACAGTTTCATGTAAGAACCTACTAACCTAACAGCCTTTTTATGCCAGCAATGGGTAAAACTCAGGCAGTGCCCACTACTAACCCAGACGGCCTGTGGGCACTTGGGAAGACCTCATGCCAGACAATCCAAGATGTTGGCCCTGCTATGGATCATGTTGTGACACTTATATGGACACAATTTTAAGAGATGAACTCAAAAACGAGAGTAAACTAAGACTGATGGATCAGTTGATAGGAGTTGGTCAAGCGATACCGTGTAGTGCCATACCCGCATTGATTCATAATGAACAAGTCGACAGACTTAAAATGATAAGCGCTTTGAATGAGGCTGGAAGAGTTCTATCGGACTTACACCTTTAACAAACAAGGTCAAGGAAAAACCTGGTAACAGCCAGCGTTAGATAAATCCTGTGTGGTTACAATCAAAGTTGTTGAGAGGGAAGGCTACCTGTATGGTACTAACCTGATTGAGAAAATTAAAGTATTCAATGCTTGCTAACGAAGTGAGCAATCAATTAAGAAGACTGTGCTACAACTAGCAACTTCAATAAAAATAATCTGCAGTGAAACTTAACGGTCCTCCTCATTACAACCAGCGGAGTACAGTACCGAGGTATGGACACAAGAAGATGCAGTTCTCATTCTCAACAGAGGCTCACAAGCATCCACCCAACATTACCAGTCCTCAATGAGGAAACTGCAAATGCCACCTGTGAAACCTCCTGCTCAGACATAGAGGTAAGCAATGCTGGAAGATTATCACATTTTTTAGAATGCTGGAGAAAAATCTGCCATGACGATTCTATACTAGAATATACTGTGGAAATTCATTTCCATTTGCCACTGAGCCATACCAACGTTTGGTACCAAGAACTTCATATAATATTAACTCGGTTTCTAGAGAATCTAGGGATGCTGATATACTTTTAGCTATCGCTAATAACATTGGATCAATTTGTATCAAACATTGATTTTTAACTAAAAACAACAAATTACCTCTGTATCCACGGCTTATTTAAAAATGGTAGACCAGAGAACAGCAGGTTCTTTAATTTCCATTGGAGACTGGAAGACAAAAATAGATTTAAAGGATTAATATTGTTTGTAAATATGGACCCACAATATAAGATATATTTAGGGTTTCAGTTAGACAAGTTGTATGAGTTCAATGAACTCTGTTATGGTGTTCCATGCAGCACATAAGGTTTTTACAACAATAATGATTCACCGAAGATAGAAAGCCTATAAATCAGATCAATACTTATAGATGATTTGTTTTTACTTATGATCTGTATTCAAATCCTGCTTAAAGATGCACTTTCACAGTGCTTGGGTTTATAATTAGAAGAAGAAATAAGGTGCAACAAAACTTTCTTGTTCTGCCAATTTCTAGTTCTAGAGACATGACATGACCTGCATTTAACTTTAGAGCAAAAATGTATACTGGAAAGGTATTATATCCGTGACTTTACAAAGTTGATAGGGACATTAGTGGCAGCATGTCCTACCACCACATATGGTTGGCTTTACACTAAACTCTTAAAACAAATACTATTATTTTGTTGAAAGTATTGTGAATTATGATACAACAATGATACAGTAAAATTTTATTCAATAATTGAATTAAATTTGGTGGGCTGATATTATAAAGGCCACGCCTTTATTTTTAAAAGAAAAAGAAATGATAGTATTTGCTGATGCCTCCGGGATAGGCTGGGGAGCATTTTGTTATGATAATAGAGCGAATGGTATTTGGGAAGAGGAGGAAAAGTCATTTCACATTAACTAATTAGAATTATTGGCAATATTTTTTGGTCTTAAATTGTTTGCCAAACATACCATACAAAATATTAATATTTTGCAAAGAGTAGACAATAAAACAGATTTATCATGTATAAACCGAATGGGTGGTATACAATTATTTTATCTCTATAATCTTGCTAGAGCTACTCTAAGGCAATGGTGTGAGATTAGACATTATCTGGCTCTTTGCCTCTTATATTAAGTCTGGTGATAATAAAAAAGCAGATGAGGAATCTCAAAGAATCAACCCATACATTGAGTAAGAATTGATTGAATATGAAGAATATATATATATACAGTGGTGGTCATCTAATTAGAAACACCTAGTCACCTGACATTTTTATAAAGTAACTAACATTATTATAGCATTTAATAGGAGGTAATTTTGTTTTTCACTACTTTACAATGTACTATAATATCTCTAGTTTAACTACAAGCAATAATATTTGACAACCAAGACGACAATAAAAATAAATATCAGTGAAACAAAAAGTATCAATATCGTTAGGACTGGCAGAATGGACAACTAATTAGAAACATTGTATGACTTGGTTCGAAATTTGTTTTTTTAAACTGAAATACAGTTCTCACAATTTTCAATCACATTGTAAATATTGCCCCCATTTCTAACTCATTACGAAAAGTTACTATTTATTGTTGTTTTATTAAAAATGGGTAATAATAAGAGCTGTGATGCAGCAACGAGAAAAATTATAGTGAATTTTCATTTAAAACAAAAATGGAGTTACAGAAAGATCGCCGATTATTTGGAATGTTCCGTAAAGATGATATTTAACGCCCTCGCACATTTCAAACTATACGGAACATCAGATTACGTGCCAAGAAAACTTCGGTCCAGGAAGACTACAGTTCAAGAAGACAGGCTTATGCTTCGATTAGCTAAGGCGGACCCCTTTAAAGGATCCAATGTTATAAGAAAAGAGGTATTTTCAGAAGACGATCCTCGACACGTGTCCACTAAACTAGTTCGTAGACGGTTGGTTGAAGGAAAATTGTTAGGAAGGATCGCTAGAAAAGTACCACTACTAACCAGGCAACATAGAGAAAATCGTCTAGCATTCGCTCGCAAATATGGCAGTTGGACTATTCATCAATGGAAAAAAGTTTTATTTTCAGATGAAACTAAAATTAATTTGATTAATTCCGATGGAAAACGATATGTACGACGACCAATAAACGAGGCTTTGAATAAAAAGTACACTAAAAAGACAGTTAAGCACGGTGGTGGAAATGTAATGGTGTGGGGATGTTTTTCAGGGTATGGGATTGGTCCCGTGAGAAAGATTGAAGGGCAAATGGATCAATATCAATACAAAAAGATCTTGGAAGAGACAATGATTCCATATTCCGAGGAAAAATTGCCAGTAACTTGGATATTTCAGCATGACAACGACCCAAAGCACACAGCACGCAGCGTTAAAGCGTTTCTTACAGAACAATCCGTGACAGTATAAGAGTGGCCTGCCAATAGTCCGGATTTAAATCCCATAGAAAATTTGTGGCACACTATAAAGACCAACCTGTCGCAGAAACACGTTACTAATATTCATGGACTTAACAGTGCATTTGAAGACGCTTGGAGAAGTATTCCTGTAGAAACTTGTTATAAATTGATTGAACCAATGCCGCGTCGCTGCAAAGCTGTTATTGATAATAAAGGCTACCCTACCAAATACTAATTGTCTAAGGATGTAGTATTTTTAGTATTTTTCAAAACTATTGGGGTTTTGTTCAAATTAAAAATGATTTAAGTAATGATTTTTTTGGTGTTTCTAATTAGTTGTCCGGTTTGTATCTCGTTTTTTATTTTGTTATTAATATAACTTTCAGTTTTAGAAAAACAACCGTTGTTTTCTGTTATTAAAATGGTATAACAATGCAATATAATATCCGATACATCGATTTTAATACGTAGGAACACTCAATGATACGTTAAAAATTAGTTCGAAAGGGAATTTGCAATAAAAATATAAACCCAGGTAGGTGTTTCTAATTAGATGACCACCACTGTATATATATATATATATATATATATATATATATATTTAGTAACAAATGACACCTTTACGTTTTTTGATTGTCATTGCATGCAAGAAAATTGTACATCAATAATGGGTCAAACCTGATATTGATTTGTTTGCTTCAAGAGATGGACATCTCTTGGAAACCAGATTCTGATGCTTAGAATATTAATGCTTTTATGGTGGACTGGTCGAAATATTTATTTTATAATTCCCTCATATATCCTCTATATATATATGTCTAATAATGAAATATTGGGAAATAATTGTACATACCTAATAAAGCAGCAGGAATCATGGTAATGTCCTACTGGTCATAATGGTCCATGGTACCTACCAGTTTTTACAAACAATGTTAATGTCAAAAATAATATTTTTCAAACCTCGAAAGGATCTCTCTTAACATTGTTTCTTTCAGGAAGATTGTTTGTTTCAGAGATAATCTTCCCATAGATAATCAACTTACACTAATTGCCGGGATTTTATCAGGCCAGCATGGTTGAGACAGACAATTCCACCCTCATCCATGGGATTATTCTTGCTAACAATACACTCAAACAATATAATGTAGCGTACCAGATTTGGTGGGTTTTTTGCCAAGAGCATAGCATAAATATCCTTTTGCACTAGTCTAGAATTTAGACTAGACTTTTCAATGTCTAGAATTATATATTTTCTAACAAAATTATTTGATTCAGAGGCTGGTTAGGCTTCCCTAAACTCTCATAAAGCAGCACTATTTCTTATTGTTGGCTCTAAAATTGGGGGAGATCATCGCAGGTTATTTATGGGATTCTATGTCTAAGTCATGACCACCATTGGAATAATATCAAACTACCTGGAATGCAATTACAATCGGTATTCCAATATGACTCTTAGTTTTGCTAAATTATCAAACGAATTAGTGGTATTGCTTGGATTGAGTACAACACAAAGAGCAGACTCTAACTCTAATAAAGACATCGAAATCCATAGTGATGGTATGCACATTGTAATAGACGGCATTATAAAACTTCTGCTCCAGGCCATAGTCAACCTAATTTGTATTTAGCCGTTTTTGAAAGACCTGGAATTTGTCCAGTTGGAACTTTGTCTGATTATCGGAAATCATAATGATCACCTATTAATAACACTGACAGAACCACACAGACAGGTTTCATCATCATCAATCGGTGGATGGATAAAATATACTTTTTCTGTGGGTGGTATAGATACTACAATCTTTTCAGGGCATTGTATCCATACGACATGCCTCCACTTGAATTGCTCAGTGGAAAGGTGTTTCATTGTATAGGATTGGGTGGACCGCAGGCGGAACAGATAATTCTTCAACATTTGCTAAGTTCTGTAACAGACCAATAGATTAAGGGACAATTTGCCCAGGCCGTCCTCAGTGCTAATTCGCAATGGGATGTAGTACTGATTAATATGATGAAATTTTATACTTTATGGTAATTAAGTACCTACCTATTAATGATAATGGGACTGATTATTATTATTTTAAGTACTCAAGTTTTAAGATTATTATAGAAAAGTTGATTTCATTAACATTATTACGATATTGAGTTTAAATTTATTGATATAAATTAGAAGGAGTTAATTTCTTGAGTGGATTTTTATAATCATGTTTATTTCTACGGTATAAGTATCTCAACTTTACCATCATATCTCTGAACATCTGCATGGTTAATATATCGAGAATAAAGTCCGAGTATAATAAGTGATCAAACAAGCTTACCTGTGATGTTCGATCATTATTATACGAAGAACTTTATTCGAAGATATATGAACCTCACCCACCCGGCCCATTGGTAAAGTTGAGGAACAGGTATTCGAGGCTCTAAAAAGAATGACGAGTGACAGATGGGTTCATAGAGCATTGATGTGTGGGTTTAGTTTTTTTTTTTAGGGCTGAGAATCTAAATTGCGTCGGTTGCCAGCTACACAAAGGGAAGCTGCATGGTTAATATATCTTCGAATAAAGTTCTTCGTATAATAATGATCGAACATCACAGGTAAGCTTGTTTGATCACTTATTATTTTGTTTGTCTACATAATTACTATGTAAGTAAAAAAATGTATCTGTTCTGTTCTGACCTATCTAAGCACATGTAAATATAATAAATAAATAAATAAATAAATCATTTATTTCAGACAATTAACATAGTCCATATCACACATATTATTTGTACTTATTATTGCAGAAAGGAAGGTAAGTAGGTAGAGTAGGTGGAATCTACTTCAGGTACTGCGCATGTACCATACCGCAATGGTTTAGGTACTCGCAGTCGAACCTGGTTGACAACACATTCAGTATGCTGTTGGAGCTGGCCCTGATTCTGCGCCCCAGGGATGTGCACCGCTTGCGCATGGTGCTGTAGAAACAGTCCACACGCGCTTCGGCGAACATCCCCGACGCGCTGCAGAACCGGGGCAGCCCCACCAGCACCCTGAATGCGTTATTATACTGAACGCGAAGGGCGCTGAACTGCTTTTGCGTATAACTTACCCACAGGCTGCTCGTGTAGAAGCTAGTACAGTAGGCTCGGAATAAGCAGATTTTTAAATATGTCAAAGATGAATAAATTGAAATTGAAATTGAAAAAATTGGAATTTTAAAACTATTGAGTGTTTTTACACTTGTCTGCCATGAGTTTTAACAACTACTGCAGTCATCATCGTTTTTCCCAATATTTTACTGCATCTTTGTAAATGTTCCAATAAACCTTTGAAACTTTTTAAACTTTTTAAACTTTGATTGATTGGCGACAACCATAACAACTTGTCCTCAGGACTGCATACTTGCGGAGATCTAGGCCCGGTCTCATTGCGGCTGTTTGAAAGACACGATACTACGGCAGCTGTGTTCAACGTACCTTGCTGCTACCACCTTCTCAGCGAGGACCCTGGGGGTGATGGAGGGTTTCCTATGTCGCAGCTATTATCAGGTACGCAAGTCAGACACACTATGATATTGATATTCAAAGGCATGGTAGATATCTATCTTTTAGTTGACATATTTTATTGACTAAATTACGGTTTTGGAAAAAAGTGCTGAAGAGAAAGAAGAAATATATATATTCGTATATAAATATAATGTATTTTATAGTATAATTTTTAGTTAAGTTAAACTATCTATAGCACGCCAACCTCCTGTTTCTACCCAATCAGGCTGGCTGGTAGATAATGCCTTGGCATTAAGCCCACCTTAAGTACACTTTTGTATTGTGTGCAATAAAGATTAAATAAATAAATAAGAAATATTTCACGGGAAAGAAATAAAAACTCTGAAAAGCAAAAAGAAGATTCGGAAAAAAATGGTTCATGACTATCCCTAAGCATAGTACCTCTCAGATCCTTGAAGATGGCTAAAGGGGATGGTCTGAGGCACGTCCAATCGCCGCTTTAAGAATACTTACCGGTTTCCTCACGATGTTTTCCTTCACCGTTTAAAACGTTTTTAAACGTTTAAAGTGCGGTTTTTTCGAAAAGAACTATCGAGTCGATTAATTGTATTTTCCGGTTCCTGGTTATTTAACAAAGATACGCGGCGTAAACCACCCAGTCTCTTTCGATTCAAAATAAACCTTGTGACTTCAGAATAAAGTTCTATTCACACATTATACATTATTCATACATTATGGTCTCCGCTGAAAACCAGCGCTGGGTGCACACATCAGTGTGTATCCAGCACAATGCTGAGCGAAGACCATATTTTCCACGAGCTCTGCTACGCACAATATCTTTATCAATACCTTCGTAAGTGCCTACTTATTATAAAATTAGAATCTACTCCGTATTACTAAATTCACGTAGCTCCTACCTATAGCCGAAGACTACATTTAGCATTAGTTCTACAAACCTTAGTGGTTTTTTTAGTGCTATTTCTATAAATGACTAAGTATGTAATACATTTTTGGAAGATAAATAAATTAAAAAAAAAAAAAATGTAGTACGTAATTTTTATTTTTATGTTATTTTATGTGTAGTAGTCTTAAGTAAAATAAATCTATCATTCATTCATTCTTTCATTCATTCATTCATATTCACTTTGACGATATTTCGCTCGATTTACTATAAATATTCTTTATTTTCTAGGTTACGAGTTGGGTAGGAACGCGCGTATGCTGGCCAACCATTCCATAGACAGAGTGGTGTTTCAGCGTGATCTACCAGCCAAGAGCCTCATCTACAGAGCCATGCTTGAGGTACGTAGTAGATTTAAGGTTCAAATTAGTGTAAAATAGTTGGCATGCTTGCATTTGGCAATAACAGGAGGAGGTAGGGCACAGCGAGATTTTCTCGCTCTAAATTGGAGCAGCCCGCCTGAGAGGTACCTCCGCCTTACAGAAGATCGCAGCCAAATAACATTATTTGTTTCAAATAGTGTTGTGTTCCTGCGGTGAGTAAGGTTGCCAGAGCTCTTTAGGGGGGGGGGGGTTCGGCAGGCAACGCATTAGCAATGCTCCAGGTGTTGCTAATGCGTTGTAATGTCAATAGGCGGCGGTAACCACTTACCATCAGGAGGGCCGTAAGCCTGTTTGCCTCCGTATAACATAATAAAAAAAAACACGTTATGGTAGAGCCTATGCCTGAAGGTTAAGTGTAGAAGATGAAGAATATGGGTGGAGTAACTTTGAAAGATGTGAGGAACATTGAGAGTGAAACAAGACGTTTCAATCATGTAGAGAGGAAATTGACTTGAATTGGAGGTATAAGGCCAGTGGAGGAACAGGCGTAGCTTCCCCTATCTTTTGGATATTATATATTTTTGGGGTTTTTTTATGTTATACGGAGGCAAACGGGCTTACTGCCCTCCTGATCGTACGTGGTTACCGTCGCCTATTGACATCAGCAACACCTGGAGCATTGCTAATGCGTTGCCTGCCGATCTCCTCCCCCCCAAAAGAGCTCAGGCAACCTTACTAACCGCAGGAACACAACACTATTTAAAACAATGTTTGTTGGTATGTTCTGTAAGGCGGAGATACCTCTCCAGGCGGGCTGCTCCAATTTAGAGCGAGAAAATTTCGCTGTGCCCTACCTTCTCCAAAAATCATTATATAAATCATGTAACAGTTCGTTTTTTTTTTCAGGTTTTACTAAAATCCTACGCACCAGAGTCCAATCTAGCAACGGGTAAGCTGAAACGAATTTCATCAAAAGCAGACTCATTCGAAGAATACTTCAAAATGGCCGACAATGTTTTAAAACTGGGTGTTTTTGGCACCATACCCGCGAACTACCTTAAAGAAATCATTGAGAATGAAGATAAATATTGGAAAAAGTTGGTTTTATTCTACTTAGTTAAGCTAAGTTTAGCGCAAGTGGTGGAGAGTCTTATTCTGTTAGACAGAATTATGTTTTTGTATGAGAATAACTTTAAAAAAGTGTATTTGGTCAAGTTGTTTGATCCTGTTCTGTCTCCGAGATGTCATAGCATCGTAGCTTTAAGGAATAGTACAATAAATTGATATTTTATTTAAAAACTTGCTTTTATCTACCCCATTATATTCGCCATGCTGGACATTGTCCTATCCCATAATGCCACGATACATGGCCTTAAAAGCCTACACCAGTCATTCCCAAAGTGGTCTATATTGACGACGACATCCAAGGGGTCTATGAGATCGAAAAAAACATAGGCCTGTGAACCGGATGAGCAGTTTAAGAAGGCTGATGGACCGATGATTTTGATGGCTGACTATCGGCCTACGGCAGCGGGGAGCACCTTCGAAATTACATCAAGTTCTACTCGGTTCAGCCGGTGGTCAAAGAAGAATCAACACCGTTCGTCATTTCACCGTTTGGGGAAGCCTCAAACTTATTTAAATAAGTATTCATCATCATCAGCCTGTAGAAGTCCACTGCTGGACATAGGCCTCCTCTAAAGAGTTCCACGACGAACAGTATTGAGCCTTCTCCATCCACCGACTTCCCGCAACCTTCTCAATGCCGTCGGTCCATCGGGTGGGGGGCCTTCCAACACTGCGTCATAAGTATTCATACATGTTAAAACGAATATTATTATTATTTATTTATTTATAATTATAACACCATAACAGCAAAGCCAAAGCGATGTTATAAGCAAGGAATATAAATGCACTTAAAATCTAAACATATAAATTTAAACATAATATTTTATTTTTACCATTTTTTCCAAAACCGCCTGTGCCGCCTATCTGCCGCCTATCTGCATGAGTTTCGGCAGGTTGTGGAAAAAAACATCAACATTGTTCTCAGAAAGAACATTAAGTAAAAGGATGTAATTATAACTGCATATAAACCTACAGACCTAAATTTGTTAAATCCTACCTACCTACTAAGAAATTTTGTACAAAATTGTATGTGTCGTTATAAACGTTATTATTATTTATTATTTATTTATTTAATTAATAGTTATAGGTAGGTAGGTAAGCTTCTGTTTATCTACAACGCGATCAAAACCTCCGGGAATTGTAAGTTCGATATATTTTTTGCATCCTACGTTATTTGATTTGAATAGGTATCTAACAAGTTTTAATATAACCAACAACGTACCCCTTATTTCATCAGAGACACACTCGTTCTATTTCGAAGTAAAACAAACAAAGTTATTTCATTATTAGGTACAACTCTAACCTCGGGATGTATTTGCATACGTCGTATAATAGGCATGCCTGATCATCGACAAGTTATAGTTGTTTATGTGATGCCTGATATGAATGATATTATTAATACGTATATTTATTTAAGATCTCATTTAGAAAATACATTTTTTTACTATAAAAGTAGATCTTAATTTCAAAAAACAGTATCAAAACCACTTCTATAGTAAAAAATATACATAAAAAAAAAATACAGCCGACTTGAGAACCTCCTCGTTTTTGAAGTCGGTTATAAATGGAGAACCACCGACCGCGAAGCACTATGCCCGAGTCTAATTTTACCTATTATTATTATTATTACTTATATCATCTCTCCGCACGTTCAAACGGCATGCGATTTGTCCTTGCATCACCTTACAGAAGATCACAGCCAAATAACATTATTTGTTTCAAATAGTGTCGTGTTCCTGCGGTGAGTAAGGTTTCCAGAGCTCATTAAGAGGAAGGGGGTTCGGGCTCGGCAACGCGTGCGTGATGCCTCTGGTATTGCAAGCGTTCATACGGTAATCACTTACCAACAAGTGGGCCGTATGCTTGTTTGCAACCGTAGTTGTATTAAAAAACCAAATGTGTTATTATATTATGTCGTATAAAATTCGTTTTAAAATGATCTGTACCAACCTCTAAACAAAGTCAATTTTGAGTTTGACAATTGGGGGTTAGCGATATAGCTCAACGATATCGCAAGCTCCTAAAAGTCAAACTCAAAATTAACTTTATTCAGAGGACGTAAGGATCACTCATGTGATTTTTGCATAGAGTTTTTATTGAGAATTTCCAAAAGTCGTAGAAAAAACTTTATTGCTAATTGGGTGAAGAATAACCCCTTTTGGGATAGCATACGTAAAATGAATCATCTTGTATATAAAGCCATACAAAAAATTCTAACTACCAACTAAATATGTCTGAGTCGTAAACTTTATGTCAATCACGGTCCTATTTCCACGTATTTTGAAACCAAGCAAGTACTTACCCAATCTTTATTGTGAAAACAGAGTTTTCTGGTAGGTAAGTTTTAATTACGTACCGCCGATTGTTTGGAAAAGTTTTGATTTGAAAAGTTCTTTAAACTCATATCTCTTTAAAAAAAAATCGGGCCCTTTAAAGCGTTTTAACCGACATGAAAACTTAATAAAAAATAGTTAAGAGACAGTTTTTTTTTTTGTTAATATTCTGTACATATCACACACGATATCACAAACTAGGCATAGCCTGTACTATGGGTACCAGAGACTGATTAGGGCTTGCAAATATTCGGAAATTTTGATATTCGAATATTCGTTTTTTTTTTCGGGTACTATTCGAATTATTCGAATATTATTCGAATAATAGAAAAAACACTATGTTTTCATTAAAATCACATCTTTTATTGTTTTAAGTGTTATTTCTATGAACGAAATTGAATTATTAAATTAAAATAAAATTTACCCTCAAATTATTCGTAAAAATAGTCTTTAAAATCTTTAATAAAATTTAACACAATAACAAGTAAAACAAGGTAATTAACGGTAAGACAATAGTAAGTAGTTACTAGAATAAATAAGTACACAAACATTTTTAAGAGGTCTTATGTATCACACAACCATAATAAAATTTGCAATTAGAGTAACATTAACTGAACACATTCACAAATTCTTAGTAAAAAAAAACAGTATTTAGAATCTAAGTACGTAGGTAGGCAATACCTACCATAAAATTTAACACAATAACAAGTAAAAAAACTTGGTAAGAACGGTAACACGTTAGTAAGATACTACAGTAAGTACACAAACATATATATCTTATAGGTGAACGACAGAGATGGATAGACAGAAAAGTCTCGTCAAGTTGCACGCGGCACTCCCGAACGTTTACGAACCGCGTTCCGAACCCTATAACATTGTCAAGTTGTTTACCCGACCGATCTTAACTTGTATCGTCTTGAATGGATATACCGCGCGAGTTTATACGTGGCATTTTATGCACATCAGAGTTCTGAGTTTGGTGTTATTAATTTAAATCGAATATTCGAATATTGCAATTTTAGTATTCGAATATTCGAACGAATTTAATATTCGAATTATTCGAATATTCGAATATTCGAATGCAAGCCCTAAGACTGATATACATAATACATATATATATATATAACACCCAGACACAGAACAAACATCTGTGTTAGTCACAAATGTTTGTCCAGTGCGGGAATCGAACCCGCGACCTCTAGCGCAGAAGGCAGAGTTACTACCAACTGAGCTATGAGGCCAGTAAAAGCAGTTGAGGTCAGTTCAGTCGAGCAACGGGACAGTTGCTTTGTACAACTAGGAGAAATAGAGCGAACGGTGATAGTAGTAGTACCTACACCTATGTGTGTTTGACTTCTACGAACTGATGGTTTCGTAGCAAACAGATTGGATCAGCCCTGAAGTTTTTACACGGACCATGTAGTAGGAACCTACCTACATTAGGAAAGGCTCTACGGCGTAGAGGCGTAGCTCTAATCCGTAGAGCCTACGTTGCATTTAACTATGGATGTCTACGACAATCTGCCTACGATAGCTGCCCCCTAAGCCAGGTTTATCACGCATAATCAGATACGGCAATAAGAAACGATGAGATGATAAGAATGGTAGATGACATTTTCGTCGTCAGTAGTTAGAAGTTTAATGATGCTATGAATAAAGGTTTTTCTATTCTATTAGAATAGAATAGAATGATCGTTTATTTTAGCAAGAGATTACATGGCCGATTAGGTGGTGAGCACAAAAGTATACACATTTAGACATACAATATAACTTTAAATATATTACATAGTTTAGGTATACTTAGGTACATAACATTATTATATTAAAAAGTTTAGTTATATAGACTCATGTGTCCGAATGCTAAAAAAGGTGTTCAGCTCAGCATTAATGTTGGGTGTGTTAGCACTCAACACAGGTTCTACAAACCTTTCTCAGGCACCAGTCTCTCACTAAACAGGTTAACAATGTGTTTTCTCAACCTAATTATAAGTCTAACTATAAGAAACCTTTGTGAGAGAGAATAAAAAAATAAATATATACTCAACGCTGATTTTCAGCTGAAACCAAGGAGGCAAAGGTAGATTATCAGTGACCGTAAAAACAACAAACAACAACTACGCAATATAACACGTGTTATTATGAACATAGGTATAACAGAATGAAGTGCCTAGGTAGGTTGCAAAATCACACAACAAGCAAATACTGACCTGACCTGATAAATATTAGGTAGTAGAAGTAGAAAGCATTTATTCACACAAACTGTACACAACAACAAGAACAAAAGTATGACACACAAATACAAAAACGATAGAGGTGGACAGAAAGAGAGAAAACAAGAGTAGGTATGTGCGTGGAAAGCGCCGTCTATTACCAACCGACCAACCACGCTGTCCACCTAGTTGGACGGTTAGTAAGTATGAAAAGCCCTGAGCTCAGCATGTGCTGCTAACGAGTTAACAGTGATGATTTTCAGTTCAGGGCTGGAGTGACGTAGGTCGTCTTAGTATGGGGCCGTCCTACGCTGCGCTTTCCAGTTTGGTCCGGGGAGTGCGCGATGTTGCGGTCTTCATGATAACCGCAATGCAGCAGCAATCAAAATTTAACTTAGCACTACTCATCATCATCATCATCAGCCTGATGAAGTCCACTGCTGAACATAGGCCTCCCCCAAAGAGTTCCATGACAAACGGACTTGAGCCTTCTCCATCCACCGACTTCCCGCAATCTTAACAATGTCGTCGGTCCATCGGGTGGGGGCTTTCCAACACTGCGTCGTCCGGTTTGTGGTCGCCACTCGAGAACCTTTGTTCCCCAACGGTTGTCGGTGCTGCGAGCTATTTGGCTGGCCTCATAGATCAGTTGGTAGTAACTCTGCCTTCTGCGCTAGGGGTCGCGGGTTCGATCCCCGCACTGGACAAACATTTGTGTGATTAACACAGATGTTTGTTCAGTGTCTGGTTGTTAAATATTTAGGTATCTATTATGTATATCAGTCTCTGGTACCCATAGTACAGGCTATGCCTAGTTTGGGATAAGGTGACCGTGTGTGACTTAAAAAAAAAAACGAAACAAGCTATATGGCCGGCCCACTGCCACTTCAACCTGCTAATTCTGAAAGCTATGTTACCGACAAGCCTAACGAATTAACGCCTAAAGAATTAGCCTAACCTTGGTTCTTCTACGGATTTCCTCATTTCGAATTTAACACGCAGTGAAACTCCGAGCATAGCTCTCTCCATAGCCCGTTGGGTGACTTTGAGTTTGTGTATGATGCCAATAGTTAGCGACCAAGTCTCAGTGCTATATGTCATCACTGGCAACATGCACTTATTGTAGACTTTCGTCTTGAGGCTCTGCGGTATCTGCGACGAGAAGATATGATGAAGTTTCCCAAACGCTGCCCATCCAATTTGGATGGGCGTCGGTTGACCTCTTTGTCGAAGTTGGACCTACCTAGTTGAATCGTCTGACCCAAATAGACGTAGTGGTCTACAACTGGAATGGTATCGTTCCCAACATTTAGCGGCATGGGTGCGACATGAGCATTGGACATGATATTTGTCTTGCTATGTTCATTTAGCACTACTACTTAGTAGAAATACCTATATAGATTCAGCTTCACTTCTATTAAAAAAAATGAAGAAACTAAACTGTGCTTTACCTACAATGCCATACGTTTTAATATGTCTGAGGCTGCTTCAGACATTACTTACGGTTCATGTTCACAAGGTCTGGGAATCTTGGAGCGACATAAGTCTTGTGTACACGAGATTTTAAAATTGCCGTGATACATCTCCAGCCAGCTGTTACCTAGATTTACCTTACTCACCTCTTAAAAGTAATCTAATATCTTTAATCTTTTGTATCATGGTACTCGTAGTTTTTGATATCCACGACACAGGGGATCCTAGTGTGGGATAAAGACTATGTAACTGTTGGGTGTTATTTATTTAATAAAAACATATTATATATCTGATGTTGATATTTTATTTTATTTTACTTTATTCGGAACAACAAACAGTTGATACATTGAAATCTTACTAATAAGTTTTATCTAACAAAAAAAATATGAGTAAATGTACAACCCACTACGTTATCCTCAGGTTACTTAAAATATTAGGAGGTTGTTGTTGTGTTAGTTTAGGTGATGAAGTGCGTGAAAGTGTAGCATTCATTGTACGTTTATTCATTTATCAGCATGCATATCAATTTCTTTTTAAAACTAGATTCTGACAATAGGAATAGATCAATGTCAATAAAAGAGACGTTTCATCAATATATGGAGCCTGGGCCTGCACTGTGTACACTACTCTAAAATATGGCTAAGCAATAAAGTAAACGTATTTAATTGGTTATTTTATTAAAATTGACTTCTTTCTAAGGTACATTAAGATTTTCTTCGACAAAGAGAGCAACACACAGCGCTACAAAAATATGGCGGATGGACGTGCGTGAAATGTCATTTTGACAACCTACATTTATCTGACAAAACAAAAACATCAAATCAAACAACATGACATGAAAAATATGTCAATGTCATGTCAAACGCCAATTATAAACCAACATGGCGGCCTTCAAATAGTGTTCACATAGAAAAAAACTTACCAGAAGAACTATACTTGTACCATCGCATTTGTTTTCACATTAATGAAATTGTATTTTTCTTGTAATCTCCTATTTTTTCCTAATGTTTCTATGTAGTGTACATGGACCAGGCCCAGAATGAAATGGCTCCTTTGCTATTATATGTGTCGACGATGCGACGCAGCGGTGAGCGCACTCCAGCATTGGTACGACAAATCCGTGTGTGAAATAAGCTATTGTCCACTTAATTATACCTTTATTCCGAAAACAGCTTATGCTTACATTTGATATTATTTTGTCGTATAATTTTAAATACCATCGCGGACTCGTCTTTTATTGAAAATAAGGTGATTCGTAATAGGTACTAAGTACTACTATCCCAAAAGAGGCTTATTCTACACAGAATAGGTAATAAAGTTTTTTCTACGACATCAAATAACTGTACCGATAACAGTCACATACATAGTCCTGGCCCCACACTAGGATTCCCGGTGTCGTGGGTCTCAGAAACTACTTAACCCGGAACAATTTTACCAAAACATACAAGGCAGATTATATTTTTTAAAAATGTATTTGTAAAATTAGTTAAGACTTAAATTATGTACATTTATCAGCTAATAATCGATATTCTATGCTAAATATCTGCAGATCTTGCAAACATTTTTCCCGTAGCGGGAAACGAAACCGCACCCATTGCGTCTCAGTCGGGCACTCGCCGGCTGCGCCACCGAAGTTGTCTAAATCATTATTCAGACTAGATACATTGAAATTGAACCCAGCGGCGGATTACGAGCAAGCTGAGTAGGCTTGTTCCTAGGGCGGCAAATACGGGTTCCGATTTCGGGTCTTTCTGAGATATAAATAAATAAATAAATAAATATTCCGGACATATCACACACGGTCAACTGATCCCTAACTAGGCATAGCCTGTACTATGGGTACCAGAGACTGATATACATTATAGATACATATTTAACACCCAGACACAGAACAAACATCTGTGTTCATCACACAAATGTTTGTCCAGCGCGGGAATCGAACCCGCGACCTCTAGCGCAGAAGGCAGAGTTAAAAGAGACAGTTTTCTAATGCCTCGCAGAAGGAAGTCTACAAGACAACTTTCCCAAGACTTTCCCTCTTCCCTTTTATTGTGGTTAAAGATCTTTATTCTCAAAAGAAATTACATTTCACTTCATGAGAAGTTTAACTTAGTTATTATAAAAACATTTATTAGGTACATAGACTTGCCAAAGTAGGTAATAGTTCGGTATCTACTTATTTATAAGCATAAAGCGTTTTTTTTATTTATTATCATAGAATATATTATGTTTAGGAATATATTATGAATGTATGATCTTCGAAACACAATTAATATAGAATTCCGTCTCAAAATGAAAAGATTGTTAATTGACAATGTCGATTTTTTTTTCTGTACTGTACATTATTTTTTTATTTTAGTGTAAATTTTGACTTTTCCAAGTGTATCAACGCGTGTTCCTTTATAGAATAAATTGAATTGTACATACAACGGTACCGCAAACTTCTATGTATACTATATTCTATCTATGGTAGAACAAAAATAAGGACGGTAATTTTTTTACAGCCTATACTTGGGTAATGTTTAAATCCGCCTATTAATTCAATCCTCCAATCTTAAAACTGAGTTCTCAATTTTCTTAGACACCCATTTATAATAATAATAATAATAATAATATTCCGGACATATTCACACGGTCAACTGATCCCAAACTAGGCATAGCCTGTACTATGGGTACCAGAGACTCATATACATAATAGATATATATTTAACACCCAGACACAGAACAAACAACTGTGAATCACACAAATGTTTGTCCAGTGCGGGAATCGAACCCGCGACAATGATGTTGAATTGCATTATTTGTATTGTGTTAAGTCTGATTGTATTGGTAACAAAATAAAACGTTTTTCTATTCTATTCAAACATCCTCACAAACTTTCGCATGTCTACTATTAGTAGGAAGGATTAGGAGGATGCCTCTAGCACTAACTTTACCACACATCGCGAGATATCAGTTCGGGGCGAACCACTTGTTTATTTTAACATAACCCTTGAACCCAACGATGACAAACTTTTTGCAGCCTAATCGTTGTATCAACGTCCACCCGCGAGGATTAACGACCTGGGTCTGGGGGCGGAGTAGATTAGGTCATTAAAACGAAGATAGTTCTTCAGCCGATACTTTGAGAGAATTCCTTATAGCAAATCATTCACTAAAGGGCACTTTTCGGAACTTTGTTTGATAATTTACTTATAATTCTGAATACCCCCCCTTATGCATCGTGGATAGAGGACCCATACCTATGGATAAAGACCGAGACGAGTCGCTGTGACCCATGATAAACTCTCAACAGACCTAGTGCGGGGGACAGAACTCTTCTCTCTTCATCATCATCAACTAGTAGAAGTCCACTGCTGGACATAGGCCTCCCCCAAAGAGTTCCACGACGAACGGTCTTGAGCCTTTTCCATCCACCGCCTTCCTGCAACCGGACCAAAATCAGTCATATATGAGCGATTATTTCAAAAGGCACTTTACAGACGTTGTAAGACACATAGGTCAGTTGGTAGTAACTCTGCCTTCTGCGCTTGACGGATGGGTTCGATTCTCGCACTGGACAAACATTTGTGTGATTAACACAGATGTTTGTTCTGTGTTATGGCGTTCATAGGCTATGGCAACCACTTACCAACAGGTGGGCCGTTAGCTTGTTTGCCAACTTAGTTGAATTTAAAAAAAACACCACCGAGGCTGGTTCAAAAAATCAATACAACACATTCTATGGGTACCAACAAATAAAATTTAATTTACAAATAAGACCTTCTTCGATGAAAATACATTCATATCCGGTACAAAAATCTATCAATTGTGGTAGCAATGGAGGAAAATGCAATATCCTATTAAATCGAGCGCTGGTATGTAATATATCGTGAAAAAACAAGCATTATTAGTCATAAATAAAGGTCACTTGCTTTTTGTTGTCTCTGCGCAATGTGCTGATATTATAGTGGGCGATTGGCTTCAGGGAACCTACTACGTAACTTGAAACGTATAGCTTTTATAAAAATGTGTACTTATTAGGTAGGTATCCTGCTAATAATAAAAATGGGAAAGTTTTTGAGGATGTTTGTCGTTCAACCACGCCATAACGGCTCACCCGATTTAGATGAAACTTGGAATTGATATAGTTCTTTACCTAGATTAGCATATAGGGTACTTAAATAGATAGATAGATAGATAACACTTTATTGATCACCATACGGAAATAATACATAAGATCACAATTACAAATTTACACGGCAATACAATGGGCGGCCTAACCTTAGGATGGACTGGACTGAAAAGATTAGAGAAGGGGCAAGATGGTGTTACTTACTACTTATTATTCAGGCACTACGCGAGCGAAGCCGCTGGCAGAAGCTACTGTATAATAATTGCCGTGGGATCCCGGCTGAGGAATAGGTCCCTCCCGTAGATGTCGTAAGAGGCGACTACGACAAAAAAAAGAGGTAAAATTAGTGTTCTACATAACAATAAAAGCAATAATAAATTCAATAAAAATTCCTCGTGAAACTCGAATCCGGCTGAAACGCGCCCCGCTACGTACTACCCCCGTACAGGGGCGGCTCAACCCTAAAGTATAAGGCGGGCGCACACACCTCTCCCGGCATTCAGTACGCAACGATGAAGCTCAACGCAGCCTGCGCGACCGCGGTGTTCGCCCTGCTCCTGGCCGGTTAGTTTAAAAAGTTTACATTCCATTTTTGAAAAATCTTTGTTTTTCTTTTTTGTTTATTAAATTCCTGACAATATGGCGGGAAGATTTGCTCCGTTTCTAAAAAGTTTTAATGTACTTATTTCTTTGTGAATTTAAATTATTTTACGTATTCGCTACAATTTATAATATTCCATGGTTACATTGGGTTACTGCATTTATTTTTATTATTTACAAAAGTGTGACAGTTACCCACAAAACCCGGGTACAGATATACCCGTTTTCTTCATAGTTTTCCGAAACGGCTCAACTGTAAGTGCTGTTTAAATACTTAAAAGTGATAAATTACTGATTATTTATCTGATAATTTAGTTTGACCTAATAAATAATCCCAAATAATCGAGTCAGTCTCGGCGAAAGCCCTTTTGACACTAAACAACAACCAATTTAATTTTTTTTTGTGTATCTACACCTATAGATGCGTGAGTGAGCCGCTACGCGTACACCTGTAGGTGACACTCAAATTAGTGTAATGAATTGGATAGTAATATCAGTATGTAGTATGAGGCATGTTCATTTCACGCCTTTTTAGGGTTCCATTAACTAAAAATATAAAGAAACCCTTCTACATAATATTTATCGAATGAATGAATGAAAATGTTTTATTGTACCTACACCAATATAAATTAAAAAATACAAACAAAACAAAAACTAAAGACCAAAAATGTACATTGGAATGATGTATTCAATAAATATATTTTTCCAATTTTATATACCTACCTAACCTAACCTAACTTTTTCATTTAGGCTGCCTTTGATTTTATTGTCTTCATTACGAACGAGAAGTTTAAGATCAAGATTTTTTACCTCAAACAGCTGAATAAGCTTATGGGGTACGGTACCCCCGAATTGAAAGTTAAACTCACGCTTATCAATGGAAAAAACATAATTTGACTAATGTATTGCGCATCTAAATAACTATTATGTGCAAAAGACTGCTGATTGTACCTACATAGACAACTGTACAGTCACTCACAGAAGTTTTTAGAAGTATTATTGAAATTATGAAGTAGGTACTTTTCGATCCGGACGTATTAAACGATGCCGTAAATTGGAAATATTTCCAACTTCTTAAGAAGTTAGCAGAAAATTATTACTGTTGTGTCAAGAAGATCATTGTGACCGTAAAAAGTTCTTAATGATCTGAACACTTTAAGATGCGATCCAATTACAAGTCCCGTAGGTATTAATATTACAAAGAAAATTCATAACAATAGGTACGTATCTTTAAAGCTTAGTTTTTGTAATACTGCAGATCAACCTTACCTATATAAATGCACATCATCATCATAACGCCTGTAGAAGTAACACTAGGGTCACTTTGAAACGTCTTAGAAACTAGGTGAAGCTACACCTGTTCCATTTTTTTAGAATCGTACTGTTGTACTGTTACTTACACTGTGTGTGTACTGTTTTAGAAGTTCACTACTGGACGTAGATCTCCTCCCAGAGAACCCCATGATGAACGGTCTTGAGCCTTATCCATCCACGGATTTCCCGCCACCTTCGCAATGTCGATCCAACACTGAGTTGCCCGGTTCGTGGTCGGCATTCGAGAACCTTTATTCCCCAACGGCTGTCTCTGCGAGCTACATGGCCTGCCCACTGCCACTTCAACTTGTTAATTCTGATTATCAAGTTGGGCTTATTATAACTTATGCTCTATCAGATATAAATATGATAGAAAATAAATATGAAAGAAAAGGGTATCAGAAAATCAACTCAACACAGTACAAATCCCCGACTCGATTCAATGTTGCAGATCATGCAAACTTTTGTCCACCCGCGGGGTCGAATCCGCACTTCATGCGCTCAGCTCAGTATAGTACGATTAGGTTTATCCCAGTTTGTAATAAAACCTGGCCCCACTAAAATGCAGTCATGCAAGGCGTGTGTTCCCAATAATGTTTGCTACGGAAACTCCCTAGGGCTTACTAATAACCCGGTAGCACTTTGATTATTAGGTTGAAGCTCGGATTTTTGTGGAGTTTTTAGAGTAACCCTGACCTGCCTATTTCATTAGAGACAAATTATCCAGCCTTTTATGAACACCCTAGACTACAAAGAACGAAAATAAAGCTGCTGCAATTTCAATCAGTTTAGGTGTCTATAGTTTGGTGATTTAAAAATAATAAATAGCAGCGAGTCACATACACAGTCCTAACCCTACACTACGATTCCCCTTGTCGTGTGTATCGTGTTCGGATGTTGATTATTCAATCAAGCCGTAACGGCTCAACCGATTTCAATGAAGTTTAAAATAGCATAGGCTACTTTTTATCAAGGTACCTCGCGGGTGATGCCGCGGGCGCAGGCTAGTAGTAGATGTTATTTTGGGGATGACGTCATGTAGCTTAGGTGTTCAAAAAGCCAAACAAGTAACTTATTACAGTTACAACAGCCGGTTGCCTAAATAAATATGTAGTTTTAGTTTTCTTGGAACTCCCTAAAGTTATTCAAACACCTGTTACATTGTGGGTCGAGCGGTTGGCAAGCAACAGGTCAAGAGAATTGAAGAGGTTACAACACTGAACATTGGAAACAAAAAATATAAAGAGGCCGGGACATACTCAATAAATTGATTCATCATTATGACGTCCACTGCTAAATATGGCCTCCCCGACAAATTTCCAGATCGAATGCCTATAATGGGGGGAATTTGCCCATACTCACCACGCTGGGCACACGGATTGGCGAACGCAGCTATCTTTATGAATATAGGTGACGCTGCTGCCCATCCCCTAGCTTTTTTCCTTTATTCGTCTCTTACGACATCCACGGGTAGGTAGATATGGAGGGGCCTATTCTTCAGCCGGGAGAAATTGATAAGTTTTCGGAATTTCAAAACGGATCCTCACTGGATCAAATTATAGACATAGACATTAATTTATTTGCAACTAAAACACACACATTTGCACAACGTTTTAAAACTAAACAATTACATAACAGAAAACACGAGCAGGTAAAAAAAGGTGTGATGTGTGCTGCAGCAGCAAAATGGCCTCGGCTCAGCATTAGCCTACTGTGTTAGCAGCAGACGCTGGTATTCTGCCGAAACTATTTCCCAGTCATTAAACCCTGTGAGAACAGTCTTATAGATTTTCAACATAACAGTACCTACTTGTAAGTTAGTCTTCACTTTGTTAGGATAGTTTGTTGACAAACTTACAATGCTAGTTTTCATTTTTATAACACTTGAAACATAATTTACTTTTGATGTTGACGGTACCAACCGCAACAGAAATAGGTTTTTCCCTGTCACGTCACGGGAATTCCGTTCTGATTATCTATACATAGGTACCTATAGTTAAAGTAACTAAATCCCAAAATTATGTACCTACATATGTTTTTTACTTCAAATAAGTTGAAACATTTTTTTTTCTTATTTATTGCCGATTTTTTCCGAATTAGCTGTTTTAATTCTTGTCATCATCTTATTACTTATGTAATTATTAAACGTACGAGAGTCAAGATTTCTATCTAAAACAGCTGAATAATTGAATTTAAACTGATTTGACTACAAATCAGCAGATTTTCAATGAAATATGTTGAATTTTCAAAATTCGTAAATCAAACTTTATTGCTGGGTGTAGATTCGCCCTTTATTCTTTCTTTTCGTTGATCAAATAAGGTAAAGTACATATTACTGACAAAATAGTAAACCCAAACCTCGGCTTTGTTCCTTCTTAAAACCAAAATTCTGATCAATTAATCCTGGATCACTGCAAATTCACGTTACCTTACGGATATTGCGATTCCAGAACAATGGTAGAGACACGACGCGATCCTACCTCCATTGTATTGTCGAATTTCACGGAGCTTGCTTAGATCGTCTTTGAATATGATATGTATATTTCTTGCGATGTGAAGGAAATTCTATCTTGAAATCTGAGCTTGAAATGAAACGCGACTGATTTCGTAAACAGTTAAAAGTGTAAAGCTATATTCAGAAGGCGGGCGATATGTCATGTAATACATGTTTAAAGTTTATTTCAAAACGATCCTTGCGTCTGATGAAAGTCAATTTTGAGTTTGACATTGTGGGGATATTATAGATCAACAATATCGTAAGCCCTTAAAAATCAAACTCAAACGTAATGACCATTTTAAATAAACTTCAGATGACTTATCGCACACCGTTTAAACACGGCTTAATGTGAGTAGACGACACCGGAACAAATATAATTTAAAACTAGAACATAGGTAACCTATTATTCATAAACAACCCTATCATAGAGTTCATAATAGAATTACATTTAGCCCGTATTTTTACTTCAAAGTCAAAGTCAAAAGGCATTTATTTCAATAAAATCACTAGGATCACTTTGAAACTTCTTAGAAACTAGGTGAATGCCTGTTCCTCGCGACCAAGCCTAGAAGAATCAGGCAACAAACACGGCGCGCGTGCCTATCATTTTTTTGATGATCCTTTTTCACAAAATGGAATTTAAAGTTTCAGTGCGGTGCCGATCGAACTAGTAGAGGCTCAAAAGAAAAGTAATCTAATTATAATCCCTAATAAATATGAGCTTGTAAAAATGTGAAAAAAAGAAGACAAATGTGAGCTTCAACAAATGACCTAAGGGCAGCACACGCTACACTTGATGAAATATCTAATTCTTCTGGGAGCTGGAGACAGTATCATGACATGCATATGTCTTACTATGATGACACACATCGTAGTAAGCCCAAAAGTTTTTATAAAATTTGGAAAGAGGATAATTGTGTATACTAAAAATACACTCGTTTTAGAACCAACTAGTAATGTAATAATTTCGACAAATAGAAAGAAAACATATCGTTATAAACCTCTTCGCTATGACGTCGGCCTACGTCGCGTAGCCGCAGGGTCTACGATGTAGGCGGCGGTCGCCGTAGCCGATATCTGTCTATTATTTGTTTCGGGTGAATTGGGTATTTGCCAATAGTACACAACAACTCCATAAAATAGCTGAAATATGGTTCTAATGCTATAAACAGGACCATAGGAAATAATGCGAAATAATATAGTCTAGGAAATAATTTAGGAGGAGGTAGGGCACAGCGAGATTTTCTCATTCTGAATTGGAGCAGCCCGCCTGGGGAGGTACCTCCGCCTTACAAAAGATCGCAGCCAAATAACATTATTTGTTTCAAATAGTGTTGTGTTCCTGCGATGAGTAAGGTTGCCAGAGCTCTTTAGGGGGGGAGGGGGGGAGGGGTCGGCAACGCGTGCATGATGCCTCTGGTATTGCAAGCGCTCATAGGCTACGGTAACCGCTTACCAACAGGTGGGCCGTATGCTTGTTTGCCACGTAAGTAGTATAAAAAAAATAAAAATAAAAATCTTTCTTTGTAGAATTGCTTGCTTGTCGTGTCACTGATTCTTTCTTGGTTATCCTGTATTAGGTCAGAGACCAGGTTGAGGTATATTGGTAGTATGGCGTAGAATTAAGTTTATGGAAATTTCTTCTCCAATGGTTTTAATCTACAAGATGATTCATATTAATACTTTCACAAAAGGGGCTTATTTTACAACTAATTTAAAAAGTTAATGGGTGGGTGTTATTTGTTATTTATTTATAAAGAATACTGTTTTTGGACCATTAAGTTAATGATTGGTACTGGTTTTTTTATAATTATTTATTTTATTTGATAGATATCATCATCATCATCATCTCCCTGCCCTAATCCCACTTCATGTGGGGTCGGCACAACATGTTTTCCTCTTCCACCTCCCTCTATCAGCCGTCATATCAGTATTCACTCCTTTCTTACTCATGTCATCTTTCACACAGTCTATCCATCTTTTCTTTGGTCTACCTCTTCCCTTATATCCTTCCACATTCATATTTAACGCTCTTCTAGTCACATGGCATTCTTCCCTCCGCATGACATGCCCATACAACGCTAACCTTTTGCTCTTCAACTTCTCAGTCACTGGCGCTACTTTCAAACTTCCTCTGATGTACTCATTCCGTATCTTGTCCATTCTAGATAATAATAATAAAAGCTTATTTTCAACCGGGTACCACACGTGCTAAGCCGCGGACTGAAGCTGGTTATACGATGTGAATTCATGAATTATAATCTACATTAATTTCTCACCTATCTATAATCCTATTATTATCAGCTCAAAATTCTGCCGCTTTGTTCTGTTATGACAAGAAAAGCCTGGCTTACCTGAAAACCCCTTAAGTTTAGTTAAATTGCCGACTTGCTTTTACAAAACATACAAGAATTTTAAAGTTAATTAGAGTATTCTCAAAATCTTCGCCCATGGGCGTAGCAACGGTGAGGCAAGGGGTGGGGCACTTACCGGGACACAAAAAAACTGACAATATCCATTATCTCAAACTATTTATTTTATACTAGCTGGCCTGACAAACATTGTACTGTCTAAATAATAAATTAGTTTTTGATCTTTTTGTGGATAGCTGTTAAAAATGTAAACAAAGTAAAAATTATAAAAAAAAAGTATTTCTGTGTGATCATTGTAATAGATTTTATTTTGATTTCATTTTTAATTTTGTGTAATGTGTTGTGATTTTATGTAATCAATTATACATTTTAAACATATAGACATGCTCTGAAATAAATGAATAATAATAATAATAGCGAAGAGCCTCGATCAATACCTTAAGAGGCTCTCGCTAGACAGTTGGGTGAAGGGCCAGATACAGAGGGTGGTACTCCTGGACTCGGCACGCATAGTCAGGAGGTTCTTCTCTCTGCAGCCCTAGTCACCGACCGCTTGAGCCGAGCTTCGCGGTCGGTGGTTCTCCATTTTTATATATATTTTTTACTATAATAGTTGTTTTGATATTCTTTTTTGATACTTTTGTAGTAAAAAATGTGTTTTATAAATGAGATTTTAATTAAATATATGTGAATAATAATAGAGATGTTGTTATCATGTTGAATAGAGCACTTTCAGTTTTTCCGAATATTCCCGACAAATTCTCAATTTTTTTTGAGTAAAAAAAGAAATGGCAAATCCTTCCAGTCTTTCTCAGGTAAGGATATTTAATTTTGATACCAAGGACTAAACTCATAGTTTAGTGAAAAACATCGTAGGCCAGTATTCAAATAAGTTTTTTAGTAAGATGTTTTGTAGCCGTGTTTGTTGCCTGATTCTTCTAGGCTTGGTCGCGAGGAACAGGCATAGCTTCACCTAGTTTCTAAGACGTTTCAAAGTGATCCTAGTGATTTTATTGAAATAAATGCCTTTTGACTTTGACTTTTGAATTCATTCTTACGAGTACTTTCTGAATTCATGCTGCATATAACACCTTTTAAAAGATAACAAAACTCCTGGAATTCTCTTGACTGGACCAGCGCGCCAATTAACATAGAAAGCAGAAGCCTTAACTGACTTCTATGTGTAGAAGCCCATAGCATCCTCATTTCGTGTTTTCATTCATAACTAAGTTGCTCTGATTAACTTCCGCCGAATTAAATATTAAACAATATTTTTGCTGATTCAAGATTTAGTTATTATTAGACGGAATAGTTTTATTCAGCTTAAATGGGAGCTATTAAAATAATTCCACGCGGATTTATGTAAATCGTAGGTATCACTTTTTCTTTTGTAGCTCCACGGGCCTCGTCCGAGGGACGGGGTCAGTGTAATAAAATATAATTTCCATAGTAATTGTACTCCTTCCTTCAAAATACATGTCCTTTCATTTAGTGTATTTCTAATGTGTTTTCTGTGTGCAACAAAGAATAAAGAAGTTACCACAGATTAGAAAACAGTTACCTACTTGGACCGGAACCAAGCGGTGATTTTTCATCCGACTTGATTTACATTGAGTTTTAACATGAACCGTACATTTTTAAGGATTAGCCTGTGTGCTATTCCAGGCTATAGTGCCCAATTTCATCTAGTTTATCAGTTCTGGCGTGATGGAGTAACAAAAATTCATCCATCCAAGCTTTTGACAGGCCTCATAGCTCAGTTGGCTCTGCCTTCTGCGCTAGAGGTCGTGGGTTCGATTCCCGCACTGGACAAACATTTGTGACTAACACAGATGTTTGTTCTGTGTCTGGGTGTTAAATATATATCTATTATGTATATCAGTCTCTGGTACCCATAGTACAGGCTATGCCTAGTTTGGGATCAGCTGACCGTGTGATAGGGCCGTTTTTTTTTTTTCTCTCTTTTATTATTGTAGTAGGATTCTCACTAACCCTACTAAACTCCATTGCCTCCGATTCACTATGGGTAGATAGATAATTAATAATTTTATTATCTTGTAGTGAGCTCCATAAGGCTCTATACTACCAAAATCATGTACTTTATGATCAAATTTACTGCCTTAGTGCCTGATGTAATGAAGCTAGGGTAACGCTACATACGTAGCCTTCCTTGCTTTAGCAATTCTCAGAATCCATGGTGATCGTTAGAAAGAAGACGTTATTAGAGCCGTGTTGGCCTAGTGAGGTAGGTAGGTACCGTGATTTTCGATCCGTAGGTCGCAGGTTCAAATACGTACTCCAAAAAAACCCGCGCCTTAGTCGGCTCCACACGAATTGACCATGTCTTTCCTGTGGATTAGGGGTTGCAGTTTCATAGATTCTTAATTTCGAAACTGACGTATGAAATTGGCCTCATGAATTTCGAAGTTTCGGAATTTCGAAACTGGATGTAGGATCGAAAAATTAAGAAAAATAATACTTTTTCTTCGATGTATTGTATTTTGTATTTAAGTAAAAAAAGGTACAAATTTCCAAAAAAAAATCTTAGTACCTGCCGGAAAACGCACAATGAAGGCAAAAATTTGTTTTAAATGTACTATTTAATAGATTTCACTTCATTTTCACTTACCTAGCAGTTTCGAAATTTCGAAACTGGAAGCGTCAATTTCAAAATTGCAAAACATGACAAAATGGTCCAATATTTCGAAACTATGAAACTTCGAAATTTCGGAATGCACCCCCTAGTGGATATGGCCGACTAGGCTGAGACGATGGTATAGGTGCTGGGCAAGCCTAATCCATCTTAACATGTCCCAGGCACTACAGCGTCCTGTAAGCGAGTAAACAGTTCCACCTGACGTATAAATTATCTAGAATAGATCTAATAAATAAGGTTTTACTATGCTTATATTTTTGAGTTTCTCCCTTAATTATAATATAGTGCGGGTTCGATTCCCGCACTGGACAAACATTTGTGTAATGAACACAGATGTTTGTTCTGTGTCTGGGTGTTAAATATATATATATATTATGTATATCAGTCTCTGGTAGCCATATTACAGGCTATGCCTAGTTTGGGATCAGTTGACCGTGTGTGATATGTCCGGAATATTATTATTATTATTATAATCACTTAACTTTACTCGATAAAAGACGCCTCCTTCTTTTGTTTACTGTTAAAATCACCCTCAAAGTTACGAACTTCATTGTCATTACGCTTACGCAATTGCACCACTGCTTCAAAGAATTGAAGATGAAAAGGTTTACCTGTAGCCGCAAACACTGCACGTGGTCTTGTCTTTTTGTCGTCAGCCCTCAGTGTAGAAGAAGCTGAAAGGTATTGATGACCCAAGGATATTGATGGTCTAGATTGACATTAGAACACATAAACAGTATAATGAAAATCTCGTAAAGGCCGCTCAGATGGCGGAGACAATCGTAAAATGTGATAATGGATTGTCAATAGAGGTGGTTCGTATTTACGCAACCAGGTGTTTAAACCAGGTTCTCGCATTAAACTATACGTAACTGGTACGACATCACAATACTTAGACGTATTAAAAATACTCGGGTGCGGCGCGCAAGACCACCGCGCACCCTTGGAACGTAGCGTACGTCGCGGCGCGGCGCGGCGCGTCCTTCGATACGCGGCGGACTTGCGCAGTGGACTCGCGCAGACGAAGTAATACTTTACGGCGGCGTAATTAAATAAATAAATAAATATTCCGGACATATTACACACGGTCAACTGATCCCAAACTAGGCATAGCCTGTACTATGGGTACCAGAGACTGATATAGGTACATAACAGATATATATTTAACACCCAGACACAGAACAAACATCTGTGTTCATCACACAAATGTTTGTCCAGTGCGGGGATCGAACCCGCGACCTCTAGCGTAGAAGGCAGAGTTACTACCAACTGAGCTATGAGGCCAGTCTAAAGCCAGAATTCTAAAGCCTCTTGGTAATCTTAATACATTCCTTATCTTTTTTTTTATGTTATACGGAGGCAAACAGGCTTACGGCCCTCCTGCAAGGGATTATCGTCGCCTATTGACATCAGCAACACCTGGAGCATTGTTAATGCGTTGCCTGCCCAACCCCTTCCCCCCCTAAAGAGCTCTGGCTACCTTACTCACCGCAGGAACACAACACTATTTGTCATTTAGCTGCGATCTTCTGTAAGGCGGAGGTACCTCCCAGGCGGGCTGCTCCAATTTAGAGCGAGAAAATCTCACTGTGCCCTACCACCGTGATCTAGTTACTTGTTCCGCAATGCTTCTTGCGGTAGGTACAACATACAACATAGGTACAACATAAGTGGTTAATAAAACCGGAAACATAAAACTTACTGTACAATTGCATATTCAAATTCAAAAGGTGTTTATTTCAATAAAATCACTAGGATCACTTTGAGAAACTAGGTAAAGCTACGCATGTTCCTCAATTGGTGCACGATAATTTTTTAATTTTATTTTTTTCCCTTACTTAAATTAATCAATTTATTTTCTATTCTTATATTATTTATATTTTTACTGTCTGACATTAATTATTCAATTTTATCAAGATGTTTCGAATTGTTGTCTTTTTTTATTTTTTGCATGTTTAGTTAGTTTAATAACTAATTTTGATTTAATTTATATTGTTATTTAAAAATTGCACGCATGAACAGGCAGAATACATTGCTACTTTTATAAAATGTATAACATCTATAACACATGTATTTCAGGCAATAAAAAGTATGATTTATGATAGGGATTTGAACCTGCGAGTCCTGTGCCCTAGACCTAGATCGAGAGTCGAGGTACCACTAGGTCAACATAAAAATATATTTTCGTCGCGATAAACAGTAATTTACTGACGTAATCTTGCAAAAGTATTTCGAGCCCTCTTGGCCTCTGGAAAAGGGCACTGCATTTATTATAATTGGAACTTACCGTGAACTTACTTGCAGCTTTTTAATTCATAAGGTGGCAAACAAGCTTACGGCCGTACGGCTTACGTATACCGTAGCCTATGAATGCTTGCAATTCCAGAGGCATCACGCTCGTGTTGCCGAAATATTTCTAGTTATAGTATTTCTTTTACGTTATATTTGATCTTTATGTTACAAGGAATTGTAGGTATTTTATAGTATTGCATGTTTTGGTTCGTCATTATCATCAGCCTGATGAAGTCCACTACTGAACATAGGCCTCCCCCAAAGAGTTCCATGACGAACGTTCTTGAGACTTTCCATCCACCGACTTCCCGCAACCTTAACAATGTCTTCGGTCCATCGGGTGGGGGGCCTTCCAACACTGCGTCGTCCGGTTCGTGGTCGCCACTCGAGAACCTTTGGTCCCCAACGGTTGTCGGTTCTGCGAGCTATATGGCCGGCCCACTGTCACTTCAACCTGCTAATTCTGAAAGCTATGTCGGTAACCTTGGTTCTTCTTTTTTTTTTTTTAAACAGTATCTTTTGATTTGTATATTTCCCATTTTCTTGTTGTGCACATGTACCCTACTACTTTTATCAGCTCTGTCTAGCCTCAAAGGTTTGCTGGAAGAAAACTCTTTGTAGGGTTAAGCTCGCATGTATAAGCCTGTATTATTATGTTTTATTTCTATATGTTTTTTGTGTACAATAAAGAATTAAAGAAATTTCTCGTTACAACACCTAGGTCCCTATACCAACGCAGCCTTTGGAAATAGAAAGAAAGAAAGAAAGAAAAGACATTTATGTGTGACGACAATACAACAATGAGACACACAGAAAAAAAAATAACAACGATAATGTTGACAAAACGAAAACAACAAAAAAAGAAAAAACACAGGCAAAGAAAAAAAAATTATATATAAAAAAATAAGAAAAAAGGTACAGGTTGTAAGAACTTTTGGGTGATTCTTCGGAAACTCAGTTTTTGTCTGACTTTCGTGGCACATTTTTTTTTGTTGAAATTACACATAATGACGAAATATTCTATATGTAGATTTGATTACTAATTTATTGGTAGTGGAGGGAACTTTATTGGCCTCACGGTTACGAAGTTATTCAATTTTAAAATTATGGTGTCCATGGAGATCAACATTCATACCACCGAAATCAAATATACAAAATTATTAAACTTTAATGTGTTGAAATGTACGTTTTGTTTGAACTAGCCTATTACAATCATTCTAAGAAGGAATTTCGGGTAGGTTTATAATAAAAAAGGTAGTAAGCAGATAAAAATATATTAATTTTCTTAAAACTAAGGAACAAAATTAAATATTGTTATTAAATATATAAACTAAGAGAGTATTACAAAAAATCTAACATCAATTATCACGTTTTTTCAATCACATGATCACATGAGATCAAACAATCTTATAAATAATCAGTCACGTTTCTAGATACTAACGGTGGAGCGGAGCTATATGTATTTACTTCGAGCATTGCAATTTGAGCAAACCTGGCTGAAGTTATTTTGATTGAGATAAAACAAATTATTAACAAAAATCACAATAACAATATTATCTTTGTATGTTAATAAGCCCGCAAATTTGATTTTCGTGGGTTTCACTGACCTTTCGTGTACTTTTTGTCCACGAAAAACATGGAAATCAAAACCACGAAATTCAGAAAAAAGTTGAATATCCTAAATAATTTCTTAATTTGCTGGTTTATGTTACATTGATGTCTGCAGTAGAAATTAGGAACACAAAAAGCATATATTATTAAAACAATTAAAACAATAGGATTAGTATGAACGAATTTATAGTCTACATGGTAATCAGAACTTGCGGTATACCAAGCCACGGAAAGTGATTACTTACCGTAATTTCGAAGCGACGTGGAGACATGGACACGTGCTGTTCTCACCACTGATGGATCGCGACTGACAGTTTGTCTCTGTCTAACAACTATTCACGTAGTTACTAAAGTACAGTTTTTATGAATGAATTAGTGCGCGCCATGGCTATCAGAGCTAAACGTCGGACGCGAAGTTATCTAGATGTATCTTATTAACTAAAGCTAATTTTTGCGTAGTAATAGTGTCTGTTAAGCCAGTAACTATCTGGTTTATTGTGAACCTGTGTGAAATAGTGCTATTATTTATAGGAAATGAGATAAACAATTATTTACACTAGAACATGAGGTCCGGACGCACCACGAAAATCAGTATTTCCAAGGTTTTTATTTATTTTTACTTATTTAGAACAGGAAAATTAAAAAACTAAAATAGGCCCCCCCTATTACTTTTGGCTAATCTACTATCTGAAAAAGAATCATAGGGCTACGGATACTTTTTATGTGTTTTTTCGAGTCGGACACGTATTTTTGAGCCCTCTGAGAATTACCCTTTTAAAAAGGTACAGGTTGTAAGAAGGTTGTAACAAAATCTGCTAATATTCCACACCTATTGGTGCCTTAGACAATGCAGGTAGTAGGTATAGAATAGAACTACCAGAACTATCTATTTTGACAGGCCTCATAGCTCAGTTGGTAGTAACTCTGCCTTCTGGACAAACATTTGTGACTAACACAGATGTTTGTTCTGTTCCTGGGTGTTAAATATATATCTATTATGTATATCAGTCTCTGGTACACATAGTACAGGCTATGCCTAGTTTGGGATCAGTTGACCGTGTGAATATGTCCGGAATATTTATTTATCCTCATATCTGCGCTGAAACTTTGGCGTGTCGAGCTTCATGTCAAAATATAATCACTAGCTGACAATCAGCATTCATCAACCTCACTTACTCGTGGAGTAGTTAGTGGCCCTGCCTTCCGATCCACAGGTCGTGAGTTCGAACCCGGTCGTGCAACAATGGCTTTTCAAATTTCCATACTAGCACTCTCACACGGTGAAGGTTGGGTCCTGAGGAAACCGGCATGTCCTAGAACCTAAAAATTCAAAGACATGTGCCTCTAAGAGGCGCACTTTAATCCTTACACCACACTGATTCTTTCATCGACGGTCATAGGCCCTTTTCAGAGTCACCATACCTCAACCTGGTCACTGACTTAATACAGGATGACCAGGAAAGAATCAGTGACACGTCAAGCAAGCAAGGCTCCCTCAGAACCGTTCATGTTGTAACTTACCTAGTTGTCGAAGATCGGTCAAATTAAGAAACGTTTAGCTCGGTCACCAAATGGATGGGTGACCGCTATATTAGCTAAGCGCTTCCGTGCTTGGGAAAGCAGGTTAAGGTGTCCGTCCCGTCCTATTCTTATGTAATCTACAGTTGCACAAAAAACGCTTTTATGGTAATAACTATACAGAAGAGTCGTGGCCGCTCCAATATCCTACTAATATTATAAATGCGAAAGTTTGTGAGGATGTTTGGTCTCGCCCACGTCACTGAACACTGCAAGTTAGACTTTGAAGTGCAATGAAAATCCAACTATACAACATTTTGAATAGGTGAGCGAAGTTGGTTGTATGCATGTGGCTTTAAATTCTATTCCGTTTGAAATCATAGATGGAACCTCCAATGGAAATGCAATGATTTGTATAGAAATTCTTTATGTCCACTGTGCGAGGGATTCAATTTCCATCACAGACGCATCAAGAATAAACTGAAAGTTTCAATGCATTCGTAGTATTTATGTGATTGATTTTTGCATAACAACACAGGTGGTGCTGACATCTTTGTATGGATGCCCCGATTGCCCACTCTGTTATGGCAGAGGGTAAGCGGAAGCATCGGTCAGGGTGATTTATTATGTATACTACCCCAAAAGGGGCAAAAAGAAAGAATATTTATAATGAAAAAAAATCCCAAGCTTTTTCAAATTAGCTATTTTTGGTATTTTTAACATCTTTATAACCAATTATCAAACGTATGTACGAGTACCTAGTAACTAAAAGAGCTAAATAATTGAGGTACCTAATTGAGTACTAACTAGGTACGATGGTTTAGGGTCAAATAGTTCAAATTTGACCCCAAACCATCGTACCTAGTTTTTTGTACAGTTTTTTCAGTGAACAAACTTTATTCAAAGTCAAAGGTTTTTATTTCAATAAAATCACTAGAATCACTTTGAAACGTCTTAGAAACTAGGTGAAGCTATGCCTGTTCCTCGTGACCAAGCCTAGAAGAATCAGGCAACAAACACGGCTTGGGGCCTATCATTTTTATTCGATGATCCTTGTTTTTTTTATTATATATAGATATATTTTTAATTGTTTTTTTACAAAATTGAATTTAGAACCAGTGTGGTGCCGATCGAATTAGGTGAGGCTCAAAAGAAAAATAATAATGATCCCTAATAAATAAGAGCTTATACAAATGTGAAAAAAGACAAATGAGAGCTTTAACAAATTTTATATCTAAATCTAGTTGAATTCATATGATCATATATTTTTAGTTAATAATCGAGTTAGAGCATTACACAGAACATTATATTTTCACGGACTTTATTGCTGGTGGGAACTGGGAACTGGAAAAAAAAAAAAAAAAAAAAAAAAAACAGGAATCACATTGTATGGATTTGTTTAAAGACCTTAGTATAAGTTGGCTTCAAAGAGGTCTTGTTTGTGCCATAAAATCAAAGTCAAAAACCCCGAAGAATTACCCGTAAGGAAAGACAAGCCCTCCTGCACCTACACTATTAAATCTATGCCTTCTATTCTCTTTACATATCTATCTATCATAAACAAGATAAATTACCACAGAAGCCTCACAGGCCTCAATAAAAGCTTTGTGCTTATCGAGTAGGCGTTCCGTGCACTTTATAGTGTGTTGGTTGTGGTTAATTACGGTGTAGGCAGTATGCAGAGTGTAGGTAATTAATTTTAGCATAGAACGCACTTTACAAGGAACCTTGGAGCCGAACTAAACTGGGGAGTAGGTAAATAAATAAACTCTTCTCAAACGTAGGTTTTGATCTCGGTCGTGCCTGAAACTTACACGGAACAAATTAAAACGGCCTCTCTATATATCTGACGGTCTTGTTCCTTGTTCAGCTAGATCCACTAGGTGCTCCCCCTAGTGCACTCATATCTACTCGTATGTCTCATATCTCTATGTATATTTTGTAATAAGATTTTTAAATATACTAGGTAATTGATAATTTAGCACATTCCTTTGGACCTTACTATTATTTACTAAACCTAGTCACAGATAACATAATACTATACCTACTAGTACCCTAGTGGAACCTAAATGTGGAAACAGGGATTTTCTAGTATTAACATCATGATTGTCACAATATTTTTTTTAACTAATTAATATTTTTCTAAGAGCGAACATGCAATTTTCATATAATATATGGGTACTGCAAGGTACAGTCATTATATTTATTGAGAAAGCGCTATCCTTTGAAAGAAAGAAAGAAAATACATTTATTTTGGACACACAAGCACAGCACAAACTAATAAAAAAAGACACAAGGTACAGGTTACAATACAAAAGGTAGGGAGGAAACAAAACAAAAGTAGGTAGGAAGTAACAAAACTAGGGTATTCATTAGTCCGTGCCGAGGTGCATGCGTGAGCCAAAAAAGGTTCCATCTCAGCATTGATGTCGCACACGAAGTGTAGCGGCGCTGGTTTTCAGATGGAACCCTTTACGGCGACCTCACGATCGCAGTGTGCTTTATTGCTCGCGTTCTTCAGTCGATGTCGGTAGGTAGGTAGGAGTGGTAGATCAAAAATAAATAAAATAAGAGTAAGTAGAACTAGAAGTAGAAGTAAAAGTATATAGGTATGTAAGTAGTTATACAAATATAATTATTAAGTAGTACTTAGGTAGGCAGGTTTAATTAGCGAAAAACAGGTAAACAAGTAAGGTGAAGTAGGTAGGTAGCTAGGTAAATAGGTACATAAATAGGTTCAGGCATCCTTTGCATCTATTGTAACGTTTGTAACTGGAACCATGGGCTAAGGGCTATCACTCACGCCGAAAAAGGTCGGCTTGATTGAATACTTCTTCACTATTAGATCTTGAAATCCCATATCGAAATATGACCAAGTATATTCAAAATATCAGGTGAACAAAACCTTTTTTTTTAAGTAATGAGTAATATAAAACGCTCTACCGTCTCAGTCTTGCTATTTCAAACTCTAGTAGGTTCGTAGATGATACAGATATTAAAAAAAAACATTCGTGCGTGAGCTTAATGGCTCCCATATCTATGGTTAAGTAAGTCGTTTTAATATATGGATTTACTTTACCCATTGTTTTTGCCTACAAATTAATGAAATTGTATTTTTCTTGTAATCATCTGTAATCATTTATTCAATTTTTTATATAGGTACCGTAGGTACATAGACTTGACCCAGGATGAAAGATCTCCTTTCAGGTGACATATGGCACGCCGTTTGAATACAGCTTTATGACGTTAGTAATCATAATATCAAACACCATATTGTTTGGATACATAACTATCTACCTACGTTCGTTCACGGAACATTAGTAGATAGGTAATTATTTGCACACCGCAATTACTGTATTGTAATGACTCGGCACTTATCGTATTTTGATGAAACCTACTCTCTATTGAGCCCACACTTTCACGGAATTCCCAAACATCACTAATTTGTCACAAGTCCCATTGATGTCGACCCATACTACCGTCGCATTTTTATTTATAAGCGGTAATAGGCCTCGTGGTGGCCGTGGTGGCCCCGGCTGAAGAATATGCCCCTCCATATCTACCTATCCGCGGATGTCGTAAGAGGCGACTAAGGGAAAAAAGCTAGGGGATGGGCAGCAGCGTCCCTCATTTTAACAACGATAGCTCTAACTGCGCTCGCCAACCTGCATGCCCAGCGTGGTGAGTATGGGCAAATCCCCCCACATGATAAGGAATTTGCTCTGTCTGTGGGGGAGGCCATGTTCAGCAGTGGACGTCGAACGGCTGAAATGATGATGATGAATAGGCCTCGTATATGCAGAGAGTTGCCAGTTTGTTCTGTTCATGGATAGCCGAAAATATAATATCTATGTAATCTCGCCTCTTAGAGGCTCCTTTCGTGCACATGTCGCATGTCTTCGATTTGTTAGGTTCTAGGACATGCCGAATTAAAATAAAATTAAATTTGTTTATTGATTCGGACAACACAAAGATTCATAGATAAGTAAACTTCACAATGGTTTCCTCACAATGTTTTCCTTCCCCATTTGCGAGCACTAGTATAGCGCACATATAGGTATATACTTTACTTTTAGATACCTACGTGGGTACTTGTGCGTACGTAGGTATATATATCACTATAACTATGTAAACTATTTAAGTAGGTAAGTTATTTCTAAGTTTAGTTTAATTGTCACGCCTCACCATCTTTTTTGCACGCTCAGGATGACTGGTAGAAAATGCTTTAGCATTAAGTCCTCCTTACACTAATTTTAAGTGTGAAAGTATAAATAAATAAATATATCTTTTCCGAATGTAAAATCAATTAGTGCACGACCGTAATTCGAACCCACGACCTATGGATCGTAAAGCAAGGCCACCGCTCCACCAGTGCTCTCGATCAAGTGCATTTTTTGTTTGTTCCTAACGACAGGATGCATCTGCCCTCTCAAGCGCTCAAGGTTTTATTTCCCACGTCACTCTAATGGTAAATTGATGGTGGGCAGCACAATGGTACAATACAAATGGTACAAGTGCATCAAATGTTTCACCGTCAGAGATACTGATAGGTTCAGACTACAGGACGAATTGTCTTAATCATCATTATCATTTCAGCCGTTCGACGTCCACTGCTGAACATGGCCTCCCCCACAGACAGAGCAAATTCCTTATCATGAATTTGCCGATACTCATCACGCTGGGCATGCGGGTTGGTGAGCGCAGTTAGAGCTATCGTTGTTAAAAAGACGGACGCTGCTGCCCATCCCCTAGCTTTTTTCCATTAGTCGTCTCTTACGACATCCGCGGATAGGTAGATATGGAGGGGCCTATTCTTCAGCCGGGGCCACCACGGCCAAGTTTAGTTACTTTGTTAAAAGTAATTACAAGGTTATATCCTAATATGTATGCCATCCCGAAAACGGCTTCTACACCCAATTGGCATTTTAATATTCTACTAATTTTGGAAATTCTATATTTTTCACTGAAAAATCTCTATCCAAAAATCAAATTTTTGGGTCAAATCAGTTCAGATATTACTTATAAAGATAATAAAAATACCAAAATAGCTAATTGGAAAAAGTTCGGGAAATAATCAGAAAAATGAAAATTTTGATTTTTTTTCCCTTTAACACTTATTATTTCTATTTGTTCATAGAATAAGCCCCTTTCGGGGTGGAGGTTTGGTATTTGGTATACATATATTATGATTCACCTTGTCTACTTATAATTTTGACGCTCCAATTAGAAAAAAACAACTATGAATTTTTTTTTTTTTTTTATACAACAGAGATGGCAAACAAGCTTACGGCCCACCTGATGGTAAGCGGTTACCGTAGCCTATGAGCGCTTGTAATACCAAAGGCATCACGCACGCGTTGCCGACCCCGAACCCCCTTCCCCCCAAAAGAGCTCTGTCATTCTTATTCACCGCAGGAACACAACACTATTTGAAACAAATAATGTTATTTGGCTGCGATCTTCTGTAAGGCGGAAAAACGAGAAAATCTCGCTGTGCCCTACCTCCTCCTAATTTACCTTTTAAAAACTAAAAGAAATGCCCCCATAAATAAAATTTACATGGAACCTCATTATACTTAATCAAGAATAATTGCCTCCGACTCCTTTTATTAATTATGACGAAATTTAAGGACTTGGAATCTTAAGCTGTGTTTAAACCGCATGCGACATGTCCTTGATATAATTATCATATTTTTTTTTCAAAATAAAACTTACCTCTACTTCTTGTCGTTTCACTGATTCTTTCTTGGTCATCCTGTATTAGGTCAGTAACCGGGTTGAGGTATGAATTTAAGCCTAGGTCATAGGCCCCGAAAAGGGCCTATGACCTAGGATTAAAGTGCGCCTCTTAGAGGCTCCTTTCGTGCATATGTCACATGTCTTCCTCTACGTCTACTGAACAAAGTAAATTTTGAGTTTGACATTTGGGTGTCCTAAAAGTCAAACTCAAACTGAACTTTATTCAGAAGACGTACGAATTTGATCACATACCGCACCATGTGTCAACACTGCCTTAACCGACATCTAAAAAGGAGGAAGTAATTATTTGGGCGATTTTACAGTCAAACGTACAGTTTCGTGATTATTTTTTATCTGTAAACACTAAAGCAGATATAAATGGTAATGATGTTTGTTAGCAAAAACGCTGCCTAATGTTGTCATTAGCGATAACTATCGCAATGATAATATCGTTCTTTTGTTATTATGGTGGAACTTTGTACCAGGTATAAATAAATAAATATTCCGGACTTATACACACGGTCAACTGATCCCAAACTAGGCATAGCCTGTGCTATGGGTTCCAGAGACTGATATATATAATAGATAAGTATTTAACACCCAGACACAGAACAAACATCTGTGTTTATCACACAAATGTTTGTCCAGTGCGAGGATCGAACCCGCGACCTCTAGCTCAGAAGGCAGAGTTACTACTTACTGAGCTTTGAGGCCAGTCGGTATGAAAGATCTATAAATGATTAAATAACACCCAACTGTCACATACATAGTCCTGACCCCACCATGTTACCACAACACCCAGAATCGGAAGAGACATTCTCAGATCGTGCAAACATTTGTCCCGCAGCGGGAATCGAGCGAGAGTATCAGAAGGGCACTCGCCCACTAGGCCGCTATGAAATAAAATAGGCCCTCGTCTGATCATCCTGGTCCATACAATACAATTGACTGGCCTCTTAGCTCAGTTGGTAGTAACTCTGCCTTCTGCGCTAGAGGTACCGGTTCGATTCCCGCAGTGGACAAACATTTGTGACTAACACAGATGTTTGTTCTGTGACTGGGTGTTAAATATATATCTATTAAGTATATCAGTCTCTGGTACCCATAGAACAGGCTATGCCTAGTTTGGGATCAGTTGACCGTGTGTGATTTGTCCGAAATATTTATTTAGTTATTTATTTTAATGTTCAGATCCCTAATACCTGAGGTAGCTTTTAAAGTGGTTTGTATTTTGGGGTAAATAACGATGGTAAGATAAACTTCGTCGTATTCGGATGGCCATTTATTCCAGACTGCCCTTGGGGGTAAACATAATAACATTTTAATCCTGATAACTTCTTTTTCTTTTATCATTATAAGCTTTCTCAGCATAGGATTCCCGTCATCTATTTCTTTTGTCACAGCAGATAATAAAAATGTTTTTTTATGACGGGCCCTCTAGCTGGCCTTTTTTGTTACTCTTATATACTAAGTTGTGGATAACGTTGTGGACTACATTATTAATAATTTGTTGCATATGAAATTATGTACCTACTACTCACTGTATCTTACATATATAATGTAGTTGTTTGTTATTCCTAAATAAATAAATAAATAAAAAAATAGAAAGTACCTACATAACACCTCCACCCTTATAATTATACCTAACATGAGCAACACAATAAACATTAGGTGTAATCATGGTTCGCCTGCCTAACTGAATAATTACAATCTTTTAATACCAATAGGTACTGCTTAGCATAGCTTGATATGATCTTGCTTGCTTTAGTGTCAATGCACCTAATTACCTAAGTAGTGAAAGTGCAAACGAGTGCTACCTATCAAGAACACAAGAACAAAGTGTCTTCCCCTTAAATAGAGACAGTAAGAAAAGTGTTAGTGGACACATTCTTAGTTGTAGTTATTGTAAAAAATTATGTCAATGTTAAATTACTTATTAGCCTACAGCATGGCTAGATTGTAATATTATTAGAGCACATTATTCTGTGTAAACTAATTATAAAAAAAAAAAAAAAAAAAAAAAAAAAAAATGCACCTAATTGTTTAGATAATCTGACTAACAAAATTTAATGTTCACAATTCATGATATCAGTAGGTTTTATAGAAGTCCTCATTTTACACTCGTATCTTTAGCCATTAATAAGATACTTACTTTCAGACTACATAATATATTTTTTTTACAGTAGGTACTACTCAGTGGAGGACAAACTACAAAAGCAACTAATTACAATACCCGATTTTACCTAGTCAAACTCGAACATTAAGTGTAATCATGGTTCGCCTGCCTAACTGAATAATTACAATCTTTTAATACCAATAGGTACTGCTTAGCATAGCAAGGAAGGTTCAAACAAATATCATATAAGATATCCTTGTATAGTACACAGTCAGACTATTGATATTTAGGTGGTTAGTCAGAAACTTTAGACAGTAGGTAGATCAAACATAAAAACTCAAACAAAAGCAGTCTCATGCCTAGCCCTAAAGGACCATAAGACCTTTAATTAAAATGAAGTATTTAGAAACGAGAACAACCAACGTCACCGACATAGCTCACAGAATTAGCAAGTTGAAGTAGCAGTGGCCATATAGCAGAACCGACAACTGTTGGGTAATTATAGGTTCTCGAATGGCGCCTATGAACCGGGCGACGCAATGTTGGTTGGCCCCGATGGACCGACGACATTGTGAAGGTTGCGGGAAGTCGGTTGATGGGGAAGGCCTATGTCCAGCAGTAGATTCCTACAGGTTGATGATGATGAATTACAAACAAAATTTTATGTTATTTACTAACTATTAAACAACCCCTTATCTCTCTGGCCATTAGGGTAAAAACAATTACCCCATTATTAGGGTATGTCAAACACCATTCTCTAATGAATTAAACCTGTGCAGAGAACCATTAACCTAAATAATCTGCTTAAAAGATGGTGAAATGTTAAATCCCCACGTCACTGATTTTTTTTAAGCATGCTGTTTAAGGTCAGTGGCCAGGTTGAGGTATGGTGGCCCTGAAAAGGACCGGCGGTGAAAGAATCAGTGTAGTGAAAGGATTAAAGTCGCCACTTAGAGGCTCCTTTCGCGTATGTCACATGTATTCGAATTTTAAGGTTCTAGAACATGCCGGGTTTCTCACGATGTTTTCCTTCACCGTTTGAGAGCACTAGTATAGCGCAAATAAATTTTCCGAATGGAAAATCTATTGTTACGCGGCCGGGATGTGCGAGTATAGGCAAATCCCTCCCAAATATAATAAAAAAAAATATTGTTTGGGTGCAGGCCGTACAAAGTCGGTCGCGCTGGAAATCTATGGGGGAGGCTTGTGTTCAGCAGTTGACGTCCTAAGGCTGATATGATGATAAATACTTCTGCGAGCTTCGTCGTCTTTTATTTTTTACTGTTTCACTTGTTAATGATCCAAAAAAAATGGTTTCTTATTTGAGTTTTGGTCTGCATTTAAATATCAAGACGGGTAGGCCTCCGAAGTCTGAAATTACTCTCCATCCCCAGGTGTCTTCACCAGCAATGCTCAACGGGACTACCGGGACCAGAGTCTGGACTTACTCCGCCTCCTAGCTACCAAACCCTGGAGCCACGGATCCCACAGCTGGGATCGAGACCCTCAAATCAATATGAACCTGGACAGTGGAATAATGAATCAAGACGATGAAGATACTTCGAGAGATGATGTGGATGATGATTTAAGGTGAGGGATTTTCGTTTGTTAAAAGCGTTACACAAATCATAATAAAATGTCGAGTGGGCGGAGTGAAGAAAGTGACAACACTATGTACTATAATTGAATGCGGAAAGAGATAGCAAGCTTTAAAAGGCGCTCGAAAGTAATCGACGTAAGCGAAATATAAGAAAATATCAATTATCTTAAAAACTATCAATTTTTTTTAAAAAGTGTCTTGGATTTAGGTACCCAATGCTATTGTATAACGCAATATTTAAAAAAAGTTATTTTTGTTCGATAGTCTCAGAGTATTTTCGAAAAAAATGTTGCAGAGGACCCAACTCCTCTTTTTGTTGATAGAATAAGCCCCTATGGGATGGTGTAGGTAGGTACATCACCTTGTATAGAATTTATACATTTTAACTTCAGCAGTCGCTGGCACCTACAACATTTTGTTTTGATGGTGGCGTTTGTCGCAGGGCTTCCAACAAGCGGTCAGCAGTCGCCACAGCCCTCAACACCGGGCGCAGACGTCGTCAGCCGACGCCAGCGCTCGGTAAGGCAGTCACAGTCACGCCATATGTCGGCGTCGGTAAGCAACGACGCCGCACCGCACTACATGTTCTTGTGTGTTTCCAATACATCGCCATTTTGGTCGCTTCTCACGTTATTATAGATGTGTCATCTCTCATCTCTATCCGGTGACCCCTATCTATTATGACATAGTCACACCATTAAAGGTACTTACGACGCGCGTACCGCATGCTTGTGTGTTATCATTCAAAATACCAATAGACCACCTCTCGAGTAAACTACATATGGTTAATAAGATTTGAAGAGTGCCTACAGTACCTACACCAAGCAGTTGTCACACCATCATTGTCGCTTTACGCATAGATACAATAGAGCACTTTAGGCAAAGAGCCTATGTAAATTTTTTCTCTGTATCGTTACTCCTTTCTAAGAACATATTTTCGGATAGTAACGCCATTGTTTGTAGTGATCTATATCCAAAAACGCGCATACCGAATCATCTGTATTATCATTGTTAGCAACGTCGTTGTCACGTGCCTTCTCATAGTCACGTCATTATCTCATTGTTAACATACACTGAGTCATTATTTCTTATTGATCACTAGCTGTAACCTACAATGTCGTCCGCGTGTATTACGAGAAGATTACAGGCGAGCGAGACGAGCTTCAATCATAAAATGTCTTGGCTTATATTTTAAAAGTTGTCAATTTAAAATAGTACTTTCTTCTATCCACAGCATGTGAAATAATATTTGTGGAAAACTAGAATTACCAAATAAGTAAACGAATTAGATCTCAATTCTACAACATTTTTGAAAGAGAAACGGAGAACTAACTACACTGAAAGTAACTGGCGAGCGCAGTGAGCCACATAAATGAAAGCCAACGTTGCGAGCTCTTTCATTCTTTAGATTGTTGAGCAGGTTATAGTGCGAATGAACCGAGCGGCTTTTACCTACTAGCACATCAGTTAACAAGGTCGGTACATAGGTAGGTATGCTACTTTTCAAGAAGGGTTTGAGTATACGTCGTTTTGCAAAATCCGATACCGAGACGCCACGACACCACACCACAATAATGTGTCTACCTTTTTTTCACTTCCCCGTCGTTGTTGCTTATATCTTCTCATAGTCACCTCATCTTTTATCATAATCATCAAATAATCATTTCACAGTCATTTCCTCCGACGAATACGAATATACTGCTACTTCATCGAAATCATTTTTTTTTACGAGTAGGAATTTTTGTGTTTTCAACAAAGAAACCCATCAGAGTAAAGTACCAAACTCTGAACATGAAGGCAACTTCTGTAAGAGTTTACCAACAGACCGTTCATTCTAACCGTATAACAGATGTGTTTGACGGTTAACTAACCGTATTATGTTTTGATGAACGAACACTGACCTTATTTGCCGACAGAGTCAAATTTAATCATACATTGAAATTCATAACACGAAACTCACATGAACAGTGGCACAAGCATGAATAATTTACGATAGCGTTACGCTAACGATACGATAGCAAATCCTATCCTACTTCCTTCTAATTTTATTAACTTCCGCCCGTGGCTTCGCTAGCGTGGTACCTACATAAAAAGTAGCTACACCTCTATTTCAACTTTATTTTTTGAGACAAAAGATAGCCTATGTCCTTCCTCAGGATATAATCTATCTCCTTGCCAAATTTCATTACGATCCGTTCGCCTTTCGCATTTATAATATTAGTATGGATTGATAAACGTTTTTCAATAAATCACGTACGGATTTGTCGAGTAATCAGGCATACAAAAACGAAAAAAGCATCAAATTTTATCAAGAGTACGTCCTAGGATTTATATTGAAAATTGATAGCTATTTGTAATGGAGATAACTCGAAAAGAGGCCATAAGAGATTATTTATCGAGCGAGTGTGTTGTAAGCCGAGAAAATAAGATGAAAAGTGATGTAAATAAATTGGGTTCAGTTCATAAATCTCTATCAAACGAAATAAGTGGAAAGACAATACTTATAGCCTCATTATACATCATGACATGTATTCCATCCCGAAAGAGGCTAATTCTAATAACAAAAAGAAAGAATAATAGAATTTAGTGATTTATTTGTCCGGGAAGACAAATAAATCACTAAATTCTTCTTTTTTTAAAGAGATATTCCCGAACTTTTTCAAAGTCAAAGTCAAAAAGCTCTTATTTCAATAAAATCACTAGGATCACTTTGAAACATCTTAAAAACTAGGTGAAGCTATACCTGTTCCGCGCGACCAAGCCTAGAAGAAATTTTGATCTTTTTATCAGGGACTGAATTACCGCAAAACTGGGATACCCTTATTTTCAGATAATAAGTTCAATAATAAATCGGTATCCAAAAAATATCGGTGATTATTATGGTATCACTATATTATGGATTCGAAATATAAGGGTACCAAAAATAGAGGTTAACCGAAAAATATTGATATAATAACGGTACCGTTATTTAACCCAAATATTCCTCCACGGCGCCGGGGCACACCCGCCGGTGCGTATTAAGTGAACTTGGCTTTGGAAAAAGATTATTTTTTACTCTCGACGACAAAATTTTACAATTCGAACGACGACACTCCCCAAGCGGGGCCTCTCGCCCGCTCTCGTCTTGTGATTTCGGTACCGAAATAAGATATGGGTTAAATAATGATACCCCATGAAAAGGTTGAGAATAATATCGCTAATTTAGGCTGGTTAAATACCGAAATTTAACAACCGTTTCAAGTCTCTGCTTTTTATCATCTTTATAATTTAAATAAAAGTTTTGTTGGCCAAGTGGGAGATACCTCGATTCTCGGTCTGAAGGTCGTAGGCTCGAATCCCGGCGTGCAACAATGAAATTTTTCTATTAGAAAAAAATATGTGCGCATTATCACGTGCTCATAACCGCGAAGGAAAAGATCTTGAGGTAGCCCACGGCTTAGCTCTACAGGTATTGTCTCTAACTTTCCTGTGGATAAAGCCGACTAGGCTGAGATGATGTTATAGGTACTAGACTAACCTACTCCATTTAAAACGGTAACCACTTACCAGGTGGGCCGTAAGATTGTTTGCCAACTTATAGTTGTCTAAAAACAAACATACATCCTACTACTGGAAGGGCTGCCTACAGGGAGAAGAAACAGTAGAGCACGTTATTTTGCACTGTGCAGCCACGGAAGAGGCCAGGACCACATCGGGTCTGCGGGCTGTGCTCGGAAGCGGCTCCCAGACACCGCCGCATACAGGGATACGGAGAGAATGTTACAAACGACCCAAAGTCCTGCTTCGCTATTTTAAGGAGCTTGGCTGGCTGGGGTAGGTTTAGCATAGGGGGACAATGCACAAAGCACCCCACAGCGGGAAGTCAGTGCAGGTCTAGCCACCCCCGATTAGAAATAGAATTAGAACAAACATACATCGCCGATTCGTCAAAGTTGCTTGAGAGATATTCGCTCGCTTGATCAATAAACGACATTGATGATTGACGAAGGCGGTGTATAAAGCGAGTGTGAATGGGACCGTTGTAAAGGGAAGACCTAGGCGTACGTTTAGTGACCAAATCGGTGACGTTTTGGAAAAAGATCAGGTTAAGAGTACCCTAAACCGACGAACATGTATGAGGTATGTGATGAGAGTGAATGAAGCAAAAGAGGTAGGTCAGGATCGTAGCAAGTGGAAAGCCGTGGTCTCTTCCTACCCCTTCGGGAAATAGGCGTGATTTTATGTATATGTATGCATGTGTCGATCAATAAATTAATAAGCAGAAAAAATTATTGAAATAAAACCTAACATTTATGAAAACACTTTTCGGTACGTTATAATACCTACTCCTAAAGACACTGTTTTTGTGACATACTTACTGTAATGTTTACTGTCTTGTTTACTACACTCGGGCCCGGATCTTTATTTGTTTCTGGCTGAACTCATGCGTAACTTGTGAATATATCGGCCTACTGGTACTTATGCGACACAAGAGATACCTACACTCCATTGAATATTGGCAAACAATGTATGGGGTTTTTTGGGTTCATCCAACACGACGCACAATAAATTCATGATCTTCATCATCGTTTCAGCCGTATGACCTCCACTGAATATGGCCTCCCCTTACGATTTCTATAGCAAATCCTATCATGAGGGATTTTTTTTTCTCTTTTTTATGCAACAAAGATCGCCCCTGGCAAGATTGAAATTTTTCGCCCCTAGACTTATTTTCTAGGAAGAGAAACAACAAAATTACTTTAAAAGTGTAATTAAAGTTATATACATATACACTTAATTATTATGTTTTTTAATGTTATACGGAGACAAACAGGTAAGTGGTTACCGTCGCCTATTGACATCAGCAACACCTGGAGCATTGCCTGCCGAACCCCTCCCCCCATCCCTAAAGAGCTCTGGCAACCTTACTCACCGCAGGAACACAACACTATTTTAAACAAATAATGTTATTTGGCGATCTTCTATAAGGTACCTCCCCGGAGGTACCTCCCCAGGCGGGCTGCTCCAATTTTGAGCGAGAAAATCTCGCTGTGCCCTACCTCCTCCAAAAAGGTTTAACAAAGTTCCACCCAGTATTAAAGAACAACCAATAAATGTTTTTGTAAAAAAGTCAAAGAAATGGCTGATAGAAAAATCATTTTATACTGTGTCAGACTTCTTGAGCCATGCATGACCAAAGATAACGCCATTCTTACTGACCTTATATGTATATATTAAGCCATTATGACATTATAGATTCTTAAAAATGTATGTCTTATTTTAATTTTATTTTGTTTGACTAGATAATTTAATAAATACTATTGTTATTTGCACGCCGTATTAACGGTTGAAGTATGTTTTTTTTTTTATACTACTGAAGTGGCAAACAAGCATACGGCCCACCTGTTGGTAAGCGGTTACCGTAGCCTATGAGCGCTTGCAATACCAGAGGCATCACGCACGCGTTGCCGACCCCGAACCCCCTCCCCCCCTAAAGAGCTCTGGCAACCTTACTCATCACAGGAACACAACACTATTTGATACAAATAATGTTATTTGGCTGCGATCTTTTGTAAGGCGGAGGTACCCCCCCAGGCGGGCTGCTCCAATTCAGAACGAGAAAATCTCGCTGTGCCCTACCTCCTCCTAAAAACATAAAACACAACAGAAACAGCTAATTGAAACAGCTTATTGTTAAGACCTAGGTATGTACAACCAAGCTTCTAGCAAAATAAATCATTTCATTTCATTTCAAGGAATGTAGGAATAGACCAGGTGCCTTAGAGAAATGGTGAGGCAGCCAGCCCCTAGCTACGACGCTGTAGGTAGGAAGTCATTCAACTGGGCCATCCTCTGAATAGGGCGACGTTCAAAGATGCATGTGCTTCGGTACAGTGCTATTGTTTCACCCATCGTCTTTTGTACGCATGTATCTGAATCAAGTTTTCACAGTCTGTTATGTTTGATTATTGCTTACACAAACTCTGGTTATCAAAACTGGGTTTGTATATAACGCCTATTTATTCCATAATGGCCATTCCGATTTCTATGGTTTGAGGTTTGTTGTCTGGGGGATGATCTCGAATCAATGTGGTAAGTAAGATATGATTAAAGCAGTAAGCAATACTGACAATGGCAGTGCGCGTAGGACGGAGAGACGAGATGCGGGAGGTATATATTACTACAAATCACTGTTTTTATCCCTTACAAACTGGTGCCCGCGACTTCGTCTGCACAGGATTAATATTTCGAGTAGCTTATATTAGCGTGCCGTTACAATTCACACAATACCTTTATAAATTGTAGCCTATGTGTTATTCTGATGTATAAGCTATATTATTGTAAAGTTTCATTAATATCCATTCAGTAGTTTTTACGTGAAAGAGTAACAAACATCCATCCATCCATCTATCCATCCATACTTACAAACTTTCGCGTTTATAATATTAGTAGGAAGGAAGGAAGTAGGATTACCCAAAACACAGTCCTAATAACTTTACTTCCCGGCTTTGTGCTTACTTCGCCCCCTTTTGCAGGTGTACTGAACGATGTTGGCTCATTCTTCGACTCTCTCCGCGATAATCTGGAGACACTGGCGTCTTTGACACCGGCACAGCGGTCTACCCTCTTCCAGGAACCACCAACAGTTGTGCACGCGCCTTCCAGCGGTAAGTCCGCTTACCCTTACTGTTCTAGTCTTTAATTTCGGTAAGAAATAAACTAGATTTATCACTGTATTGCCACAGAAAAAAGATGGCAAGGCGACAGAACTAGAATATTTTGAAATAATAGAAATGAAACGAAATAAATTTATTTTGACAAACACAGACAGAAGACACAAAAAACAATAGATTAAAGGTTAACGATAGGGATAGGTGGATGTTCTTCATATATAGGTTTCTTATAGGCAAACGTGCTACACCGTAGACCACATCATTACTTAACATCAGTTGAGATTGTGGTCAAACGTTAGCCTAATTTGTATTAAAAAAAAAAATACTCCTGCGTTTTATGGAAAAAAAGGATTTTACAATACCTACCCGTTGCTTGCTTGAAGGAGTACAATAATTAATCACTTAGAAAAAACAAAAGAAAGTCAGGAACGGAAGAATTAATTTATCATTTAATTTTGCTATGACTCTCTGTCTTGGTATTTAGGTACACTCGCTTGAGTCATCCGACAAATGCCTACCAGCCAACTTATTACCAACTTGACTGTTACTCACTGGCTTAGACGTCATCGGTATCGGCTTGGGGTTTCAAGGCCTCTTTTTGTCCCTTACCTCAATCTAGTACGTGACCTAGATGTGACAGTAATGTAAACAATGAACGAAAAAGACAAAAATGAGAGGCACCAAGCCATGTTTGTTGTCTGATTCTTCTAGGCCTGTAGTGTGGTTCAATAATGTGGCTTCTAGGCTTGATCGCGAGGAACAGGCGTAGCTTCACCTAGTTTCTAGACATTTCAAAGTTATCCTATCCTATCCAACCATGAAGCCTACGGGAAATCTAAAGTTCGACGTGGTAGATTCACGCAGCTTTCCATACAATCCAGCCCCATGGGATCAAAGAGTACAAATGCCATTATTATTCTACACATAATCTATAAACTGGTTAAAGTAAAATAACGAGAAACATGTGTAGTCTGTGCGTGTATAATGTCTTCCTTTGAAGTTGAAATTATAGAACCGATAAGACATGGCAAATGACAAAGTTAAGTTTGCAATGCTGTTCTTTCTTTGTTGTTTGCCGTGTAAATTTGTAGGTGTGATCTCATGTATTATTTCCGTGTGGTGATCAATAAAGTGTTATCTATCTATCTTTCTGGACTCAAGTAAACAAGAAGGAGGAGGGTTAGATCTTAGACAGTCTCAAGTCCGAATAAAGGTACTCCATTTTGGGACACACGTTAGTGTTACCTCTCTCTCTCTCACACAACTCGTAATATAAAAGTTCAAAAGACAAGCACACGATGAAAATAAAAATTCTAACAATAATGCTTTACGTTCACATAAATACGTAAAGCTAAAATGCTATTAAGTTTATTAACTAACGGTCATAGAGCCTTTTCAATGCCTCACCTCACCTGGTCTCTGACCTAATACAGGATGACCAAGAAAGAATCAGTGACACGACAAGCAAGCAAGCATAAAATAAAGTTGGACGTTTACTTTTAAGAATCAAGTCATTCTCAAGTCTGTTACCTAAGGCACAGATAACATAATACTATACTCCTAAGGTCTGTTCGGGGCCTAAATTTCAGCCGTGAAATAACGTTTGCCGTTTTTTTTAAACCAAAGCTTTACAAAGTTCAATTAGTTTGCATGTGTGTACAATGGGGACAGTAAACAGAGCCCAAAGGTACTTGTCTGTTTGACTTGAGCTAGGATGTAAACGGTCTTTTCGTTTAGGTAATTTATTTGTTCAGAAATGAATACCACCCAGAATAATCAATAAATATTTTATTTTAAATTTACCTATATTGAGAAATGTATGATTGAAGTCAAAATCAAAAGACGTTTATTTAAACAAAAATTCAAGGATGACTTTGTAAATAGGTTAACACGTGCATTAATCGGTGAAGTAAAACACCGTGAGGAAACCAGTATGTATTTTTAAAGCGGCGATGGGCTTGCCACTTGTCACATATGAAATAGGTACTCACTACTGCAAAATGTGGGCACGCGCTAAATGTTCGGTCTGTGACTACCCTTATACAATTTATACATCTCGCCTGGTGATCTCCTTGCCAAACATGACAGATTCATTTGTGATTGATTCATCTGTCACGGAGCTGATTGTTAACAAACACACAAACACACTCACACACAGTCGCATTTTGTATTTTGAATAGAAGTATAGAAAGTAGGACTAAATTGAAAATTATTTTTTTATAAATTAACCAAACTCAAATTAATAATAGACTGCCTTATTTTTTGTAGAGATAATATAATTTTAACTCACTATACAAAAACACAGAAATTAATTTGCAATATACTTAGGTTTGCTGGGGGCTATTGGGATGATTATTTTTAGTCTATTGATAAATTTCCCAAAGCGAAGTACCTACTTATAATTAGCTCATTGTCGAAGGCTGGGCACAATAATATCAGTACCTGCTAGCTAGTCTGGCACAACTATTCAACATTGTACAACTTTTATCGGGTGGCGGTGTAAATTTATATTTTATGTCGCAATCTGAGTTTTGTATGAGCTTCATTCCTTTCAGGATATGTAAAAATGGTGGCGCTAAATAGACTTCGTAATATGGTAATCAAAATAAACTCACCGGCGGAAAATGTGTCCTAATACTAAAAGTTTTTAATTAAAAAAAAATGAAATTCCGGAGTTCCTTTTTTAGTGGTTAATGGTTATGCTAATGGAAACACATTTTAATGTCAAATTATTGACAAATTAAACTAAAACCTTTTTATTCTATCTAAACTATATCTTTTTCGAATTCGCGATAAAGCGTTTGGCTACTTTTTTTGTCGGATAGTGTATTTCGATCACCATACTACGAAGCCTATATTGCGCCACTATTCATTAGCACCAAGCAATTGAGTCCCATTGGAAAGTAAAAACCCATACAATAAATCCCATGTGATTCAACCTCTTTTTAGAATAGAATAGAATTTATTTGACACATAAAAAACACAAGGAAAAGACCAATGTCACAAAAAATAAAAAAAAATTACGTGCTCTGTGCCTACTTCCGGTGCTGGGGCAAACCATCTATTGAGATTCGGCTGGCTCCTTTGTACAGTCAGCATCAAAAGTAACTGATGATCAGACATGTCTCAAAACTCCTGATTGAAAATATTTTACTTTAGGAGTTTCTTCCTAATATTCCAAAAGTACGTGACGATGACTTAAAAGCGTCACAAAGTCTCTGATCCAACTATTTCCAGAAGTAAATGATAAAACATCTTTTCTGAGTTCATGAATGTCTGAAACTCCATATGTATCTTCATACTGATGATGAAATGAAGTTCGAATGAAATCGCGGCTTCAGAAGTAGCTGATGCTAAATTATTTCTTATATACGTGAATATCTATACTTTTCAACATTTGACGAAATAAAGTCGTGGGCTCAAAATTAACTGATGCAAAATTGTTTCATTAATACGTGAATATCTATACTTTTCCACATTTGGCGAAATAAAGTCGTGGGCTTAAATTAACTGACGCAAAATTGTTTCATAAACATGTGAATATCTTTACTTTTCAACATTTGGCGAAATAAAATAGTGGGCTCAAAATTAACTGATGCAAAATTGTTTCATAAATACGTGAATATCTTTACTTTTCAACATTTGGCGAAATAAAATCGTGGGCTCAAAATTAACTGATGCAAAATTGTTTCATAAATACGTGAATATCTTTACTTTTCAACATTAGGCGAAATAAAGTCGTGGGGTCACAAGTAGCTCGGAACTCTAAAACGACATTTATGCGTAAAAGTATATTTTGCACAGCTCCGTTTATTTATAATAATCTAGCTGAGTCTCTAAGAGAGCTGCCTTGTTGTTTGTTTCAGAAAAAGCTGAGATCATTATTGAATAGTAAATGCTATTATTCTTTGGATGAATTTATGACTGACAAATAAACTATTATTATTATTACTTCTTAAATTAATCAATTTATTTTTCTATTCTTATATTATTATTTTATTTTCTGTCTGACATGAATTATTCAATTTTAAATTAAGATGTTTCGAATTGTTGTCTTTTTTATTTTGTTGCATGTTTAGTTATAATATCTAATTTTGATTTAATTTATATTGTTATTTAAAAATTGCACGCCTGAACAGGCAGAATACATTGCGACCTTTATAGAATGTATAACATCTAGTAAACATGTATTTCAGGCAATAAAAAGTATGATTTATGATTTATGATTTATTTATTAACTATGCAAAATTATTTCACAAATACGTGAATATCCGGTGCTGGGGCAAACCATCTTTTGAGATTCTTCTGGCTCCTTTGTACCTGCTAGCAAGCGTGGTACAGCCAGCATATTCAACATTGTAGGTACAACTTTTATCGTGTGACGTCGTAAATTTTTATTTTATGTCGCAATCTGAGTTTTAAATGAGCTTCTATAAAGTTATTTGTGTTTGTTTAGTTGAAGGCTGTTGTTGTGGCGCATCACATTTTGTAGTTTACTCTACACCATTCAAAATATTAAACTAAGAACAGAAAATATAAAAATAATATGTTGAGACCTAGCCAGTGATGACATATGGCACTGAGACTTGGTCGTTAACTATTGGCCTCATACACAAGCTCAAAGTTGCACAACGGGCTATGGAGAGAGCTATGCTAGGAGTTTCACTACGTGATAAGATCCGAAATGAGGAAATTCGTAGAAGAACCAAGGTTACCGACATAGCTCTCAGAATTAGCAAGTTGAAGTGGCAGTGGGCAGGCCATATAGCTCGCAGAACCGATAACCGTTGGGGAGTAAAGGTTCTCGAATGGCGACCACGAACCGGGCGACGCAGTTGGAAGGCCCCCCACCCGATGGACCGACGACATTGTGAAGGTTGCGGGAAGTCGGTGGATGGAGAAGGCTCAAGACCGTTCGTCGTGGAACTCTTTAGGGGAGGCCTATGTCCAGCAGTGGACTTCTACAGGCTGATGATGATGATGATGTTAAGACCTCTACTGTCTACTATATGATTCATAATATGTATGCTATCTCGAAAAGGGCTATTTCTACACCCTATTGGCAATAAAGTTTCTTCTACGACGAAAACACTACCCAAAAATCACCTGTTTCAGAGTCAAATCAGTTCAAACTCAGTTTTGCGGCTTCTTATTGCAAGCGGTGTGGGAGGTGCACGCGTCTGCTTCTTGTTGAGCTTATGAGGAATAGATTAGCGGAATAGTACTACATAAATAAATAAAAATAAAAAAATAGAAAATAAAAATAAAAAATAAAAAAGCCTTTATTATTCCTAACTAACATAAACAATGTATTTCCTATTTAATTTTATATATCTAAAAAAGTTAATTAAGGACCCCTCGGCGGGTATAGGCCTCCTCCAAAAATTTCCAAATCTTCCTATCCTTCGCTTTCATAATCCACGGCTTGCCTGCTATCTCTGTTATTTCATCCTGCCATCTTTCTTGTGGTCTGCCTCTTCTTCTCTTCCCTGTTGGGCCCTTCCATATTGTTACGTTTCTTGTCCACCTATCGTCTTCTGTACGTACCAAGTGGCCCTCCCACTTCCATTTTAAGGCCTGTGCATGATGAAGAGCGTCGATTACTTTAGTTTTTCTTCTTATTAATGTGTTTCTTTGTTTATGTACTAGTTTTATGTTTAATAGGCTTCTCTCCATTGCTCTTTGACAAACAAGAATTTTGTTTTTTGCTGTATTATTAAAAATCCAGGTTTGGCAAGCATATGTGAGGCATCTTTCCATAGTACTACATATTTGTTTGTATATATAATATCTTAGACTTCCGCAATATCACGCCTGAATCAATTAACTGACAGCGTGACAGAACCCGTGTGGGGCATAATTCATTGAGCATTGTAAAACACACTCCTTAACTAACCATTATGAACATTATCTTCAATGTCAAAACGAGATAATCTCTGAGATAAAGTACGGAATACGACGAAAGCGGTCTTCAAACAACGTGCGATATTTCGTCTAAAATATGTTTAAAATTGATTGAAAAATGATCCTTACGTCTACATTAACAATTTATGTCCACTAAAACACATTTTATGCGATATCGTTGTGTGTTATTTTAGTGCGATATAGCTCTACGATATGGCAAGCCCCTAAAAGACAATGCAAAGTTTACCTTATTCAGTTGATGTAAGAATGATTCTAAATGACATATAGCACGCTGTTTCAACACTGTCAAATTCAAAAGTCGCAAATAAGGCATTATAGCCGCGTCTCCAATCTCACAAACCACCACAATATCTGAAGGAGTAAGGTTCAAAATTGCGTGCTCTAAGTCCTTGCTATCGACCTTTCGTGGAACCATTGACGTTACGCCGGACGAGTGTCAATTAGAGTCGATTAAGGATAGTTTGGGCTTCCTACTTGGAAGGAAGCAGGAAAATTGGACATTGTCATCATGATTATGGATGAGCATCTTGTTTACTATGGCCGTAGTTTGTAGTTTCCTATACCGAGCCGAAAAGCACTTGAAAAAGTGCTTGGTCAAACGCTTAATCATAATCAATAAAATAAAAATAAGACAGTCAAGTGCGAGAACTCGCGCCCTGAGGCTTCCATACCATTGGTCGTGGGTTCGAACCCGGTCGCGCACCAATGGAGTTAGCAGTCAGAAATAAAAAATCTAAGTGTAGGAATTGACAAACTTATATGTGCGGTCGCTCACGTAGTCATTGTATGACATCGACCGCAAATATAACTTTGTTTCCTAAAAAACTTCGAAATTCCTCAATTTCAGACTTTTCCCTTTAATTGTGTTACAAAAGCTCCTAGCATTCCAAATTTCAGAATTGTGAGGTAACAGGAAGTACCCTATGAGGTTTTCCATTTTTGCCATTTCCATACAAATAATATACATTCATTGCCATATCTTTTTAATGCATTAAGCTAGAGCTTAATGCATTATATGCTTTATATGGCACCATAAGCCCACAGACCTTAATAGGTGGTATAAGTTGATACCTTTAGCCGTTTCTGAGAAAAAGGGTCTTTACAGACGGACAGACAGACAGACGGACAACAAAGTGATCCTATAAGGGTTCCGTTTTTCCAAATGAGGTACGGAACCCTAGAAAAAGCGCAGCTGGCCTAGTGGGAGTTATACTTTATTTGAAGGTCGTGGGCTCAAATTCCGGACGTACCAATGTACATTAGTAAATACCTAGCAAGAGGCAATGAAAAATTTAGAGAAATACCTACGAAATATTAAAGAAAGAAAAGAAATATTACCTATACCTAAGAAATATTTACTCCCTTTGCCTTTTTATTATAATTTTTTTGTGTATCCTGATCTTTTTCTAATATTTGTTCTTTTTAAAGGCAATAAATGTTTTTTTTATTTTTATTTATTCTACGACGAAGATTGTTGAAGATGAAAATAACAGGCTGACTGGAAGCTTTACTTATGCTCTGTATTATGTTATCTGTGCCCGTACGAAGCATGGGCGGGTCGATAGTACAAGTATTAGTTTTACATTGCTTCTTTTTTTTTTTAATGCAAAATAGGCTAACATTTGACCACAATCTCACCTGATGTTAAGTAATGATGTGGTCTACGGTGTAGCACGTTTGCCTAGAAGAAACCTATTCACTCTGGTCTTGAAGACACCCAAATTATAGGTATTCGGAAACACAGACGCCGGCAACGAGTTCCACTCTTTGGCTGTCCGCATTATAAAGGTAGACGCAAAGCGCTTGGTTCTTCAATGGTTATTAGACATAGACGGTCATCGGCCCTTTTCAGGGCCATCATACCTAGTCACACACCTAAATACAGGATGATAAAGAAGAAAATCAATGACACCACAAGCAAGCAAGCCATGGAATCGATAAATATTTAGGTACACGTACTAAAATACGGTACTAAAATCAGTTAATTGTTTTCGTTCAGGTGGTGGTGGTGGCGGCGGTGGCATGCGAAGGTTCCACGCTCTGCGACCCCTCAGACCGACTGGCAACATCAGGTGGGTCAACTGAATTTTCACTTTTCGTGAAAAGTGTATTACTGGTTTTTCTAGGCTCCCTTTGCTATTTACTTTTCTCTTTCTCTCTACCTATTCCCTCCTTCTATACGAGGTGGTTCATAACATGTATTATTCAATTATAGCTTCAGGGATAGCATACCTTCATAATATTATGAATCACCTTTTAGATTTACCTATTTACAATTGGTACTATAAAATTATCATCTAAATCACGTTCTACGTAGATCTTACAACCGCAGATCCTTCGTGGAAGCTGATGAAAAGTATCCGGGGACCAACAACCACGACCCTGGCCTGCTGTGGGCCGGACTTGGCCGATAGACCTTACCACACACACGCTTAAGGTGTCGACACGTCACGACTTACCGAACACTAGACTAACAAATAATTTGGCTCCCGATTTGACAGTTCTCTAATGTCAAAACGCGTTATAATGTTGCCACATTCAGTCCTTCATTGCTGTAACAGATCAGATCAATAAATGAACTGCAAACGAATCAGTTCAATAAAGCTCCATAGCAATTCAAAAATTATGTAGATTAGCACAAATTGTCATGCTCGCTCCGCGGCCTTCCGAAATCATGCGACGATCGCGTATACCGTAGAGTCGGTTCTTATCACCGTCCACCTCCCTGAGACCACCTGGGTGTGACTCGACACTCGTGACTCACCACGATCAGTGAACCAATGAACTGACTCAATGATTTAGATTCATCAGATTAGCTGTTCATTTTATTCATCATTTCAGCCGTAGGATATGTATTTACACCAAACTGTCAAAACGTGAATATGATCATTTGTTAGACTATAAACACACTCCACATACAATTCCGCTAACGCCAATTAATTTACGCGATCCTAATGTAGTTTCCGATGGGGAACTGCAGAAAAGCTCCCAGCGGGCAAACTTCTACCTTGGTCAACCTGGAAATCGCCCGATTGCGGAGACAGGTTGGCCGCTGCAGGTATAATTTGAGGAAGTGGGGATGCTCAAATGAGGCGCAGTGCGATTGTGGAGTCGCAACGCAAACTATGTTGCACCTACTTTCGTGCATGCAGTGCCCTGCACACTGAAGGACCTCTACGAAGCCACTGACAATGCCGTAGCTGTGGCGGAATTCTGGTCCGAAAAGATTTAGTCCCCCTAAACCATCGACACGACAGAAGAAGAAGATGGGGAACTTTGCCGGATATAAGATTACCTAGGTATTTCTGTGTGATTGTCGATCTGCCTATTAACTCGCCTCAGAAGTCGATTGTGATGTCACTATCCCTATGAAACTGATTTTGAAATAGTTATTTATTTCTTCTCGTATTATATACTTACAATTCTAACTATACGCTTATATAGGGTGATTGTAAGAACGCGCCAACTGTCACTTTTCATTAAAAAAGTAAATGAAACGATTGCATCATCAAGACTAACCATTTTAAAGTTTTCCTTTAGATATTGCTCAAGTGTACATAGGTACACATACAAATACAAATATTTATAATTTACAAACAACAAGCGGCAAATGTGGCGATCACAATAGGTCAGTTGTGGCCGCAGTGACACCATAGCCACAAAAAGTAAATAAAAAAAAATAAAAAAAACAAATATTTTATTTCAGTGGTCTAGTAAGTATGTATTTCATGGGTTTGGGACCCTCTTTTAAGTGCATAAAGAGATACCTGTTTTGGAGAGTCTCCCTCTTCCTATATGCTGTAGTACCTACCTATATGCTGTTCGGATTAAGTATAAACACGATTTATGTTTTAGAATATTACCAAGCTCGAAATTATTGTAGTTATTATTTAGTTTCTACTTCGGTTGTATTCTGTTTTGTGTGCCAAATAAATAACTATATTTTTTACCTAATTTACGGCTTTTACTTTGCTTAGAAACAGTTTTTGTTAAAAAATTAAAACAAACTATTTTGTTGTTCAATTAATTGTTATTTATATCGATTAAGGCAAATTTTCCTATTATTTTAGCTTAATTTTCACTGTAGATAACTGTCAAAAAGCACAACTGTCAAAAAGCACGGAAGGAGCCTCTAAGAGGCGCACTTTAATCCTTTCACAACACTGATTCTTTCATCGACGGTCATAGGCCCTTTTCAGGGCTACCATACCTCAACCTGGTCACTGACCTAATACAGGATGACCAAGAAAGGATCAATGACACGACAAGAAGAAGAAGAACTGTAACTGTTATTATTATTATTTTTCTGTTAATAAAGAGTTAATGTTGAAATTTTGCGTATCCTATGTATGTTTGGATGTTTGTGATAAACACCGTAACGGCTCAGCCGATTTCAATAAAGCTTGGAATAGGTAGAGTCTTCTTGACCTAGAATAGCATATAGGGTATTTTTATCCAGGTACCACGCGAGCGAAGCCGTGAGCTGAAGCATGTTTTAATTAACCCTGTATAGTAGTAATGTGCGCGTTCATTTCAAGATTTTTTATATAATAATTTGTATTTTAAATTATATTTATTGTAAGTAGGTAAGGTTATAGCTCGCAGAACCGACAACCGTTGGGGTGTAAAGGTTCTCGAATGGCGACCACGAACCGGGTGACGCAGTGTTGGAAGGCCCCCCACCCGATGGACCGACGACATTGTGAAGGTTGCGGGAAGTCGGTGGATAGAGAAGGCTCAAGACCGTTCGTCATGGAACTTTTTGGGGGAGGCCTATGTCCATCAGTGGACTTCTACAGGTTGATAATGATGATGATGAGGTAACAATGAGTCAAAGCCAGATAAATGGTAGTCGAAAGACGTGGAAAAGTGTACTTTCCTTTGATTTGAGCATTTCTTTGACAACCAAATCAACTAAGCTTGTTATTCTTACGTACAATAATTTGAATACCCAAGTGTTTTTGCTTAGTGTCTGCATTTCATAAAAATAAGATATTGTAAGATTTTTCTCAAGAAAATATTCAATTTCTAGTCTAATGGATTTAGTGAATACTGATTTTGAAACTGTGTCAATGCAGATGTTAGATAGTAATATTTAACAAAGTGTAAAGAGAACATTGAAATTTTTGTTTTACTAATAAAATGTAGTAGATAGAGTACGATAAAGTAAAATGTCTAATTTTCTGGTTTTTTTTTGTAGGTACCTTTATGTCACTTACTAACGACGCTTTAAAAATCAGTAATTACTTCAATTAAAAGTTTGATAATTATAATGTCTAGTGATAAGGTAGCTAAGAAGAACAATTTTATTCGAAAAATTGTTAATCCCTAAAACCTGAACTAATTATTCGATGCTAGGTAGTTTTAGTATAGGTAATTTATTTTAGCATAATAAGTAATTATTTATGAATGTAATAAAATCTCGTTACAATGCTGTATTGTTTTATTTTTTATATTACCAGTCTGCGGGTTCAGCTACGACAATTTCGGACCCTCAGAAATAGGTAGATCATCTGAGTTACCTATTATAAAAGATAGATACAGAATTGGACTAAAGCTCCAACAGAAGCTCCAACAGAGGTACGTATTTTTTTTTAAACCCAACTGTCACATACGTAGTCCTGCCTGACCCACACTAGGATTCCCTGTGTCGTGGATATCAGAAACTACGAGTACCGTGGTACTACCAGACCCAGAAAATAATTGAAGATCATGCAAACATTTGTCCCGCAGCGGGAATCGAAACCCCTTGCGTCTCAGACGGGCACTCAACCACTACGCCACCGAGGTCGCCACAAAAGTCAATAGGGCAATGATTTACATATTTTGATTACAAAATTTACTGCACAAAATATCAATTGAATTCATTTATTGGCCATTACGTTATAACATATAACATTGGCATGTCAGGTTTACAGTAATTACAGTTACAAGTAACGTTCATATAATTTTACAAAGATAATTGATTACTTATAATATTAGGGATTTATTCCCCAAAGATAGGTACTCTTTCCCCGTAGAGTGCTGAGTACGTACCTACCGTATGCGGTACGGTTTGATTTGTTCGTTTCTGGGTTTTGGGGACTCTGAATATGTATTGAAATAAATTCTTGTTCATGATAGCAAGTTACATCATACAATTATCTTCCAATATACCTACTTACACTGTGTCGAAATAGGTAGATCATTGATTGGACATACCAAATAGAAGTACCTACCTCTGTTTCCTGAAAAACATCCTGTGTACTTATACTGTAGTACCTATAGTTCGAACCAATTAACCTACCAAATACAAGTAGATACTTAAAATCATGATGATGAGCTGAGATTGCTCTAGAAGCAAAACGTAAGAAGTTATCCGACGCCAGACTAGGCGGTATGGTGCCGGACTTTAACCTGCCCGATAAGGCGAAAAAAAAAAAAAATTGCTCTAGAAGCCATTTTAGTCAGACTAACGCAACGCAGAGGCGTTAGCGTGAAAGGAGAAGGAAACGTGGGGATCTCGTCTAGACCCCTAGTGGGAGACAAACTAATTGGAATCGCCGTCACTAAGTTCATCCTAAAAATATGGCATGAACGTAAAGTTGAGTACCTAGCTCTATTTACGAAACAGCGTTGTAATTTTCAGAGATAATATCATATCGCTGGTGCTGTAGCAAAATGGAAATTATGATTATATAAAGATAAGATCACAGACTCGGGACCGAGCTGTTTTTACCAGTTTATTATTATTGCTACGCACCTTACTAAGCGATTCTGTTTAGGCAGTGACTTAACATTCACAAAGATTCATGGTTCAAATTCGAGTAAAATTGACGACCTTGTGGCGTAGGCCAAGGGGTGCGGCTTCGATTCCCGCTGCGGGACTAATAGAGTACCTACGAGGATAAAAAGTAGCCTATGTGCTATTCCAGACTGATCTTTTAACCCGTTCTGGCGTGATTGAGTAACAAATATCCATCCATCTATCCAAACTATCGCAGTTATAATATTAGTAGGATATGTCCATTGACAGAGCACCCTTAAGGTGAGGGTTTAATTATTTTATGATTTTTGATATGTTTTTCTCAATAACCGAAAAACGCACAGTTTTGATTTTTATGACAAAGATAACTTAAACATTTTATTTACGTAAATCCAAGACAGAGACGCGATTGGTAAAACTTTTCTCGATAGATTTATTTTTTAAAGTTGGGTCCTCAGCAACAGTTGTTTCGAAAATACTTTAAGACTTTCTAATATATATTTTTTTTTTTAATATTTTGTTAGACAATAGCATTGGGTACCTAAATCCAAGACACTTTTAAAAAAAAAAAAGATAGTTTTTGAGATAATCGATATTTTCTTATATTTCGCTTACGTCGATTACTTTCGAGCGCCTTCTAACGCTTGCTATCTCTTTTCGCATTCAATTACAGTACATAGTGCTGTCACTTTCTTCACTCCGCCCACTCGACAATTTATTATGATTTTTGTATCCTCTTAATGTAGGCCTCAGGGTGCATACCTATAGCCGCGACGGGATTAAGGTGGGCACTGTATTAATATTGCAAACTATTGTGATTTTCTACATTCTCTGGGGCACGGTGGCGGCGAGTGTTGGACTGTCCGATGGAACGACGTCATAGATAGTGGTCACAGGAAATGATCAGGGCCGATCGTTGTGGCATTTTATGCGGAACGGGGGACCATTATATGCCCATGGTTACGCATTTGCTAATATCGATAGCGCGTCAATTTATAGCAATGCATGACTGTGCGATGTTCTTTGTAACGTATTGGAGAAACACCACTAAAACAAATGTTTTTTTTATGTATTTATGGCATCTCTCTCATATAATCATACTTGAAATGGTTCAGAGGTAGGTATAGTTTTTCCATTTCACGATGACTTGTCTGGTGAGAGGGGGAGAGGTAGACCAAAGAAAAGATGGATAGATTGTGTGAAAGACGACATGAGTAAGAAAGGAGTGAATACTGATTTTACGGCGGGAGGGGAGTGGAAGAGAAAAACATGTTGTGCCGACCCCACATGAAGTGGGATAAGGGCAGGGAGATGATGATGATGACTTGTCTGGTGACCTTTAAATCATTGATATAAGATTCAAATTGCAATGATTTACGCGACTTCGAGAAATGGAATAACTCTTACCTCCTCTGAAAAATTACAAGTAAGTCACAAGCCTTTTGGAAGTAGGGGTTCCATACTTGATAACAAGACTCCAGAAGTGGCAGTAGATTTTGTAGATCTTGGCGAAAACTTCTAGCGTCATTGTTTGATGAGATCCAATCGTTTCAATCATTTAACCATAATCGAACCCGCAATTTTATTATCAGACAGCCATTAGAATCATGTTCCAAAAATAGCCTAACAATTCGAGTGTACAATGCATGATTGGGCCACAATGAGCATGTAATTTATATCGCCTATTGAACGAATTGATACAAATTGCCCTACCTTGTTTCTTGTGTAAAGTCATATACAAATACTGCTAACGTCTTCGGGATGGCTCAAATATCAGCTTGAGATTCAGATTTAGAGTAATTTATTGCGAAAATGGGTTACAAAAAGATGTCATATTAAAACAGATCTGCCATAGTCAGCTTCAGAGCATGAAATACAATTAGGTACGAAATCAAAATAGAAATAAATTATATTAAATAACAAAAATTTATTATTTGAGGCCCTGGTAACCATTGAAAGACGAGCCAAAAGGCTCATAGGTGAATACTGGAAAATGCAGAATTCGCCTTTTCCAGTGCTCTACCTCGGAAATACAGTGATACTATAGTTAAGGAGCAAGCAATGTACCTTTTTTTTTTTTATACAACTGATTTGGAAGCAAGCATACGGCTCGCCTGTTGGTAAGCGGTTACCGTAGCCTATGAGCGCTTGCAATACCAGAGGCATCACGCACGCGATGCCGACCCCGAACCCCCTTCCCCCTAAAGAGCTCTGGTAACCTTACTCACCGCAGGAACACAACACTATTTGAAACAAATAATGTTATTTGGCTGCGATCTTCTGTAAGGCGGAGGTACCTCTCCAGGCGGGCTGCTCCAATTTAGAACGAGAAAATCTCGCTATGCCCTACCTCCTCCGATATACCGATACCTGTATTATAAATCATTCATTCATTCAAGGTACTTGTGTACTTCCCCGGTCAAACTCTGCATAAATAACCCTCCTTTAATAGTTTACAAGTAACCTGGTGCAATTGTGTAAGCGTAATGGCAATGAAGTTCGTAAATTTGAGGGTAATTTTAACAATCTTAGCGACATTCAACTCGTTCCAAACTTGACAAGGGAAAACTTCAAGATCTTAGCTTCTTCCTTTTCATGTTTGGAAAACTTCAGACGTCGCTTAAATTGATAAAATCATCCTCATAATTTCGAACTTCATTACCATTTCGCTTATGCAATAGCACTCCTGTTCTAGGTCCTGCTTTCTTGAAGCTCTGATTTGAAGCGGTCTTCTGTTTTAATCAAAGGTAATGGTCAAACAAACGCCCTTTATTAGCCAGAGAGTTAACTACACCGCGGACTGAATTTATGGTCATAAATGTACCTACACACACGTTTCAAGATGAGAAATAGTATGGCCATGATTCTATTTGTCTTGGCAACTACATTTTAGAAAATGGAAGGAACCAAAGTTAATCGGGAATGTTTTTTGTGTTTTTTAATTTGAAATTTCTAACACCTTACACACCTTCATCATCATTTCAGCCGTTCGACGACCACTGCTGAACATGGCCTCCCCCACAGACAGAGCAAATTCTTTATCATGTGGGGGGATTTGCCCATACTCACCACGCTGGGCATGCGGGTAGGCGAGCGCAGTTAGAGCTATCGTTTTTAAAATGAGGGACGCTGCTGCCAATTACCTAGCTTTTTTCCCTTAGTCGCCTCTTACGACATCTGCGGATAGATAAGGAGGGGCCTATTCTTCAGCTGGGGCCACCACGGCCAGTAACATCTTAAGGCCGGTTCAAACCAAACAAACATAGAGGTAGAGCTTAGAACAAGAGCATTCTTTCTGGTATTCTAATATATCACGTGCGTTGGTTCGTATCGCCCTAGATAATAATGACTGCAGTGATCTCCAATGACAGACGGTACTAAAATATAAAAAGATATGGAATAATATGAATGACTAAAAATAATAATTTGTAAACAAATTATTATTATTAATAATAATAATATTAATATAATAATAATATAATTAAAAATAATAATTTGTAAAAAAAATATTATTTTTACCAAACGGAAAATTTGGTAAATGTAAAAATAAAAACTAGGATACAATAAGCATTTGGAGAATATTGAGAATTCGGAATTAATCGCCATCACCTTTGAAGCAGCTGGGGCACTGAGATTGATCTGTGGATGTCCAAGAAAGAAACAGTGAAACGACAAGTAAGCAAGACCTAAGATGCCATAGCCAGACCCGTAAGGGGAAAAAAAATTGAGCCTAAATTATCCAAAATTATTCGGAAGCATGGTGTTAGGTGTTGCCGAAAATAGAGATCACTTTGTCATGCCCACACAGCTGTAAAAGTGGCTTGGCCACTGTTTTCTTAGGACGGTGCAGGACACAAGACAGTCATTTATGAGATTGCTCTTAGGTAATTTTGCTTAGATCCTCGTAATTTCGTTGTCGTTTTATGATTAGAGCTTGGTTTGCGGCAGTCATACGAAAGTTGTCTGTATTTCGAGCCCCTTTTAAATGGTTATTATATTATTATTCTTTCTTCTGAAGCCATGTTGGCCCAGTGGGTACCTCGACTTTCGATCCAAAGGCTGACGGGTTCGAATCCGGTCGTGCACCAATGATGTTTTATATTCCATTAACGCGTGCGCGTTGAAGGAAAACATCGAACAGGCGATCAGTAAGACTGCAAAATATGGGCAATAAGACACCAAAATTCTTTATTCTTTATTGTACACAAGAAAAATACAGATACAAAAATTAAAAAGAAAGGTATGTACAAAGGCGAGCTTAACCCTAAAAAGAGATTTTTTCCAGCAAACCTTTGAGGTTAGAGAGACGTGATTATAGAGGGAGGTTCGTGTACCTACAATGTTTGAAAATGAATGTTTGGGCGTGCCTCTGACTACCCCCCAGACATTTTCAAGGATCCTGAGCGCCTGGCGACCGTGAAAATATCTGCCATGCTTAGGGATCTGATGTATTACAGACTAGATGGCGCTGTTAGATTTGTCCGCATCCTAGAACGCGCTATCGATGCGTTTTGGATTGCTTGTAAGTGTTGTCCGTAGTTCTAATTGGTATCCATTGAGAGTTCGAAGCTTTACGACTCCATCATCAGAGTTTTTGAGAACCGTGATGTCTCTCTACTTAGGGATATACACGTTTCAAATAAATAACGTGTAGTATTATTTTAATTATAGTCTTTACCTAACAGATAAAATCATTATCATCATTTCAGCCGTTCGACGTCCACTGCTGAACATGGCCTCCCCCACAGACAGAGTAAATTCCTTATCATGTGAGGGGATTTGCCCATACTCACCACGCTGGGCATGCGGGTTAGCGAGCGCAGTTAGAGCTATCGTTGTCAAAATGAGGGACGCTGCTGCCCATCCCCTAGCTTTTTTCCCTTAGTCGTCTCTTACGACATCCGCGGATAGGTAGATATGGAGGGGCCTATTCTTCAGCCGGGGCCACCACGGCCACTATATATAAAATAAATCAATATGTAAATGAGGCTCGAGTCGTGTTCGTGAGCGACTCACTAGTCACCGAGTGGTGAAAAGTGAATTGCTTACCACTTTTGTATGGTTTCACGTAGACACGGGCTTCTGCTCTTGTAATTTTAGGTGCCGTAGCTTTTCGTAGCCCATAAAAAAGACATAAACGCGCGACAGAAAAACTGAGAATATTTTTTATTAAAGACTCCAGTAGAAGAGGTAGGCACAGCGAGATTTTCCCGCTCAAAATTGGAGCACCCTCCAGGCTGCACAAAAAATAAATAACATAATGAAAATAATCTTCAAGATGACATGGTTCATAGTTAGTTCGTAGTTATTTATTCCATAAAACAAGTCATTGTATGCGGAAATTATAAAATACACAACATATACAAAACAAAATATTCCTAACTAATTTAACCACAAATACATCACTATTATTCATAAACTAAAACACAAGTCAATGAAAACATCAGTAGCCTATATCTTTCCCCGGGATAAAATCTATCTCCTTGACAAATTGCAACACGATCCGTTCAGCCGTTTAGTCGTGAAAAGGCAACAATCAAACAGAGTTACTTTCGCATTTATAATATTGGTATGGATTTACTCATTAAAGTAAGGTTTTTTTTCATATTCCGGACATATCACACGGTCAGCTGATCCCAAACTAGGCATAGCCTGTACTATGGGTACCAGAGACTGATATACATAATAGATAAATATTTAACACCCAGACACAGAACAAACTTCTGTGTTAGTCACACAACCCGCGCCCTCTATCGCAGAAGGCAGAGTTACTACCAACCTGAGCTATGAGGCCTATAAAATAATAATGTAATGAAGTTTTGTTTGTGTACTATGCAAAACTGTATACAGAATCAGCAATGTGCTAATACACGCGCATAAGTCGAGCGATGCTCTTCCTGTGGTTCAAAGACTATGCGAATATAACAGATATGACACTTCATTCGCCTTCGTTTAAGTACTTTGAAAAGACCATCATCATCATCATCAGCCTGTAGAAGACCACAAGTCTCCCCCAAAGAGTTCCATGACGAACTGTCTTGAGGCGTTTCCATCTACCGACTTCCCGCAACTTTAACAATATCGTTAGTCCTTCGGGTGGGGGGGCCTTTTAACACTTGTTGCCCGGTTCGTGGTCGCTATTCGAGAACCTTAATTTCCTTATATGCAGCGTTGCCAGAAGGTTACTTTTGTAACCTTTTAGGTGATTTTTAACCCCTTCCTGTTACTTCTAGGTTACAATATGACTCAAACCTACTTTTGTGTGATTTTATTTTTAATTAAACTAACATGAAACGGAACGCAATGTTGGCAAACGCTAAACTTCGTTCGTAAGGCAGTGAGTGCAACTCTTAAAAAACCAGTATGGCAATTTCTTATCTTACTACATATTCGAAAAACAATGAAAGGTGATTTTTCACACTAAAAGGTAACTTTTTAGGCATTTACTTTGGACAAGCCCGGCTGGCAACACTGCTGATATGTGCATTTGCCTTAAATAATTACGTAAAAAAAGACGGTCAAGTACAAGTAGAACTCGCTTCCGTACCTTTATGGTTGTATGTACACGGGGTCGGAAAATCGAGATCGTGAATGTCGGAAGTGATGTACCTATGTACTTACTATAAACTTTTATAAGCATTTTTTTTAACACTTGCATTTTTGTTAGGTTTCCAAAAATAATGTTGCAGATAAACAAATATTAATTTTATTAGAATATACACTTAAACATACTATATACATACTATAAAATATAAGATTAAATAATTACAAAATAAAATAGAAACTAAATAAACAAATAATTTTGGTCATGCGGCAAGGTGCCAAGAGTACTGGCTGCATTCCCACGTTGAATTGCCAAAGAAATTCTTTGTGCAAGGAATGAGCCAGCTCTCTTATCACCGGCGGCGTCGACCAAAGTTGGTATAATTTTTTTGAAGAGCTTTTTTTTTGCAGGTAAACGGCTTGGCAGATAAATTAAAATTTTCTCCAGACAGTGTTAGATTATTTTTTTATTTCCATTAATTTTACCAATCGTATATTCGGTAAACCTATGCTAAAAGAAATGGTGACCTATTGGCGCTCCTTATCTTTGTTCAGAGTAAGCTAAAACTTATCGACGAGTCAACGACACTTTCTACGCTGACCTCTACTTATCTATGACCGGCGCCGGCGCATTTTATAAAGCAATAAAGGTCGAACCACAATAGTCCATCATCATCCGTTGGTCACTGGTCAGTTTCACAGACCCGCGCGAGTCGAACACACGCTAGCGCGCGAATTAATTTGTCTGTCGAATTTAATATTTCAAGGAAAATGTTGTTTTACCTATCAGTTGTAGTGCTTCTTGCCAGTGCGCAGGCGAAGTTTTACACGGATTGTGGTAGGTATTTTTGTGTAAGGACTGCGTTATTTGTGATTCATCGTTTGTCAACTACGCATGCATTTGGTTCTACTCTACATTTGGTAGCGTCAGTTTTCATTATTTTCTTTACCTTTGCATCATAATAAAGAGCCACGTTGGCCTATTGGGAGGTTCCTCAACTTTCGATCTGAAGGTCTTGGGTTCGAGCCCGGTCGTGCGTCAATGAGTTTTTCTATTCGAAAATGTAAGTGCGCACTAACACGTCCTTAAAAAGGTGAAAAAAAACATTGTGAGAAAACCAGTAAGTATTCTCAAAGCGGGGCGACGACGACGGGCTGAACTGCAAAATGTGGGCATGTGCTAAATGTTTGGACATGTCTCTGACTACCCACTTAAATATCTTCAAGGATCTGGTCGCTTGGAGATCTGATAGGATGTCATACCATTCTTGGAGACAAAAGTCGTGAGCTTATTTTTTTTTTGCCTAATAACGATTAAATATATTGATTTACACAAGCTTGTGCCTGCGGCATCGCTCGAGTGGTAGGTACCTAGATAAAAAGTAGCCTTTAAGATATTCTAGGTAAAGCACTATCATTCTAAGTTTCAACGAAATCGGTTGAGCCGTTACGGCCGGCGTGATGCATTCAAACATCCTCACAAACTTTCGCATATTTTTTTACGAACGGATTTTTATGCTGTGGGTCTCTTACGACCACTGTCAGCTACACCGGCCTAAAATTTTCGCATTTATAATGTTAGTAGGATTTATACATTGGCCCAGCCCGGCTCCGCACGGGATCAATCAACCGTCACGCAAGATTTTTCATACAAACGTTGCACCCTTATCAACCCCTAGGACGTGAATTTAGAAATATCCTTACCAAGTAGGAAGAGTATCTACCTGTACAATTTTTTAAAGTTCTGTGTCCTGTGTGTGGTTCCAGCGATTTGTGCTTTTCCTTACTACAAATTTATAAGTAGTAAATTTACACCCTGTACCTTTTCCATTGTTTATTTCTGTTATTAATATCTAGTAGGTACCTACCTAAATCCTAATCGGAGTTCAATGGACTTTTAAGTATTGTTTGTGTATAATAATAGCGGTGTTATGTATCAACGGTAGGTATAAATACCTACCGTAATAGGGTATTAGTAGGTACCTAACTATGTACATGGATAGTTAGAAATAAGTAATGACGCTAATTAGCTAACGTAGCGTAGATAAGGATACACATTTAATTATTCATTATATTATTCGATGAATTCAACTCGGATGGACAGCGTTTGGGAGGCTTCGTCATAATCTTCTAGTCGTATATACCGCAGAACCTCAAAACGAAAGTCTATAATCAGTGCGTGTTGCCAGTGATGACATAATTACCTATGGCCCTGACACTTGGTCGTTAGCGATTGTCCTCATACACAAGCATACAAAGTTGCGCAACGGGCTATTGAGACGGGTAGATATCGAGGGGCCTATTATTTTGAATAATAGGCCCCTCCCTAGGCTAGGACGTGGTGATGTCCTTTCACATAATTACTCATCTCTAGATTTTATTTTATTAATGAAACAAAATCCACAGCTCTTAGATAATATGGTACAACTTAACTAATTCATATAGATAGATACTCATTCGCTATCCGGTACAGGTAATGGTCTCCGCAATGAGGATTTCAATAAACATATTTATTTTGTTACAGGTTCAAAATTAGCGACCATACAGATGGTAGGGGTGAACGGATGCTCCGAAGATGCCAAAGAATGCATTCTAAAGAGGAACACCAATGCCACCATCAGCATAGACTTCACGCCATGTAAGTATCATAACCCTTTTCAGGACCATACCTAATATAGGAGACTAAGAAAGTCTGTCAGATGTCAAACTAGGCATAGCCTAAACCTAGTCTGGGTGTTAAATATTTATCTATTGATAAATATTAACACAGAACAAACAATATCTGTGTTAATCACACAAATGTTTGTCCAGTGCGGGAATGGAACCCGCGGCCTCCTGCGCAGAAGGCAGCGTTACTACCAACTGAGCTATGAGGCCAGTGGTGTGTCATAAATATGACACACCACTTCATTTATTAAGAATAACTTTTTTTTTAAACCCCGTTTTGGACCCCCCTATCTTAGAAACCCCTTGGCCGATTTAATTCATATGCTTACCAGCAAATATTGATAGTCCAACCTGTTGGCCCACCAAATTCCATGCAAATCGGACTGACGACGGTTCGAAAGTTATGCCGTAACATATTATCATACCAACATACAACGCCGATTCGCCCAAGTTGTTAGAACTTCCCTCGCTGCGTTCGCTCGATCCATTATAGTAGCTACGGCAAGCAACGGGGCAATCAGAAAATCATGTCATTGTTTTCCTTCCACATACTTAGTACTCTACTGAGAACTTGTGGTACCTACTTATGTTGAAAGTCAGTGTTCATTGTTGTCAACCTTAATTGCATCATGCCATGGATCATTTTATAATGGGTGCGAAGTGCACAATGAATACCTATTTACCTGACGACAAGTGAATTATTAGTCTTTCGAAGTAGTGTGTATCGTGTATCCTACTGAATACTGTGTAGAGAAGTCTTAAGTAAACGGACCTAAACCTACACGGACTCTAGAAACTATTTCTTTTGTTGTAGGTACCTACGGTTATGTAGCGAAAAAAACTATTGTTTTGGTCACTTATGTTCAAACTCAATTATTCGGTTGTTTTAGTTAGCAATATTTTGATAAATATGTAGTAATAAAAACAAAAAAAAAAAAGTTCTGGCAAAAAAAATGATTTTGTTTCGCAAATTCTTACTTTTTGTTGTTAGAAGAAGCCCCTTTCGGGATAGAATGTATATTATGAATCTTCTTGTACAATAGTTTGACTGTACGTTTCTTCGACAGCGGTAGACCTGCAGAAAATCAACACCGTGGTGCACGGCGTCATCATGAATCTGCCCGTGCCTTTCCCGCTGGCGAACCCTGACGCTTGCAAGGACAACCACATAACGTGTCCCTTGAAGGTAAACCCCTACCCGACTCTAACTAGTTACCATCTACAATTCATAATACGTCTCCTATCCCGAAAGGGGCTTATTCTATCCGCCTTACAGAAGATCGCAGCCAAATAACATTATTTGTTTCAAATAAGTAGTGTTGTTTTCCTGCGGTAAGGTTGCCAGAGCTCTTTAGGGGAAGGTTCGGGGTCGGCGACGCGTGCGTGATGCCTCTGGTATTTCAAGCGCTACGATAACCGCTTACCAACAGGTGGGTTACGACCCACCTGTTGGTAAGCATACGTGCTTGCTTGCCACCTCAGATGTATTAAAAAAACAAACAGATTAAGTATTAGCCAAAAAACATTTTTTTTTAAACCCAAAAATGTATCTCTGGAACGGCTGGTTTATGCTTTGGCGAAACCCAGACAGATAGTTGATAGTTAGGATTATTGTTGTTTGTAGAAGTCAACCATAGAACATGCTACGACGTAGCCGGCCTTAATCTATGGAAGTAGCAGACTAAAAAGAGAATAAAAAAATATCCTATTGGAATGTACGAACAAAGCAACCCTACTTCATGTACCTACATATTTGTATGACTTTTTTTAAATCCCCTTTTGGACCCCTTTAGCTTAGCAACCTCTTTGTCAATTTAACTCTACTAAATTCCAAGCAGATCGCATTGAAGGTTATGCTCTAATAAACATAAAACACCGATTCGCCCAAGTTGCCCGAGAGTCATTTAAATAAAACAAATAAATATCAAGTAACAAATTATAAATAACTCTAATTAAAAACGAAAAAATACAATTTTGTTATTTATTTTTAGTGATTTAATAACTCAATTAAAAATTAATTTACAAGTCGTATACAGCTTTACCTACATAATTACGTAGTGTTTACCTAATGGTACTGTGTTAGATAGAATTACTTCTCAATTGCCTGTCTATAGGTTTCTTAAATTAAAAAAATGAATGCCCCTCCATATTTTTACCCACACAGTCAAAACATGGCAATACTCGCAACCTGCAGACTCAATAGACTCATTCTTACTAGCCCGGTGTCGCTGGCAGTGGTCGTAAGAGACCCAAAGAATAAAAATTCGTTCGAAAAAAAATCAGGCTCATTCAATGAAGTGACTTATATCCTCATTGGCTAATCCTGTAAAGACATTTTGATCCTCGAAGAGCTGAATCCGCGGTGACTTTCAAATTTCGTATTCTGTAGATCTCGAAAAAGCCTGTGACGTCACAATCACTTTCTTGAGTGAGTTCGAGTTCGAATTTTTACAGAATAGCTTAGCTGGTCAATGTCGGACGAGCCCGAGTTTACAGTAAAATCGCTGCACCCAACTATTGCAACTTTTACTTGTGCGGTTCCTTTCACACATTAAAATAATAACATTTAGTGGAGGGGCGGCCGTGCATTTTAAGACTGAAAGATCTCTATTTAGGTATTCTTTATAGTTTGCACTTTGATATCGGATCTGAGCATCCCACTTTGCTCGTTAATTGTTCAACTTCGAAAACTTTGAAAGGCGAGAGCAATTAAAAACTTAATAAACACTGATAGTCAACTATGCGAGGTAATGGATAGCGAGTGAAAGATTAATTTTAATGTACGTTTCTCGCATGACGTACCTTATGATAATCACAACACAAAAATGTGTTTACTTGATGTAAATTTTTCGTGTTTTTAAGCCTCATTAATTTTCAGAAGCATTATCTAAATGCACTTTTTCAGTTTAGGCACAGAATAAATAATAGAACTAGTAGTTTTGGTCATTAGTCTGATTACACCCTGTACTAATGAGGCTAGATGGGAAATCCAAATCAATTACTGTAACCTTTAACTTGTGCCATTTTGAACTTAATTATGTTAGTGACTAATTACGTATGAGCCATGTTTTTTTTCCCTTTCGGGCTGGCTATGACATCTTAGGCCTTACCGCCAAATATACCGCTTACGTGTATTCCAAACTGAACATTACATAGTTTTGTAAAATAAATTGCAGCCACAAAATCACTGCAAGTTCCCGCCAAAAAAAAAGTCGTATGAGCCATGATTTTAAGAACCAATTATTTTTATTATCAAAGCTAATGTTTTTTTCAGAGCGGAGAGAAGGTGAACTACATAACCACTATGCCAGTGCTGAAGTCATACCCGCAAGTGAGGGTGGAAGTTAAGTGGGAACTGAAAAACGAAGAAGATGGAGAGGACATCGTCTGTATCCTGATCCCGGCCAGGATTAAATAATGTATTCACCATAATTCATGATGAATTTATAAGATATACTGTGATTGCCCAAAAATATTACCTAACATAAGCTAACGTTTAGCAGAGTGCTTATTCTAAGAAAGTAACTTATCGTAAAATGCAGTGATTTTATTGCTTAGGCTTCTTAGGCCTTATAGCCATGGTTACGTGTATTTTTATTACTTTTCTTTATACTTATATCTTCCTTCTTATACTTTCTTATTTAAGTCATTATTTAAATAAGCACTCTGATCATTATCTTGTGCTAATGTTTAGTCGACAGATGTTTGCATACAATAGGTTACGGTAGCGGTTTGTGTTTGTAAACAGTGGCCTTTATTTCATGATCTAGGTATGATTACTGATGTAATTTTTCACCAAACACTTCAGATTTGTTTTAGAAAACAAGTAATGTTTGAATTTCACAAGGGTCACAATCACAATAGTTACCTACTATAAAATAACCAATCTATAAAATGATCATTGAGTGAAACGTACACGTTTCCATTTGAGACTTCCTGGCAACAGTCGTAGGAAAATTTTCCTGCACGTATAAAAGAAAGATGGCGACCGACTCTACTTTTTACATAAAATTGTCTCCCTACATTGGATCTTCGCGCGACCGCGAATCGCCCTGATTGGCTGATCCATTAGTGTTGCCAATTCACAAAGAAAATTAAACAACTCTATCTAAGGCTCTATCTTCACGGTATTTTTTGGGCTGAAGTTGCATGGGGCGTTGCACTCGCTGTTTATATATATTTTCGATTATATTACAACAACATAGTACGGGCAGACTGAAGATAGTCTTTAAAATGTAATAATCTAGGCATTTAGCCTAGGTTATTACGTTGTAAAGACTCTTGTGCAGTTGGTACTAATAACCTAAGTACCTAGATAAGTTACAAAGTATATGTACTTTGAGACTCAATAATTATATTTAAAAAAACCGTAGACTTTTATGGTATAATTGTTTGTTTTACTAGTTGAAATAGAAATGCATTTTGTTTGGCGAGGCTCACAACACTAATCTTAATTGTTCCTAGCTATTTTTGAGCAGTGTTTACTGTGTATTTTTCTCCAAATAAGTACCAAAGCGGACGTTATATTTTGTACAGTACCAGAAAGTAATAAATAATAAAATTAAAAACCATGTTTTTCTTTATATTTCTAGACCTAGATAGTGGATAAAGTCTAAAAAATCACATCAATAAAGTTTCATACTGATTGCTTGTGCTGATGACTTAGCAAATCTAGGCAAATCATCACAAAATTGCTCTGTGTAATAGATAGGTAGCGAACTACCTACGTTATTTATAGTAGGACTGCCGTGAAACTACTCTTTACAGCGTAACTTAAAAGGTTCACTCGAACATATTGTAACAAATAAACAAAGCTTGCATAATATGAAAATGCTTAATTTTATTGTACCTACCAAAATACGTTTTGTGATATTGAGTTCAAGACAATTTTTTTTCAATTTTTTTATTTAAACGAATTAGCTATGATGACAATAGGTCAAATTTCTCATATCTTAGTCTCTTTTTCTAACTCCTGGATAAAATAATCTTTTCAATAGAAAGATCGAGCCACCATTACCATTTTTATGACATAAAAAAACGAGTTAAAATTAAATTTGAAATAAGTAACACCCAACAGTCACATGCATAGTCCACCCACACTAGGATTGGATGGATTGATTGTTCCCACCTGGAACAAATATTTGCAGATCATGCAAACATTTGTCCCGCAGCGGGATTCGCACCCCTCTAGCATCTCAGACGGGAGCTCGTCCGCTACACCACCGAGGTCATCATCATTTGGAAGCTTATAAATACTACCCTGTATTAAACATGTCTGGATTTCAAAACATAACTTGAGAAGAGGCTCGATTTTTTGACGAAAGTATAGTTCAATCAATTTTATACAATACTTGTATCGACCTATCGGAATATCATCTAAGTTCAAAAAAATTAGGGTTGATTTCACAAAGATTTTAGGTTCACAATCGTTTATCAAGTTTTTCCAATAAATTACCAATGTAGGCTTTAAGTGCTCACTTCTTCTTTATACTGCTTTTACATTTACAACAAATCGGTTCCTCTTTTTTAATCTTTGTAAAGTGTAGGTTGAACTCTCGCTTCAGAATCTTTCTGTACATGGACTCTTTAACTGGCACCAGGCTTTCTTTACTGCACTGAACAAAATACATTGTGTACATCCGTTTGATGCTTAAGTTTGACTGTAAATACTGCTTCTGCTTAGAAAATTGCTTCACTGGCTTTGAATCTGTGGTTGAAAACGACAGAATATGCTTCCTAACCCTCTCTTTCACTTCATTTGGTAATGCATGTGTGCTGTTCTCTGATAATCCTCTGCCATCTGGCTTGGGGATGTTCGTTTCTGACTTTCCACTGTGAACATTGTACACAGGCTTTTGTGAAATAGCTAGAGTGCCTAAGTAAAAGTTTTTGCAAACCGTGTACCGTTCAGATCGGACAATAAAAGAGTATCTAAAGGAATGCTTTCTTTTAGCACCGGTTTTGCTACGCTTGACGTCATTCCTTTCAGTGCTGTTGAGAATGAAATGTCGTTTTTCATTTGTACTTAGAGAATAAAACGATTTGAAGATCAATTCTCGATCTGCGTCTGGAATTATTTCATTGCATTTGTACTTGCAGCTTTGTTGGCAGTCTTTTGTGTTTCTTATTTGTCTCTCTGGAACGTATTTGCCTCTGCGGCTGACGTAGGCTTCACCTCTTTGGTGTTTTAGTTTGCGTACGTTACTCGCCCATGTGCTAGGTTTAGGGGAGAGGCTCCTGGTTCTCTTTTTCTTGGGAAGCATCTCTACTGGGTCCTCTGGCTGGCTGAAATGAGACAAATATTCCGATCATATAACAGAACCGTCAAAACGCCTAGGTACAGACAGTATTACAGACTTCAGATAAAAGAAAATAAAAAGATGTTTACATAAGATTTAAATCAATAAAAGGAAAGAGAATTTACACTCCTACTAATCCTACTAATATTATAATTGCGAAAGTATAGGAGGATGTTTGTGGTTCAATCACGTTGTAACAGCTCACCTGAGCTCACGAGGAAATACTACCTACTATCCTACTAATATTATAAATGCGAAAGTTTGTGAGGATGTTTGGATGTTTGTGGTTCAATTAAGTCGTAACGGCTCAAACGATTTCGATCGAGTCATGATAATGGAAAAACACAGGCTGAAAAAGTCATTTTCAAAATTTGCAGTGCTTTTTTCCTGATTTTTATTAATCTTACCAGACATTCTAGAAAGGAAAGATAAGATAAGAGTTCAACAAGTAGAAATATAAGTTAAAAGTTGCATATTGAAACTTACTCATTAGGCTTCTCATGTATAATCTGTGGTTGCAACTCCAACTTAGCCACGATACACTGTTCTTTACCAAAATCATATCCGCAGAACTGCTGGACTTCATTCATCAATATCTGCTGCTTGAAGACAGGAACAGGTGGCAGCAGCATATGTGAAGTGATCTGAAGTTGTTGTGTTAGATCCGTGCCCTGTATAACCTGGCCATGTAAAGGTTGTATCGACTGCAAATGAGTTTGCTGGCACGACATGACTATTTGATTCTGTGAGATCATCTCATTCTGAATGGAAGATATTGAAGATACGGGGATATGGATGTCGGATGTGATTGTCTGCTGGTACGTTACTTTCCCCTGAGATGGGTGCGCGATGTGGATTATTTGAGGGTTGTGCATCTTTGAGTCAGAGGATGGCGGCTGGTAGACTTGCACCAGGTGCGGTATGTGCGATTGTAGATGATCCATTGTTAAGTATCTGAAAATTTCATTGATATGGTTGAGCCACATAATTATATCACTACATATTATATGAATGCAATAAACTCAAAAACTTCTGAACAGATTTTCACAGTTTTCACCAATTGATGGAGTGATTGACCATGAGGAAGGTTTATGTGTATAGTTGATTAAGGTTTTGGCTAAATTGGCTGAAATATGATGTTATTTGTTGATGATGTTGATGTTGGTAAAAAAATATTGACTGTGAGCTTTACTGGGGTACTTATATGCTCTGTTACCCAATCTACCCGTAAGCAGCCAGGGTGGGTGGCTAGTCAATTATAGAAACTCTTACGTTACTGACTGACACTCAGCTCACAGCCTCAACAATACATTAGCGTAGTATGTAGTAGAATAGATTAGCAGAATAGTACATATTTGTGTGTCTAAAATAAGCAGCTAGTTTAATTTATAATCTAAGGGGACGCCTAGGTTCAACAGTGGATGTCCTATGGCTGAAATGATGATGATAATGGCTCATACAGGCTTTATTCAATGACCTCGATGGCTGAGGGTGAGTGCCCATCTGAAATGCAAAGGGCGCGGGGATCGATTGCCGCTGCAGGACACATGTTTGCACGATCTTCAAATATTTATTCCGGGTCTTGTGATACCATAGTGCTCGTAGTTTCTGATATCCACGACACAGGGAATACTATTGTGTGTTATTTATTGAAAATTAGCGAACTTACAAGCTTATTATAGTTAGAGAACTATTTCGTTCACTGGCCAACAGTAGTAGCAGAGAATTCCTTGAAATATTGATCAGCAATGAAACAAAGAACATCTTCGATGCATTTACTTACATTTTAAATTGATCCTCCTTGTTAGATTATTGGTTAAATCTATAATTTCGTCGAACGACAACAAAACCAGAGAACCAACGTACCTAATGTAAGTTTGTTCAGTATTTATCTTATTCGTCACATTAGCAAGGAAATAAAGACACTAAACGAAAACTATTTACAAACAAAGTCACAGCAGCTAAACACAGGAAGTAAATATGCCATAGTTCTATCTCGAAATGAATTTGTATGGAATTCAAGAACAATCGCAAGCAGATGCAACTTTTCCAAGTTACAAACAAAATCCGTCCATTTTACGCTTTAGTTTCCGTTCTACGCAGAAATCAAAATATTTTATTTTATTTGAATAGTTCTTCGTGGAAAGTTATATAATTTCTCATATGGTAATATTTATCTATTCTTCGTGAAATGGAACGTAGAATTTATCAGATTTGACTTTTCTAGGGATTTGTTAAATCAGAAAAACTTCGCAAAGAACGAATGTTTTCGTTAATGTATCGGTATTTTATTTTTTCTTTGGGTACAACCGGTAGTTATTAAATTAGATTTTTTACGTCAGAATAAAATAAAAATTCAAGTAGGACAGCATTTTATATAAATTAAAATCAGGCTGCAGTCAGTGTGAGTTAAGCAAAAACATCGAAATATTTCAGATTCTCAAGACTCAAGATTGATCAGATACTACTTTGATCCGTGCTAGATGGGCTGGAGGTATATGGATGCCCCAAACGCATTCCTATCTAAAGAGTAGTGACTATTAATTTTATATTAAAAGGCAAAGACGTATGTCTATTGTTTCACCATTTTATTTGCAGAGCCCAGAACACAGATCATAAACAGTCACAGAGAGTTATACCAAGAAAACAGATTATCTCAACACAGCCCCTCAATTTGTAGAGGTTTATACCTATATATTTTATACAAATTGAATCTAAGATAATATGAAAATTGTTGACACAGAAATTGTAAGACTACATATTTTAATAAACTTATTAAGACTCTACCTAACTATTTCAATGTAGAATAGCATGTAGACATAGCTGCAGTTAACTCTAAGATAGAATAAAATGAATGTTTACAAACAAAATAAGTTTTTTCTACCTTTAAACATAAAAACATATAACAATAATAACGGATAGTGTTTCTATTTAGCCCTTCAAATAGCAACATCAAGTTAATAAACCACTAAATAAAAACATTACAATCATAATATATTAGCAAGAGAGATACCCATCTAAGGTAGTTAACCTAATACACATTTAATCTTTCACGGAAATATACATGCTTTCTTGCAGGCAATGCCTTTGTGAAAATATCAGATATATTTTCCTCTGTAGGTACATATGATACAGACACAATTCTCTTATTTATTACATCTTTTATGTAATGATATTTAATGTCTATGTGCTTTGAGGCTTTAGTATTTATTTGGTTTTGAATCAATTTAATTGTACTTTGGTTATCAATGTAGATGTGAGCTGACACTGTTTTACTATTAAGAAATTCAGAGAGTAGGCCCTTTATGTGTACGAGTTCACTTACTGCATGTGCTCCTGCTATGTACTCTGCCTCAGCTGTTGACAAAGCTGTACATGTCTGCTTTCTGGAAAACCATGATATCAAATTGTTACCTTGATAGATAGCACATCCACTGGTACTTTTCCTGTCAACCTTGTCAGCTGCCCAGTCTGCATCTGAATAAGCCTCTAATTGAGTATGATTACCTGTATTGTTATATAGCAGCCCCTGAAACTGAGTTTCCTTGAGGTATCGTAAGATCCTTTTACCTGCTGTCCATAATTCTTGTGTTGGTTTATCTAGAAATCTACTCAAGTATGATACTGCATAAGTTATATCCGGTCTAGTATTCATTGAGATGTAGAGTAGACATCCCACTAGTTCTTTAAATGGCACTTCAATTATGTTTGAGGATGTTTTTGCATATAAATTTGTTTCCATTGGAGTTTTATTTCCTTTACAGTCTTGCATTTGAAATCTTTCTAAAAGCTTTGTTATCATCTCTGTTTGTTTTATTTCCATTTCATTTTGATTTCTATTTACCTCCAATCCTAGATAGTTCTTAACTTCTCCCAGATCCTTCAGTTTAAATTCCTTTTCCAGCTTCTTTATTATTATATCTTCTTTTCCTAAATATAAAATGTCATCGACATACAATAGTAACCAATTTGGTCCTTTCCCATATAGGCATGAATCATGTTTTGATCGTGTAAATCCTTCTTTTATAATAAACTCATGAAATCGTTTATTCCAACATCTTGGTGCCTCTTTTAATCCATATAAAGCCTTTTTCAATTTAAGCACTTTTCCTTGACTAATGTTTAATCCTTTTGGGCATTTCAGAAAAACATCTACATCCAGATATCCATTCAAAAATGCAGTAGGCACATCAAACTGTTTCAATGGCAAATTTTGTTGTACTGCTAGACTTAGCATCAGCCTTATTGTAGATATTCTGGCTACTGGGGCATAGTTATTCACTGAACTGTTTTGCTGGAAACCTTTTGCAACTAAGCGTGCTTTCTTTGTACCATCTTGTTTTGTTCTAAAGATCCATTTAGTATCTATAGCTTTCATTCCTTTAGGTAAATCTGTTATTTCCCATGTTTCTAATTTTTCAAGGGCATTTAATTCCTTATTAATCTCATTACTCCAACCTTTGCTCATTGCCTCCTCATAATCTTGAGGATCTCCCGATATTAAACAATATGCTGTATATAGCTCATAATCCTCTTGAAATCTACTTGGCTTTTGTATGATTCTTCCTGATCTTGTCTTTTGTTCTGGTATTTCTTCTTCTGTATCCTCATAATCATCACTGTCATTTTCAATTTCTATATTTTCATTTGCTGGTTTCTTTCTGCTATTTTCATCTTCTACAGTTTTCTCAGAATCTTTTTCATTCAACTTTCCACTATTTTCATCTTCATAGTATATCTGATCACTTTCCTTAGTTTTCTTTTCTATATATTGTATTTGACTTTCATCAAATCTCACATCTCTTGACACAATAATATTGTTGTTTTCAGGATCCCATAGGCGATATCCATTTTGTTGATATCCCACAAATCTCATTTCTTTTGCTCTTTCTTGAAATTTGTCTTGTTTTGGTAATATATGAACCCACACTTTAGATCCAAAAACTCGAAGTCTTGACAAATTCTTGTTTCCAAACATCTTCTCCGCTGGGGTTTGGAAGTTTATTGCTGAGGATGGGCAGCGGTTGATTTGATAGACTGCACATCTAACTGCTTCACCCCACAAAAATTTTGGCAAGCCTGTCTCTATTAACAATGTTCTTGCTCTGTTGTATATAGTTCTATTCATTCGTTCAGCTACACCGTTGGAGCTTGGACTGTATGGATTTGTATACTGTATTATTATTCCTTTTTCCTTGCAAAAATTCTGTATTTTTTCATTTTTGAATTCACCTCCATTATCTGATCTAATCTTCTTCACTTTATTACCTGTTTGCGTTTCTACCCTTTTTATGTATTCTATCAACCTATCAGTTGCTTCATATTTTCTCTTCAATAAGTAAACCTCACAAAAATGAGTAAAATCATCAATGATTGTATGATAGTAAATCTCGCCTGTAGAGTTGGGTGTGGACATTGGTCCAGATATATCAGTATGAATGAGTTCACCAATGCAATGAGAACGTGGTTTCTGAGTAGGATAAAATGGTAATCTAGTTGACTTACCTTTCATGCATGGTTCACACGGAATCTCACTGTACGGCAGTTGCAGTAACCTTAGCTGTTTCCTATTAGCATGACCCAATCTCTGATGCCACAAATCTTTTGAAATCAAACTTACTTCATTATTGAGTTTCATGTCTATAACATATAACCTGCCTTTCAACCTGCCAATAACTTCATTTACTGAGTTACTTATCGATACACTATCATTGTAAAATTGAACATGAAGTCCCTTCTCTAATAATTTTCTCACTGATAATAAATTGTGTGACAACTTAGGAACAATTAATCCCTCAATATCTATTGATAGACTACTATTATATTCTAATGTTAGTTTACCTCTTTTGTAACATGTTAGATATTGTCCGTTCGCTACATAAATCTTCATCTCTCTGTCCAGTTCTTCAACCTGAGTCATATAAGGTTCGTAATTAGCCATAATCAAATGTTCTGTGGCCCCTGAGTCCACTATTAGTTGAACATCACTATCACTAACACAACTGTTATTACATAATGCACTTGCACTACTCGCTGTAAATGACATTTCGTTTTTCCTTGAAGAAGAGGTCTCTTCATCTGCCTGCGCCGCTTGACCTGTCTGCCATGGTGACCTATAGGAGCTTGCACCTCGTCCTCTGTTTGAGTTGCTGTTGCCTCTGGATTGACCACGTTGTCCTCTCATTGAAGTCCGACCTCTGTAGTGGCCTCTCACTTGTTGTCCCGTTCTGCACTGGAAGGATTTGTGCCCATTTTTGCCGCATCTGTAGCAGGTCATAAACGTGTGCGTATCTGATGCTGTGGTTTCATTACCTTTAATCTTCAGTTCAGCATCTAGCAATCTGGATTTGACAAAGTCAACATTCAGTTCTCTATCAATTGTTTCTAATGTTGTGATAACAGTGTCATACTCGGTCGGCAGCGTTAGAAGTAGGTGGCACACCTTATCTGCTTCCTTCAGCGTTGCACCAGTTGACTCTAGTTGTGCTATTAAGTTATCATACTTTAAAAAATGATCTTGTAATTTTTCATCTATACTGGTTTTCATTGATAACATTTTCTTTCTCAGATACAGCTGATTAAATATACTTTTTCTCTCTAGTACCTCTTCCAGGCATTCAAACATTTTTGCTGCCGTTGGGCATTTCTTTATTAATTCGACGAATTTATCGGAGACACATTGGGCAATTATGCTCCGTGCCTTGGCATCTTTCTCTTTATCTATTTGTTCAGTTTTCATAAGAGTGGACTCCAATCCTCTTTCCTCCAAAATTAATTTCATACGAAATTTCCAAACACTGAAATTTGTTCCATCTACCAGCTTTGGTAAAGGAGCCATTTCATTCTGGGCCTGGTCCATGTACACTACATAGAAAAATTAGGAAAAAATAGGAGATTACAAAAAAAATACAATTTCATTAATTTGAAGACAAATGCGATGGTACAAGAATAGTTCTTCTGGTAAGTTTTTTACTATGTGAACACTATTTGAAGGCCGCCATGTTGGTTTATAATTGGCGTTTGACATGACATTGACATAGTTTTCATGGTATGTTGTTGATTTGATGTTTTTGTTTTGTCAGATAAATGTAGGTTGTCAAAATGACATTTCACGCACGGCCATCCGCCATATTTTTGTAGCGCTGTGTGTTGCTCTCTTTGTCGAAGAAAATCTTAATGTACCTTAGAACGAAGTCAATTTAAATAAAATAACCAATTAAATACGTTTACTTTATTGCTTAGCCATATTTTAGAGTAGTGTACACAGTGCAGGCCCAGGCTCCATAGATTGATGAAACGTCTCTTTTGTAACCGAAGTCATCGCCATCCTTAGAATTTTATATTGCTCTTGTTGTTTTCTTCTCTAGAAATACTCCATGTATTTTTTCTCATATTCTTCGGCTTATATTTTTCATGTTGGCGCAGTGGAAGCGTATTAATTTTATATTAAAAGGCAAAGACGTATGTCTATTGTTTCACCATTTTATTTGCAGAGCCCAGAACACAGATCATAAACAGTCACAGAGAGTTATACCAAGAAAACAGATTATCTCAACAGTGACAAGTTTAAGTTTTTGTAAAAACCAAGTTTTAACGGTATTGGTATCAGTTTGTAACGTTCACTAATACTAGAACAACGCAAGAGTATTTTTGATAAACCTTGGGAAGAAGATTATTAGCAGAAAAAGTCTCCACCACATTCAAACCACACTGGTAGTGTTATAAATGTAACACTTAAATTGTTTTATTTTGTAAAATAAACTACATACTGTTACGTTATAAATGCTTAGCATAAATTCATGCTTCAGTAAATTATACATTTCAAAACTACATTATACTTATTTACTATTTATAAAAGTTATGTATAAGTTAAGTTATATTTTTTATAAAAAGTCAATCAAATGGTAAGAGTTAATAGAGTTTTACCATTTCACGATGTTTTTCTGGTGACCAGTCATTGACTTATTATTCAAATTGTAATGATTCATTTATTTCAGTTACCTAGTTCTGAAACTTATTTTCTAAGAAATGGAATACGTAATCGTATACCACAAGCATTATTGCTCCTCCGGGGCCTAATCGCAAAACTTTGGGTAAAAGTCCTTTATATAGTGCACGGAATCTGAAAAAGAAATATATTTTGTAAGTTCCTACATTAATGACCGAGTGAGTGAGCCCGCAAAATTTCTGTAACCATTGCGAATTTGTATGAAAAATGTACATTAACATTAGGTTAATAAAGCATAAATGTTGTTTCTAACCAATTTATATAAGAGTATAGTGACAATTGAAAAGGCTTTAACTGGATACTGTTCTCCAATTTACTCTATGGAAGTGATGTAACCAACCAATTACACAAACAATGTTATAATTAAAATAATATAATGGATGTAAGTTTAATTTACGGCGAAAGTCATTCAATATAATCATTCTAGAGTTATCGTTATCGTGTAAACGAATGCCGCAGTCAACTCTCAAAGATTCCTTCTATTTTGACATCTGGAACTGGTAGTGGATAGTCTATCATATAGATAGATAGACATGACCAAACATTGCATCTAGGTAGTTAGTGGACATTCATTGATCTGGTCGCTGGCGGATACTAGTCAAAAAATAAAAAGAGTGGTCTGAGATAAATGGATCATCGATACGCTCACGGAAACAAGAGCCTGATTTAATGTTTAAGTAGTTGCCTACTGTCCAAGAAGATCAATTAAGTAACTAGTTACCTAATGTAAGATGTGAAACACCTACACTTGCCTCCATTAAGATAAAATAGATGCCTATAAAGACGTAAGGTAGGTACACATACAGACTAGGTACAGTAAGCGCGCTAACTAAATTGTACAAAACATAAAATCTTGTTCTGAGCAATTATGCAACTACTAAAAACGATAAACAAATATATTAATCGCCATATCACTGCTTGTACACTTTCCAGGAAAAACACAAAGAAACAAAATACTTGCATATCGTAGCGTAGGTAGCAGAGCTAAAAGTAAAATGTGTAGGGAAAAGTGCATAGCATCACTTTATTCATTTGGCATATTGCCCGGACTGAAATCAATGACACCAATTTGCTGAATTTTCGTAAGAAAACGATTTGTAAACAATAAAATGCTTAATATTAGCCCCAAATTGCTCATCTACAATCAGTTCTCATTAAACGAGTGAACAGCTAAGCGACCTAACTCGCTTAACTTACCAAATAATATTGCGAGCATATCTATCTAACTAATCCAATTAGCCGAACGAATAAGGGAACCAATCATGCTTCTACTTTATGACGAGTAATAATTATCATTAGTGCTTATTCGAGCCTATTGCAATAACTTACCCTTCTTCTTTGTACACCAAAACTAATGCACCAGTGGTGGAGCTATACTTCACTATACCAGGAATTGGCTGTGGTCCTTGAATACGACTTTTGGCAACGTCAAACGGTATGTTAACAAAACAGCCTAGAACTCCTGAGGTAAATCCAATAGCAACTTTGCGTCCAAATTCCAAGAGAGGATCCTAAAATAAATATAGATTTAACAAACACGCTTATATTTTGTTGGTATTATTTACATTTTACAACTTTGACATGACTTGTACAAATATAATAATTATTAGGTACCTAAGTACAACGGTAACTATAAAGTATAATACTAACAAGGATTTTCATATTATCAGCTTGCGCTTATTATTATACCTACCTACTTACACTGTTGAGTAGATAGCTACGTGTCATGATACCAAATCCTTTGACATTGTGATTTGTATTATGTTAATATAATTTATCTATTAAGTATATTTACATAATGAAAACCTTGAATAGTGTCCATACCTCATATTCAGGAACGTAGCCCTTTACACTGTGATAAAATCCAAAGTAGACCATATTGAATATACCATTCCTTGCAATTGTAGCTGTTAAGCCCTTGTTTAATCCTTTTGAGCCAAGGCCATGCTCTCGTACTATTTGCCTCGTAACAGACCATGTGCTTGGTAACTGGGCTGATATTGCTTTGTTAGATTGAAGAGTCACTTTGACTACTTCAAATGGATTCACCAAAATTGCTTCTGTGATTCCAGCACCTAGACCAGCTAATGAAAATGTCTGAAAATAGATTATATTAAAATAAGATAAATATTCATGAATATTATATTAATTTGTCAAAAAGGAAAAAGTTATATGCAGGACAAGTTTGTGTTTACAAATAAATGAAATTATTAACTGACTAAGTACCTAATCCATACAACCGGCTTGCTTGTTTACTTACGTACAATTTAAACATTTATCATCAAACAAGATGGTTATCAAATTTTCTTATCAGTCTCATATTGGGAGTGCTTATACCATTTACATGGAAATTATTATGAATATAAAATTATTTCATAATATCAGTAATAATTAACTCTCATGACCAGGGTGGCCCCGGCTGAAGAAATAGTCCCTTCCATATTTACTTACCTGTGGATGTGGTAAGAGGCAAGTAAGGCAAAAAAGCTAGGGTATGGGCAGCAGCGTCCCTTAATTTAACAGTGTCAGCTCTAACTGCACTCGTCAACCCGCGTACCCAGCGTACTGAGTATAGGCAAATTCCCCCCACATGATAGGAAATCGCGTGCAGCTGTGGGCAACCTACGGTGCCGACAAAGCCGACGGTGGTACGACAAAGCCTTTCAGTCGACTGCTATAATTAAACTGGGTAGTCTGCAAAGGACTGCTTGCCTTATGGCTTCGGGAGCCATGTCCACATCCCCTGGGATGGCGCTTAATGCATTGCTGGGACTACCGCCTATTCATGTGTATATACACAAGGAGGCGAAAACTAGTATGTATCGCGCAAACACCCAGGGCAAAAGGTGCTGGCTCTCGCAGAAGATGAGATCCCTTCAGGACTCTACTCTGCAATCACCCATTCTCAGCATGACATCTGATGCCATGCTTCCACGACATGTTTTTGAAAAACAATACATCGTGGAAATGCCCTCCAGGGAAGACTGGCTGAACAGCCAGCTACACTTTGAGGCCGGTTGCCTAAACTGGTACACAGACGGCTCAAAAATGGGACTGGATGTAGGTTGTGGAGTATATGGTGAACGTCCTAATGTAAACGGTTTCGTTAGCATGGGAAAAAACGCCTCTATATTCCAGGCAGAGGTTTTTGCCATTCTTGATTGTGCAGACGCCAATCTGCGAAAGCGCTACACCAACCACACGATTTACATCAATTCTGACAGTCAGGCTGCCCTTCTGGCGCTGGACTCTAATGTCATCACGTCTCGACTTGTGGAAGACTGTCTGTCACGTTTAAATGCCCTGGGTGCAAGGAACAGGGTCGTACTAAGATGGGTTCCGGGGCACGCGGGAATCGACGGTAACGAAATTGCCGACGAACTTGCGCGCGCCGGGGCAAATGGTACTATGATAGGCCCTGAGCCTTTTTGCGGCGTACCAAAAAGCCTGGCTCAAAGAAGCCTCTTGCTTTCGTGCTTCGAAGAATCGACCAAACTCTGGATAAACTCTTCGGGCATGAACCACTCTAAGTTACTTATAAAAGCCTTCGATAAACAGTACACCAACCGTATCCTAGCGCTAAATAAGACCAATCTTCGCATTATTGTTAGAGCCTTAACTGGACACTGTTGTCTTAATAAGCACATGTTCAAACTAAGGCTATGCGACACACAAACCTGCAGGCTATGCAAGGAGGCGGACGAAACGCCTATACACCTGCTAGGCGAGTGCGGAGCACTTATGCTCAAACGTAGCATCCATTTGGGAAAGCACATCCTCAGCCCAATGGAGCTAATGCAACTCACCCCAAAGAAAATCCTTCAGTTTTTAACAGCTGCTGGGCTTTGTGGTGAACTTTAAAGGCCCTGTAAAGGGGCTCCACAAATAAAGTGGCGATCACAATAGGCCAGTTGTGGCCGCAGTGAAACCATAGCCACAAAAAGTAAATAAAAAAAAAAAAAACCTACGGTGGAAATGATGATGAAGATGATGATAACTCTAGTACCTACCTTTTTTGTAGCTTTTAATTAAGGATATTTACTTACCAGTGGCGTGGGTGCACTAGATCCAAACATAAATATTTTTTTATATTGCTCAAATGTAGCAAACTTTACAGCTCGTTTTGGTGTCTCGGCGAGTATAGGAGGCAAGATTCCTTTCCAGAAGGATGTCAGACCTTCATATTTATACATTTTTTTCATACAGTCTACTATACCGTTGTAGTAATGCGGATCAGAACTTTTTAATGCACTTATTTTTGTTTGTATTTGTAATCTTGTCTTCACAAGGTCTAGTGGATGCATAATACAAACTTCAACAAACCCTGCGCTTCCACCAGCACCGACTTGCATTGCAGCTTGTTTTAATATCTTTTCAACGTCTGTCATTTTGGTTTAAATAGATTAATGATATCTTTTTAAAGCACTAATAATCTTATAAAAGTCGCATTCCATATACGACAACCGCTAGCAAACATATACTTAGTCTGACTGAGCGAGCGGCGCCAGAGTACTGACAAACATTGTCGGTAAGTACCTAGAGTAATAAAGTGTAAGGTATGTATGTACTTACCTAGTACATAACTGACACACGTAGATACCCATTTCACCGTTTCTGATTTGAATCGGTATTCTACATCACTATCTGTCAAATGTTTCACGACATGATAGCACTTTGTTTATAAACTGTCAATGTTACTGTCATGCATTGACATGCAGTCAATTCAGTCATCAAGAATCCGACAAAATGTTTCCTTGTATTTTACTAATTGTTTATTCTCTATCTATATGTAAATAGTTTGTGAATTTAGTGAGTCAAATCGTTTACGATCGTATTATTTGGTGTTTAAATGTTGTAGAAGTCAATTATTTTCCAAAAAAACCGCGTCCATAGAGGCTATAATCGCTCGAACACTGTCACAAAATGGCAGTAACAATTTGCAGTTGTAAAAAAGTGATTCTATGATTGTTTGATGGAGCATTGTGCGTGGATGTGCTGTGCTCTGAAATGTGGGCATAGCGTGTAAGATGGGTTCTCAGACATTGGAGATACTGCGCCAGGGTGTATGGGCTTCACTGACTGGCGGGTGGTTCTACGATCCTCATCAGAATCTGTTTTGCAACACAATACACCTGTATGTGTGGCTGTTCCTGCTATGTTTACCTTTCTCTGTGTACTTGGTGAGTACTGCTTATTACTCCTAGCTCTGTAGAAGCTTACAGCAAGGTTATTATTCAAGTAACTGTAATCAGGTCAACATGTTTACTGGCATTGTTTAGATTAAAAAATGATTTGAGTCATCGTGTCATTGCCCTCTTACAGCAGTTAGTGATTTTTCCCGAGTGTTGCCCCCTAGATTTAAGTTTATCCAAAGAAGTAGACACTCATTTCTCATTTGTACCTGCTGTACGACATTTATTGTTCTACTATCCTAATTCCTACAAATATTATTAATATGAATGTTTGCAAACATGTTTGTAGAGAGATTTGAATAACATATATGCTTATTTAATCCGGGTACCATGCAAGCGAAGCTGCAGATAGAAACTAGGTATCTAGTAATTTCATGTTTTCCGGAGCTAACATTTGTTATTGTTTTAGTTCTACAACTAGCAATACAACAATATTCATGATGGTACCACAGATCCTAAATTAGTGTTATTAGTACCATTGGTGGTACTAAGGATACAAAGTAGTGTACTATAAAGGTGTATAATTGACTACATTTTGGTGTTTTAACCTAGTAAGGTACTAGTTTTAAACACCAAAAAGTAGTCATTGTAAGATAAAATGTATGTAAACTTCATAGTTAGTAATCAGACTGAAACACTCCGGAAGTCACTATAAATGACCTAATCTTCCCCCAGTACTTCCCGCCAGCGAGTCTCGGCTGGATAATCTACTGCGTGCTGGTAGGGATAGTTTTCACGGGCCTCAAGGTCATTAACCATGGCCTGCACCACATTTATGACACCAAGGAGTGCATAGTTGTCCAGCCGACCACTGATCCTACGACTGGCAACGAGAACACTCAGTAAGTACCTACTACCTATACTCCAATTTTACATTATTTTCTTGTTTTATCGTAGTATCGTATTTAGAAAGATAGATTGTCTGCATGGTAGTTGAGACTCTCTGGTTGTTCCCTACAAGTATCCTCAAATGTAATTCAGACCGCTTTCTGATACCACACAGTCTGTTTGTTTTGTGACTAACATAAAAAAATTGCTGATTGCACTTCGACTAAATTATAGGTAATTATTCTATTGAAGTAAAGAGTATGTCATGGTCACCAGATCAAAGTGCCAAGCAGTTCGTAGATATCTATATAATTACACAAATTACAGACTTTGATCATGTGATGCCAGAAATCTTTGCTCCATTTATAAATTAGTTATACTCAAGGATCTTAGTAGACGGACAGTGCATACTTGCTCTAATCTAAGGGTGAATTCCGTTGCTTCTTTAAGAATATGAACCCACCAATTGCGCTCTAAAAATAGCAATAGACAACAGAAAAATGGACCCCGATGATTTAATGATAAACAAAATGTTTAAGCATGGTTATGGGAATGTTTAATTTAAGTCAATTATCCTACCTTATTTTTATGAATTAGTGTGATTTTGTACAGCTTTATTTGGCAAGAGTTTGTTCCGTTTTAGTACGACAGTATGCTTGATTGAACCTCACTAAATGTTTGTATCCGCAGTCCAGAAGAAGGTGTTGAAATGCAGATGCTCCGGCTTGGCGGTCAGGCCGCGGCCGGCTCCGACAACGAGTCCATTACTTCGTTGGACTATCATAAGCCCAACACTAGCACTATTGGTAAGCAGATGTTTACCAATCTTGTTCATTTGTGTCTTTTCTTATATAAGGTAGTTTGTGCTGTGTCTGTGTTTGAGTGTGTCCAAAACAAGATTATGAATAGTTGGTGGCATAACCAACTCTTTTTATCGAACTGTTAAGATTAATTTCCTTGGCGAACGGTGCTGTAATTGAACAACCTAAATCTCGGGTACGACAACCTAGTCAACCTAGAAAAAACTAGAGTTCATTGTGGCTTTAGGCCATGGGACGAGAGAGATTTCATCCGATCCCAGAAGTGCCTACTCGCTTTGAATTCGTACTCTCGCTTTATTTAGTTGGAAAGTCACGTGATATTTTACGTGTTCAAGCAAAAGGTTATTTAGACAAAATCACACACTAACTTATGGATTTCGGTAAAAGTACGTTCGTCTCTTTCTTTTGTTTACTTGAGTCGGCGCGATGACTCAAGTAAACAAAAGAAAGAGACGAACGTACTTTTACCGAAATCCATAAGTTAGTGTGATAAAGTTAAACTTCCGTTTCAGATCTAAAAGTGGACGTCCATCGTAAAAACAGCTCTGAATCTAGCTTAGAAGACAGCGCAATGTCTACTAAAAAACCCGACGAAGCCGCATCCAAGTACGACTTATGCACAGTAGAAAGCACAGATGCGCCCGACCCCGCCAAATCCCGTCCAACCCGCAGCCGCTCCAAGTCCGGACACAGGCGGGAACGAACCTCAAAACGTCGGACGCACGGCACTAGAATAGACGAGCTTATTGTCGAAGCTGCGCGAAGCCCCAGAGTAGATAACAACCTGCCTGTGCATATGTTGGTAGACGAAGGCCCGTTCGCGAAAGTCAGTCGCCGGTACCACGAGTGCCCACACCGACGCGGCTCCAGCAACCGAGATTTCTTCAAGGAGTGGTTGTACCTAGACGCGAACGAAGCGGCCGGGGAACCTTACCAGTCAAAATTCGCGAGACAACTCAGCTCAGATTCGAAGGACAACTCGGAACCGAGCGTGGGACCTCCGTCACCGAAGAAACGCCTAGCGCATAGACGGAGATATAACAATTATCCGGAAGAAAGCTGCACGAAGTCTGCAACTGCGCTAGCGACCGCCCAGCCATCAAATATTAGGAGGAATTCCAACTCAACCATGTCGACGATCCAACTGCCGTTGCTCAACTCGACCGCTCAACTTGTGTCGCATATGAGAAGGCATTCGAACAACGCTGACACAGGGTTCTTCGCTAGCGTAGAGTTGGGCGAATACATGATGGTGAAAGCAGAAGCGCCGTCCGGGGAAGCCGAGAAGACCAAAGGCAAAAGTCCAGGTGTGAGACGGATCAAAAGCGCAGCGTTGGAAATCGGCTGCCCGCCCCCCAGTGTATCGAATTTATGCCCCCATCCCAACAGCGCTGAGACCATCGGTGGACAAATGCTGAAGAACCCGAAAAGCGCCGTTATCCCCCCACCGAGCAAAAGCCTAACCCGAGGTCCGCACTTAAATCTCTACCCTAAAAACGAGTCGGGTGAAGGGTGTAGCTACCCGTACCTTACGTACGGATCTGAGATAGTTTATCCGATCGCTGAGATTTCGGATGAAATGCAAACGTCGCAAAAAGAAACCGATTTAGATTCGAGCGGGGAAAGCTACAGCGATTACGAAGACGAAAAGCAGTTCCGAGGGTTTGATTGGAACGCGGAGCAGTCACCAGCTTTACGTTCCAGCGATAGTGATTATGAGAACAACGGCTCTAGGTCTCCGTTGCTGGATAGGCCGACTGAAGTGCGAGTTATACGGGGCGCGAATACTAGGGAATTTAGGGTACAACAGTACGAGCGTCGCCCTAACCCTAGATACAACCAAAACCACAATCCACACGAAAAGACCAAAGCTGTGAAACTGAAAAAGACTAAACCTGAACAGTGTGATGTAAAGCGAGAGCGACACACTACAGCTTGCGAATGCAAGAATAACACGAGCGTAGTAGCAGATTACTTCGACAAAGCCAGTGCCAGCTCGAAAGATCTGCTGATAGAGAAATCTAGCCTAGAATCTAATGAGAACCCGGATAGTGATAAGAAAAATGAAGATAAAGTCGTTGAAAAGAAACTCTGGGACCACGATATATCTAACACCAGCAGTAGTAGCGATAACAATGCAGAAAAACAACCTGAAGAAGAAAACAAAGGTGATAATGAGAAAAAGTTAGAAGAAATGGAAGAAACGCAGCCAAATGAAAGTAAAAGTGCGGACGAAAAGAGCACTTACAGCTTAGAGTGGCTCTTCGAAGAGCCGCTAGAGTCTTCCAGCGGCAAAGAAGAAGAGGCCTGCACCTTGCCAGAAGAAGTCTGTCATAAACTTGCCAACGCTTTAGGCGAATCATCGTCCAACGTTCCAAAAAACTTAGGAGCCATACCAAAGCAAATAAAAAACTTAGCGCGTTCGCGAGCCTCATCGCAGAAGGAGAACAAGAAGAGAGATTCTAAGAAGGAGAAGGATGAGAATCAGAACGAGGAGAGAATCCTCATGGATGCTGTGGAGGCTCAGGCTGCTTTGGTACAAGGCTTGGAATGCTTATTTGCCGCGACGAACGCGAACACTGTGGTGATGCCGCAAGCGAACCGGCCCGAGGAACGATCTCGCAGCCACCGGCAGAGCTTGCGAGGCGACAGAGAAAACATACACAAAACTAGGAAGCGATCAATCGAGGAAGTCGCTCAGAATTCCGCCAATACCCTCCTTCCCACCTCTATGCCTCTGCTTGCGGCGTTTCTAAACTCCCGAGTAGAATTTAGCCCGTGTTGTGCCAATGGAGCAACTCCCAATGAAGGCGATCCGCCAGAACCAACAACACAAACCGTAGAAGAGGCACCCAGACTTCGACCTTTAATGGACAGGAACCACAGGAATAGAGTAAGAAAAATTAAGCGCTCGACCAGGCAACGGAACAACCCGTCGCAAAACAGCGCCGAGAAGAGGGAAAAACCTCCCAACAACGAGAACATCCAAAATAATTCAGCGCGAGCGCACTTCGCGACGTCTCACGAAGACACCACCGACGGAGCAATCCATTGCTTTATGGACGAATACGGCAACTGGATGTCATACACCTTCGACAAGAATATAGCGAGCCGGCCCCAAGCACAGCCGATACCACTGCCAGATAAAGAAGACGGCATGCGGATAAACAGAGTGAAACCCATCGATAACTGTAACCCGGATAACTCCCAAGAGACAGCCGGCGAAGGTAGCTGTGGTTCTCTAGAATCCGAGGCTGGAAATAGTGAGAGTACTGCAAAGCCGAAACGCGCAGACAGCGTGGACCAAAGCTCTTCGAACCAGGGCAGCAACAACCCCCTTATAGCTAGCAACAATAACGTGGCATCCATAATCCCTATCACAACCAACAATTCAAATAAAAGGTTCTACGTCTTCGACGGTGGGACTGGCAATGGGATCTACGCGGACCAACCTAGATCCCCCGTCGCTTATGTGACCGATAGTTTACTGGAACAAATCGAGGCTGAGAGACAGTCGAGAATGGGGCTACCAAGTATGCATATAAACTTTCTGATGTCCCAACAGAGGGCCCAACAACAGGCGATACAAGCTGAAAGCGCATCAGCCAACGTACCTAGTCTAATGCCTTCTATAGGTGAAGAAAGCGTTGAGAACAACATCCGGAATAAGTTCTCAAAGCTTATGGATGAGATCGAAAAAGCGAATCAGCCTAAACCAAGGAGCTATTACAAAGTGAATTGCAAACTATTTAAATTCAAAGTAGACATGGATCGGCTACAGCTCATGGCTTTATTCGACAGGAATCTGACCTACCGTGACACTTTTGTAACCATCATCTTGGCCATAATGGTGGCTATTTTCGGGTCCATGGTCTTAAATCTCGGTTTCTACAAAGACGTTTATGCTTTCTGGTTCTGTTTCATCATGGCTGGTAGTCAGTACTCGTTGATAAAAAGCGTCCAACCAGACTCCGCGTCACCGGTGCACGGGTTTAACAAAATGGTAGTTTTTTCGCGACCTGTATACTTTTGTCTATGCACGGCGTTACTGTGCTGTGTGCATAACTACTTGGAACATACTGCTCCTGCTGAGGAAATGCACTCTAGAAACAAAAGGAGTTACGAACAACCCTTGACGATTTACGGGTTTGCGATGAACGAGCGCGAATTTTTATTAATAATACAAGAGATACTGATGAAGTTTCTGCTGTTTTTTCCAATGGCGTTCAGTTTGGGTCTGTTCCCTCAAGTGAATACCTTTCTTATGTACTTGTTGGAGCAAATAGATATGCATGTTTTTGGGGGTAACGCCACGAGCAGTTTGAGCGCGGCTGTGTATTGCATAGTTCGGTCGGTGGCAGCTATAGGAGTGCTATACGGATTCGCTTACAGCGGCATCGTTGAGGGCAAGAAATCTCAGCACCAGAAGCATAACATTCTGTTCTCGATATTCTGCGGCCTTTTAGTTCCAATAGCCTATCACTTGAGTCGATCCGCCAGCGATTACACGCTAATATGGAACCTAATAAAGAAGCATCTGCTACCTCCTGAATTGTACGCAATGCACCCCCCGGAATGCAACCCGGAGTTAGATAAAACAGATCCCAACACGCTAACCGATGACAAAAAACAACATTCAGAAAGCAACATCTCTAAACAAAACTCAATCGGCAGTTCAGCGTCGAAAATCAACTTTAGCTCGGAGACGAATATCGCGAAGAATCAAAAGCGTTCGCAAACCTCGAGCGTTAGTTCGCTAAAGATGGATCCTAGAGGCGGCGATACAATCAACTCCACCACGTCTCTAAAGACTGAACAGGCTACGGAAACCGATGATAAAAGTAAAGAATCGAAAGAGAAGGAAGCATCAGACTCGACGGAAGAGGACATGGAAGATCCGCTGCCGAAGAAGTTACAAGCTACTGTGAACGCGCGGCTTAAGAATGACGTCATCGTTTGTACTTTCCTGGGACTTCTCGTATTTGGATTACATTGCACCACTGTGTTCACGACGCTACGGCCGCAGCTGAATACGGTGAGTTTATGTTATAAAGTAACGGACTGGCAGTTTACCCCATGATGGTAAGCGGTAGCCACTGCCACTCTGAGACATGCGTTGGTAAGTCTCGTGTTCCTGTAATTTCACTAACTACCCTTCAAACCAGAGCATTGCAGGCATTGTCATTGAGAAAAACATCCAGTTTTTAGCTTGATACGGCACCATAAGCCCACGGACTTTAATAGGTGGTATAAATTTCAAGTTGATAACTTTAGCCGTCTCTGAGAAAAAGGGTCTTGACAGACAGACAGACAGACAGACAGACGGACAGACAGACGGACAACAAAGTGATCCTATAAGGGTTCCGTTTTTCCAAATGAGGTATGGAACCCTAAAAATGAAACCGCCATTATGTTTTGACATTGTTTGTTATGACAGGCACTGTGGATAATAGCGGGTATCCTGGGCTGGGTGCTGCACTACTTGGCGCCGCAGCTCCGCAAGCAGCAGCCGTGGCTCTGCCTCGCGGGGCCGGTGCTGAGGGCGCACGAGCACGCCATGTTTGAAGTCACTGAGCCGCAGAAGACTATGCTCGTTGAAAAGGTAATGTACTTGAGGGCCTACTATATTTTGATTTTAATGTAATAAAGTATTTCAAAATTACGTTATTTTATTAAATTTAACGACTCAGTTCTTAACGTGGGTGTTATAGGTCTTCTTATTGCAAGCGTGTCATAACATTTTTTACACAAATTTGGTTCATAAATCTGTGAGAATGTCAACTCACCGCCTATACAAAATCATAAAGTTGGCGGTTAGACTACACCTCGATAACTTTCGACACCTTCCTAATACACAGTAAATTTAACTAGCTCGCTTCGCTCACCCTTAACGTTAGTGTCGAAAACCTTCCCTCCTTTCACGTATTGCCTGTTTCGCTCGCTACACTGTCAACACGTTAACATTTTCGTATAACTTGGAGAGCTCGCTTCGCTTACTAGTAATAAATCTTTGTATTTCATTTTCAGATTTTTGTCTACCTGTGTTTTCTGGAACGCAACGTGTTATACCCAGCGGTGGTCATAGCGGCCATTACGCAAGACGCACCCGCTATAGCTGCGAAGTATGGTGACGCGCTCGGCGCCCTTATTATATGCGTCTGCGCCTTGAAATGTGAGTCTTATTGCGCATTATTACAGTTCATTTTTAATATTTACTTATAGCAACGCAGTATGAAGACGCGTATAGCGCTCTTATTATACAAGTTGATTCATTATATGAATACTATTTCGAAAGTCGCTTATTCTATCAATAAAAATAAACAGGATTAGCGAAGAAAAAAAAACATGTTCAGATTTCTTTTCTGAACATTTTCAAATTAGTTTTTATGGTCTTTGTACCATGTTTATAACTTATTGATAAACAAATGAGAAGTCCGATATCACTATGGCTATATAAAGTAGCTGAATACAGTTATTCAGCTACTTTATATAGCCATTGTGATATCGGACTTAGTTTTTTCAATGAAAAATTTTGAATTCCCACTGTGGTATCAATATTTACACACTTATATACAGGGAATCCCATCGTAGGGTCAGATATTTATTTATCAGCTGGTGCCCGCGACTTCGTCTGGGAAGGATTTAGTCATACTTTGGACAATTCACACAATATCTTTATAAATTGTAGCCTATGTGTTATTCTGATGTATAAGCTATATTATTGTGAAGTTTCATTAAAATACATTCAGTAGTTTTTACGTGAAAGAGTAACAAACATCCATCCATCCATACTTACAAACTTTCGCGTTTATAATATTAGTAGGATTATACAGGGGATCCCAGTATGGGGTCAGATATTTATTTAGAATTTGTTTTAGGTCTAAGACACGCGTACTCAGAGCCGGATTCTCAGTACCTGATCGTGGTGTTCGCCGTCCTACTCTTCCAACAGGATCTGAGCAGTAAGAAGATGTCTGAGACGTTCCTCGTCGACTACTTCATCACAGCAGTTATATTTAGTAAAGTGTACGAGTTTCTGCTGAAGGTAATAAATTATATCCTATTATTTCCCTTAATAAGATCACAGAATAGGTAACTAAAAGAATACAAGATGATTTATAATATGTATGTATACTATACCGAAAGGGTCTGATTCTATCAACAAAAGACAGATAATGTGTATGCAAAATTTCATTACAATCGTTTGAGAATAACTGCTTTAAAATACAGTTGTGTGATTTGACCCGAACATTTACAATAACCGGCCGTTACGAACGAATAGTGAAACTTCACTTAAATATACTTTGACTGGCCTCATAGCTCAGTTGGTAGTAACTCTGCCTTCTGCGCTAGAGGTCGCGGGTTCGATTCCCGCACTGGACAAACATTTGTGACTAACACAGATGTTTGTTCTGTGTCTGGGTGTTAAATATATATCTATTATGTATATCAGTCTCTGGTACCCATAGTACAGGCTATGCCTAGTTTGGGATCAGTTGACAATGTGTGTAATGTCCGGAATATTTATTTTATTATTTATTTATATAGGTGATCTAATTGAATTTTTGGAGTATACGATTCTGAACGATAAGGGCGCCGGCGCGTCTCAAATTATTGAGACCATAACAAATATTTAAGTGATGTTTCAGTATTCGGGCGTAAGTTAATTAAAAGTATGTGTTAGGGCCCTTTCGAGGAAAGAAAGAATATAAGTGGAAACAAATCAAAATGTTCCAATATTTTGATGAGATTTTTTGTCGAACTTTTTCATATTAGCTGTTTTTGGGTTTTTTATCATCTTTAAAAGTAATTAATAAATTTATTAGAAGTTCGACATCAAGATTACTACCTGAAAGAGCTGAATAATTGAATTTGATCTGATTTCACCCGAAACAGCAGAACCCTCCACCCACCCCTTCAAGAGCTCTGGCAACCTTACTCACCGCAGGAACACATACTATGTTCTTTGGCTGCGGTCTTCTGTAAGGCGGAGGTACTTACCCAGGCGGGCTGCTCCAATTTAGAGCGAGAAAATATCGCTGTACCCTACCTATCTTAAAATGTGTATATGTCTTATGTACTATTGTTTCAGATACAATTCGTGGTGACGTACATAGCGCCGTGGCAGATCACGTGGGGAAGTGCGTTCCATGCGTTTGCGCAGCCCTTCTCAGTTCCACACTCCGCTATGCTGTTCCTGCAAGCCGCCATGTCTGCATTGCTGTCGTCTCCACTCACACCTGCATTAGGTAACTAATTAAATCATTATCATCATCATCATTGAAGTCTTTTTAACTACGCCGTAGCCGATTTAACTCATATTCTTACCAGCAAATCTTAATAGTCCAACCTGTTAAATACTTAATTCCATGCAGAATAGATTGACTGATCGAAAATTATGTAACAAATATATAAACACTAGCTTGCGCCCGTGGCTTTGCTCGCGTGGTAGATAAAAAGTAGCCTATATCCTTATCTAGGTAAAGAACTATGTCTGTTCCAAATTTCGTTGAAATCGGTTCAGGCACGGCGTGATTGAACCACAATCATCCTCAAAAACGTTAGCATTTATAATATTAGTAGGATAAGATTAGTAGGAAGTAGGATACAACGCCGATTTGTCCCTATTGTTTGAGAGATCTTCGCATGCTCGATCAATACAATCTTCCTCTAATTTTATCTTCGCTCCATCCAAAGGTTGTCTGGATGAAATCGTTTTTTAGCGATAAGACCGCCCATTGTACATTAATGGTCTTTAGTTTTAGTTTCTGTTTTATTTTATATTTTTCAATTTGTAAGGTGTACAATAAAGCATTTTTATTCATTCACTCATTCAATAATAATTGTTAGGATTTCAATAAATAACTATTTTAGTAACTCTGCCTTCTACGTTGACTGGCCTCATAGCTCAGTTGGTAGTAACTCTGCCTTCTACGTTAGAGGTCGCGGGTTCGATCCCCGCACTGGACAAACATTTGTGTGATGAACACAGATGTTTGTTCTGTGTCTGGGTGTTAAATATATATCTATTATGTATATCAGTCTCTGGTACCCATAGTACAGGCTATGCCTAGTTTGGGATCAGTTGACCGTGTGAATATGTCCGGAATATTTATTTATTTATTTTAAATGAATTCACAGACAAATTGTCAAATACAAAATAATTACGTGTTTCATTACAGGTAGCGCAATATTTATGACTTCTTACGTGCGCCCTGTTAAGTTCTGGGAACGCGATTACAACACGAAGAGAGTCGATCAGAGCAACACAAGGCTTTCATCCCAGTTGGAGAGGAATTTGGGAGCTGGTAAGCATGATCATCTACTACAAGGGGATAAAAGAAGGGCAGTATGGATAAGGTTTTATGGTTAAGAACACTATTTTTTTTTATACAACTGAGGTGGCAAACAAGCATACGGCCCACCTGTTGGTAAGCGGTTACCGTAGCCTATGAGCGCTTGCAATACCAAACTTAAAACAAGAAGAGAAAAAGAAACATCATTCAGAACAAGCTTAGACGAAACAACACTATTTTTTTTTTTTTTTAGTTGGATATGGATAAGCTTTTGGCCACCATCTTACTATTGCAAGTGATAAGTGGCTCAAGATAAAGCACGCTTTCCCAGAAAGAACTTATTGACTCTAAAGAAACAAATAATGTTATTTCACTGCGATCTTCTAGGCGTAGGTAACTCCTAGGCGGGCTGCTCCAATTTAGAGCGAGAAAATCTCACTGTGCCGTACCTCGCAATATGAAACATACCTAGTATCTAACTTAAAACAGGTCAAACAGGGTCTAATAGACCAATGGTACTAGGCCATAGTGCGCAGCATGACTCCTGTTTGTGGATAAAGTTGGTCAAAACGATGTTCAGGTCTCATGCTGCTAAATATGAACCTTATTCTTTACTCGATAAGTTTTGAAATGTTTTTGTTCCCAGATGACAACAATCTCAACTCTATATTCTACGAGCATCTGACGCGTTCGCTACAGCACTATCTGTGCGGTGATCTGATGATGGGGAGATGGGGTTCTGTGCAACAGGGAGATTGTTTTGGTAATTATTACACAACCTGTTCATTAACAAGTATAGTAGCCTAAAAAAGGCTTACCTTATACTTAATATAGACAGTCAAGTGCGAGAACTCGCACCCTGAGGCTTCCGTAACATTACACAGTCAAAGAAAAGCAAAATTCCAAGTGTAGGAAGTGACAAATTTATATTTTGCGGTCGCTTACGTAGTTCACTGTATGATATTGACCGCAAATATAACTTTGTCTCGTAATAATTCCACAAGGATTTGAAATTAATCTGCAAGATATATATTCCGAAATCTTAGAGCTTCAGCAACTTTTAGAGTTTCAGCCATTTTCCTACCTAACTTCGAAATTTAATTTTAGGGGTAAAAACATTGAAATTCCTCAATTATTCCTTTATTTATGACAAAAAAGCTCTTAGCATTCCAAGTTTCAGTGTGAAGTCAATACTAAAATCAGCTGTTTTGGGGTCAAACCAGTTCAAACTCCATTATTTTATCTTGATGTCGAACCTCTTGTACGTTTACAACATTTATTATTTATTTATTTATAATTATAGCACCATAACAGCAAAGCCAAAGCGATGTTATAAGCTGCACTGACTCCTCACATACAGGTAACCCTAGTTTAGGAGTCAGGGCTTCATTTTGCTTTGTACATTGGTTTACTCAATAAATGTTTTATTGTTATTATAAGCAAGGAATATAAATGCACTTAAAATCTAAACCTATAAATTTAAACATAATATTTTATTTTTACCTACTCCATTTTTTTTCAAAACCGCCTATGCTATCTGCATGAGTTTCGGCAGGTTGTGGAAAAAAACATCAACATTGTTCTCAGAAAGAACATTAACTAACCGGATGGCTCGCATCATTGGGACAAACTTGAGCAAGTTAGTTCTGAAAAAAACATAATCCTAACATTGAGTTTGTTTGCAGTTTTGGCATCCGATTATCTGAACTGCCTCGTCCATATAGTGGAGATGGGCAATGGACTCGTCTCATTCCAACTGCGCGGCCTGGAGTTCCGCGGGACATACTGCCAGCAGCGAGAAGTTGAAGCCATCTCGGAAGGACCGGAGGAGAGCAGTGGTAAGATACTCTATCTCTTTCTCTTTTTATATGTATATTTATACAGGGTGAGTTGTTTGTTTTTTTTTGGATTGTTGGGTTCTTTGTTTGTTAGTAATTAAATAAATGTATGATTACTACGTGTCTAATCGATGGAGGGTCGAAAAATTAAGGAAATAAAGAAATTATTTTCTTAATTTTTCGATTCTCCATCGAGTTTCGAAATTCCGTAACTTCGAAATTCATGAGGCCAATTTTATACGACAGTTTCCAAATTGAAAATGTATGAAACTGCAACCCCTAGAGGGTACCCAGTAGCATCCTACTAATATTATAAATGCGAAAGTTTGTGAGGATAATTAGATGTTTGTCGTTCAATCACGCCCATACGGCCAGACGGATTTGGATGAAATTTAGTACAGTGATAGATTATAGTCTGTAATAGCATATAGGCTACTTTTTACGTAGGTACCATGCGAGTGAAGCCGGGCGGCAGCTAGGAAATAATATAAGCGAAAATAACATCAATATTTACATTTTATTTTTTTTCAATTTAATTTCTTATTCTTTCTGGTCTTTCTTACTATATACAGTTTCGAAATTGAATATATATGAAACTGCAACCCCTATTAGGTACCTAGTAGCATTTTTTGAATAGTATGTAAACATAGTGGCCGTGGTGGCCCGACTGAAGAATAGGCCCCTTTATTTCTACCCGAGGATGTCGTAAGAGGCGACTTAGGGAAACTAAACTAGGGGATGGCTCGCTCGCTCACCCGCATGCCAAGCGTGGCGAGTTAGGGCAATTCCCCCCAAACGATTATTTCTTGTAATCTATGGGGGAGGCTTATGTTCAGCAGTGGACGTTCTACGGCTGAAATGATGATGATGATGATGATGTAATGGTCGCAGAGGGGGTGTGCGCGGGCGGGTGGTGGTGCGGCTGGTGCGCGGGGCGGGCGCGGCGTGGGCGCTGTGTATACATATGTGTATAATAGTAATGTAATGGTCGCAGAGGGGGTGTGCGCGGGCGGGTGGTGGTGCGGCTGGTGCGCGGGGCGGGCGCGGCGTGGGCGCTGTGTATACATATGTGTATAATAGTAATGTAATGGTCGCAGAGGGGGTGTGCGCGGGCGGGTGGTGGTGCGGCTGGTGCGCGGGGCGGGCGCGGCGTGGGCGCTGTGTATACATATGTGTATAATAGTAATGTAATGGTCGCAGAGGGGGTGTGCGCGGGCGGGTGGTGGTGCGGCTGGTGCGCGGGGCGGGCGCGGCGTGGGCGCTGTGTATACATATGTGTATAATAGTAATGTAATGGTCGCAGAGGGGGTGTGCGCGGGCGGGTGGTGGTGCGGCTGGTGCGCGGGGCGGGCGCGGCGTGGGCGCTGTGTATACATATGTGTATAATAGTAATGTAATGGTCGCAGAGGGGGTGTGCGCGGGCGGGTGGTGGTGCGGCTGGTGCGCGGGGCGGGCGCGGCGTGGGCGCTGTGTATACATATGTGTATAATAGTAATGTAATGGTCGCAGAGGGGGTGTGCGCGGGCGGGTGGTGGTGCGGCTGGTGCGCGGGGCGGGCGCTGGCGCCGGGCGCGGCGTGGGCGCTGCGCTGGCTCGCGTGGCAGCTCGTCTCCACGCGCTACGTGCTCGAGGGCTACAGCGTCACCGACAACAGCGCGCTCTCCATGCTGCAGGCGTTCGACTTCAGGAAGGTGCTGCTCACGTACTATGTCAAGGTGAGAACGCATTTAAACGAAAAAAAAAATACAGCCGATTTGAGAACCTTTTTGAAGTCGGTTAAAAAATAATTTTACGCCATGTAAGTGTATTTTCACAACGAGATTTTCTCGCTCTATATCGGAGCAGCCCGCCTGGAAAGTTGTTCTACGGATTTCCTCATTTCGGATTGTATCATGCAGTGAAACGCCGAGCATAGCTCTCTCTTTGAGATTGTGTATGATGCCAATAGTTAGAAAATTTTAGGTATCATTAAAATTTAATAAAAAAGAGCTTCTCAATTAGGCTGTATTATATTTTATTTATTTTACGCGATATCACGGCCGTTTTTTAGGTTTCTATTCCCCATTAGGAAAAAACGGAACCCTTTTAGAATCACTTTGTTGTCCGTCTGTCTGTCAAGACCCGTTTTCTAAGGAATGGCTTAAGATATCTATTTGAAATGTCAACCAAATACATACTAACTTTTTATCAGTAAGCATTTTTAAACCTTTATAAAGCAAACGTTTGCTAATATTGTAAAATTCTTGACCTTCATCTCTTTCAATCGACATTCTTGCACCCGGTTATTTTCAAACCTTATACAACATTTCTCACTTCGCTCGCTATTTGCACCCAAATAATATGAAACAATTGTCCACAGAGTATAATCTACTACACTATCCAATCAAGCAAGCTTGAGGAATGGCTGACTTCACCCTTTCTCGCTGAAGCGTTGAAACCGATGAATGAACGCAACTTTGTTGACTTGGATCCGATTTTCAACGTGAATCTTGATGAGGACTACGATTTTAGAGCCTCTGGGATTACTAGGTAAGTTTTCATAAGAGTATGATAAGCTCCAATTCGGTTATTAATTATGTTGTTATAGGAATATTTTAATTGGATTTAAGAAGTTTCTAAATGATTCTTGAGAAATCATAGAATAAATGAATATTGAAGTTTAAACTTCAAACATCACGATTGCTACCTAAAACTAATGAATTATTGAGAGAGAGTTTGACAACTGATTTGACCCCTTACCAATAGATTATTGAATATTTTTTTAAATGAAATTTTGTTCTACGGAATTTTAAAATACAAACTTTTTCACTGATTTTTTTTTCATCATACACTTTTATGCTAAAATCAGCTGTTTTGGAAAAAGGAGTTCAGGAAAAATCAGTTTTTTTTTTGTTTGATAGTTCTTCCAGCTGTTCTAAGAAGAGTGCATGCGGAAGAGATGCGAATGTTGAGATGGATGTGTGGAGTGACAAGAATGGACAAAATAAGAAATGAGTACATCAGAGGAAGTTTGAAAGTAGCGCCAGTGACGGAAAAGTTGAGAAGTAATAGGTTAGCATGGTATGGGCATGTCATGAGGAGGGATGAAATTCATGTAACGAGAAGAGCGTTAGGTATGTATGTGGATGGATATAAGACTAGAGGAAGGCCGAAGAAAAGATGGATGGATTGTATTAAAGATGACATGAGTAAGAAAGATGTGAGTGCGGAGATGACGGCTAACAGAAGAGAGTGGAAGAAGAAAACATGTTGTGCCGACCCCACATAATGTGGGACAAGGGCAGGAAGAAGAAGAAGAAGAAGTTCTTCCAGCTGTTGACGTTGCATGTTCCAGGAGCAGGTTCTGCGCGGTGTACCAGGAGTGGATAGTGCACTGCAGCGTGCGGCGCGGCGCGGCGTGGCGGCGGCGCGCCGGGAAAGACTCTGCGCTCGCGTCGCTCTGCTTCGCGCTCAGCCTCGTCGGCCGGCGCGCGCTGGCGGCGGCGCAGCATGTCTCCGCGTCCAGGTAGACATCATCATCATCACTGGTGGCGCCTTTTGTGGAAACTGGGAACCTTTACGCCTTCGATAGCTCAATTTTTTTTTTTTCATTTATTATTTCAATTGGGTACATTTTCAAACATTATTAAATAATAGATTGTAGTACACTTATGACCGTCAAACATAATAATCAAACACAATAATATAACAAAAATAAAATAACACGGCATTAATTAAAATAAAATTAAATAATAAATGTCACACAATAACTAAACATAACAAAGGCTACCTACATAAACTACAAATTCCTCCCACCATTTTGTCTTTAATAAAATCGTCAATCTTATAGTAAGCTTTTTTCATCAGAATTTCTCGGAGTTTCGTTTTAAATGCTTTCTCGTTCAAACTTGTCAAGCACTCCGGCAGTATATTATAAAATCTAACACAGTTCACAGAGAAAGATTTACTTATCTTTGTGAGTCGAGTAATTGGTAATACTAATTTATTTTTGCTCCTTGTGCTGTATGGATGTCACTATGTTTTGTGTACTTTTGATTTTCTTTTGACTTTTTATTTTTGATTTTCAATGAGCTCATAAAGATATTCTTGATGGGAAGCATTAGGTACATATTTCATCAAGTGTAGCGTGTGCTGCCCTTAGATCATTTGTTGAAGCTCACATTTGTCTTCTTTTTTTTCACATTTTTATAAGCTCATATTTATTAGGGATTATAATTAGATTACTTTTCTTTTGAGCCTCACCTAGTTCGATCGACACCACACTGAAGCTTTATATTCCATTTTGTGAAATAGGATCATCGAAAAAAATTATAGGCACCAAGCCGTGTTTGTTGCCTGATTCTTCTAGGCTTGGTCGCGAGGAACAGGCATAGCTTCACCAAGTTTCTAAGACGTTTCAACACTTTGAACACATCCTAGTGATTTTATTGAAATAAATGCCTTGTGTCTTTGACTTTGAAGGAAAGACAAGGATTGTGCGCACTTAGATCGCGGAGTGTTTGTAAGACATCCTCATGCGGCAGCAGTCACAGCTACGCGGGAAGGGTGGCTGCTGATCCGCGATATATGCTTCCGCTATCTGATCTCCCGTGAGGCGAACATTTTCGTCATAATTAAACCGCTGTTTTCCGCTGTAAATACGAATTGTTCTGAAAGGACATTGCCATCGTCCTCAAGAACTATATTGGTGTGTCTTCGAAACCCGCGATTCTGGTGGTCAAAGAAATACGTTTGCTGGACTGCTGCCGCATGAGGATGACTTACAAACACTCCGCGATCTAAGGTCAGTGCGCATAATCCTGGTCTTTCCTTCCCATCAAGAATATTTTTTATGAGCTCATTGAGCTATCGAAGGCGTAAAGGTTCCCAGTTTCCACAAAAGGCGCGACCAATCAGCCTGTAGAAGTCATCAAGGCAAGAGTTACATGACGCACGGTCTTGAGCCTTCTCCATCCACCGACTTTTTTTTTTCTTCCCGCAATTTTCACAATGACTTTGGTCCTTCGAGTAGGGGGCATTGAACCAAGCCGCTGTCGGTTCTGCGAGCTATACAACTTTTTTTAATGCTGATCTTATTTTTTTCAAAATCGAGCCCGTAACTCCTAACATCACTTTTCGATTACTCTCACGGTTTCCGATTCCGCCTAAGTGGTCCTGAAAAAACTCAACCTGTATATAAATAAAAATATTATCTTTCTTTCTTGTAACTATTTAGAGAGTAAACATTTTAATCTACATTTTTTTTTTAAATATTCCGGACCTATCACACGGTCAGCTGATCCCAAACTAGGCATAGCCTGTACTATGAGTACCAGAGACTGATATACATAATAGATATATATTTAAAACCCAGACACAGAACAAACATCTGTATTCATCACACAAATGTTTGTCCAGTGCGGGAATCGAACCCACGACCTCTAGCGCAGAAACAATATCCTAGAAATATATTTCTTGTTCCAGTGTGGAGTTCTTTCTGTACGGCCTCCACTCGTTATTCAAAGGCGACTTCCGCATCACGTGCGCCCGGGACGAGTGGGTGTTCACGGACATGTCGCTGTTGCACGCGGTGCTGGCGCCGGCCGTCAGAATGGCTCTCAAACTGCACCAGGTATGTTTAAAGAATCTTTTAATGAAAGATTTATGTTTTTATAAGGCGTTGTATCCTTTAAAGAGCAATTACGTTTCTAAAAAGTCATTCATATTATGTATACCATCCTGAATGGCGGTTATTCTATCAAGAAGAAGAAAGAATACTAGCGAAAAAAATCATTAATATTTTCTATCAGATTTCTTGCCCAAACTTTTTCATATTTGCTGTTTTTAGTATTTTAATCATCTTCATACCTAATTCAGAAACAATGGAGAAGTTAGCCATCAAAATTGCTATCTAAAACAGCTGATTCATTGAGTTTGAACTGATTTTACCTCAAAACAGCAGATTTTTGCTTAGAATTTTCAATCAAAATCTGTAACGAAGTTGCGGGAACATGGTCAAAAATCCCCAATTCTACTAATTCAATGATTTGAAAATGATAATCGCATGACAATGGCCGCACCATTATGATTCATTTACGATTGTCGCCACCTTAGTTTCTTTGTTTTCATTGGTTGATTGGTTCCACAATGACTGCTATTGATATACGACGGTGATAGCAGAATACCAAAAGTGTCAAATGTGGCTATTTTGCCATTGAACCATTGTCATTTTGAAGCCATTAAATTAGTAGAATTGGGCCCCTGGACTTAACAAGCAAGGACGGTTTGAAGGAGGATTTTTTTTTTATGTTATACGGAGGCAAACAGGCTTACGGCCCTCCTGATGGTAAGTGGTTACCGTCGCCTATTGACATCAGCAATACCTGGAGCATTGCTAATACGTTGTCTGCCGAACCCCTCCCCCCCTAAAGAGCTCTGGCAACCTTACTCACCGCAGGAACACAATACTATTTGTATTGTAACAAATAATGTTATTTGGCTGCGATCTTCTGTAAGGCGGATGTACCTCCCCAGGCGGATTATGAATTATGAATTTTTCAACAATAAAAACTTGTCTGTTTGTCAGGACCACTTCATGTTCCCGGAGGAGTACTGCAGCAGCAGCGCGCTTCACGCGGCCATCACGTCGCACGGCGCGCGCCTCGTCATCTGCCACGAGGCGGCGCCCGCCTGGCGCCACAACGTGCTGCGCGGCGCGCCGCACCTGCTGGCTCTCAGGTATGTGTCACACCATCACGTCGCACGGCGCGCGCCTCGTCATCTGCCACGAGGCGGCGCCCGCCTGGCGCCACAACGTGCTGCGCGGCGCGCCGCACCTGCTGGCTCTCAGGTATGTGTCACACCATCACGTCGCACGGCGCGCGCCTCGTCATCTGCCACGAGGCGGCGCCCGCCTGGCGCCACAACGTGCTGCGCGGCGCGCCGCACCTGCTGGCTCTCAGGTATGTGTCACACCATCACGTCGCACGGCGCGCGCCTCGTCATCTGCCACGAGGCGGCGCCCGCCTGGCGCCACAACGTGCTGCGCGGCGCGCCGCACCTGCTGGCTCTCAGGTATGTGTCACACCATCACGTCGCACGGCGCGCGCCTCGTCATCTGCCACGAGGCGGCGCCCGCCTGGCGCCACAACGTGCTGCGCGGCGCGCCGCACCTGCTGGCTCTCAGGTATGTGTCACACCATCACGTCGCACGGCGCGCGCCTCGTCATCTGCCACGAGGCGGCGCCCGCCTGGCGCCACAACGTGCTGCGCGGCGCGCCGCACCTGCTGGCTCTCAGGTATGTGTCACACCATCACGTCGCACGGCGCGCGCCTCGTCATCTGCCACGAGGCGGCGCCCGCCTGGCGCCACAACGTGCTGCGCGGCGCGCCGCACCTGCTGGCTCTCAGGTATGTGTCACACCATCACGTCGCACGGCGCGCGCCTCGTCATCTGCCACGAGGCGGCGCCCGCCTGGCGCCACAACGTGCTGCGCGGCGCGCCGCACCTGCTGGCTCTCAGGTATGTGTCACACCATCACGTCGCACGGCGCGCGCCTCGTCATCTGCCACGAGGCGGCGCCCGCCTGGCGCCACAACGTGCTGCGCGGCGCGCCGCACCTGCTGGCTCTCAGGTATGTGTCACACCATCACGTCGCACGGCGCGCGCCTCGTCATCTGCCACGAGGCGGCGCCCGCCTGGCGCCACAACGTGCTGCGCGGCGCGCCGCACCTGCTGGCTCTCAGGTATGTGTCACACCATCACGTCGCACGGCGCGCGCCTCGTCATCTGCCACGAGGCGGCGCCCGCCTGGCGCCACAACGTGCTGCGCGGCGCGCCGCACCTGCTGGCTCTCAGGTTTGTGTCACACCATCTTTCTGCCATCACCATCTTTCTGACAGGCCTCATAGCTCAGTTAGTAGTAACTCTGCCTTCTGCGCTAGAGGTCGCGGGTTCGATTCCCGCTCTGGACAAAAATTTGTGACTAACACTGATTTTTGTTCTGTGTCTGGGTGTTAAATATATATCTATTATGTATATCAGTCTCTGGTACCCATAGTACAGGCTATGCCTAGTTTGGAATCAGTTGACCGTGTGAATATGTCCAGAATATTTATTTTTACTTGTTCCCAAAGTTGTCTACATCGACCCTCAGAGGTCGACGACAACGTCCGAGGGGTCTATGTCAACGAAAAAAAATATTGGGAGGTATATGAGGTGCAAAACAGAGTCAGAAGTAATTCAGAAAAAAAATGAAGTTGATGAATTTACAAAAATTTGATGATTTTTTTTAAATAACTATTTCTTGTTAAGAATTACCTAAAATTTGATTTTCTTTTCTTTATTATAACCATAGTTTTTAATGAAAAAAATCGAATTTCCAAAGGTATAATATTCCTAAATATGATGTAAATGAGATTCAAAACAGAGTCAGTTAGAAGTAAGTCAGAAAAAAAGTGAAGTTGATTAATTCGCAATAGTTTTGAGTATTTTTTTAAATAACTTCTTTCTTGTTAAGAAATACCTAAAATTTGATTTGATTTTCTTCATAATAACCGTAGTTTCATAGTAGCCGTGGCGGCCCCGGCTAAAGAATAGGCCCCTCCATATCTACCTATCCGCGGATGTCGTAAGAGGCGTCTAAGGGAAAAAAGCTAGGGGATGGGCAGCAGCGTCCCTCATTTTAACAACGATAGCTCTAACTGCGCTCGCCAACCCGCATGCCCAGCGTGGTGAGTATGGGCAAATCCCCCCACATGATTGGAGTTCGCTCTGTCTGTGGGGGAGGCTATGTTCAGCAGTGGTCGTCGTACGGCTGAAATGATGATGGTGATGAACCGTAGTTTTTAATGAAATAAGTCGAATTTCCAAAGGTATAATATTCCAAAATATATTGCCTGTTGTCCTCTTATCTCGAACGAATACTTAAAATTTTGGCATATGACCTTCATGATATAAGCGATGACCACTGCCCATTTAAGACCACCACTTGTTACAGGCACGTAATGGACGAAGGCAACGACGACTACAAGATAATAATGCTGAACAAGCGCCACTTAGGGTTCCGCGTGATCAAGCTAAACCGCGAATGCGTAAGGGGCCTGTGGGCCGGACAACAGCAAGAATTAGTTTACCTGAGGAATAGGAACCCTGAACGGGGGTCTATACAGAACGCTAAACAGGTGAGATTTAAACATTTTGAACTATCATTGTGTCTATCCCGTTTTTAGTGAAAAGAGTGCTCGCTTGTTGGTAAACTCTGTTCCAAGTTTCATTGAAATCGGTTTAGAATAAACGGTGTTATTGAGCTACATACATTAAACATTCTCTCACTGAGTTACAGCTTTCTCATTGTGTAAAAGTTTTTTTATTTTTTTATTTTATACAACTGTGGTGGCAAACAAGCATACGACCCACCTGTTGGTAAGCGGTTACCGTAGCCTATGAGCGCTTGCAATAGCCAGAGGCATCACGCACGCGTTGCCGACCCCGAATCCCTCCCCCCTAAAGAGCTCTGGCAACCTTACTCACCGCAGGAACACAACACTATTTGAAACAAATAATGTTATTTGGCTGCGATCTTCTGTAAGGCGGAGGTACCTCCCCAGGCGGGCTGCTCCAATTTAGAACGAGAAATCTCGCTGTGCCCTACCTCCTCCTAAAAAGTAAAGTAAAAGTATATTTAATGCAATTACATGTGAAAAATATGGTACATACAAAATGCGTATCAATGTAACTTACCCTTTATGGGCATGCAATTATTTGTCTATTACATTATATTAACAAGAAAAAACACTTATAAAAAAAATATAATATTAAATTAATAAAAAAAAATGCATGTATACTTATTTGTCAAAATTCTTGTCATTCATAAATTCTTTAACTGTAATAGGTTTTAACAGATAGGATGTTCTTCAGCTTGAACAGAAAAAGGTGCACTAAAAACACAAGGATCACTTCGAAACGTCTTAGATACTAGATGAAGCTACGCCTGTTCCTGTCATCATTATAATCAGCATGTCCATTGCTGGACATAGGCCTCCCTCAGAATTCCATGACGAACGGTCTTGAGCGTTTTCCATCAAACGACTTCCCGAAACTTTCACCATGTCATCGGTCCATCGGCGGCCTTCCCTGGTTATATACTTTGTCCGTAACATATTGTTTAATTCACAGGCACTCCGCAACATAATTAACTCATCGTGCGACCAGCCGATCGGCTACCCCATCTACGTGTCTCCGCTGACTACCTCCTATGCGGACACGTCGCCGCCGCTATGTCGCCTTCTGGGATCGGCCGTGACTGTCACCGTCATCCGGGACAAACTTGCCAGTTTGTGGAGACGGTAAGTTGAGATGGTGTTTGGGATAGATAATATAAAAATCATAGCAAGTGTAAATAATCGCTCCCTTATAGGATCACTTTGTTGTCTGTCTGTCTGTCCGTCAAGACCCTTTTTCTTAGAAACGGCTAGAGGTATCAACTTGAAATTTACACCAACTATTTGGGACAGTGAGCGTGAGCTATGGTGCCGTATAAAAATCAAGTTTCTAGCATTAAAAATATATTATGGCAATGAATGTCTAAATTTTGTATGGAAATGGAAAAAAAATAAAAATCTCTAAGGTACTTCCAGTTAACTCAAAATTCTGAAATTTGAATTTTTCTGAAATAAATACAGGATAAAGTCTAAAATTGAGAATCTTTGATATTTTTATCCCAAAGTATAAGTTTTTCGCTTCTTACAATTTGGCGGGAATTTTGCTTATCTGGCCCCATGTGTACGGAAGCCTCGCACATGACCGTTTTTATTTGCTAATAGTAAGTCGTGGGATGTATGTATTGTATGTATGTTAGTCCGTAAGGTATTTATTCATATGGGCCATTGTCATATTACACATGTTTGTATGTCATGTTGTCTGAAATAACTCAGGACAGACAGGCCTCATACCTCAGTTGGTAGTAACTCTGCCTTCTGCGCTAGAGGTCGCGGGTTCGGTTCCCGCACTGGACAAACATTTGTGATTAACACAGATGTTTGTTCTGTGTCTGGGTGTTAAATATATATCTATTATGTATATCAGTCTCTGGTACCCATACCACAGGCTATGCCTAGTTTGGGATCAGCTGACCTTGTGTGATATGTCAGGAATATATTTTTTTAATTAATTTCAGGTATGAGTAGTACAGATGGTAGTAACTAAATTCTAAGACCCTTCCCTTATGATAGGACATAATAAGATCCGAAATGAGGAAATCCGTAGAAGAACTAAGGTCACCGACATAGCTCTCAGAATTAGTAACTTGAAGTGGCAGTGGGCAGGCCATATAGCTCGCAGAACCGACAACCGTTGGGGAGTAAAGGTTCTCGAATGGCGACCACGAACCGGGCGACGCAGTGTTGGAAGGCCCCCCACCCGATGGACCGACGACATTGTGAAGGTTGCGGGAAGTCGGTGGATGGAGAAGGCTCAAGACCGTTCGTCATGGAACTCTTTGGGGGAGGCCTATGTCCAGCAGTGGACTTCTACAGGCTGATGATGATGATGATGATGAAATTCTAAGACCGATATAAATATATAACGAGAGGTAGGGCACAGCGAGATTTTCTCGCTCTAAATTGGAGCAGCCCGCTTGGGGAGGTACCTCCGCCTTACAGAAGATCGCAGCCAAATAACATTATTTGTTTCAAATAGTGTTGTGTTCCTGCGGTGAGTAAGGTTGCCAGAGCTCTTTAGGGGGGGAGGGGTTTGGCAGGCAACGCATTAGCAATGCTCCAGGTGTTGCTGATGTCAATAGGCGACGGTAACCACTTACCATCAGTTGGGCCGTAAGCCTGTTTGCCTCCGTACAAATCTAAAATATAGAAAGTATTCGAGCTGATTGTGAGTTCGCTTTGTTGGGTGCAGGATTCGTCGTCGCTGCGGCGAGGGCTGCTCGAGCGGCGGCGGCGGCGCGGGCTGCGACGCCGCGGCCGCGGAGGCCGGCGCCGCGAGAACACAGACTCCCCGCCACAACCTGCATCTCTCACGGAGCTCCCTAGGTAACACTTTGTATCCTAACCTAAGACATATATTGAGAGGAGGAAGGGCACAGCGAGATTTTCTCGTTCTGAATTGGAGCAGCCCGCCTGGGGAGGTACCTCCGCCTTACAGAAGATCGCAGCCAAATAACATTATTTGTTTTCAAATAGTGTTGTGTTCCTGCGATGAGTAAGGTTGCCAGAGCTCTTTAGGGGGAGGGGGGTTCGGGGTCGGCAACGCGTGCGTGATGCCTCTGGTATTGCAAGCGCTCATAGGCTACGGTAACCGCTTCCCAACAGGTGGGCCGTATGCCTGTTTGCCACCTCAGTAGTATAAAAAAAAAAAAAAAAAAAAAATAACCCTACCAATGATTATAACAAAGTCAAAAGGCATTTATTTCAATAAAATCACTAGGATCACTTTGAAACGTCTTAGAAACTAGGTGAAGCTATGCCTGTTCCTCGCGACCAAGCCTAGAAGAATCAGGCAACAAACACGGCTTGGTGCCTATCATTTTTTTCGATGATCCTTTTTCACAAAATGGAATTTAAATATATACCTACCAACCGTCGGACGGAGGGCGCTATGAACCGGGGCACAGATATTCTAGTCCAGCGCATCTTTTATTTGTAAGGTGCATCAGTATCTACTGTTATTATAATTATCTAAACCTCTGTTATTTCTATACTACATAGTGCTTAAAGAAGTAGTTATATAGCTTCCGGTATTGTACCTACTTGTTGTGTCAAATAAATATATTTCATTTCATATTTCATCCATGTCAGCTGCATACAGCTACCAGCTTTATACCCATCATTATGGGTATAAAGCTGGTAGCTGTATGCAGCCGACACATGCCATAACAACATGCCATCCCTAAAGGGGCTTATTCTACTACCAATTGGTAATAAAGTTTGTTCTACGAGTTTTGCAAATTCGACATTTTTCATCGAAAAAAGTCTATGCTCAAATCAGCTGTTTTGGGGTCAAATCAGGTCAAAATCAATGAATCAGCTGTTTTGCTGCAACACATTGAAAACTAAACCAAGAATCAATGCAACACATTATGTAAACTTATTTTTATCATCATCATCTTCACCCGTAGAAGTCCACTGTAGGACATAGGCCTCCCCTAAAGAGTTCCACGACGAACGGTCTTGAGCCTTCTCCATCCACCGACTTCCCGCAACCTTCCTATATTTTTATGCAATAAAGTAGCGCCAGTGACGGAAAAGTTGAGAAGTAATAGGTTAGCATGGTATGGGCATGTCATGAGGAGGGATGAAAGTCATGTAACGAGAAGAGCGTTAGGTATGAATGTGTATGGATATAAGACTAGAGAAAGGCCGAAGAAAAGATGGATGGATTGTATTAAAGATGACATGAGTAAGAAAGATGTGAGTGCGGAGATGACGGCTAACAGAAGAGAGTGGAAGAAGAAAACATGTTGTGCCGACCCCACATAATGTGGGACAAGGGCAGGAAGAAGAAGAGAAGAAGAAAATATTTGTATTATGTGTTATTAGCTGGCACGCGTGGGAGCCTAGCGAGCGCGGGCAAACCCACCTCATCGACACTAGCATCACTCGCCGGACTTCTGCGAGAACACTCGCATGAACGCACGCAAGAAGAGAATACCCAAGGTGTGTATACATAGCTTACCAATAGTAGGGTAGGGGACGAAACACTGCCCTCTCTCTGAGGCTCAAACTAAATAAATTATTAAAAAAACTACTCCCGACTTTTATCCTCAAGGAAGGTAGACATCCTCTCAGATCTCCAGGCGATCAGATCCTTGAAGGTAGTAGTCATAGGCATGTCCGAACACATCCGGCACATGTACACATTTTGCAATAGTGAGTATCATCGACGCTTTAAAAATACAAAAAAAATATAAGTTATATAAAAAATAAATACTTACTGCTTTTCGCACGATTGTTTTAGCGCGTGTTACTTGCTCACATAATTTTTGCGAATGGAAAAACTCATCGGACACATAGAGAGAGTCGTCAGACTTAGATTCCTCACTCACCGCAGGAACACAACACTGTTAGAAACAAATTATATCATTTAGCTGCGCTCTTCTGTAATTGAAAACCTCCTACTTTTTTTCAAGTCTGTTAAAAATGTAGTAAAGGAGCCATTTCATTCTGGGCCTGGTCCATGTACACTACATAGAAAAATTAGGAAAAAATAGGAGCTTACAAGAAAAATACAATTTCATTAATTTGAAGACAAATGCGATGGTACAAGAATAGTTCTTTTGGTAAGTTTTTTACTATGTGAACACTATTTGAAGGCCGCCATGTTGGTTTATAATTGGCGTTTAACATGACATTGACATATTTTTCATGTCATGTTGTTTGATTTGAGGTTTTTGTTTTGTCAGATAAATGTAGGTTGTCAAAATGACATTTTACGCACGTCCATCCGCCATATTTTTGTGTCGCTGTGTGTTGCTCTCTTTGTCGAAGAAAATCTTAATGTACCTTAGAACGAAGTCAATTTAAATAAAATAACCAATTAAATACGTTTACTTTATTGCTTAGCCATATTTTAGAGTAGTGTACACAGTGCAGGCGCAGGCTCCATATATTAATGAAACGTTTCTTTTATCAGTGCCGACGCCGCTGTACGGGATGGTGTTCAACTCGGAGGCGCAGGCGCAGGCGCAGGTGCAGGCGCAGGTGCAGGCGCGGCGCAGCGAGGAGCGCGAGCGCGCGGCGTGCCCGGGCGCGCGGCGCGAGCGCAACATGCGCGCGCGCACCGCGCTCAAGGAGCCCCGACAGGTCACTCACCAGGCTATTACTTTTTATTTTATTGTTTTTTCCCCTTTCGGGCTAGCTACGGCATCTAAAAGGCCAGTGGTGCAATTGTGTAAGCGTAATGGCAATGAAGATCGTAACTTTGAAGGTAATTTTAAAATTCGCAATTTTCAAAACGTTCCGAACCTGACAAGAGAAAACATCAAGACCTTAGCTTTTTCCTTTTTATGTTCGACAAACTTCAGATGTCGCTAAAATTGATAAAATCATCCTTAAAATTGCGTCTTCATTACCATTTTGCTTACTAAATAGCCTGGCTGGTCAAGAGTACCCTAAACCGACGAGCATGCATGAGGAATGTGATGAGAGTGAATGAAGCAAAATAGATATGTCAGGATCGTAGCAAGTGGAAAGCCCTGGTCTCTGCCTACCCCTCTGGGAAATAGGCATGATTTTATGTATGTATGGCATCTTAGGCCCTACCGCTAAGTCTTACGTTTATTTTTTGTTGTTCCGTGTTTGTGTAACTTTCATTATTCAATAGCAATTTTTTTTTTTTTTCATTTTATATATTCTGCTGTATGCCAGTCAATATTTCCAATGTCAAGTAATTATGAATGTCAAGTATAAACATTCTGTTACTTGGGAAAACTAGAAGCGACGTGGACATAAAAGATTGTTCCGAAGAAAATGGTGGCGGTGTGGCGAAAATGGCTCTTCAAAACTTTTTATTCAAGAAAGTGTAGTACCATTATAATATGCAACGCTAGGTAAAGGAATACTGTGCCTATTCAGCACCATAGAATAAGTAATAGTTAGTAATAAGGTAATTTTAATTTTTTTTTATGACACAAACTAGACTTCAACGAAGCAACTCGTTTCACTCCTTGCCGCAATAGTACCTAATTACCACTAACACTACATAGCGACCCTGCCAGGATCACGTAATAGGAATCCAGGCTGCTCCAATTTCGAGCGAGAAAATCTGCCTCCAACTTATTATTATCGTATTACTTAAATAATAACCTCCTACTGCCTTATATGTATTCACGTCTCTATAACAGCGTTCCGTCCACAGAGTGGTTCCCGAGTGCGCATCCGTAGAGAGAGACAGGCGGCTTCGTTCAGACTCATCGCAGCCGACGCGTGCGCCCGCCACGAGCACGTGCCATACACGCACCAGCAGCCCACCAATCAGGACCTACCCGACGATGGGCAGGTTTGTCATTTTTTTTAATACTATTAATACAAGGTGATTCGTAACATGTATACCATCCCGAAAGGGGGTTATTTTATCAACAAAAAGAAATAATGTTAGCGAAAAAAACCATAACTTTCTCAAATTAGCTGTTTTTGGTATTTTTATCATCTTTATAGCTAATATCTAAACGTACGAGAAGTTCGGCATCAAGATTACTACCTAAAAGCTGCTGGTTCATTGAGTTTGAACTGATATAACCCCAAAACAGCTGATTTTTGCATAGTATTTTCAATAAAAATGTCGAATTTCCAAAAGTGGTAGAACAAACTTTATAACTTTACCCCCCGAAAGGGGCTTATTCTACACTCAATAGCAATAGCATACATAAAATATGAATCACCTTGTATAGCATACCTCCGCTTTACAGAAGATCGCAGCCAAATAGCATTATTTGTTTCAAATAGTGTTGTGTTCCTGCGGTTAGTAAGGTTGCCAGAGCTCTTTAGGGGGGAGGGGGTTCGGGGTCGGCAACGCGTGCGTGATGCCTCGGCCCACTTGTTGGTAAGTGGTTACCGTAGCCTATGGACGCTAGCGATACAAGAGGCATCACGCACGCGTTGCCAACCCCGAAACCCCCTTAGAGAGGTAATCTTACTCACCGCAGAAACACAACACTATTTGAAACAAATAATTATTAGCGAAAAAAAACATTAATATTTTTTTCAAACTTTCCCAAATTAGCTGATTTTGGTATTTTTCTCATCTTTATAACAAATTACTAAGCGTATCATAAGTTCAAGATTGCTACCCAAAGCAGCTGATTTTTGCATAGAGTTTTTACAGTGAAAATTTTCGAATATATTAACAAGTCGTAGAACAAACTTTATTGCCAATTGGCTGTAGAATAAAGTTTGTTATTAATGTTCAGTGTAAAGTTAGTTGAGTAGACCAAAGAAAAGATGGATAGATTGTGTGAAAGACGACATGAGTAAGAGTAAGAAATAGAGGGGAGTGGAAGAGAAAAACATGTTGTGCCGACCCCACATGAAGTGGGATAAGGGCAGGGAGATGATGATGATGATGTGAAGTAAATTGAGTGTATATTTTGCAGGGTTCAGCTAGCAGTGCCTGGGAGTGCGGATGGCGGGACCAACCGCGACGAACGGCCAGCGCTAAGGTAAAATAACAGTTTCAAACGGTATAGTGCCTTGGCTTCTAAAACGTCGATCACACGTAGCTTTTGAAGCAGCGATAACTACGTGTCGAGTAGAGATTATTCGCCACTTGTATCCGCCTGCTTGTCACGCGAAACGAGTAGGTTCACCTAGTTAGTGTTGGACTCCATTTTTGTAAGTTGCGTAACCAGGGTGTCAGCTGACGACGGTGCGTGGCGTTGTCCACTTGCAGGCAGCCAGTGAACCTTCGATACTTGAAACCCGATATTACTTATCAGGTTTTTAGACATAGACATAGACATTTATTTAATTGCCACCAAAACACACACATTTGCACAACACTTTACAATAAACATTAGGTACTTATAATAAAAGAAACAAGAGAAAAGTAATGAAAGTAAAAATGGTGTGATGTGTGCTGCAGCAGCAAAATTGCTTCGGCTTTTTTGAGCTTAATTGCCATAAAAATAGAAAAAAAAACACTTTGTGACGGATTAATCTTTTTAATAAGTTTTGCCCTCCATCAAGACACTGCAATCATATAATAAAGTCTAAATTGGTGCACTACTGGCCTCATAGCTCAGTTGGCAGTAACTCTGCCTTCTGCGCTAGAGGTTGCGGGTTCGATCCCCGCACTGGACAAACATTTGTGTGATTAACACAGATGTTTGTTCTGTGTCTGGGTGTTAAATATTAATCTACTATGTATATCAGTCTCTGGTACCCGTAGTACAGGCTATGCCTATTTTGGGATCAGTTGACCGTGTGTGAGATGTCCAGTATATTTATTTATATGTATTATAAAGAGTGGAATGATCTGCCTGCATCTGTTTTCCCGAAAGAGTAAAATCTAGGAGTCTTCAAATCTAGGGTCAATAAGTTCACTCTGGGAAAGCGTGCTCCATCTTAGGCCACATCTCACTTGCAAAAGTGAGTTGGTGGCCAAAAGCCTTAAAAAAAAAAAAAAAAATATTATTTACTAACTTACAACATGAAGAGCTTCAAGAAAAATACAAAAATATTTCTCCAGGGCAGGCAACGCATTAGCAATGCTCCAGGTGTTGCAGATGTCAATAGGCGACGGTAACCGCTTACCATCAGGTGGGCCGTAGGCCTTTTGCCTGCGTATAACATAAAAAAAAGATTTAAATGTTGTTTTTCTCGCATTTGTGCAGGTGTCAATGGTCAGCGGCGGCGGCTCCGGGTCCTCGTCTTTAGAAGACGTGGCGCAAGGAGTGGATGTGTCATTACCTGATTGCAGGATAATTGCTAACAGAGCTGCCAGTAACGAGCCTTTACACCACCACAGGTAAAAAAAAATGAATTCAATTCAATTTCTATATATGCAACAATAAAAAGGTTACAACATAATATTTGCCTACTTAGGTGCAGCAAAATAGGAGTGAAGGAGTGATAAAAAATATCTCACGACTGTTATTCCCATAGAACAGCGCATCTAGTCTTAGTAGTATTTGATCCAGCGAGCGAAGGTCGCTCGAACAACTTGGGCGAATCGGCTTTGTGTATGTTTATTGATTTGAGCATAACTTTCGAAAGGTCAAACCGATCTCCATGAAATTGTAGGTTTAACAGGCTTTATGTCAAGATTAACTGATAAGAATATATCGTCGGTACCACGCGGTCGAAGCCGCGGGCCAATATACATATATCTCCTTACAAAAATGAAGCGAAAAATTCGATATGGCTGTCGTTTTCGGGAAATTAGGAGGTGTTTATCGCAAAAATCTGAAACTACGAGAACCTACCATGGTACCACAACACCCAGACCCGGAACAAATATTTGCAGATCATGCAAACATTTTACCCGCGTGGGAATCGAGCCCGCAACCCTTGCGTCTCAGACGGACAATCGCCCGCTGCGCCACCGAGGTCGTCGTTATTCCCAATTGGGTGTACAACTTTTTTTTTTATATTATACGGAGGCAAACAGGCTTACGGCCCACCTGATGGTAAGTGGTTACCGTCGCCTATTGACATCAGCAACACCTGGAGCATTGCTAATGCGTTGCCTGCCGAACCCCTCCACCCTAAAGAGCTCTGGCAACCTTACTCACCGCAGGAACACAACACTATTTGAAACAAATAATGTTATTTGGCTGCGATCTTCTGTAAGGCGGAGGTACCTCCCCAGGCGGGCTGCTCCAATTTAGAGCGAGAAAATCTCGCTGTGCCCTACCTCTCGTACTTTCGGGATAGCATCAAACCTTAATCACTTTGTATTATCAATAATATTTTTAGGTACTACATGAGCGAAGGTACGTCGAAAGATCTTTCGAAACTGAGCAAAGAGATCCGGCACGAGCGAGAGAGCTATCGAGAGCTAACTGGCCGCTACATCGAGAAACCAGACTCCGTGCCTATGAAGGACACCCACTACTCAGACCTGAGCCACAAGGAGAGCATACTCAAAAAGGACCATAAGGGCAAGGATGTAAAGATGAAAATCAAACGGTCCGATTCGGGGAGGAGTGAGATGAAAATCAATGTACAGGTCGGGACGAAGGTACGTTCTTCTTCTTGTCTTGTCACTGATTCTTTCTTGGTTATCCTGTATTAGGTTAGTGACCAGGTTGAGGTATAGTGCCCCCGAAAAGGGTCTATGACCGTCGGTGAAAGAATCATTGTAGTGAAAGGATTAAAGTGCGCCTCTTAGAGGCTCCTTTCGAAAAATACCCCTATTTCTCAAGAACAGGCTGCGGCATAATTTTTGAAAATAATTTACTTGCGCATCATCATCATCAGCCTGTAGAAGTCCACTGCTGGACATAGGCCTCCCCCAAAGAGTTTTTTTTTAATACAACAGAGGTGGCAAACAAGCTTACCGCCCACCTGATAGTAAGCGGTTACCGTAGCCTATGAGCGCTTGCAATACCAGAGGCATCACGCACGCGTTGTCGACCCCGAACCCCCTTCCCCCCTAAAGAGCTCTGGCAACCTTACTCACCGCAGGAACACAACAACTATTTGAAACAAATAATGTTATTTGGCTGCGATCTTCTGTAAGGCGGAAGTACCTCCCCAGGCGGGCTGCTCCAATTCAGAACGAGAAAATCTCGCTGTGCCCTACCTCCTCCTAGTTCCGTGACGAACGGTCTTGAGCCTTCTCCATCCGCCGAATTCCCGCAACCTTCACAATGTCGTCGGTCCATCGGGTGGGGGGGGCTCCTTCCAATACTGAGTCGTCCTGTTCAGGGTCACCAATGGTCACCTACCTCACTTGATCTGTGCCTACATACCTAAGATTTTATGTTTTTTATGTTTCTTTTATGTTTAGTATGTATTATTGCATTATGGAGCAAATAAACATATTTTCTTTCTTTCTTCAATCGAGAACCCTTACACCCCTTTGTTGGTCGTCATGGAACTCCTTTGGGGAGGCCTATGTTTAGCAGTGGACTTCTACAGTCTGATTATGATGACGTGTCGGATCGATAACCTCCGTTTTTGAAGTCGGTTAAAGAATTCTCTATATGGTTATTTGCAGGCGGTTATAGTAGAACCTTTGGGCGTATATGACTGCATCAACCTCGGCAGACGGATCGACGTCCAATGGCCGACGGAGTACCAGCGGGAGCGGGGGGGGAGGAACGTGTGGGGGAACTGGGTGCCTATGGCCGGGATGGATGGCATGGTAAGTAGCAATTGAAAAAAAAAATGAAAAAATATTTATTTACTGCATAAACACACAATCTTAAATAAATATACATACGAAATAATAATAAATAATTTATTCATAAGATTGATAAGGTACACAAAAATGTACAGGTTAATGGTCATTTTTACATATAGGTAGATATTACATAGGAGCCTGAACTAGGTAATCCTGTGTTTCAGGCGAGAAGAACACATTTAATTATAAAATAATAATATTATACATACATGATACATTTAATTATAATAATATGTTATATATGTGAGTGACAAATAAAATTACCAAATAGCCAATTAATGCGTTATACAGAGACTTAGTTACCGAAACTGTTTATCTAATGATCTCCACACTAGGCACGCCTGTATCGTGGAGACCTTAAATTATACAGTGATTAATATGTCGAAAGGGACTTATTCTACAAAATAATAAATAAATATTCCGGACATATCACACACGGTCCACTGATCCCAAACTAGGCATAGCCTGTACTATGGGCACCAGAGACTGATATACATAATAGATAATATTTAACACCCAGACACAGAACAAACATCTGTGATCATCACACAAATGTTTTTCCAGTGCGGGAATTGAACCCGCGACCTCTAGCGCAGAAGGCAGAGTTACTACCAACTGAGCTATGAGGCCTGTCAAAAGGCAGTAACGTTTGTTCTACGACTTATAGAAATGCGAAAATCACCTGTTATTCAGCTGTTAATGGTGCCACTCGTGATGTTGAATATCTCTTACGTTTAATAATTCGTTATAAAGTTTGTTAAACGAACAGATAAAATAACATGATGATATAAGTTCACAATTTAAAAACTTTGGTATTTATAATATTATATTATTATTATTATTTTTTATACAAGTCAAAGTCAAAGGTATTTATTTCAATAAAATCACTAGGATCACTTTGAAACGTCTTAGAAACTAGGTGAAGCTATGCCTGTTGCCAGCTGCACTGAAGTGGCAAACAAGCATACGGCCAACCTGTTTGTTGGTAAGCGGTGACCGTAGCCTAGTGGGATCGGTCTTTCGAATGCTTTTACTAAACTATTGTTTTTAAAAACCTTGTACTGAGCATAAAAAGTGGATAGATTTGTTTTTTTTTTTTTTTTTTTAATCCTAGTTTACAAAATATTGTACCCTAAGTAGTATTGCAATCTAGCCAAGTAGGCCAATGAGCAATTTTACTTTAACATAGTTTTATAAGGTAAATTATATCTAAGAATGTGTCCAGTAGCACTTTTCTTACAGTTTCTAGTTAAGGGGAAGACACTTTGTTCTTGTGTTCTTTATAGGTAGCCACTATTGTTTGTTGATAAATATATATGTGTTTGCTCTCCAGGTTGTCCACAAATGGACGCCGAACCACTTCGACCCGCGGCTTCGGTCGCACGTGGACAAGACTATCTTGCTGCTACAGATAGATGACAAATTCGTGCCCATCGCGGAACACTGCGTGCAAGACCTGGGCGACGAAGTATGACGGCAGCATTGGTTAGTACCTTGCTCGGAACTAGATGGCGCTAGTGGCAAAGTTAGAAGGTAAATTCTTTCCCGTTCCGAAACACTGCGTCCAACACCTGGGCGACGAAGTATGACGGCAGCATTAGTTAGTACCTTACTCGAAACTAGATGGCGCTAGTGGCAAAGTTAGAAGGTAAATTCTTTCCCGTTCCGATACACTGCGTCCAACACCTGGGCGACGAAGTATGACGGCAGCATTGGGTAGTACCTTACTCGGAACTAGATGGCGCTAGTAGTACAGTTAAACTATCCTGCTGCTACAGATAAATTCGTAGCGAATATTGTAGCTGTCTATCGGTAAAAAATATCAAAATTGATTCAGTAGGTTCAGAGATACAAAAAACAAATTTTACATTGTGTTAAAGTTAGTAAGGCAAAGAAAAAAAGTAATGCCGTTTGACATCTTCTTATTTTAAATGATTTATCATCATCATCAGTACGAATTCGTATGTTTTTTCAGGCACGCAGAGCGGCCGAGATGGTGGCAATAGAAAGAGAACCTTACTGAAGTAGCAAAAGGATCACTTTTGGTTTTTAGCTTCCATTATCGACGGCGCGTGCCTCATGTTCTAGCGTTATTTCAATAGCGGTAAGGTGTATATTCGTTTGATATGGTTGCCGTAAGAATTTATGTAAATGTGGTAGGTAAGGCAAGAAAAAAGGAAGTGTCGAAATATTATGTGATTTTTTTTATGTTCCTTATGAATGCTCAGTGGTCAAGAACCGCTACCAGTTGTCTTATCGTTTATAGAAAATAATATATTGATTGCAGAGCTTATGAAGCTACGTTCAGACCGACGCGAAACGATATCAAATGCCGTAAGATTGAACCGTCTTTCCCTACGTCACTGACGTAGAAAACACCTCGTTTACGAAATACCCCGCGATCGTCGTTTCCGTATCGTTTAATCGCGTCGGTTTAGCCGAAGCTTAATGTTTCATAGATAGTTAATAAAATACAATTTACTTACTAGCTGATATACCTGTGTTCATTATAATAATTATTTTAAATGTACAATGTGATCCATAATATGCTATGCTGAAAGGGGCTTATTCTACACCCAACCGACGGTAATGTTTGTTCTAAGATTTTTGAAATTCACATTTTTCATTGAAAAAACACTGCTTTAATCAAATGTAATTTAGTTCAAACTCAACTATTCAGCTGTTTTGGGTAGCAATCCTGAGTCAAACTTCTCGTACGTTTAACAATTCGTTATAAAAATGATAGAAGAGCTGATTTGAAAAAATGCGGCACAAATTTTTTTTTTTCTTCTTTTGTTGATAGAATAAGCCCCTTTTGGGATAGTGTACTTGTTACGGAACACATTGTATAAGCCACTGAAGCGCAACTACTTTAAGATTGTAAACTTATTCAAATACTTAAAATGATTAGTCTTATGATGGCGATAAAGAAAGTCTTACCAGAGGCCCGAGTGTGAGTTCTCGTGAATTCTCACTTATCACTTTTCGACCGAGAAAAGTGTATAGATTACCGTTTTTGTATGGTGTCACGAAAAGGGGCATCTATTAAAACCAGCAATCTATCAGATATCTTACCTGTATGAAAGTCAAAATCAGTTGATACAAAGCAAACTAAAATGTTGAATACAAACGTTTTTATTCTAATTACTTGTTGTACCACAAATGAAGCATTATTTATTTTCTTGAAACACAATATTGACTGGCCTCATAGCTCAGTTGGTTGTAACTCTGCCTTTTGCGCTAGGGGTCGCAGGTTCGATTCCCGCACTGGACAAACATTTGTGACTAACACAGATGTTTGTTCTGTGTCTGGGTGTTAAATATATATCTATTATGTATATCCGTCTCTGGTACCCATAGTACAGGCTATGCCTAGTTTGGGATCAGTTGACCGTGTGAATATGTCCGGAATATTTATTTATTTCTTTTAATAATAATTATGTTATATTAATAATATTAAACACAATAATAATATTACGTTCTTATTATGTTCATGCTAAAGTTCAAATTAGCGTAACAATAAGAGTCACATATAAAATGTCATTTCTTGAATGAGGTACCTACCTGGAGTTTCGTTAATTTAATTGGCACAAGCATGCGCCCGCGGCTTCGCTCGAGTGGTACCTATATAGAAAGCCTGTATGTTGTTCTAGGTAAAGAATTTCATCTACTCCAAGTTTCATTGAAATGGGTTGCGCCGTTCCGGCGTGATTGAACCACAAACTTTCGCATTTACAATATTAGTAGGGTGGGTTTTTGCGCAGCATTTACGCGGTTTAAGGCTGCGTTTCCACCAGAGATGTGCGAGGATGCGTAGCGAGGAATGTGTTTGTAAAGAACCAATAGAACCGCTTCATTTACCTCGCCTCGGTCAGCAAAGCTCTGGTGGAAACGGCTCAGCGGAGCTAGATTTTTGCGCATGCAAAACAAGCGAGGTATGTGTGCGAGGGATGTGTACGGGGGATGTGTGCGAGGAATGTGTTGCGAGGGATGTGTACGAGGGATGTGTTGCGAGGTTTGCGCATACTATACCAGCCAGTCCATAGACGGTCGACACATTTCACAGCTTCGCAATGCATCCTCTTACCACACATTAATGCGCATTTTCACAGCTCCGCTACACATCCTCGTAGGCACATTTTCCTCGCACAGCTTTGGTGGAAACACCCACACATTTTCACAGCACAGCAAGACATCCCCGCACGACACATTTCCATCGCACATCTCTGGTAGAAACGCAGCCTAATGCAGTTTCCAAAATACGATTCGTATTTGCTACGGATGGTTTAAAAAATTTATTGACTTTGCCCCCTATTCTAATTTTGAGGTTGTCAGTATTGCAACGCTAATTTAGACTTTAGTTTGAACAGAATAAGACCTTCCAATATTAGTTAATTTTAGCTATTTAGTATTGTCAATAATTCAACGTTTCAAGATCATTGTTGAAATCAAAGTTTACTAATTAGCTGTCATGATATTCAATTGAAGAGGCTCTTAAAATGACTGATGGATTATGGTCACTTTACTCTTAAGAGTAAAGTTTACTTTTTGTAGCAGATAAAAGTGAACTTTATTCTGTAAATAAAAATAAAAACATTTTATTTATTCTGGCTATAGCTCCAAATACTATATTTCACGAGCAAGTCGCCAAGTCGCACTATATTAAGAGGATACTTCTTTGTTTACCTCCAGTCTCCTTGCCGTTTTTTTTTTTTTTATTTGGTTCACTACTAAAAATATGCACACTTTATATAAATTGTGTGCTATAAAAATTTACAGTGCAATCTCTTATAACAGTGAACACAGCATGCGATATGTGGACATTGCAATCTTAAAGAAATTTATATATATATATATATAAAAATTTGGAATAAAAAGAAACAAAATAGTTATTAAAAGTTAAATAAAAACAAAAACTTAAATTTAAAAATTAACTAGTTACAATTTTAAAGATGCTTAATTTTGCGGAAGCTAAAGATCCAGAAAAAATGTCATAAGATGATCAAATTCCATTATAATAAGAAAACATTCTGTACATTGGAGAGTGTTGTAAGACATTTGTTCGACAATGTGGTCGCATAAAACACTTCCTATTCATAAGCCGACTACTGGATCGAGGTATCTCTAAATTAATGTGTGTTAATACTTACTTCGGGACAGTCCACTAGGCCATGTATTAATTTATATAGGAATAGGATATCCAATACTTTTCGTCAAACACTGAGGGATTTCATCTTATAAAACTCCATCCTATGTTCGTATGAAGGCAGTTTCTTACATTGATTATTGGCATATGACAGTTGATACAAAAACATTTTCTTATTCGATTGCTGTCACTGATCCCGACTTTCAATAAATAAAGTTCACTTATACCAGTATGTGTTTTGTCGCAAACCCGATGCTACGAAAGGTCCGATTAAATAAATAAATAAATAAATATTCCGGACATATCACACATTGTCAACTGATCCCAAACTAGGCATAGCCTGTACTATGGGTACCAGAGACTGATATACATAATAGACAAATATTTACCACCCAGACACAGAACAAACATCTGTGTTAGTCACAAATGTTTGTCCAGTGCGGGAATCGAACCCGCGACCTCTAGCGCAGAAGGCAGAGTTACTACCAACTGAGCTATGAGGCCAGATTAAAATACATATGAACTCGAGTAGTTAGATTTGTACTTCAATGTATATTGATAGGTTATACAAGGTGATTCATAACATGTATATTATTCTGAAAAGGCTTATTCTACACCCGTTTGGCTTTTATAGTATAGGCTCTTTTCGGCTTAGTAGACAAGTTAAAGAACACGTTATTACAGACCTACTCATTTGAAAATTATTGCCTAAAATGGCTTATGAAATCTTATGAAAATAAGGCTATGAACACACTTGGTTGCGTGTATTCAATGCATATAGTTTCATAAAACTTATTGATAAGTCTGTTTCTTGTAAATATATGTAATCTTGTTAATGCTTGTCCCATTGTAAAGATATTAAAAATATTGCTAGATGGCCCTTTTTTAAAAAAAATATGCTACAAGTCAGTATCAAAGCATCCAATTCTGCTTTAGAAATGCTGACATATATTAAAATGCGAAAGTTTGTCTGTTTGTTGATTGGTTCGTTTGTCCTTTCAATTGTAGTTTTAATTTGCACGGATATACACTCACTGGCAGAAAATGTTGCCTAAACGCTTATCGCGAATTCGAAAAAGAAATAGTTTAGGTAGAATAGAAAGGTTTTTGTCTAATTTTACGTTCAAAATAAGTTTATTAGCAAAACCAGTAAAAAAGAAAATTCGGTATTTAATTTAAAAAAATAACAACTTTTGGTTTCGGGCCACAATATCTGCCGGTGAGTGTTGTTAGGGAGATAGGCTACTTTATATCCGGTGGTGCGATTGCGTAAGCGTAATGGCAATGAAGTTCGTAACTTTGAGGGTAATTTTAACAATCTTAGCAACATTCAAAACGTTCCAAAAATGACAAGGGAAAACTTCAAGACCTTAGTTTCTTCCTTTTCAAGTTTGAAAAACTTCAGATGTAGCTAAAATTAATAAAATCATTCTTATAATTGCTATTTTCATTACCATTTCGATTACGTAATACCCTGGCAGGTTCTTAAGCTAAGCCGCGGGCTAAAGCTAGTGAAGTATTTGTAGCTTTAAAGAAACAGGGCACAGATCACGTCGTAAATATTTGCTAATGTCACAATAATGATAATTTTATTTTGTATATAAACTTGTAAATAGTGTATAAATTATTAATCATTGGATAATTGTAGTTATATCTCCTAATATAAAAACTTACTCATCCCTAAATGTAAAATGGGTAAGTGGAAAGCATTTTTTTTATTTTTGTTATTATTTTTGTCTAATTTGGTTTTTTATATAAAAATCGCTCCCAAATGAAACCTTAGTCTTTCCGACGCCAAATGATTGATGTGTATTTAAATTATTTATGAAATATTTAGATAAAGCTATGTTCACACGAGCTATGATTTCAAGTTGGCCAAAATATATTTGAAAACTTAATTTATAAAATATAAGAAACATCTTTATATCTTGCAAGTAAATTGGCTAACATTTCGCTTAATTTTCGCTAGTGTGTACTATACTTAACTCGTTACTGTTGTTGGTTATGTACTATGTGATGTATTATGTCTAGGTATTGTTTATAAATTGTCAAATTCTTATTAGAGGTGTTGTGTTTCACGAATTTAATGGGGAACAAGGTTTAACTAAATTGACATAATTAGCGCCTATTATCTCCCTGTGTCACTACAAGACCAATTATTTTTCAATTTATATTTATCGATTTATGCACTTTTTTGTGTCGTTACGCTCTTTTCATATATTTTTTTTTGTTTATTGAAACCATAAATAGCAAAATTTACACAAAAATTACACAAACTTAATGGTCTATGCTCACTCCATCTGTACTGTTACGATACGTTCGTATTTACCCGGCACTTACAACTCTTACACAAAAAATATAGTCTTGTATACAAGGTGATTCGAATAAATGTTTGCTGTCCCGAAAGGGCTTATTCTGATAAAATTCTATACAAAAATCTGATGTTTCTGGGTTACATTATTTTAAACTTCATTATTCAGCTGTTGTAGGTATGTATCTTGATTTCAAACTGCTTGTTTAATAATTACTTAGGAAGTTCATGAAAATACCAAAAAAGCTAACTTGAAAAAGATCAGGGAAAAAAATCTTTCTCTTTGTTGATAGAATAAGCCCCTTTCCGGATGTAATACATATTATATTGCATGTGCGGGTGTGATAAGTTGGAGTGGGCATATACCTTAAACTTTAGCTTCGCTTATGAATAAAAATGTAAACAGTTCCCCTCATCGTTACACGATATTTTCAAATTCTATGCGGCCTCTGCTTAATTGTTGACTATTTTTCACAAGTTTCCGACGAAGACGTTTCTAAAAAACTATATTTCAAGATTATTACATGATAATAGCGCGTGAATAATGATGTGTATTAATCACGAAGAGCTAGTCGCAATGGGAAAAGAACCAGTGTGTTGAAAGGACGCATACTTTGTGGAAAATAGTGAACAATTCAAGTTGTGTATGCCCTGCGCTAGGTGGCACTATGTGTCTCAAGGGCTGTCTGCGATTTCGTAATTTAGTACTCTGATGTATAATCATAACCTTCATTTGGCTTTGTCGTTGTCTGGTAAAACATACGAGTGCCTAGTCTGCAAAAGCAGTGAGATCTCACTTGTCACTTTTCGACCGTGAAAAGTGTATAGGTTACTGGTTTTTGTATGCGCCCTTTTCGGTAACCTATAATCTTCTTCCCGGTCAAAAAGAGAAAACTCACTGATTTCGCCGGCTAGAGCCTCTGTAGTGTGCGTTACTCACTTGTCACCGTGAGAAGTGAAAAACTTTCTGTTTTTGTAAGTTGTCACGAAAAACGCCCATACAAAAACCGGAACCTATTCACATTTCACGTTGACAAGTGAGTACTCGGGTACTCGGGCCTTGCCCCCTGTCAGTATCCATTTGTGTTTTGGACTGACAAACAATGGGATTGTCGAAGCCGATTACGATTGCCAGTTCAGTTACGCAATAACGTTCCCGAGTAGATGGATATCGGAAACGAAATAATACTCGCAAGCGAATGGAAATTACATAAGCGACTGTCAAATAAGTGTATGACGTGTTAGCTTAGCGCTATATTGTGTTGTCCTTGTCCTATTTATGGGAGTTGCCTGATCATTGCGTACATAAATCCCTCCCCATGAATTTGTCATAAATTTGATGAAAACGCGGACGGCCCTTTATAATTATATATTCTGAAGTTGCCTTAATATATTTTAGACTGATTTTATAATCGTGAGCGTATCTAACCGATATTATTATACGTACTGTTAAGATATAAATATGAATGTTCTTGAATATCATTGAAGTAAGATCAGATCTTTTATACAAGTATCAATTGGAGCATTGTAAACGAAATTGCTGAACAAATATTTGAAACAAAAGCCTAGCGATTTTGTTTATCACTACGATAGCTATTTGTCTATGTCTGTTTGGTGAACACTCGATTGGCGGTTTTGCACTTGTCTTTTTATTGTATTGCATTTTGTTAATTTTAAATTACAGATCATGAAATTAAAGTAAATCAATCATTATGGAAAAAAATGTATCTAGAAATAAAAATGGGAGGAATCCGTCCAAGAACAAGCGTTTCTTCATATACAGAGTGCGGCGTCACACTGATGAGCCCAACGCAAATTGAGAGTTTCAGGGTCTCCAGATAAATAGAACGTACTAAGTCAGAGCCGTGTTCAAACGCCGTGCGATATGCGCTCTAAAATATTTTTAAAATATTTCAAAATTATCCATACGTCTACTGTTTTAAGTCAATTTTCAGTTTGAAATTTGAGGGCGAACGATACCGCAAGAATATAATAGAATATAGCTTTATTGTAAATAAACAATTTATCTATCTATCTATCAAAAGACAATACACAATGAAGGAAATAAAATAACCTAAAAATAGTGTGACAATGGGCGGCCTATCGTTAAAAGCGATCTCTACCAGGCAACCTGTGGATGGACAGGATATACAAAGTAGAAGAGGACGGTGGCGGCCATAATAATAATAAGTGAAATAAATCTTTTAAATTAAACTTTTCAAGAACCTAAAAGTCAAGCTAAAAACTTATTCAATAAACGTAAGGATTTTTGGAATATACGCTGTTTGAACGAGGCTTAAGCCAGGAATAGATTTATTCATTTCACTTTCAGTAAGTCGACTTATCTTTTTTTTTAATGTTTTACGGAGGCATAGGTACAGGCTTACGACCTGATGGTAAGCGGTTTATGTAAAGATTTAACAAAAACAAGTCATGTTTTTTGTTTTATACATGGACATTCTATCTCTCATATTACATTGCAGAACCGATTTTTTTCACTTACTCACACTTTATCAGATGTCAATAGGCGACGGTAACCGCTTTCATCAGGTGGGCCGTAAGCCTCCGTACAACATAAAAAAAAACCCAATGAGTGCGAGTGAGATGGACTGATTAGAATGATTTATGGTTCGACGACTAAGTTCATAACGCGGGCACTGTTTAGGTAAATCTATCCTTGGCTTAGCCGAGTAAGTCTCGGGTTGGGTCAAAGTTGAGTTCTATTTATCTGAACCGTAGAGTGAAAACCGCCGCTAGGAATGTTGAAGTTGTGTTTATTATGAATGTCAGGATTAATCCACGATTAAAATGGTTCATGGAGATTCGTTGTTTCATTTCTAGTTTTTTTAATTGAGCTAGGTAGGGCATAGCGGGATTTTCTCGCTCTAAATTGGAGCAGCCCGCCTGGGGAGGTACCTCTTACGTGCTTTATACGGTGAAGGAAAACGTGAGGAAACCAGTAGGTACCTCTTCTTAAAGGCGGGGATGGGCTCGCAACCTGTCACGTATGGAATATGCGCTACTGCAAAATGTGGGTACCTATTCGAAGAAAGAAAGAAAGAAAAACTTACACACAATATTTGTTACAATTTCCGTTTAGGCTTTAGTTATAAGAGTATAAAAGTCTAGGTAGGTTAAGGTATGCCCTAAATAAGAGGTACCTACTTGAGCCTGAATGACAATGGCGGTTATAATATATACAGAGATGTGGTTACTAATTGGGAGAACGACTCGAGCATAATTCGCCGCAGACTTGTAATTTTGAGCTTTGGGAGAGGTTTAAATCATTACAAAGGTATGTAGTGTATTTCATTTATTGCCAACTAACAAACAAATCGTTCAGTATTTTAATTATCTAGTTTCATAAACTAGGCATTAGATCGGTTTGCACAACAAAATAGGTATTTTAATTTAAAAATATTGTACGAAATATTTGAATTTAAAAATATTGTCTAAATAATTTTCTGACAATTTAAGCCGTGTTCATACGGCGTGCGTTATGTCATCTATGTAATGTACACGTCGTATGAACACGGTTTTAGACTGAATATTAGTACCTATTAATTGCGTTGTATCGCTGTGCAAGTCGACCTAAACATAATAATATTCAAATCCATCTTTATAAACAACTAGCTTCCGCCAGCGGCTTCCCACGCGCAGTATCTACCTAGATAAAATGTAGCCATTACGTTATTCTAGGTAAAGAACTCAACCTATACCAAGTTTCATCGAAATCGGTTGAGCCGCGAGACTGAACCACAAACATCCTCACAAACTGACGCAGTTTGTGAGGATTTGTTGTTCAATCACGCCGTAACGGCTCAACCGATTTCGTTGAAACTTGGAACAGATAAAGATCTTTACATAGTATAGCATTTAGAACCTTTTTATGTAGGTACCAGGGACTGAATAACCGGAATATAAAGGTACCTTTAAATAACGATATGACGTCATACCGATAAATTCCGGTTACCCGAATATTTCTCTACCGATAAATATAAAGGTACCGGATAATTTGGCTTCGTAGTTCATTTCGGTTTATTTTGCTACCGGAACCTATAACCGAAATAAATAAAGGCTTAGAAAAGTTTTCTTTGATGAAACGCGCCCACCCCGCCACCGCGGCGCGACTGTTCTAGCGAACTAGCCGTGGCTCAAAATTTCGGTACCGAAATCTACCGATATGAAATAACGGTACCGTAATGTTTTAACGGTACCAGTACCTATAACCTCTACCGCTTTCAGTCCCTGGTAGGTACCACGCGAGCAAAGTTTTTTTATAATATTAGTAGGATAAACTTATTCCAATTAATCTACTTATTAACTATATAATAATTCTATGACCACATAAATGTTACATAAGTTTGTAGCAAGCATTTATCATCATCAGCCTGTAGAAATCCACTGCTGGACATAGCCCTCCCCGAAATAGTGCCACGACGAACGGTCTTGAGCCTTCTCCATCCACCGACTTCCCGCAACCTTCACAATGTTGTCGGTTCATCGACTTTGGTTCTTCTACGGATTTCCTCGTTTCGGATTCTATCACGTAGAGCGCAAGCATTATCTATGGTAAATCTATGACCTACTTTAACTACTTATACCGGGTGTAAGACCACAGTAAATATACCGGGTGTCTAAACGAGGCTAAAATGGACCCAATTATGGTCGAATAACGTTCTAATTTAAGCTCAAAACTACTTATCCCACCTTTTTCTACAACCTTTTTAATCTAAAAAGCGGGATTTTAGAAGTATATCCGTGGCATCGTAGCTCCAAAACGAGTGGACCGATTTCGTTTTATTACAAGGTCCCATTCGAGAGAAGTTCTTTGCCTATTTTGATTAAAATCCGATAAGCCGTTTTCGATATATTTAGGTTTAAGAATAGTTAAGTCAGCGGTTTTCAATTTTGCGAAAATCTACTTGTGCTACGTGCGCTGACAGAGTGATTTTCTATCTGTGCGTGAACATTTCTAAGGCGCTAATTCTATGGCACGAAACAGTGTTAGAGCAATAGCGCACTAGCGGCTAGGCCGCAGCGGCCAGGTCGCGGCGGCCATCGAGATTTCATTTTATTTTATTTATTTGGGACAACAAACAATTGCACTCACATATTACTAAACTTAATTAAAGTAGGTACTAAAGTTCTTAGAGTGTAATCAGCCCCGTTGTCCACGGATTTGGTAGAAAGAGGGCAGTAGTAATGCGAACAGAATAACAAAAAAAGAAGAATGAAAATTGCAGTTGGTAGGATAGCATTTTGTCATCCTATAAGGACGTACAAAACAGTCTACCCACCAACTACAGCTGAAATTTAAACTATCTAAATTCTAAATAATCAGACAGCATAGTGTCGTGTATATGTTTTTTAAACGAACCGGGTGAGATTTCAAAGAATTCAATGTTTGGGAAGTGATTGTTAAATTGGTTCATGATTCTAAATAAAGGCGTGGTTTTACAGGGAGTGGGTGCGAACAAGTAGTGTTTACGAGTCTCTCGTATATGACAGCGATATGGAATGTGTATACAAATTTGGTTAACAAGCTTACAGATGATACATTAGTATGAAATCGCCATAGAGCACGCGCACCTGGCCGCACGCGGCCAGCGGCTACACCAAGTCACAGCGGCCAGGGAGATCGAAGCGACGCATTTGCGGCCCGTGTTTAGTCGCTGGTCGCTGCGGCCACTGAGATCAATTGCATTGTAAATCACCAGTGTGTATTTTCTTCGCACTTTTTTTTTTATTTACATATCACACACGTTCAACTGATCCCAAACTAGGCATAGCCTGTACTATGGGTACCAGAGACTGATACGTAATAGATATATATTTAACACCCAGACACAGAACAAACATCTGTGTTAGTCACAAATGTTTTTGGTTTTGGCCGCGCCGCCAGGTCGCTATTGGTCTTAGACCGACACGATGAACGCTGACATCAGCGCGTCGGTCGAGCGAGTAGCTAGCTCGAGAGATTCCCTCTAGTGAAATAATAATCATAATTGTTTCTACAATTATTCGAGAAATCGTTCTAGGTTCTAACTATTTATTTAATTGTTTAATGGTATTTCCACTATGTTTTGTTTTCTTACTTTTTAGGGTTCCGCTCCTCATTTGGAAAACGGAACTCTTATAGGATCACTTTGTTGTTCGTCTGTCCGTCCGTCTGTCAAGACCTTTTTTTTTGTCAGAAAACTGCGAAATGTAGCATAAAACGAAATAATCTGAAGAATAATTTGCTTTGTAGGTACTAATTGGCTTAGGCCTCATATTCAGAGGGAAATTAGGAATACCTATGTTTGAACTGAAAGCGTGATTAGTAATATAGCTTACATTTCCAATTAAATATACAATTTTAGTAAAATCGTCTACTTTTTATGGCACTGTTCACCAACACATGGCGGTATCTAACGGTAACCGACGGTTATCTTACAAAGCCGTTGAACGGCCGGTTAATGTGTGGGTGAACACTAGCCTAAGTCCATTATACTAACAATTTAAGGGTCCACGCAAACGGGTTGGATTAAGACAAGCACCTATATGCACAACACAATGAAGCTCTTTTTACCCGACAACCGAAGTAGGTTATGTTTATATACAACTTACTTTACAAATATACACGGTTAAATTGAATGCAGCAGAAATTAATAAAAAAATCGGTTGTAAATGAAAAATAATAATGTAATTATAACACCCAACAGTCACATAGGTACATAGGCTGACACCACACTTAGATTCCCTGTGTCGTGGGTATCACTACGAGTACCTACCATGGTACTACAACACCCAGACCCAGGACAAATATTTGCAGTCCATGCAAACATTTGTCCCACCGCTGGTGTATTTTGCGTAAAGTGATCTGTGCCTTGCTTGCGTAAATGCGTAATCGTAATAAGTACCGTTTTTGTCTAACAATATGTTCGTATTGTTTTGGTTGCAACTGAACAACAGACTAGGTAATCAAAGTCATAAAATGAATGGTTCACCCTCAAAGGATCACAATAAATAAAGAGATGGCCGGACAGGCTTACTTAGCCGTGTACAAGCGAAACAGTTTCAAAATTGGTAAGGCGGAAATTTTGGTGATAGTACACCCTAGGTGCTCCGTCTATTATGGCTAATCCAAAGTCGATTATTATTGCAAATCAATATAAAAAAGTTTAGTCTAACTAATCTTCAAACATCTTACTTATCAAATATCATCAATTTTACAAAAAAAATATGGTATATACAACTTGTTCCGTAACTAGAATACTATCCCGAAAGAGGATTACTATATAAAAACAAATCAATCAACATTCACAATACATTTTCATTCTGATTTTTTACCTAAATATTAAATGTACGAAAAGTTCTACAATAATAATCGAGATATATAACATAACCAATTTTTTCAATAAAAAATATCAAATTTATTCCAAGAATCATAGTGTTTTACGACTTTTGGTCGTAAAGACACCGTTACTACGTCGGTAATTTCAAATTGGGTGTTAAGTTGGCCTCGTTCGGGATAGTTTACATATTATGAATCACCCTGTATAAACCTACTATAATAAAACATAGTAACATACATTTGATCATCTAATAAAATATTGTACATTTTATAGTCACATTTAATGAGTGAAATATTAGGGAGTCAGAATTTAGCGACATTACTCCTACTCATTCAATTGGGTCGAACTATGATGGCAGAATAGCTTCCACACGCGGCTTCAGTCCCGTGGTACCCTGATAAAAAGTAGCCTTTAAGTTATCCCAGATTATTTACTACAAATATGTCAAATTTCATTCCAATTGTAGTGTGAAAGAGTAACATACATCTTAACAACATACATCAAAATTTCGCATATATAATTTATTTATTACACAAAAGGAATACACATGAATGTTAGTTAATGTCTTAAAACCTATGTTAGGTTTGTTTAGACATTAGGTTCTCGATGAAATATCAGAAAAATTGTACACAATCATTTTGGATTTTACTTATATTCTATGAAGAACGAGCGCATGTAATGATAACACCGAACAATGATGTTATATCAGTGGGATTTCATAAACATATTCTAGTACAGAGTATTTCGACAATTTTGTTTGACATGTACGTGTTTAAATTCAGTGTGTATTCCGACAATTATTTCTATTATAACACCCAACAGTCACACAGATATTCCTGACCCCACACTATGATTCCCTGTGCCGCGGGTATCAGGACTACGAGTACCATGGTACCACAACACCGAGCCCCGGAACAAATATTTTCATATCATGTAAATGTTTACATGATCTGAAAATATTTGTTGTTTGTTATCAGAAATGTTTCTACCGCAGCGGGAATCGAAACCGCACTTAGCTTCTTGCGTCTCAGCAGCTACGTCACCGAGGTCGTCAATACAATCATTCCTACCTATCTTCATGTATAAAGTAATAAGAATTTAGATGACTCAGTTTACTTCAAAGATCTTAGCTATGATGTCATGTGTGTCTAAGTTATACATAAAATGACATCATGATAGCAATGTAAGATATATACGTACCTAGTTCAACTATTTCTTGTATACAAGGTGATTTATAATATGTATTCCATCCCGAAAGGGGCTTATTCTACAAGCAATTAGCAATAAAGTTTGTTCTACGACTTTTGAAACTCGACATTTTTCATTGAAAAAACTCTATGCGATAATCAGCTGTTTTGGGGTCAAATCGGGTCAAACTCAATAAATCAGTTGTTTTAGGTAGCAATCTTGATTCCGAACTTCTTGCACGTTTAGGTATTAGTCTTAAAAATACCAAAAACTGCTAATTTGAGAAAGTTTGTGAAAAAAAAAAAATGAAAATATAGATGTTATTTTTCGCTAATATTATTTCTTTTTGTTGATAGAATAACCCCCTTTCGGGATGGTATACATGTTATGAGTCACCTTGTATTTTGAAATACATATTTGTACACACTCAATTTTTTTATGTATAACGTACGTTTGCCATCAGCAACACCTGGAGCATTGCTAATGCGTTGCCTGCCGAACTAAAGATTTTTTTCGAAATCGTGATCTATTTTTGAAGAGAACTCTGATTACACTCTGTAAACAAGGTGATTCATAATATGCATGCTATCCCGTGAGGCTCATTCTATATCCAATAATCCAGTTTCTTCTACATCATCTCCCTGCCCTTATCCCACTTCATGTGGGGTCGGCACAACATGTTTTCCTCTTCCACTCCCCTCTATCAGCCGTCATATCAGTATTCACTCCTTTCTTACTCATGTCATCTTTCACACAGTCTATCCATCTTTTCTTTGGTCTACCTCTTCCCTTATATCCTTCCACATTCATATTTAATGCTCTTCTAGTCACATGACATTCTTCCCTCCGCATGACATGCCCAGACCACGCTAACCTTTTGCTCTTCAACTTCTCAGTCACTGGCGCTACTTTCAAACTTCCTCTGATATACTCATTACCAAAGTTTCTTCTACGACTATTGGAAATTAGAGATTTTTTATTTAAAAAACTATACAGATGATGAAAATACCGTTTTTTATGCCCCTTTTCAGATAGTACCTGTACATATTATGAATCACTTGTCTATGACTTGCTTTCACAATAAAAATCAAATAGGTAAATAAAATATAATATAATTTTCTTTCTGTAAAAAAAAAATACTCTACACAGTCACATACGTGTCATACCCAGGTACCAACCACTTTGCGATTTTGTTTAGGGCTGACTTAAGTTGACAGTGTCAGCGTCTCACTGATATATTACACGAATTTGAACCATAAATCTTTCAGATTGTCAACTTGCGTTATCGCATAAACAAAATCGCAAAGTTACGGGTACAAGCATAGTGCTGACCCCACACTAGGATTCCCTGTGTCGTAGATACTATGTACCACACCAATAAATCACTCAAAAATCCTACTTATCCCTACATGTTAGAGTCGATATTACTACGCGTCCTCTTTCTTCTTGCCGGACATTCTGTCTATGAGGCCTGTGATCATGTCTGCGTCCACTAAGCCTATGAATTTGTCTACTATAAGACCATTCTTTATAGCTATCACTGCTGGGACAGCTTTTACCTGGAATAAATATAAAAAAATGTGTATTAAAATATGGACTTGGCTCTGACCACCATCTTAGACATGTTCAGTGATCTTGAGTAGAGAGAGACAGAATACTATGGATTATAAGGTACAGTTATCGCAAATCACGCTTGATTTGCGATAACTGTACCTTATATGGTGCGCATCATTTTGCAGGAATTTGAATCTTAAATCTTTGAACTGTCCACTTACGTCACCGTTAAACAAAATAAGTGGATAGTAGGGGCATGTATATGGCATGTAGGTAAGACCTAGTAATGGTAATGCACAGCCCGGTAAAGTACGACCCAATAATTGGAAGCCAAGTGGCTTCTTATTGGGCGCGAATTATAGGGCTTTATAATACAGGGATGCAAAATATCAACACGCGTTAATATTACACAGTCAGATAATGACAGCCTAATCTTACCTCAAATGTATGAACTAGATCAGCATTATCCTCAACATCGACCACGGCCAAGTCCAGGTTATCCAGCGGTTCAATCAGCTCCTTCAGCTTCGGAGTCAGGATCTTGCATGGCTCACACCATTCAGCGTGGAAGTTCACTATTACTGCCTTGTCGCTGTTCATTACCTTGAAATAAAAATATTAATTTAAGTAATGACAGTTGGCCCTGATAAGTGGTTGCTTGCTAGCTTGACGTGTCACTGATTCTTTCTGAATAAGGTCAGTGACCACGTTGAGGTATCATCATCATCATCATCATTTCAGCCGTACGACGTCCACTGCTGAACATGGCCTCCCCCACAGACAGAGCGAATTCCTTATCATGTGGGGGGATTTGCCCATACTCACCACGCTGGGCATGCGGGTTGGCGAGCGCAGTTAGAGCTATCGTTGTTAAAATGAGGGACGCTGCTGCCCATCCCCTAGCTTTTTTCCCTTAGTCGCCTCTTACGACATCCGCGGATAGGTAGATATGGAGGGGCCTATTCTTCAGCCGGGGCCACCACGGCTACGTTGAGGTATGGTGGCCCTTAAAAGGGCCTATGACCGGTAAAAGAATCAGTGTAGTGAAAGGATTAAAGTGCGCCTCTTAGAGACCTTTCATGCTCATGTCACATGTCTTCGAATTATTGATTCTAGGACAAGCCGGTTTCTTCACGATGTTTTTCTTCAACATTTGAGAGATAAATAGCACACATAGATTAATAAATAATAATATAAATAAATATTCCAGACATATCACACGGTCAGCTGATCCCAAACTAGGCATAGCCTGTACTATGGGTACCAGAGACTGATATACATAATAGATATATATTTAACACCCAGACACAGAACAAACATCTGTATTCATCACACAAATGTTTGTCCAGTGCGGGAATCGAACCCACGACCTCTAGCGCAGAAGGCAGAGTTACTACCAACTGAGCTATTAGCCCATTAGTGCACGAGAATCCCGGTGGTTTTCTGGATAGACTCTGCACAAAGAGCCTTCCTCCTCTTCCAAGAATCATAGTTCTATTGATGGAACTATTTGGAACATTGGCATCGCCCAAAGGGGCGGAAACGGATGGAGATTACAGTTGTCAGCTTGTATTCTTTATAATTAATTTGTCCCACTGCAGGAATCGAATCCCATCTCTTATTTTCACACATTTATACTAACTTTATTGACAAACTCTTCATTATTCTTGACTAGAATGGTTTCATTGTGTACTATGGATGTGGATATTGGTTTTGCTTTCCTCAGTCGCGCCAGATTCCTGATCGGGGAGCGGAGACTCTGACAAATTGCGCTTGACATGTTTACTGAAAAATTGTACAACTTTAGGTAAAAACACAAACACTTTAAGACTCGAATTTACCTATTACAAATGACCAGTTAACAGCTATTCAGAAATTTTAGTACAATAGTTTCCAACTTAACATAGCAGCAGTACCTATCTACTACATGCCTTATCTAAAGCCTTATATTTTTATATTGTACTAGCTTAAGTGGCTTCAAAAAAGTAGCCTATATGAGTTATTCCAGCCTTTACTATACAACATGCTTAATATAATTCTAATCTTGGTGGCAATTGATGTAGAGACACTTCAATCTAATCTCACTACATACCACAAATGAAAATAGTACATCAAATAACTGTGACAATTGAGTTGACACGAGACTGTAATTATTAATTTAATTACATGAATTGGCGACCCGTTCAGTCATTACAGCATGATTGAGTAACCTTCACAAACATCTTTACAAACATTTACATTTATATATTAGTATATTAGTAGAATGATGATTTCTTAAGCTTATTAAACATGAAACAGATAGCACTAAACTAAAGCAAGCATGTATAAATGATATGTAGTCTAGTCTAGCTCGGTCATACATATATATAAGGTCTACTGTCTGCAAATAGTACAGATAATGATAAGATGATAATGCGCATGAGAAGTGCCCATTATCCCATTTTAATGTATGATATAAAAGCTATGCTCAGAGTATCACTAAGATCCGAAATGAGGAAATCTGTAGAAGAACCAAGGTCACCAACATGGCTCTTAGAATTAACAAGTTGAAGCGTTGAAGTTGACAAGTTCTACAGACTTATGATGATGAGGAATGTATGAAATGAGAGTCTAGTGATTGTGTGGTGGCTTTCAGGGGCCTTCATATTGTCAAGGATAAGGTACAGAAATATCTATGGATGTCTACCATGCATGCGGGTTGCTTAGCAACCGTGTTGCCCACACCATAGATTAGAGTGTATATAACTCAGCCCCAAACATCAAAAACAACAAATTTTGTGTATAGTGCTAACTTTATACAAGGCTTATATCTTTCTCATAAATTCTTCAGTTTTATTCTTACTGTAGGTGGGTCGTTGATTGATACTTTTAAGATATATAGGCCACAAAAGAAAAGGCTTGCCTATTTACATACCACAACTTTTAAACATGAACTAGGTACTCTAATTTTCAAAATCATCATATTTTGACTATACACTCTTCTTGAACTTACCAGATATATTTAAGAGGTAACTTTCTTAGCTACCAAATGTCCGTATTTTGCGAATATCAATAGGCACAATGCAGTGGTGGTAGTACCCACAGACGGAGCCGACGATAGTACTCAACAGTAGAAATGATATCGTGCAGTAACGAACCATCAGATATTTATCATACAAAATATTACTGGCAACCAACTGGATTTCAATTTTTGGCAAGGCAAGAACCAACAAAGTTAGTAGGATGGCTACTAAAATAGCAATTTTGCCAATGCTATGCTTAGTACGTATAGTTACCCAACACAGCAGAAACGTTATACCCCAAACGATCGCCAAAATATACACCCCAAGACTCAAGGTAAGACTAAGCATTATTCGACAGCAGATGAGTATTATTCATTGGGTATTTCGGAGTTCATGCAGCACAGGGTTTCACAATAATCACACATGACGACAATAATATTAGTGATAGATGATGCACTCCCACAAAGCGGTTATTTCATGTTTTTCTACTGATAAAAATTAATAAAAACCTGGGCGAAAACTTTCACAACCTTTGCCAAACAAAATAAGAATATTAGATAGATTTTCCTTAGTCTGGCTGGCTGGTCAACCCACAGAACACCCACCACAGACAATTCCAATTTCAGTCCAATTTCACTGACGTACGTGTGACACTGACTGACACCATCTGCCTTGCTTGACTGACATTTCATCATAATGAAGCTAGCTACTGAAACAGGTTACTATTGTAAAAAAAATGGCACTTTATTAATGTGCTTTCATTAAACTTAAGGGGAAAGTTTACAAGACCATCATAAGACCTGTTCTAATGTATGGATCTGAGTGTTGGGCTACCAAAGGGACGGATGAAAGAAGAGTGCATGCGGAGGAGATGCGAATGCTGAGATGGATGTGTGGAGTGACGAGAATGAGTACATCAGAGGAAGTTTGAAAGTAGCGCCAGTGACGGAAAAGTTGAGAAGTAATATATAATATATATAGAAGTAATAAGAAAGAAGTGAGTGCGGAGATGACGGCTAACAGAAGAGAGTGGAAGAAGAAAACATGTTGTGCCGACCCCACATAATGTGGGACAAGGGCAGGAAGAAGAAGAAGATTAATGTGCTTTCAATCAATCAATCCGGGTCGTCCTCAAGCTCTCTGCGGTAAGGGCTTCGGGCTTGGGTGGCCCATCGTCCTGGCATCTACTCTCGAGGACTACGATCCCCGGGTTTCTGAGCTAAGCCTCTTGATGCCTTCTTGGCTTGCAGGCTCTCTTTTGGGAGATTAATGTGTTTTAAGCGAGACCTCGGTCGAGACAGTTCGACTGTGAAATCAAGCGCAGCCATTTCCATCCAGTGTTTTGGTTTTTATCTCACATCAGGTACTATCACCAAAAATTCCGCCTTACCACCCTAAGGGTGTATTTTGCGAGAAGTCATCTGTGCCTTGCTTGCGTAAATGCGTAATCATAAAAAGTACCGTTTTTGTCTAACAATATGTTCGTATTATTTTGGTTGCATCTGAACAACAGACTGGGTAATCAAAGTCATAAAATGAATGGTTCACCCTCAAAGGATCACAATAAATAAAAAGATGGGCCGGACAGGCTTACTAAGCCGTGTACAAGCGAAACAGTTTCAAAATTGGTAAAGCGGAAATTTTGGTTATAGTACCTACCGAAAAATAGTTTCTACTCGTAGACCGAGAATAACATAGACGTCACGTTAAATAAATAATAATACCAAGAAAGAAAAGGATAGATATATGTTGTCGCCAAGTACCTCTGAAATGAGAGGTACGACGAAAGTCTAGTCATCTAAGCTGTGAATGTACTGGGGGTCTAGACAAGATCCATTTTCTGTTAGCGTTCACGCCTGCGGAAAGATAAAATTGTATGGAACTGACATTAGCTTGTGAGATGTCACGTGACTGCTGCAAAGTTGGTAGACAAAATCCTGTTGTCCGCATGCGGAAAAGTTAGCGTGACGTCTGGATTGGACACAACGCTAACTCCCATACAAATGGTAGACAAGATCCATGTTTGACAAGACTAAACGCCATTTTATCGTTTCCGCAACACGCTCCACTAGCGTGAGCTCGGACCCTCACGTTTGTCCTCGCGTTGCGGAATAGTGCGGAATAAACAGTGAAATAGTTTTAGTTTATTGATCATAATTCACATAGAAGTACGCGTTGTGGGCTGCCAATAATGAAGAATCACTACAAAATGGTTAGCAACAGCAAGAAATCTCCGAAAAATAGATAAAATTGAAGCGATGCCGGGATTGGAGTTCATTCATTGTTTTCGTCTGAACAAAGAATGTTTTCGGTGTCTTTGTAGTGATGTTCAACGTTTTACGAACCATAAAGGCACCTGGGAAATCCATTTTGAGATGAAGGTAAGTCCTGCATAGCTTGGATATAGATAAAGTATTAATAGTTTATATGCAAAAACCGCCCATACTTAACCTAAAAATCTCTTGATGTGTGATTTGGAGAGAATGTGCATTAAGTTTCGATTTATGCTGACTCCTTCTTATTGATACCTTGTCAAAAAAATCTTGAAGAATATATTATATCTTATTGTATTACCTACTAATATAATAATAATAACACCCAACAGTCTCATAGTCCACACTAGGAGGTTGTAGAGGTACCACAACACCACAGACCCAGAACAAATATTTTTGTCCCGCAGTGGGAATCGAACCCGCACCCCTTGCATCACAGTCGGGCTTTCGCCCGCTTATATACCTTCTAATAACATTTACCATCGTCCTTAGGGTTAAAAAATACTGTCTTTTATATAAATAAATAAAAATTATAATTATTATATTTTCAGGTGATTCTGGAGATCCTCAACGACCTTGGCTGATGACATCTGTACTAAATGCAGATCCTCTCGTGAGGAGATTTCTACTCAGCAACATGCACCAGCAAGAAATTGTGTTAGAGCGATGGATAACTGAAAGCATGTTGGTGTTCAAACACAAAACTCTACATTACCATCCATTGCTGTGTATCACACAACATGCCATTAGATGCCAATATACCCGCTCCATCCTAGTGTGGACTAGAAGAAGGTGAAGAAGATACAACAAGGCAAGGCAAGGCTGAACAGTTCGAAATAGTCTTTTATCAAGATTATAATGATGCATGTTAGTATGTGATTGATTACACTTTTCCATTTATTGGCTGTTTTACTGAATCCGCTCCCACCCACTAATTTGAGATTTTCCAGCTTTCTGCACAGCTATTCGCATCTTTGTCTCCCTTGTAGACGTGGAACGGAACTTGAAAGATACCTAGGCCTAAAAATAGAATTTACAAATTACCTACCTATGAATACCAGTAAGTTAAAAGTAAAACTTTATTTGTAAACAAAATTAGTAGGTAGGTACATACTTACCTACATAATTGATAAAGTTTTTTCATAAATTTCCCCATCCAGTGGATGGATGGATATTGCGAAGGTTGCAAGAAGTTGGTGGGTGGAGAAGGCTCAAGACCGTACATCGTGGAACCAGCAGTGGACTTCCTCAGGCTGATAATAATGATTAAATGTATCAATATAATAACAATAAAATTATTGCCGAGAAGTAAGACAATCATGCATGACCCAAAATCTATTTATAGACTTGACCATATTACAGGAACAAGAACCCCATTGATGGTGTGATCAAAGATTGTTTATATTATTACATTTCAGTCGAGTAGGCAGGTAGAAGTACTTATTCTTTTGATTGGTAAATAAAGTCATAATCACTACGTAGTTCGATAGGATTGTATGAAACAATAGAGGGATAAAATCTACCTAGCTAGCCATGAACTCCCAAAAGCAAACTGCTCGGATTCCATCTATAAAAAAATCGGGTCTATAATGTGTGGGTATAATAAGGAGGTAAAAATGTTTCGTATAAAACACTACATTAATGGACAATACTTACTCACATTCACTCACTTATATTACTAACATAAACGTAGATTAGTTATTTTTCTTAAAACAAACCTTTTCAAAATTTCGCGGCGTTACTTTGTTGCGGTAATAATGACAGATGCTTCGATGAAATGAAGGTTCGTTTCAATTGACAATAACAACAGCCACACACTATTCCATAGACACTAGCGTGTGTCGCTCGTGTGTCGCTGCGGACTACGCGTTAGCGTTCACTATGTATCTTGTCTACCATTTTGGTCACGCTAACGCAAAGGCGTCACACGCTAATGCAAAGGCGTTAGCGTGAAAGGAAAAAGAAGCGTGAGGATCTTGTCTAGACCCCCTGGTAATAACTGATATCTGCTTCGCACTGAAAAACGGGTTAACTGATCGTTAGAATTGTGGGTATGTTCCCCCAGGGTCTGTTGAGGACTGTTTCCCCAGAGTCTTGAGTTCAGGAGCTGTTCTCCCCGGCTGTGCTGAAGGACTATTTCCTCAGGCTCTATGTTGGGGGGCTGATCCCCTTGTGGTCTCCAACCTCCCCTATAGCCACCCCGAGCCTCACTAAGCTGATGGTTCTGATACCACCAGTACATTGACTGATCTGATGCCTGTTCGCAAACAGGGGGGCCAACACAATAAAGAGTCACACAAAATAGAGATCTATGCATTCTTATATGAAAGCTCACTCACTGAGTTGTTCTCTACGAGGATCCGCAGCCAGGATCACCAGCGTACCTGCGCACCGATGACCCGCAACCCAATGACAATCGTTACGTCAAAGCTGTCAGCCGCTAAAAAACTATGTCGGCCTGCCAAAAAGTTTCGCATCCGCGACATATGTATAAATAACGACGTATGAGTAAAGGAGCAAGAACTGTTATCTTCCATCACTGTCTGCGTATGCACTTTGGGTTTGTTGTGCACCAATCATTGGTGCACACCAAAGTCAATGGTTAGTGTGAAAAAGTGCAGTAATTACTAATTTAATAACTAATATTTTTGTGTGCCTGGTGTAGCAGGTGTAGAATTCAACTGGTAACATGTTACGTTGCAGTATTATAGGCTCCAAGAGCGATGGAAAATATTACCTTTCACCTGTAAGTACCGTTTTTGTTTCTATTTGCAATTAAAACTCTATGCTGGAAAAAGATCTGGCTATATAATTGAACACGCTATTATTTATTTAGTTTTCTAATGCTTAAATCACTACCATTTCTTTAAGATTTATCATTGGTTATGTATGATAAACCGCACTAATTGCATGGTCATTCTCATGCCTAGAGCCACGCACAAGAATATCCATTTCTAATTGGCTGGATTATACGAACTTTCGTCTTGCTCGGGTATACGCGCTAGCCTGGTCTATATTATACTCTGTTTACGTTTCTACTTGTTTATCAATCAACTATCAAGCAAAGTAAGTAAAGTTTCCCATCCCATCCCTAGTGAAACTGTCATGTCAACACTGTCAGTCAAGTTGGTTTTGTCTAGTTGGTTATATTGGATGAAATATAATTGATAGTGATTGATTTAGTGCTCTGTGTGTTGCTGTCAATTTATTTAGAAAGGTAAGTTATTTTAACATTTTCCAATGGATTTCCCTGTGTATTTTCATTTGCAGATGTGATTACTTTATTTCCCATTCTGTTTTACATCAGTTTTTACCGATTGCTGCATTAGAAATGTCAATTTAAGCTAGAAATCGCATCGCCATTTTCCGCTTGGTAGACCGATCCTGAAATGTTTTTTTCATTTTCTACGCGTCATTGTTCTCAATTACGATAGTTTAGGTGATCTATTGAGAGACTAGTCTAAAAGCATGTTGCTAAAACGTTGGTTAGCGAAGAGAATCCAAGTCTTTCAAAATATGGATGAGAAATCTACCTTCCGATCAGATTGGATGACTAATCGTGGTAACAAGGTCTGTTATTTTGCGTAAAATAAGTAGTAACTCTTTACTTAGCGGCTGTAGTGAAGCGACTGATCTATAAAAATGTTATTTCAACCAAATTTTCTGAAACGCCTGTGTAGATGGTTAGAATATTCATGGAAAGCTGAATCATGCTATCATAATCTTTGTAATCAAGTAAGACCTTTAAGGTCATCTAAATGTGCTAAAATATTGTCATGCCGTTCTTGAAACATTTCAAAGTAAGTAAATTTGAGAAATTAGGCTTAATGATTTCTTCGACAAACATTGACCCTTACCATAATATAAATCTAATAAATAACACCTGACAGTCACATACATAGTCCTGTCTCCACACTAGGATTCTCTGTGTCGTGGGTATCAGAAACTACGATTACCATGGTACCACAAAACCCAGACCCAAAACAAATATTTGCAGATCATGCAAACATTTGTCCTGCTGAAAAAATACAAACTTTATTAACTCTGTTGATTCTGTCAGCATTATCATTGCGACTTCATTTGATATAAAAAAATGTTGCTGTCCCTTTCTTATAGCTCTAACTAACAAGGACAGTGATAATTGTAATAACAGAATCAACAAATGACCAGCGAAAATCACAATCATTGCCATCTAATGCTAGGCCAACTGCAACAACCTCTATTTCAATGTCATGAGGGCATTAATACAAGATGTGACTGTAATCTGAGATAGATTATATTTGCTATGACACAGTAAAGTTGGTGTTATAGATAAATGATGTCATAGGGTGTGTTTGTACCCAATCCCACTAATATTATAAACTAGCTTTTGCCTGCGGCTTCGTGTGGTGCCTAGATGCTATTCTAGGCATAGAGCTCGTATCTATTCCAAGTTTCATTGAAATTAGTGGAGCCATTACCGCGTGATTGATTAACAAATATCCTCACAAACTTTCAAATCTAAGTATAATATTAGTAGGATAGAAGGATTAGTAGGATGCTATAGTTTGTAAAGATTGATAATATGAAGATGTTTGTTACACTTTCACATGGCAACTACTCAATGAATTGGAATTAAAATTGCCATGTATGTAATAAATAGGAATAAAATATAGGTAGGCTACTTTTTATCTGGGTAGCACGCAAACTAAGCCTTCTTTCGTGTATTGCTTGAAAATGTTCATCTAAAAACTGCTCTAGAATGTGCATGTTGTTATGCAGACCGCAGCTCAAATATCGGTTTTATAGAGGTCAGAATGTTTTAGAGACTAACTAAAAAAAACTTTATTTTTATTGATTTGTTGAAAAAGTATTTTGTGTCTTTAGCCTTATAACTTCTCATTGGCATATTTTTCACTTGTTTAGTGTTAATTGTGATTCTCTATCCGCTCAAATTCAGTAACAATCAAGAGATGTTTGATAATTAAAATCTATTTCATCATACTAACAATTATCATAACAAACAAATTGGCCTGTCAATTTACCACAACAAAAATACTAGAATACTTCAGTAATATTTGGACCAGAGCCAATGTATTTTTGCTTGGCAACAAAACATGCAACTCTACAGAAATGACTCATACAAACTTTTGTTTGCTGGTTTCTGTTTTTTTTTAAGTTTTTCCCTTTCGGGCTGGCTAAGCATCTAGGCCTTACCGCCAAGTCTTACGTGTATTTTTCTTGTTAATTTGTTTGTGTATAAGATTTTTCTGATGGATGTCTAATTCCTATCCATGATAGGAAAATACCTTTGACATTATGACATAAAGCAATTGTATGAAAATAATCTGAGTTTAAGTTTGATGGAAATACCTAACATGTCACAAAACCAGGGTTTAGTTAGACCTCGTCTAAACCCAGCTTCGTAATGACAGGGATTGAGTTAGAACTGATTTGACCTTAAAACATCTTGCATAGATAATAATAAATTCATATTATATGTATGTTAGTCTGTAAGGTATTTATTAATATGGGCCATGTTTGTGTAATGTGTCAAGTAGCCTGAAATAAAGATATAATTATAGAGTTTTTATAATTAAATAATATGTCGAATTTCCTTAATTCATACAACAATTGGGATTGCCAATTGGGAGTAGAATAAATAAATAATAAATAAATATTCCGGACATATCACACACGGTCAACTGATTCCAAACTAGGCATAGCCGATAGAACTAGGCGTACTATGGGTATCAGAGACTTATAAATACATAATAGATAAAAGATAAATATTTAACACCCAGACACAGAATAAACATCCGTTCATTCATCACACAAATGTTTGTCCTATGCGGGAATCGAACCCGCAACCTCTAGCGCAGAAGGCAGAGTTACTACCAACTGAGCTATGAGGCCTTCTCCCCGAGAATAATCCCTTTCGGGATAGAATACATATTATAATCAACTTTTATATGAAATGTCACTATATAACGTTTTTACCATCCTTCCTACGGCTGTCGCAATGATGATACCTATCACCCAAATAAGCTCATTTGCTTGCTTTATAAAAGCTTCCGAAAATTCAAATTTTGACCTCGAAACTCCCCAGAAGAATCACACTTCACGCAATAATCGACTTCGAACGACACAGTGGGCCTTTAAGCACCTGCCCGGTACCTGTAACCATTCCGTGCGTGACAGTAATCAGAATGCACCTGTTCCACAGAAGACATAATAGCTTCATACTGTCACCAGTTCATTAACCCGATGGTATATGTTTATAAAAGCTGATTGCTTTGAGTAAAGTAGATAGATAGATAGAAAATTCTTTATTGCACATAAAAATAGTACAAAGGCGAACTTAATGCTAAAAGCATTATCTTCCAGATAACCTTTGTGTTTGTGGACAGAAGATGTGAAGGTAGTGCACAGGAGAGGGAACAATTGAGATCATAAAAACGAAAATAAAAGGAGTTATGATGCTAATTACTTACTAAAACTTTGAGAGAAATAGGATTTTTAATACATACTAGTTAAAAAATAAATAAGTTCAATACATAAATATATAGATCTTCTTCTTCTTCCTGCCCTTGTCCCACATTATGTGGGGTCGGCACAACATATTTTCTTCTTCCACTCTCTTCTGTTAGCCGTCATCTCCGCACTCACATCTTTCTTACTCATGTCATCTTTAATACAATCCATCCATCTTTTCTTCGGCCTTCCTCTAGTCTTATATCCATCCACATTCATACCTAACGCTCTTCTCGTTACATGACTTTCATCCCTCCTCATGACATGCCCATACCATGCTAACCTATTACTTCTCAACTTTTCCGTCACTGGCGCTACTTTCAAACTTCCTCTGATGTACTCATTTCTTATTTTTGTCCATTCTTGTCACTCCACACATCCATCTCAACATACGCATCTCTGCCGCATGCACTCTTCTTTCATCCGTCCCTTTGGTAGCCCAACACTCAGATCCATACATTACGACAGGCCTTATGATCGTCTTGTAAACTTTCCCCTTAAGTTTAAGGGGCATTTTTGGATCACACGTAGTTCCTGTGACCTGTCGCCATTTCATCCATCCCACATTTATTCTATTTTTCACGTCTCGGTCAATATCGCCATCGTTCTGTATGAGTGAACCGAGGTACCGAAAATCGGAGCAGACAATACATAAATATCTAGATACCATAATAAATACATATGCATACCAATAAAATATTGTAAATAAGAAAACAAATGCTCATTTTTCAAAGTAATATCAATCAATGTCGAAACGAAAACAAAGAAAAAGCTGAAATAGGTACCTAGTATGTATAAATCCAATAATTTGGTTATAGATTTCGTTATGAGTTGTTTTGTATGAAAAGATCTCATAAATATTTCTCAGTGTGTACGCCTGTCATTATGACAGGTAGGTTATTTCGCGAATATCGTAAAATTATTGTCGAAATAACTAAAATTAGCATAAACTACTCGATGACTTCGTTCAAATTCATAATAATTTTCACCCCATAATTTTCCCCCTTTAGGGATGATTTTACCAAAAGCCTAAATATTAATTTTCAGACTCCTAACTTGTGGAATAATGGATTGCCCATGCAAACTTTCAACCCGTATGTCACCTCCTTCAAGACTATTTTTTGAGGCTAAAGATAGTCTATGTCCTAGCCTTAGGATATAATCTATCTCCTTGCCAAATTTCATGACGATCGGTCAGCTGTTTAGTCGTGATGAGGTAACAATCGAACTGAGTTACTTTTGCATTTATATTATTGGTATGGATAAATCCTGTTAAAAAATCATCTGAATCTGCATCTGAATCGAGAACTACGATTATAAACTAGGTAAGTATGTAGATATTCTTCTCCATCCAGTTTTTATATCACCAAGTAATTTCCAACAGTGCAAACTACATAGGTACTAGTAAATTGTCAAGCCAATGGACCGGTCTGGCTATTTGCGACCGATGGGATAGGACGAGTTACTTTTTATTTATTGCCCTCAGCATTCTACTGATGCAAATTTATTTTAGATCTCCCTATGTGGATGTTTGTAGGATACAAGCTGCTACTCTCAGTTTGTCTCTTTTTGGATTGCGTTTGTCTGTCAGTTTAGCACACCAAACGTTTTTGTCGCATGCGGCATTCCCGACTCCCCGCTATTTCAAGCCGTGTCCTTGACAGGCAGAGTATTAAATGCCTATTCGAGTGGCTTTTGTGTTGTCTTGACTCTGTGATGCTTCCTGAATCAGTAAGCAGACCTTTAAAGGGTTTCTTGGTTAATGCATAAGTGTCTTGGTCCTTTTTTACCCCAAAATTATAATCGTGTCTTATTTATTTATTTAGAATACAGTATAACATCATAACAGGTTTTTTTTTATCCCTAAGGCGATGCCATATGTTATTAGTAGGTACATTATAATAAATAGGTACAATTAGATAGGTACTAATCAAAACATTTCGTTTCTATCACTACCTGTGCAAGTTGTAGGAGTTTCGGTAGGTGATAGAAAAAAATATCGACTCTGTTTATTGCTTACCCAAGTCACAAAAAACCGGCTGTCTTTAGAATAGACGTGCGCGACCGACGGTCGGTGTTGAAGGCTGTTTCGTTTGCTGATATGACCTTTCTTCTTGTTATAGTTTTCCCTACTTCTTCCTTTTACCAAATAAAATAATTCTAACATTATAATATAACCACGCCACGCTAAGGTTAACGCAAGGACCCATATTACAAACACTCCTTTTAATTATCTTTAAATCTAAACAATAAATCGTAAAGTGAAATTGAAATACCAATTGATCTATCATCAGACACAATTAATCTAAAATAAAGTTTAGATCTGTTTCAGATAACAGCGGGGGAACAAAGAATGTTTAAAGATGATATTAAAAAGGGAAAGTAATTGCTTTATGAAATAGAAAGGCTTAGTCCACCACACCAATTTCACCGCCAGGCTTCTAATTCAATTATTTCACTTATTCGGAGTGTTAATTTAAGCCTAAGTCTGTTAATTGTAGAAATATCCTAGATTTCCAACAATATCTTTACAAAGAAACTCTTTCATAAACGCAAGTATTGCGCTAATTTATTGGTGTTTCTATAGAAAACTAAATTAATATAAAAACTTAAAAATCATTGTTTGTGATTTGTAAGTTTTTTTTTTTTGTGGTGTGTTATTATAATTTAGACAGGAAAATACAAAGTTTTGGTGTGCTAACAGTACTATGGTGATAGCGATCTGATCTTATAGTTCATAAGGAAGGTGGTTCTCGCCGTTGCTAAGATATTTATTATCTGAATAACTTTTCTCATTATTTCTACAATTTTCATTTTTCTATAGGCAAATATGTCTAGAAAGTAAATAGAGACGTCGTTTCTACGTTAGATTAGACCTATCTTACTTTGAAGTTCAAGTAAAAGTAATCATAAATCATCCCGTTCGAAAGCGTCTTAAATCTATTTTATTTCATCTCTATAATTATTTTAAAGTTCAATCGAAATAATTACATACTTCTTACCGAAATTACCAATAAAAGTTATTATAAATGTGATTTGCAGAAGTAAAATCGATCGATTATTATGTCTTTTGTTATTTTGATTGGTATTCCTATTGGGTTCGATCGGCTAATTACGTGTTTTTTTTTTTATACAACAGAGGTGGCAAAGAAGCTTACGGCCCATCTGATGGTAAGCGGTTACCGTAGCCTATGAGCGCTTGCAATACCAGAGGCATCACGCACGCGTTGCCGACCCCGAACCCCCTTCCCCCCTAAAGAGCTCTGGCAACCTTACTCACCGCAGGAACACAACACTATTTGAAACAAATAATGTTATTTGGCTGCGATCTTCTGTAAGGCGGAGGTACCAGGCGGGCTGCTCCAATTCAGAACGAGAAAATCTCGCTGTGCCCTACCTCCTCTTAAAATGGATAGCGTATTTATTTAATTTGCTTTCTTTCACTGCATTTATAATCTTGATGATCACTTTCAGCTCATAACTCGATACCTTCCTGACATTTATTATGTTATTTATGATGCATAATGTATTGAAATTCAATCTATTGTTGAAGATAAAGCGAAACGATAGAGTTCTGCTCCTATTTTTCATCTCTATTGCGATCGTGTAACTTTAACATTATCTATGGTTGTCACCAATTCTGTTTTTGCTTTCCGACATTATTGTAGTTCCTCTTAATTTGAACTGATAGAACTATGCGCATAAATGGTTTGCCTTGAATTTGAAAGAAAGAAAGAAAGAAAATACATTTATTTTGGACACACAAGCATAGCACAAACTAATAAAATAAAAAAATAAAGACACAAGGTACAGGTTACAATACAAAAGGTAGAGAGGAAACAAAACAAAAGTAGGTAGGAAGTAACAAAACTAGGGTATTCATTAGTCCGTACCGATGCATGCGTGAGCCAAAAAAGGTTCCATCTCAGCATTGATGCCGCACACGAAGTGTAGCGGCGCTGGTTTTACAATACAGTTTGGAATTTCAATTACAAATAGAACTACAATGGTGTCCGTCGTGTACTTATGAATAGCACTGGCAGCGTCGATCTGTCTACCGCATATCTGTTTGTGTAAATAAATTAATCGGAATCTAAAGAGACAATGACCATGACCGCTTCAGGCTATATGAGTCACTCCATCGATCGCTCTCGTGGAACGTGCATTCGCGAGATAATTATGTAGGAACTTACCCGTTTGCCGAGTTGTGTGCGGTACGAGGAAAGTATTTGTTACGGAATTCTAGCTCTGAGAAGAAATAACGGTCTTTATGTGTTAATGCAGGCTTTATAATGCCTTTCATGATCGCAGAATGATATAAAAGTTTTTCGAACGGCCACAAGATCATTTCAACACATTCATTTATTCATTGAAATCGCTTGGATCATTTTGAAACGTCTCAAATCTAGTTGAATTTACGCCAGTTCTTCGTGACCAAGAACAATCAAGCAAAAAACCACGGCTTGGTTATTAATGATCCTTGTACAAACTTTATTAATAATTGGAGCATATTCATTATTCAGTCCCATTTACCACTCTAAGGTTATCTAGTTAAGATCCTAACTTTTTCGTAGCTTATAAAACAGCTAGGTTTGTGCTAAAAGTAATCGTATACCTTCTTTCTTTTGTATCCTTTATTTTTCCCAGACATGATACATTTTACATGAAAAACCAAGAAACAATGAATAGTAAGTACAGATCTATATATAACTAGGCAGGTGTAACAAGTTCAGTCTTTCCTAGTGCGACTGTGCGGGTGTGGCCAACCAGGTCCAAGTCTCAGCTTAATGCTACTCCTGAACATGGTAGGAAACAGAGCTGGTTTTCAGACTGGACCTAAAAGGGTGATATCACGCGGGCGTGACAACACAGTACGTAAATTAATGTGAAGTTATTATAATTATATGAGCGGGGTTACAAGCAAACACAATATGGAATATAATAAATAAATGGAAGGTAGGAATGTACTGAGACAGGAAAATAAATAAAGTTGGCACACATTTACCCTCTTATTCATAATCAGTCACTATCTTTATATCGGTCGACAACTCTGTCCCTGTCCTTAACTAGAAGTAAATAAATAACACCCAACAGTCACATACATAGTCCTGACCCCACACTAGGATGGGAATCCTAGTGTGGGGTGTGTGTGTGTCGTGGGTATCAGAAACTACGAGTACCATGGTACCACAACAACCAGACCCGGAACAAATATTTACAGATCATGCAAACATTTGTCCCGCAGCGTGAATCGAACCACCCCTTGCGTCTCAGATGGGCACTCGGCCGCTGCGCCACCGAGGTCGTCAAATATAAGAGATTGACAAAGTTAGTGATCAAAAATAAGAGATTGACGGAAGCTAATAAAGTAAGTGATCAAGCCGATAAAGTTAGTGATTATGAATAAACGGATCAGTTAGCACTAAAGTAGTCTGAACATTTTCAAAGAGAATAAAAACAAGAATCTACTTGTGGTTGATAAGATATTTATTTCTCAAAGAACGAAGAGAATACAATAATTAGCAATTAGATGTACCTACCTATGTACATATTGTACTGGCTTGGGTCCAGTGACAACAGATAAAATATGTATCTTACACAAATAAATTTTATAGATAGCGAGCCTTATTTGAAGCGTGGATTCTACGTGGTATCAGTTTACGATTATCGCTGTGGACAGGTTTATTTTCCCATAAGTATACGATTTGTGCTAATAGTAGCCCCTTTGCTATTTATTACAGTTTATTACCGTCGCTGTTACCAACGGTTAATTCAACATCATTGGATACTGCCACTGGTTCTATTAGCAGCAAATTATCGATCACCAAGTTGATGCCGGTCTTGTTGATTAAAATTGTTGAATGACTGCTCGTTATGATTTGCTTAGGTTTGTTACCTTATATATTTGCATGGTTCCATTCGGTGCTCACGGCTATATACACAAGTTCTTGAAGAATATCATGTTTATCATGTAACTGATATCACCAATAGCTATACTAGCGAAACGTAACACTACAGCTGTTCTATTCAAATGGGCTATTTACCAAAGTTGGTTCTCTTGGACCAGTTTCATTTTGCGTTAGAAAGTTCTCAATTTTGTTTCCCGTGTCACAAAGAAAAGGTTTTTCGAATTCCCCTGTGTTATGTAAGTCTCTTGCATCACCGCTACTCGGGATCAATAGAGAAAGTTCATTGTTCGAGTGGGAGTTTTTAGATGAATGCTTTGTATTCGCGATTTGAATAACTTATCGTTTTGCAATTTTGATGATTAGGGTTCGAGAAAATTGCTTTAAGTTCACACGTCTCGTAAATAATTCAAAATGGTTGTGAAACGACGTTTGTCTTTTATAATGATTAAAGTTCGAAGTATAATTAGTCGCAAATGTTCGAACAATACCGTCGTAACGCGTAACCTTCGTTTGATGATGATCGGCCTTGATTGTCCTGGCTAGTGTAGTTATAACCGAAGTCTTGAGTAAGACGAGATCCAAATCATCCAAACCAATTTCCATGGAACCCCTAAATTGTAAAACTGCTTTGCCTATCTAAATTCCTGCGTGACCAATCTACTTGTGCTATGTGCAAGTTAATTTCCAAACTATGTTATAGCCACAGTTTTCTCTATAACTTAGGCTAGTAACTTTGTCGAGACAATTTTGTACGTGTATCTACTGAAACTGGGCTTGCACGCAAACATGTTACTAACTTTGCGAGGGGTGGCCATGAGTGGAGCAGCACAATTCATTTGAACCTATTTGGTCCCATTATTTCTTCAAGAGACAAGAACATGATATTTGCTTTGGAACAATTCTGTTAAGCTTTTGTCTTATTTCGCATGACGACAAGTGCGACAAAACTGGGCTTACGTCAATTTTAGGACTTGTCTGCAACATTGACTCTGAAAATGTCGCCTAGAAAAAATGATGATAGTTTTTTTTTTTTTTTGATAATGGTAAGGCGTTTGGCCACCAACTCACTTTTGCAAGTGAGATGTGGCCTAAGATGGAGCACGCTTTCCCAGAGTGAACTTATTGACCCTAGATTTGAAGACTCCTAGATTGTACTCTTTCGGGAAAACAGACGCAGGCAGATCATTCATCAAGCGGTGGAAAGCAGATTCGTATCACGTTTGTTGTATCTAAAGGCGTTTATCATTTTCTTTTGTGAGTCAGCGTTATCACAGAGCCCTGACCTCGGGGTTTGTGATTTGTTCTCGAGGTCAAGATCAGTTTATAGTTCGTTTCCTGTTGGCATTCTTGTAGCCCTTTCGGAAATCCTTGCCGAAATTCGTATAATACAAGACCGGTTAATTATTGTTGTTGTTGAATAAATCAGAACGCTCAACCGTTCCTACAGTCTATTTTCTCCCGGCTTTCATACTATTTGATTGCTGACATTGGAATTTAAGCAGGCAGGTTTCGCTTCGGGATAGTCCCCCAATAAAGCGAAACTATATCGATTTTCCTGGTCTACAATCTACATATACAATCTATCATATCAGTATGTCTGCACTCTTATATACCTCTAAGTCGAGAGCTGGAAAACTAGATAAAACTTTATACCTCATTTTCGTAGAATCCTCTTCTGAATTTCAATGAAGTGGATGCAGCAAGGATATACTTTTATCTGCATTCTGCTAACTTCAAAAATAACGTTAGATAGAAGCATCTAAACTAGACGGTGTGGGTCTGAATAAATCTTGAAAAATGATCACACTCTAAAAACTTTAAAATAATGGGTAGGTAATTATATCACAATCATGATATCCTCTTGTTTGAACAATGCGTGTTCTTATAACTAAAACAATATATATTAAAATCTAGCCAGGTCATCTAATTAACAACTAATCTTTCAGCGCACTCCAAAGTATAAACTGCAATTTGTTTACTTTGCCAGACGTTTTGGCGTCTGCTCCTTTTGCCATATCGATTCTTTTGACCTTGTCTTCGTATTATGTAACGTTTACACCCGGGCCTTGTTATACTGTGGCTTAACTTAGCTACCTCAACATCAGCGTCCTTGTTATCCCGACTGAGCTCCTTCTAAATGGGCTTTGTTATCTATCAGGAAATTAGCTTCCTAACCATTGTTTGTACAATATTGAGTAGCCTGTTCAGTGTTATCGTCTTATACTCGCAATACTGGATGTCCGGTTGCTAGTACCTATAAAGTGGCTTCAATGTTTTGTTACCTTAGCGTTTTATTATATTTTATTAACAATTTTTTAGTATATTCTATGCACAACATACTTAATAACTTAAGGTACTGAATATAAATTGAAGTAGCGTTCATCGATCTAACGAATTGTATCAATACTTTTACCAGTTGGTCACGTAATACTTTTGTTCTTTCCAAGAATCCCAATTCGTGAAGTAAATCATACACAAATTAAAAGTTGAACGCAATTAATTAATAAGAAGAACCCTAGTTTCAATTTACAAGCATCAAACAATATAAATAATTGAGATGAAGTATCGATTTTAAGTTTCCCCTAAACTTTTAGTATCATAGGCACTCATCATGATTCATGGCCACCCCTGCATTGCGCCTGTAGGTGTGCATCCGAACGTGTTGCACAAGCTGCGTGTGTGCGAGGGGTTGGGGTGGTTACTGGTTAACGCGATTGGCAAACTAGGGCGGTGAAACGACGATTGTTTTGATGTTTTTTTTTGCATTGTTTTTTTTATCTTGTTCACGAAGATGATAGAGAATTGGTTGGTATGTTTGTAAATGCTTACGAACAAGGATAAATGATGAATTATTTCAACCTCTTTCGTTCTAACTAACAGTATTTAACTAACCTTTAGCAGATTACTCGTACATTGTTCACATAATCAATATTAAAGTAATATAGCGAAATGAGAAAGTAAATCTCATCAACCTAGGTCGATTAATACTTTTTAACATACCAAAGAAGTAATGACGAATTAGATTGAGTTCCAGCAATAGATTGGATAGAATTTTATCTCCGTCGGTGATAGTGTCAATCCACTTGTCGAGTAATTTTTTTTTAATATCGACTCGATAAGGCTAATCGAGTGGCGCTTGCTTCGTGCGCCACACTAAGCCACCGGTGGCATGGCGGCGAGTCCGCGAGTCGATTCACTTTAGTACGCATTGGGATCCCGTAGCGGCTGCACGTATTGCACGCTCAAACCACGAACCGGAAAATTAAATATTTGAAAACATTTACGCGTCCATAGATAATCGTCCCTACGTCTTGTTTTATGAAAAGTGACAGTGTTTGTATGTTTAAAAGCATATTATAAATCTTAGATTACAGCCATTATTCGTGGAATTTTTCTAGTGCACAGTATTTATTTGCTGCTTATCGGTCGTATGCGGCTAAATGTATATAAAAATGTAACGTAATCGCGTGTTAGTAAACGAGGTCTTGTATATTTTATCGATTACGTGCTGCCCACGTTATGTGAAAACATAGCTATTCGTACTAAATATTAATGTTAAGTTTTATACCGCCGACTAGATTTATATCTCTATCTCATAACCTCAATATAGTAGGCAAAATAATAAACACAACCAATTTTATAATAAATTTCATCGCCATTCATTCACTCTAGCCATATTAAAATTCCTAACATCGTCATTATTGTCTTCGACTCATGAAATTGATTCAAGCGAATCAAACTTGCTTTATATTAATAGTGTTTCTTATGTCATAACAATAATATTGGATATCCGTATCACCAGATCTTAATTTAATACTTGTACACTGTCATTACTATTGCTGTTACTAATCCAGATAGTGAATGTTTATGATTTTAACTCCGTTTTATTCTTCTGCGGTTTCTTTCATTCCGTTCGCCACTTTATTATGTTCTATGTTTACTCTATTTATTATATAAAATTAAAATCCTGAACACCGCACCGCAAGTATATTAAAGATTTTCTCATTTAATGGATATTAAGGCTCTTAATGGTAATTGGTAAACTTCCGTGGTGGTGGTTAAACTTGGATTTTTAATGATTTATTTCCGGGTTATTGATATGGAATAATGTCTGTTTTGCCATCAACCATACACATTTTCTTTGTAGTTCCATCTTAGGTGCCTACTTATTTCCATAATTTCAAACTAGCTTGTGCCCGCGGCTTCGCTTACTTATAGGCTACTTTTACCTGGATAAAAATAGCATATATGCTATTAAAATAGGTAAAACTAGGTAAAGAACTCGTATCCATTAGATTCATCGAATCGTCGTTTCATCGAAATCGTATGACGTACCACGCACCAACAAATCTTAGACCATAAAAATCGGTCCAGAGCTATAAATGGGGTAACTAACTAAGAGATATGATCTATAGTAACAGTTAGTCCTCAGGATAATTTACCTAATTTCACAGTCCCGCCCGAGACGCTGACCTATTTCTCATTCCTTGTTTTCTACATGTTTACTGACTTCAACGTATTCGTTAATATCATTTTAACGTTTAGTAAACCGTTGACCTGATTTTATTTGTTCATAAATCTCGTTTATCTGTGTTAACTGGCATTCATTTGGCAGTAGCTGTTGTGTGTTCGACATTCATGATCTGTAATCCCTTAATTATTTAAAGTTGATGAGATGAGTACCTGTTGAATGCAGGTATTATTAAAATGATATTGATACATAATATTAAATCATGATCATCATCTTCATCCTATAGAATTTAGGCGTCCCCCATAGTTCCATGATGAACGGTCGAGCCTTTTCAATCGACCGACTTCCCGCAACTTTAACAATGTCGGCAACACAGTATTGGAACGCCCACCCGATGGACCAATTAGAGAACCTTTAATAATAAAAACCTAAAGTATTAAGTTTTAGACAAATAAAATACCATATAAATTATCCTGCCGAGAACTTGATGGAGTCTGCAATAGGACAAAATCAAAAGAAAATTTCGTATATATTTATATAATCCCAAAGCGAAATAATGAATGCAAATTCAATACATTAAGTCTTAACGACTTTCACAGCGAAGTTTGAAAGCGTACCTACTACTAATATACTAATATTTTATAATTAATATCCGTATTATTTAAAACACTGGATCGTTCACCTTATTTGAATTCTACACGCGAAAGATTCCTTTATCGACGTCTTCATGAAAAGTTCCTCGGCGTTCCGCGAGATTTCCCAGGAGTACCGCAAGGCACTCACTTTGAGCTAGGCAGTCTTAACATGCTCAGTATTAAACGGGTCATGACATGGATTCTGCCGTTTTAGAATGGGTTTCATAAATCCCTTTACGAAAGCTTGATTTCCTTTCTTATTGGAACTCTTGTAGGTGGAGCTAGCGGAGTTGGCCTGATTAAAATATTTATTCTGCACAATATTTTCGCCGTTAGCGTCATTCATTGCCGAATTGGCGATTATATGCGAAGATGCTGGTGCTAATAGCGAAAATGTTGTCTAGCCTTTAATATTTTTTTAATAGTGCTGTATTTTGCAATATTGTTTCATAATGGCATCCATTATTATTCATCTGTATCATATTCCTTACTTTACCTCTTACACAAGTCGAGTTATTTACTAAACAGCAGACCGTAGTTTCAATACAAAAACAAACAATAGATGGCAAATGATCTAAAGAGATCAACGACACAGGCACACCAACTGCCGGGATGCGTAGGAGTTGATCTATTTTGATCTACTCAGTTTATACATCCGTCTCCCTTAGTCTCCCGCGTTCTGTATATCTCTGTTTCAAATCTACGGGAATTGTGAAACAATTGGCAAGATTTTATTTTCCGCTAGCATCTGTGCCAAAACACACGTGGATGACCCGAGTCCCGGGTAGATAAACAACCGAGAGTTTATATCTTCTGCCCCAAAAAAATTATAAAACTCTTCATCGTTGACGACAGTCATGTTTTCAATAAGGTTTTTGTCGTGATTATTTCAGTTGTGTTAGCTTTAGCATCGACAATAGCTTGTAGTCCTTCCAAGGTCACAGCTAAATCGTGTCTAACATCAATTTTAACCATTTCAGTGGACAGTATTATATCAGTAAATAGTGGCTTAGTATTTTTGTATACTCTTTTTATTAACAGTGCAAATATTACTGTTGTGCTTATGACGTCTGATGCGTCATGCTAGTGCAGTGAAATGAATTGTGCTTGTCAATAAACTACCAGGTGTATAATGTCGAAGACCCTTAACGCCTACAGAATGTGAGTATGTTTTTGGTTTTCTAATCAGTTGACGCCATCGGTTGTTGGACTTTGAAACCATTGGTTAACGCGTCTTTCATATAAATTATTGTTTATTATCTATTCAATTTTCTAATTATACCTACTTTTTGAGGATTGTTGTATATTTGTTATTGTTATCCTACTAATCATGCAGTAACGACTACTACTTTTCCAGTTCATCAACTGTTATCTCTTTAATTTTAAATAAGTACAAAGGTCTCTCTTCTCGCGAGTTTAAAAGTTTGCTTATCAATTTGTCGAAACTACATTGCGAGCGCTGTGTATGACAGTATACTGAGTGAGATCTACTAGTAACAATAAGGGATTGTAAAATTTAATGTAAAGTGCTATTATTTGTATAATATCCCAAAAAATTCCGACTTCCGACGGTATTTGGACCCGCAACCTTCCTCTAGATACGGGGATGCTCTAACGACCCTAGCCTAACTTTTTAATAATGGTATTTCCCTATAAACAAAATAATTACAAAAAATATGCTCTTAATGATAAGATTAAGTAAAATTCCATTCAATTCTTCGTCTGTCTTGATGGCAGGAATTGCAAAAATGGGCAGTTGGATTGGTAATTACAAAACATTGACCAACCCACTACTGTCAGGAAGGCAATTAATCGGAAACGACCATTCGCCTGTTAATTAATGCAATGAGGGTCACGTCCTCGTCCCCATCATCAGATTTTATGATGATGAGCCTGATGTGATTAGTCATGGTCGCTTGACGTACAGTGAAAGTACTAACTGGCTAAGTAAGAGTGATTGTCTTTAAGGCTGTTTACAATACGGTCAGTATTAAAAAGTCCATATGTAGTTATTTTTAAAAGTGAAATGGTCACCCTTATCACCGATGTGAAAAATCCGTTCTGTTATTCAGCCAATGCATTCAGCCAGACGCCTGATTTGGTGCTAGACTGTATTAATTTATGGGTCTACCCACACCATTACAGCCCCCTCGTGTCGCGCTTTTAGATTTAGAGGGGTAATGTTTCCGAATAATTGTGCAAAATATTCGTCTTAAGTAGACTATTCTTGGTCATATTGTATAATGGACTACTCTAAGAATTGATGGTATTTTCACTTCATTTTTTATTGCGATGATAATTTTTGTTACAAAAAGGTTTCTTTATTCTGTGAAATATTCCTATCCTAATTATATTTATGAATTCATGACCTTCATCAAGGCTTTTAATTAGGTACCTACAATTATTATGATAATGGGATCTTTTGTTTGGGCTCTGGTCATTAATAATCATATCCCTTTATTTTTTTATTATTAAAATGAAAGTTTAATATCGCTGTTGCTTTTCTAATGGACATAAATGGTAAGTTATGTATTATGTAAAAACTAAAAGTGAAAGTGTGAAAAAGTGAATTACCTAGTATAATTTCCAATATGCATGATGCTACTTTTATTTTTGAACACCATGGAAGAAACTAATACCTATAATACAGGCTAGGCCTAGTTTAGGTGTTAGGGATTGTGTAGGCTCCTTGAGTACCAAACTTATTAAAACTTGTAATTAATGTATATTTACCTGTGTACTTACCTACTTTATTTCGTGTTCTATATTTTTTGACTAATAAATAATTTTTAATTTTTTTTTTATTTTAAATTAGATGCATGTGTAATTTTAAAGTAATGTGAAATTACTGCACTTTAAGGTATGATTTTTTTTAAAGGCATTACTCTTATACAAGGGTTCTATAAAATGTTACCATTCTGAAAGGGCCTAATCCTACCCCCAACTGGCAATAAGTTATTCTACGACTTTTGGAAATTCGAAATCTGCTGTTTGGGTTTCATAGTTCAGACTCAACTATTCAGCTGTTTTGTAGGTAGCAATCTTTGTGTAAAACTTCTCGTACGTTTAATAGTTGTGATAATAAAAAAACTATATTCCATTTTGGATTCAATTAATTTATAAAACTAAGACATAATATATGAATACTCTCAGTATGACTTCATAAAATAATTTATCACCTCGATAACTAAGATATTAGTAGTTAAAATAGTACGCCTGAAGAGCTCTAGTTTTAGCTAGATTCATTAATGCATTTACGTGCTTACACTTGCACTACTGGTTGGTGCTAATGAAAACGCTGAAGCACTCTTTGTTAGTTAATTTCCCGGTGCCACTTGTTCCACATCCACAAGGGTTGTGCTGTGCAACCTGCATGCATGGAGCAATTAAGCGTCGCTGCTGTAGAGTTTCTGTAATGACTTTCTATTTCAATGTGATATCTTGCTGTGAGTGAGATTAAGCTGGAATGTTCATTGAAGTGATTGCAGATTCTAAGGCTCGTATTCAGAGACACGACTCAAGCATAGATTTAATCACAGATCAGCTGAACTCTATTTAAGTATTGAATCTCTTCTCAAACATAGCTTTTATTCAAGAACGGTACTTAAACTACTCTCAGCTGAATCGAGTTTCAAATCTGTACTCATGTGATTCAGCCTGTTCTCGTTTACATTTTGATTTATTTATAATTTTCGATCCGTTTTACGCATACATTTTAATAGCCAGGCTGGGAATATGATAGAGCTTCCAATAAAGTGAAGTATAATTATTATCAAATTACGTGTAACGGAACGCTGCTTAAAGAAAATGTCAAAGTCAAACATTTTGGCGGGAACCAGTGCTTTTATTCTCTTTGGGAACTTGCGAAGTGATGTTGTGCTCTCAATTTATTTTACAAAGCTTGTGTAATTATTAATAGTTTTGGTGGTTGGATTAATTTGAAAAATAATACCCCGGATTCCCTGTGTCGTGGGTATCACATAAACCACGAGTACCATGGTACCACAACACCCAGACCCAGAACAAGTATGCATATCATGCAAACATTGTCCCGCAGGATGATAATATCGGGAATCGTGATTTTGTGAATTCTTATTAAATGGTAGGAAATAAAAGATTGTCTGTAAAACATTTAATTTTTTTAAATAAAATACCTAGTAAACTTGTCTATATTTTTATAATGTACCTATTTACATACCTACTTTATAATTTGTATTGTAAATGCGAGAATAACTCTTGTCTGTCTGTTACCCTATCTATCACTGCCCGGGTCGTATGATGGGGGTATTGCTCAATATCGTGGTATTCCGGCATTTCCTCGTTAGCTAGGATAGAAATGTGAAGTAGATCTCCATTACCAGCTGAAATTACAAAGTAACATTGTTTGTTAGTACTTAGTGGAAGGTGTACCTATGTAAGGTGAGGTAGGTAGGTAAACTTATTACCTGAAATGATGCAGTAGCGTAATATCGCAAACACACCAAAACTTGCAGTGCCATCGTTACGGGTAGCCCTCTGCTGATAGGGCGCTGGCGCTGGTTTATATTTTTCACGACACCTCTGGAGAATCTGGTTCTTTTCCATAAACTCACTACTTCCAATGCGAAGGGATCGTCAGCGTCCCATATTACGCATTGGATTTTGAATTGATTTGATTTCGTCGTTTCATTGAAAATAGATAACTCTTTATTCGTATACCATATTAAACTTAACAAAATATCCATATTATCTTCAAATATTTACTTCTTTATTGCTTTTTTTTTGCACCAAATACAACAAAATCTATATTTAAGTGTGGTCCGGAGCACGCTTGAGTGTAGATCTCATTTTCCTTTGAATAATGTCAAATCAAATCTAGATTTAAGTACCGATTTCGTCTGATTAACGTTTCAGAATAAGCATTTACTCAGGTGAACTGTGATCATTGAATCTATACATAAGTACTGTTCAAGAATTAGAATCTCGACTCAAATCGAGATTTAAGTACAGATCAACGCTTGAGTCTTGTCTCTGAATACGAGCCCTAAGAGTACAATGAAAATTGATTCGACGTCCACACTTTATCATTTCGTCTATTTATACTATCTGAGGAATCTGTTTGTAAGTGATTATCTATAGATTTACTGTGATATCAATAAAGCACAAATATGTATCCATTAATAAATATATTGACTATAGTAGTAGGTATGGTACATAATATATAACACAAGCTTTCGCCCGCGGCTTCGCACGCGTGGTACCTACCAAGATAAAAAGTGAACTATAGGTAGCCAATATATATATGTAGCTATTCATCTTTAGGCCGTTTAGGCGTGTTTGAATCACAAACATTTATAATATTTATTAGGAATATCATTCTCAAAACGGAATATTTACCATGATTTGTGAGTTTCCTGATATTTTGGTACACATGCATGCTCTATCACAATATGTTGATTTAAATTATAGGCCGCGTACTTAGATCTTATTTGCCGATTTCACATTAACCGATTTCATTACAAAATGCCATTTTTGTCTCTAATCTCATAGCTCTCACTCGTCCAACTTCCGACGGAAATTGAATTTCTTTGCAAATGTCCAACATATCCCAATCTCGACCAAAAGGTACAATTCCAAAAGGTAGTAATATTGGCGAGGATCTACGAAAGCGCTTTTGAAATGAAAGGCCTGTCCTTGAACTCCGGACCGGTAGCTGTACAGCTACCATGGAACCCTTAACCACCCTTCACCTTCAATATATTTCATCCCAGTTGCTACATAGGTCTTCACCTTCAATATATTTCATCCCGTAGAAATATATGATGCGAATAAAATTGTTCACGCCTACATTACGCAGCTTTTACGAATCACCCTCTTTCTACAGTTGTTCCAGATGTATACTCTTAATTAGTAAGGGAGAGAACAATAAAAGTTTTCACATTTATAAAGCAGAATTATTTTAGTAGGGATCAAATATTAGAGTATCGCTATTTCACTTATAAAGCTTGAGGATTTAGTGTTCACTGTTCTAGAAATCTAACGTTTCTAATTTTGGGAATATCCAATTTTCTTTCTTAATATGGCTATCTATCTGTGTTCTTAAATATTGATCATCCACTTCAAATGCAATAACTAAAAGTGGCTGTATAAAATACTGCACGTATCGGTGTGATAAAGTTAGCTTAACGGGTTTAATTTTTAATGCATACGTTGGCTCTACCGGGCCGACTATAAGTCTAGACACATCGATTGGCCCAGGCTTACATGGTGTAATTGCATTAGTCCCTTTGTTTTCTGATTCGGACTCATTGGCTCCTCCAATGGGGTGTCCAGTGTAGATACGGAACCAGATGGACGGGAAATCATCATCCTATTAAACTGTTGCCTTATAGCTTTTCAGGAGCTGAAACCTTCTTTTACAACCTGGCGCTACCACGTCACTGACTTAGCTTTATTTTAAGATTGTGTAGTTTGTACTTTTGATTCTATTGCGAAGTTCTATTTGTCGGAAAATGTGTGTTTTGGCATTATTCATGCGTTCTTTTCTCCCAAATAAACGGTTGATACATCAGTCGATAAAGCTTATTAAGCCTATTCAACTGTACACGAGTGTTCCTAATCCTGGCACTCGGCTGATAAGGGTCTTCAAAGGTTCGCCTCGAAATGTTTTTGGGAGCGTTCGCCGCTTACAGCCCGGTGATTTTTCCATAAGAGAACGAAAGGGCAAAGTTTACTTGGATGGTTAGTCTGTGGTTGGAAAGCGTTACATACAAAAGGTGCCTCGCATCTGCAGATATACTGTTAGTTTTTCACTAGGTACGTTGAGCCTTGATTGACTCCAATGAGCCATTTCCAAATACTATAAACCTCAAAATTCATTTGAACTGGTCTTGTTTTAACAATTTCAAATATATTTTACCGTGGGTTCAGTTTCAGTATTAACATACTGCCTGGCACTCGTCCAGGAAAAACCTTTTTATATGGCCTCAGTCTGAAACACCCCTGTTCCTCTAATCCCCCGCAGCTCGTACAGTTTTATTGCTCTGCAGAATATATCGCAACTGAATTTTTAAATTAAAAGCAACAGAACTATTTTGCATTGTTTTCCTTCTGTTTGCTCACCTTGTTTCTAGTCTTCTTTATACACTTCTTTGAAATTATCTTTGGTGAAACTTCATCTCTCTACCTTGATATTTGGGCATAATTATACCCCTAAGACGTTTTTGCATTGCAGCGTCTGCGACACTAGAATACACGAACGATAGCAACACGTATTGAGTTATAGCTCCCCAAAGTCGTTTCACTGCCATTATTTTCTATCTGATTCATCTTTACTCCGCAGTCTGGCAACGCCCACACAATAAAGCTAGACATTGAAATAACACCCCAAATCCATCTAATACTTGCCATGTGGCATCTATAGAATCCTAAAACCTTGTTCAGGCACAGCTTGGCTCTGTAGGAGGGTTGTCGCCCTTGGTTTCCATGGCAACGAAGATTTTATGCGTTCCACGTCGTCCGACTCACCCTCCTAGAGGTAGATACATTACAGCAAGGTTACCCCCCTTTTGCCGCTTTCAGGCCTGAAATTGGACGAATTAGAGGAATTTGAACAATGCGCTGCACGTGGAATGTTGTTTCAAAGTTTATACCTTTGTCATGAGCTTGAAACGTGTTTTAGCGCTGTTTTGAGAATAAACAACTTTAACAGCACAGAGGTCAAGAAAAGGTATTTTGTTTTAGATCACCGCAAGAAAACTTATTTTCAAGTTAACTAAACGAACTTTTTTCGGGAAATCGTTAATTGAATCATGTTTCCAGTTCGCTTTTAACACCATTCTCTGAGAGTTTTCAAACACTTCCATTTGCGAAGAAACCCTTACAAAGGAATGTGTTTGAAATGCTTTCAAGTTATGGATTCTTTTTTCGTTCAGCTTTTTCTTAACTTCAGAATTTGTGGTTTTCTCATTTGATGTGTTTTTCGTACATCGTAGTAAGTTTACACAACAAACATAGTAGCCGAGTTGCATCACAAGGCCAAAATCTTTAGATTCTCCTTTGATAACAGTATGAATCAAGAACAAGTTTATTTACCACTGCCAGATGGAGATAGATAACGAAACCTGATATTACATACAGTATTAGTGGTGGCGGTAATACAACAAGAACAATTTAACCACAATTCGTCCGTGGAAAGCCCACTACTAGGGGGTGCATTCCGAAATTTTGAAGTTTCATAGTTTCGAAATTTTGGACCATTTTGCCATGTTCTGCAATTTTGAAATTGACGCTTCCAGTTTCGAAATTTCGAAACTGCTAGGTAAAAGTGAAAATGAAGTGAAATCTATTAAATAGTACATTTAAAACAAAATTTTGCCTTCATTGTCCGTTTTCCGGCGGGTACTAATTTTTTTTTTTTAAATATGTACCTTTGTTTTTACTTAAATACACTTCCACATCGAACAAAAAGTCTTATTTTTCTTAATTTTTCGATCCTACATCCAGTTTCGAAACTTCGAAACTCATGAGGCCAATTTCATACGTCAGTTTCGAAATTGAGAATCTATGAAATTGCAACCCCTACCCACCACTATACAGTATTCTTCAGAAAAAAAGGTTATTTTTCATTCTATATTCGCTGCATAGGAATTTCGCACTAGTACATTTTATGTCTGTTCGCCCTAACAAATTGCATGACAATAAAAAAGGTATAAATATCAGGGGCTACACAAGGTTCGATCTTTTGTTCTTATTTGTTTCCTGAGGCTCGTGTTCAGAGACACGACTCAAGCATAGATTTAATCACAGATCAGCTGAACTCTATTTGAGTATTGAATCTCTTCTCAAACATAACTTTTATTCAAGAACGGTACTTAAACTACTCTCCGCTGAATCGAGTCTCAAATCTGTACTCAAATGTTCTCGTTTACATTTTGATTTATTTATAATTTTCGATCCGTTTTACACAGAAATTCAAACAGCCAGGGTGGAAATAGAACAGAACTATAAAGTGAAGTATAAATATGCATCAAAGTACGTGTAACGGAACGAAAATGACATTTGATTAATGTCTTATCTAATCTAAACTCAAGCACCGATTTCGTCTGATTGACGTTTCAGAATAAGCATTTACTCAGGTGAACTGTGATCATTGAATCTATACATAAGTACTGTTCAAGAATTAGAATCTCGACTCAAATCGAGATTTAAGTACAGATCAATGCTTGAGTCTTGTCTCTGAATACGAGCCTTAGTATCCAAAACATTTATAAGGAAACATTTGCACATTTCACAATCTTCGTTCATTGAGGGTTATCGAAAGGTCTTCCATTTCTTCCGGGTGCCTTTCCCTATTGTATTCCTTGCTTTGTATTATGTTTCACCGCAGTGCGACATTGTTAGCATACGATTATCATTTGCACAAGCGTCCGTTCTTTCAATTGCATTGACAAAAAATTGTATGCTTTTTAACCTCTTTATTTGCAGACTGTTATTCCTTTCATGTTTTAGCTATCTTAATTAAGTTTGGCCATTTGTTTTGAGTTTTTCATTTCGTTGCAAAAGCTTTCTTTCTTGTAATGAAAGGATTCGTTCCCTCGTTATAATGGTTCCTTAGACCTTGACATTTCACAAGTTAGTTGTTTTTGTGTTCATTTTCTTTATGATTTTTGTTTTCCCTGTAGAAATGCTTTTGAATGCTGTTACTATATTCTACCTACTTTACATACATACATAAAATCACGCCTATTTCCCAGAGGGGTAGGCAGAGACCACGGCCTTCCATTTGCTACGATTCTAACATACCTCTTTCGCTTCATTCACTCGCATCACATTCCTCATACATGCTCGTCGGTTTAGGGTACTCTTGACCTCTTGGGCCTCTGTCCAAAACGTCACCGATTTGGTCGCTAAACGTCAATAATTTATCCTCTTCAGTTTTGTATGGTCTTAATCAAAGCCCTTTTCTCCCCTACTCGTGTATTTACTTCTACCTACTTTGTGTTTGCAATTTTATTTTCTTTAATCATCTCCTATCCTATCTTTTGCAACTTGTTTTATCAAACGCTTTATTTATTATTAGCGGAATATTTCCGCACACATTTTGATATCATTAAATTATCAAACGTGCTACTGACACACGCCTTATTTTGGCATTCCCAAGGTCATGTATACTCAGCTGTTAACACATTTTCACTTTACTACGACATAGTATTGATTTGCACCTGCGAGCTTATTAATTGGTATTCTATTAGAATGTTTGTACTTTGGGTTCTTCCTGTTGTACCTTAGCTGGTTGTGGTGTGGTTTACTAATAATCTGCCTATTTCAAATCTTGTTTTGATTTTAATGTTTTTTCGGTGTTTTGTACATATTTTATAGTTTAAAGTTTTGGCAAAAATTATTTACCTAAATATATTTCGGTGTTTTTTACCTATTTTATAGTTTAAAGGTTTGGCGGAAATTATTTACCTAAATATATTTTCAAAGAATAAAAAAATTGTGTTATAATAAAAACTTAATACTTTTACGTGACGCACAGTGTAATGTTCTATTGACATATTTATTCTATGTACGTGAGCACTGTTAGTTATTTTATTGTGATACGACAGTTATAAAAGCTATTAGAATTCTTTTGAACACTGCTCAAATATTTAGCACCAAAGGAAGTGCTATATGACTACCTACCTAATGATTGAATCGTAGGCATACTATTTTCAACTTATGTTGTCACGTATAAACAGCAGCGTTGTAAGTTATTAAAATAATAAATCGATACAAGTTCTTGGGTGTTTTAATATCTCTAAATAAACATGACGCATTTGAGCTTTATGGGCTTGATAAGTTATGCAGTACATCGTAGGCTTGTCCCCAATTTTATTTATACATTCTGTCTGGACCAAATGACTACCATATAGAACTTACTTAGATTTTACCATATTGTATATATTTCAAAATGGTTCTCGGATATGACAGTACCTGTAATTGTAAGTGTGTAGGCCATCCATTAGTAATACGATTAGGTATTACTAATGGAAAACTCTCTAATCAACTTATGTTCTTACGAGTTAATCTTTTGTTATCCACTAAAATCTTGCCTAATTTGTTTCGTAACGTAGGAAGTGTTGGTTGACAGGAATTGTTAAGGTTTCCTTGAACAATAGGTTATTAAATTAGAAGACGTATACTGATGAGGATTGAGAATATATGCTCAGATGGTTTGGGTATGTAGAGAGGATGAATGAAAGAAGATGCGTGCGACCGTGAATGTTCCGTGGAAGCGGAAGTTATTGGATGAAATCGATGAGTTTTTGACAAAAGGCCAGGTACCCTAATCCTAGAGATCATACTTGAAGAAAATGAATGAATGAAAAAGTATATCAAGATTGTAGCAAGTGGAAGGCGCCGTGGTCTCTGCCCAGCCCTCTGCGTGATTTAATTGTTTAGCTTTCTCAAACCACTTGGACGAATGAGCGTTGTATGCTTCAAATAGTAACATTTTAGAACCAATATAACGTGAGCTGATAAGGTCCCATTGGATAAAGCTTCAATGACTTCCAGGTAATATTGGATAGTAGTTAGAATATGCTAAATATGCGATTTTCAAAGTTTATTTGAAATGTGCCTCAATGATCATCGAATCAACAGCTTTTATCAGTCATCGCGAAGTCTCACTTCGCGGCAAACCACTAGTGTATGTACGAGTATATGTCAAAGTCAAAAGGCATTTATTTCAATAAAATCACTAGGATCACTTTGAAACGTCTTAGAAACTAGGTGAAGCTATGCCTGTTCCTCGCGACCAAGCCTAGAAGAATCAGGCAACAAACACGGCTTGGTGCCTATCATTTTTTTCGATGATCCCTTTTCACAAAATAGAATTTAAAGCTTCAGTGTGGTGCCGATCGAACTAGGTGAGGCTCAAAAGAAAAGTAATCTAATTATAATCCCTAATAAATAAGAGCTTATAAAAATGTGAAAAAAAAAAGAAGACAAATGTGAGCTTCAACAAATGATCTAAGGGCAGCACACGCTACACTTGATGAAATATGTACCTAATGCTTCTATAAAATTGAATAATACTTAAAATATGATGCAAGCAAAAACTATAAAGACACTGCAAAATGGCATTTTAGCTGTCGAGGGGCAGAGCGACTTCAGGCCATGCGGTTTTATCATTTATATAATCATTTAGTTTATAGTACGCTTTCTTAATAAACTAAATGATTAGTTTAGAAATGTGTACCTATGAACAATAGGTTACTTTAAAACAATGGTGCTTACGATGGTGTAAATTCACAAAAGCTTCTTGCATACTCAGTTCGTGACTGGTAGTATTCATATGTAGGTACAACGATAGCGCAATTCCACGAATGATTACACAAAGAACCTTTTAACAGAAACGCTGTCTCAATTTTGTGCGATTAAAGTGCTGTAAAGAAACCTAGTCGATATGTTAGTCAGCAATTTACAAGTTAACATTTGTCATCCTTGCTCGCAAATTGCACTGTCCAGGATATCAGGCCGAGTTATTGCGATAGCTTCCTGAATCGCAATTGACGACAACTTCGCGCTACAATCGCCACTATCAACTTCCCGATACAGCTCAAATTCCTATCTGAGGGTGTGCTTTCTCACGGCACCACTCCGTCCTAAATCGGCGCACCCCTTCCTTGCGCAACTGTCACTTGTGCAGTATGCTGATAAAATGAGTTTTGATTGGGTGCGTCACTTCCGTCCGGTCATGGTGCCCTGGTATTCTGGTTGCAAAATGAATTGTTAAGCCATTCTGTTGGATTCCTCAACTTTATAAAAACTTTTACAAATGTATCATCAGTTGATATCAGAGGAAAGCCGTATAAGCTTCTTGCTTGCTTGTCTTTGATTCTTCCTTGGTCATCTTGTCAGTGCCTTTGACCACCGGAGAACAAATAAGTGAAATGAAAGTATTAAAGTGCGCATCATAAAGGCTCCTTTCATGCACATGTGACATGTCTTCGAATGAAATTCTAGGGTGGATTCTGTGGATTGGAAGCTGGGCAACTATCACCACTCCACCAGTGCCTTTTCGCGATGGCTTTGGCATCTTAGGCCTTACTTACATTTCATACGTGTTTTTATTACATTTTGCAATATATCTTTCTTCTTTTACAAGGGATGATGGCGATGTTACTAAAACTTCCTTTTGGCGTTAATCTGACCCAAATAGCCACTATACACGCAATCATTATTGTATTTCACTTGTGAGTTTTACTCAAACAATACGTAAAACATCACCATAACTACACAATATTATCCAATTGAACTTTAGTTTTGTAAAATCAATCGAGAGCACATCACTTTGCAAGTTCGCGACTGAAAGTCTGCTGATTTATGAATTGTTGCTTCAAATTAAAAGCTTTTATATATGCCGTGTTGTGCGATATTGATTAAACTCGCTACAAAGTTAATAATGGCCTGACCTCAGACCTTTTAGCTTCTATTTGCGCTTTCAATTAAGCGTAATGTTCTGAAACTTTTATTTTCTATTCAAATACGTGTTTATTTGATACATTGATTTGAAAGGTCATGTGTTCAATGTTGGTCATGTCTTTCACAAGTCTTTTGCTTCCAATGAGCTGTAAAGGAGCTTTCGACTCATCTATTCAAACTGCTGAATACTAAGAGCCACTCTTGCTTGTATTATTGCCTATGATTGGCATTTTATTCTAAGGTGAGGTGCAACTTTCGAAATAGTTTTCTGGGATGACATCTAAACATCGTTTAAAGTTTCATAAACAATACAAACGTCAATCTGCTCTGAGACAAAATCTAAACTTTTTCGATTTTTATTTTATTTTATTCATTTAATAAAACCCACAGCCCTTAATCTAAAATACAATAAAAAATTACATGCTAATTCTTACGGCCAATAAAGGATTTACATTAAAAAAAAATTATATATATATCTTTAATTGACAGTCAAGTTTAAAAAAATACAAAATTTTTGTCCCTCTCCATAAACTTTAACACATCTCGTTTAAATGTTCCTTTAGCATTATGAAATATATCAATTGAATAGAATTCTATGTTCTTTGAAGTCGATTTACTATAGAGTTTTGCGCATAGTTTGTGGATGAGTTCCATTCCTTGCTATCCGTCGAGTTGATTTACATTCCTTGCTATCTTGTCGTATCATTGATTCTTTCTTGGTCATCCTGTATTAGGTCAGTGACCAGGTTGAGGTATGGTGGCCCTGAAAAAGGCCTATGACCGTCGTTTAAAGAATCAGTGTAGTGAAAGGATTAAAGTGCGCCTTCTAGAGGCTCCTTTCGTGCACGCTCGTTTCCTCACGATGTTATTCCCATTTAGGAGCACTAGTATAGCGCGCATAAATTTTCCGAATGAAAAATCCATTGGTTCCGATCGAGAACTGTGAATCGGAAGTACCATTTTACCTGAAGAGCTGGTAGTATTTGTACTGTGCTTCGATAGGTTAACTCTTCAGGTCAAATGTATTGTCTACTTATATAGCCCTATCATGAATTGGCCCAATTCGATTGGCTGATTGAACAAATCATCTCATTGCAACAGACAGTCACCGGAACCGTTTGCATTGTCATTGTATGTTAAACAATGTTCAATTTAGGTTGTAAATTGGCAAGTTTCTATCAATAAATGCTTATTTAAAAGTCTTTTACTATCAACGTTTCTCGTCCAATATTTTTAAGAGAAATCTAATTTCATCTTGTCTTAAATAAATACGTAGGTAATGGCTAATTCCTACTCTTCAGCCGGAGCCACCACGGCAGTTAGTCGTCTTATTACCCGTCGTGGATGTCGTAAGAGGCGACTAAGGGGAAAAAGCTAGGGGATGGGCAGCAGCGTTCCCTGTTAACAAGGATAGTTTTATCTGCGCTCGCTTACCCGCATGCCCAGCGTGGTGAGTTTGAGAAAATCCCCCTAGATGATTGTTTCTGGAAATCTATGGGGGAGGTGTTTGTTCAGCAGTGTGTGTGTGTCTTTGTGCACGGAAGGAGCCTTTAATAACACTGATTCTTTCACCGAATGTCATAGGCCTTTTTGATGGCCACCATACCTCAACCTGCTCACTGACCTAATACAGGTCCAAGAAATGATTAGTGACACGACAAGCAAGCAAGCAGTGGACGCCCTACGGCTGACCAATTAGTATACTAGACCAATTTGTATAAACATTTCCTCTTTGTTCACAGAAAGAAGATCGAATCCCTAGGAAGGATGACGGCGATGACGCAGGAGGAAATGGTGGCTGGCGCGCGCACCGTCGCCGCTGGCCTCGAGGCCTTGCGGGCCGAGCACACGCAGCTGCTGGCCGGCCTCGCCGCCAACACAGACCATGAGCAGGAGAAAACGTCTCTGGTCAAGAAGAGCATTGACGCTATCGAACTGGGCATTGGAGAGGCACAGGTAAGCTTTCTTCCTTCTGTTAAGACAGTTGCTGCCTGCAGTGCTATAGCGTAAGCAAAATGGGAATTCAATTCGCAATTTTGAGGATTCTATTAATCTTAGCGAAATGTTCTAAACACGAAAAGGGAAAGAAGTTTTCCCTTGTCAAGTTTGAAACGTTTTGGATATGTCTATGATTGTTTAAATGATCCTCAAAGCAAGGAGACATCTCTCGTCAAGATGAGCACTTATAGAACGAGAGGCCAAGTTCAATATGAACTTGGCCTCAAATAAGCACGCCTTTGTGTTGCAGTTGTCACATAAAGGAGGATAATAACGTAGCTTAGCGTACCAGGAATCGGGATTGTATACAAACATTCGCTAATAGTAACTAAAAAATAATTACTAATAGTAAGTAACTATAAAATAGAATTGCTACATTGCTGTCAAATACTTTGTCCGTGCTATACTAGATTTGAATCGGTTCTCATATCTGGCGGACGAAATCTCGTACCAGGCGGTATTCAGCATTATTGCTGCCATGTTTCTTAACTACTGTATAGTAAGTTATTATGAGCTATTAGTGGCCAACTATGGTGACTGTTCCTAGTCTATCCGTAAGGCTTAGTCATGGCGACTAATTGATCGATCGAGCGAAAATCTCTGAAACAACTTGGCAAATCGGCGTTGTATGTTTGTATGTATATTTGTTAGAGCATAACTTTCGAACCGTCAATTCGATCTGCATGCAATCTAGTAGTTGAACAGGTTGTACTATCAAGATTTTTTCAAGCCACGTGGAATCTCCACGCGGCTTCTGCGGTCACATCTGCAAGCCATATGTTGCCAGAGATTCAGCAAATTACTAAAATCCCTTCTCTCCGTCCGTTCTCAATATAAATTCGTTTCTTTAAGGTTCAAATAAATAGGAAATAACACCCAACAGTCACATACATAGTCCTGACCCGACACTACGATCTAAGATATATTTTAAACCTGGAGAATTCGTTTTAAACCTGGCTTTACCTTGAAATATTTAGTGATAAACGCAAAAACGTTATTAAAGTTCTCCGCAGTATGGCGCCTTAAAACCCACTATAAAACTACATAGCACACTACAACTTGATGAGCTCGGCCGCCTAGAAGGCTATTTTAGTTAAACGCCTGAGGCGGGTGCCCCACATTCGCTCAACGCCTTAAAGGACTTATCTGAGCATTATTTAGGTCACACCATCTTTATGAGGCTTAGGAAGTGTGAAAGAACACGCTTTGCGAATGAAAAGGGCTGTTTGCACTTTAACTGAAATACATATCTTAGGTAAAATAATATAAAATCCATACTATAATAGATATTATAAATGCTAAAGTCTGGATAGATGGATGTCTATTACCTATTCAATCACGCCAGAACGTCTGAACGGATCTGGGTGAAATTTTGCACAGAGATAGATATAATCTGGAATAGCAGCAATCTGGAATAGCAGAATATTACAAAAAGATAGCCTATGCTATCTTTTAATATAGATAGATAGATAGATAACTCTTTATTGATTACCACACAAGAAAAACTTTGAGAAACATAGGTAACATAATTATTTAATATAGGTACCACGCGAGCGAAATAGCGGGCGCAAGCTAGTTTATGATATCCCACCACTAAGTACAGCTTACTATCAACAATCTAGACTCTACGAACTCTACGAAATTAATTAATTTAATTTTTATATATATATTTTTTTATTGGCATTCTATATACATACTATAAAATATAAAATCAAATAATTACAAAATAAAATAGAAACGAAATAAACAAATAATTTTAATCATGCGGCAAGGTGCCAAAACCACTGGCTGCATTCCCGCGTTGAATTGCCAAAGAAATGTTTTGTGCAAGGAATGAGCCAGCTCTCTTATCACCGGCGACGTCGACCAAAATTGGTTTAATTTTTTTGAAGAGTTTTTTTGTACCTGGGCCCCATGGTCCAAAGGTAAAAAAAAAAAATTAATTAATTAATTTTATTAATTAATTAATTTCGTAGAGTTCAGAAGAAAAAGTGCTTAGAGGGTTGAGTCACGTAAGCTGTGACTTAGTAAAAAACATTACACTAGGGAACGGAGATGATCTTAACACCAAGTCCTATTTGTCGACCCATCTGCTCCCGGTAAAGTGAGTTTACGAAGTAAGCTCTTCATAGTTGACCTTACTTAAACTCATCTTAAACTATTTTCCGCCGACATACCCAGCTGTGTCCACAAAATGTTCGTGCTTTTCTCTAAGAATGAAGGCTGAACTCTCCAAAAACTTTTCGAAGGGTCAATATTGTTTCAGCTTTGTAGTTTTACATAGTTGGTATTGTTAGGAATCTGTGTGGTGAGTGAATATGCGCAATAATCGGACAACTACGCAAAAGAATCTGTGGTGACAAAATATGCGCGATAATAAATCTACAACGCAAAATACAAGGTGATTCATAATATGTATGATATCCCGAAAGGGGCTTATTCCCCACAACAACCCACTCCATACAATTGGCAATAAAGTATTTGTATGTATAAGTTTGCATAAATTTTTTATTAGGTTAAATTCGCCTGTCTAATTGCCCCTTACGATTAGTACATGTGCTGTTAGCGATCAGTTAGCCTGCGCAGGTAATTTGCAGTTTAAACTTTGTTCCCTATATATATTACACCTATTAGTAAACTTTCTCGTCCTAAAACTAAGTCAGAGTTGTGACACGGGGGAAAACTAAATCTCGTCTGACTACTTTGCTCTTCAGGAGTCCGTAGACCCTTAAGGGCTTTTGTAGTTACGTACAAAGGCCCCGGCCTCTTGTGAGGTTGACGACGTTAGCGGTCCAAGAGTGGACAAGCGACTTTGAATAATGGATGAGATGCCGGACTACGAGTAATCGTTTTATAGTTAACTTGATCATCGTTTCGGTTTAAAAACACGACTGCGCTCCTAGAATCAAATAAATGCAATAAATAATTAAATTTTCCGGACATATCACACACGGTCAACTGATCCCAAACTAGGCATTGCCTGTACTATGGATACCAGAGACTGTTATACATAATACATAATAGATATATATTTAACACCCAGACACAGAACAAACATCTGGGTTAGTCACAAATGTTTGTCTCACAGAAGGCAGAGTTACTACCAACTGAGCTATGAGGCCTGTCAAATTATGTTGTTCGACACTCTAAGAAAGTTAAATAAACACAAACGTGGTTCACACCAAAACGAACTGAGATCTTATTGTCTTAGAGATCTTCGCTCGCTTCGCAAGCTCGATCAAAAATGGATGATTAATGGAATCAGTAATAATTTCGTTAGACACAAAATAAGAATCAAGCTGTTGCTAGAAACCGCATCAGTATTTACATATGCAAATACATATGGATACAAAAATTCAAAATTATCCTTCGTAAGCGTATACCTCACACCACACCGGACGTGCGCTTGACTCGACAAAATGGTCTGATGAACGTGAGAACGTTTGTTTTACTCACAAAAGGGTGCGGATTCCTTGAGCACTACCCTGTGTGGATGTGACGTGTAGGGGAGGCTTTAGCTTAGCCGGTAGTTAATTACGCCGTTTGTTGCTAGGTGCTTGGGGAAAAACATTGTTTGATATAGTGCTGTCCTAATTAATGGAGGGAAATGATGTGGAGTGAAATGCTCTCAGATGCTTTTACGCAATTGTTACTTTGTACTTATGGCATGCGGATTCAGAACAGATTAGAATAGAAAACATTAATTTGACATACACACAAAAACACAGGTCAGATATAAGAATACAAAGTGAAACAAAATTGTTGAAAAAAAACATCACCATTTCAGCCGTAGGAAGTCCACTGCTGACCATTGCCTCTCCCACATATTTCCAGAGCGAATTCCTATCATGTGGATTTGCCCATACTCACACCACAAGCCCGGGTATGTGAGCGCAAGCAGAGCTATCTTTGTGAAAATAGGAAACGCTACTGCCCATCCCCTATCTCTTTACCTATTACGACATCATGGGGTAGGAAGACATGGAGGGGCCTATTCTTCCACCGGGGCCACCATGGCAACCGCTTCTAAGTGCATTACAAAAAGAAGCTCCCCTGAAAATTTAAACTTTCTAGGACTAGGTTAAGTTTATGTGCGTTGATTTTCAGTCAATCATTAACGTGAGAGTTTTATTTATTTTGTTGATTAGTCATTATTCAGCTGATGATAATCATTATCTTGCGCATGAACAGCTGTTATTGGTTGGTAGCGCCGCACCGGGCGAATGATTGGCGCACAGATACAGTATCAACCTATGGTGGAGCCGCTGATGTTTGCTGCCGGTGTTATTTTTTCGAGCAACCGTCATCTTTAATAAAATTATTTTCAATAAGAAATTTTAAGTTAGACATGTACGCTCGCTGCCCCTACTTCATAAAAATGTAAACTTAGATTATGTTAGATTAAGTTTCTCTTATAAGCGAAATTCCTGTTATTTCTTAAGAGAAAATAAATATTCTTCAAACCGAAACCGATCTTGCATTGTCTTACCAAACTCTCCTTTTTTACAGGTGATGATGGCCCTCGCCTCCCACCTGCAGTCAGTGGAGGCAGAAAAGCAGAAGCTGCGGACCCAGGTGCGAAGACTCTGCCAGGAGAACGCGTGGCTTCGGGACGAGCTCGCGGCGGCCCAGCAACACCTGCAGGCCTCCGAGCAGAGAGTCGCACAGCTGGAGGAGGAGAACAAACACCTCGACTTCATGGCTTCTATTCGGTAAGTCTCATTGCCATCGTCATGAGTCTATGTAGATGCTCCCAGCTGCAAAGACCTGGAATTGGTCTGTAACTGCTGGATACTGGAACTATGCGGCAATTACGTAACTTTTTTGCATACAGTTTCTATTTGAAACCGTGAGTGATGAGAGTGAATGAAGACATGTGATTTGAATATAATGTGATGAGAGTGAATGAAGCAAAATATGTATTTTAGTATCATAGCAAGTGGAAAGCCGCGGTCTCTGCCTACCCCTCTGGGAAACAGGCGTGATTTTATGTATGTATGTATATAAAAGGCGAGTTTTTTTTACCTTTATAGGGTTTTGGGGTTATTTTTATAACAGGTCATCGCAAAGACGCCATATAAACCGCAATTTTTTAAAATCGTGTTTAAATTGAAACCGCTAAATAAAGACTTTGTGACAATAATTTGCGATGCTCGAAAAGAGTGAATAAGTTTATAAGTGCCATATTCATAGCTTTAAGACCTCTCTGTAACACTTATTTCTGCAAATAAACATCTTGAATCTTGAATCTTGTTTTTTGTATCAAACAAACCTACTGATTTTAAAAATGTTTTAATTTTCAGCAAATACGACAGCGATATAAATGAGGAGCAAGATTCAAACCGCAGCGGGCAGACGGAGAAGAAACGCGACGACCCCATGGTCGACCTCTTCCCCGACGATGATCACGAAGACAACAGGAACAACAAATGTATGCCTTCTATCTTATACTGTCCTAGTTTCAAAACTCCCTAACTATCTTAAATTTAAGGGAAAATAACTAGGGGATGGGCAGCAGCGTTCCCTATCATCATTCCAGACGTTGGAAGTCCACTGCTGAACATCGGCCCCTCAGATTTCCTGAGTAACTTTGTAACATGTGGGGGGAATTTGCCCATTTCACCACGCTCCGAACGGAAAATCCACTGGTGCACGCCTGGCATTCGAACCCACGACCTGTGGATCGGAAGGTGAGGCCACTACCACCATTCCTCCAGTGCTGATTTTATATAATCCCATACCATAGCTTTGAAATTTTGTTTAGGTGGTGACGTAAGTTGACAGTTCCAAAGATATAAATTTGAATTCGTGTAATATTATTCTGACAGCTTGCATTTGAATGGCAATAAGACGTCACGATAGGGCCTATATCGACTTTTCTCGAACAGTAGATAACCATTTATACTTGTGCTTCCAGCTTGCTTGCTTTTCTACATTTATGAAGGGCAATAAGACGTCATGATAGGGCCTATGTCGACTTTTCTCGAACAGCACAGAACCTGTATACTTGCACTTCCAGCCATGTCTCCCACTCCGCCGCTGCACTTCGCGCAGCAAGTGAACGCAGGGTACGAGATCCCCGCGCGCCTTCGCACACTGCACAACCTCGTCATCCAGTACGCGTCGCAGGGCCGGTACGAGGTCGCGGTGCCGCTGTGCAAGCAGGCGCTCGAGGACCTGGAGAAGACGTCGGGGCACGACCACCCGGATGTCGCGACTATGCTGAACATCCTGGCTTTAGTCTACAGGTAAGCCCTAGCTACGGGCTCGGACACATCATCATCATCTTCCTGCCCTTATCCCACATCATGTGGGGTCGGCACAACATGTATTCTTTCATTTCCCTCTATCAGTCCTCATCTCAGCACACACTCATTTCATAACCATATCCACTTTCACACAGTCCATCCATCTTTTCTTTGGCCTACCTCTACTCCTACATCTCACATTTATATCTTACACTCTTCTTGTCACATGACATTATTTCCTTCTCATGACATGCAAATCAACTGCTTTTGGTCTTTTTATCATCTGTATAGCTAATGATTAACCTTGCGAGAGTTTGGCATCAAGTTTGACTCCATAACGGCTGATTTTTGGCCAGTGCTTTTTTTTTCAGTGAAAATGTCTAATTGCCAAAGTCGAAAATAACAAACTTAATTGCCAAGAGGGTGTACAATAAGCCCCTTTAGGGTAGTAGACATATAATGAATTAACTATACTGATATTTCTAATCGGGGGTGGTTAGACCTGCACTGACTTCCCGCTGTGGGGTGTTTTGTGCATTGCCCCCCTATACTAAACCTACCCCAGCCAGCCCAGCTCCTTAAAATAGCTAAGCAGGACTTTTACTGATATTTCTACAAATATTTTTTTTAATTCTTCCTTAATTTCCGCAGAGACCAGAACAAATACAAGGAGGCCGCTAATCTGCTGAACGATGCGCTTTCTATCCGTGAGAAGACACTTGGAGAGAATCACCCCGCAGTTGCCGCTACACTCAACAATTTAGCCGTGCTCTATGGCAAACGAGGTACTTAATTAATAAATACCCAATACTTTAATGACACTGTTAGGCTACTGTAAAAACTCTACAGTACAGTATTATACTAATGATGATTTAGCAAAAAAAAAACATTTTTTTCCTTTTTTTCCCACACTTTTTTTAATTAGCTGTTTTGGTATTTTTATGATCGGCGTTATTTCAATAAAATCACTAGGATCACTTTGAAACGTCTTAGAAACTAGGTGAAGCTATGCCTGTTCCTCGCGACCATGCCTAGAAGAATCAGGCAACAAACACGGCTTGGGGCCTATCATTTTTTTCGATGATTCTTTTTGTTATTTTTTGGCAAAATGGAATTTAGAACCAGTGTATTTTTTATACAACTGAGGTTGCAACAAGCATACGGCCCACCTGTTGGTAAGCGGTTACCGTAACCTATGCAATATCAGAAGCATCACGCACGCGTTGCCGGCACCGAACCCTACCCCCCTATAGAGCTCTGGCAACCTTACTCACCGCAGGAACACAACACTATTTCAAACAAATAATGCCTGTCCCACACTATTTGGTTGCTATCTTCTGCAAGGCGGAGGTACCTCCCCAGGCGGGCTCCTCTAATTCAGAACGAGAAAATCTCGCTGTGCCCTACCTCCTCCCCCCGGAATAAGATAGTTGTGTGTGGTGTCGCAGGCAAGTACCGCGAGGCGGAGCCGCTGTGCAAGCGCGCGCTGTGCATCCGCGAGGCCGTGCTGGGCCGCGACCACCCCGACGTGGCCAAGCAGCTCAACAACCTCGCGCTGCTCTGCCAGAACCAGGTACCCGCTCATACTTCCCACTGGTTCTTTCCATATCATCATACATAGCCGTGGTGGCCTCGGCTAAAGAATAGGCCCCTCCATATCTACCTATCCGCGGAAAAAAGCTAGGGGATGGGCAGCAGCGTCCCTCATTTTAACAACGATAGCTCTAACTGCGCTCGCCAACCCGCATGCCCAGCGTGGTGAGTATGGGCAAATCCCCCCACATGATAAGGAATTTGCTCTGTCTGTGGGGGAGGCCATGTTCAGCAGTGGACGTCGTATGGCTGAAATGATGATGATGATGATACATAAAGATCAGTGGGCGGCTCAGGTATGAAGACCAATGAATCCTAACCTACTAATATTATAAATGCGAAAGTTTGTGAGGATGTTTGTTGTTTAATCACGCACAAACTGCCGAACGGATTATGATGAAATTTGGTACAGAGATAAATTATAGTCTGGAATAGCATATAGGCTACTTAGCTATTTTTATGTAGGTACCACGCGAACGAAGCCGCGGGCGGAAGCTAGTAGAATATAAAATGTTTATTTTGCTATCAATAAGAACAACTCAAACTTAACATTTGGAGGGTATCACATTTTACTCGTACTCAGCGGAGCACCCTATATGACTGGCCTCATAGCTCAGTTGGTAGTAACTCTGCCTTCTGCGCTAGAGGTCGCGGGTTCGATCCCCGCACTGAACAAACATTTGTGTGATGAACACAGATGTGAATGTGATGTGAATGTGTGTGTGAATATAATAAATATAATAATAATAAATAAATATTAATAAATATTCCGGACATATCACACATTGTCAACTGATCCCAAAGGAGAATAGATCCCTAGGCATAGCCTGTACTATGGGTACCAGAGACTGATATACATAATAGATATATATTTAACACCCAGACACAGAACAAACATCTGTGTTAGTCACAAATGTCAATCTTTGTTCAATCAATCAAAGTCAATCTTTGTTATAATAACGAAACAAATTCCCGCCAAGACATCACAAGACGTTTACGGAATTTCTATGAAATTGCTGCGCCAAGCCGTACTCGGACTAGCCCCTATACTCGCCCATGCTTTCAACATCTGCATTCGGCAGGGCAAATACCCAACTGCCTTGAAACAGAGCAAAGTATCTCCTGTGTTTAAGGGCAAAGGTAAAAAGAGCGACATGGACAGTTACCGCCCAGTGTCAATAATCCCCGCATTGGCCAAGGTTTTGGAAAACGGCTTGAGTCGGCGACTTACGGAATTTCTGTCGTCGACTGATGCGCTATCAGATCGACAATACGCGTACCGCGAGGGGCGGTCAACGACGTCGATGACACGGAATGTCGTTAGTCTTGTTGTCGCCGCACGAGAGAGGAAGCAGCAGGTAGCTGTGTTGTGCTGTGACCTCTCAAAAGCGTTCGATGTTGCCGACCACACTATCCTCGCAGTTAAGCTGAGGCACTACGGCGTTGATGGGTCAGCGTATGCGCTGCTGACGGACCTCATGCGGGACAGGTCGCAGGTTGTGAGGGGAGGCGGCATCATGTCGGACCCCCTACAGTCATACATGGGCGTGGCGCAGGGATCCTCGGTCTCAAATATATTATTTTCACTACTATTGAACGACCTACCGGAAGCAGTTCGTGAGGCCGAGATCCTTATGTACGCGGACGACGTGGCCGCGGTTGTCTCCGCTCCATCGATCGACGCCCTAGAGAACCAACTCAATGCCGTGGCAATACGCCTTGCTGTGTGGTTTAGAATGAACGGGCTCGCTCTTAACTTGGGTAAGACCCATTATATTCACTTTAGATTCTCGGGTGCGCCGGTCAGGGCGCTGTCTGTCGCTATCGATGGCAGGGCTGTGGATCAGGTTGAGTGTACAGGGTTCCTAGGATTTCAGATAGATAGGGGACTGACGTGGGCGAAACACATCGATGTGCTGTGCGGACGGCTGGGCAGTGCGTGCTACGCGCTGAGCCGGGTGAGCCGGGTGGTGTCTGCGGACGTGGGCCGAGCATGCTACTTCGCCACTGTACACTCGCAACTCCAGTATGGCGCCGAGCTGTGGTCGCGCGCTGCCGACTGGGAGCGCGCGTTCCGCATGCAAAAAAGGGCCATACGTGCGATGGTGGGAATACGTAGCGACGTCTCTGCCAGACCATACTTTAAGAGCCTAGGCATCCTCACACTGCCCTGCATAGCCATCTCGCAGGTAGCGCTGTACGTGAGGAACAACCTTGGCTCGTACGCGACGCACGGTGAGTTCGCATACCGCACTCGCAACCAGCATAAACTGGTGTCAATAGCGCGGTCTCTGACGAAGTCGTCGAGGCTGACTCATGTCATGGGCCCACAGGTGTACAAAGGTTACCAGATTCCATCAGAGTGACTCCAAACGATTGTATATTTAAGCGCCGCCTAAGACGTTGGCTTATCGAGCAAACTTTTTATAGTTTTGATGAATTCATAAATTCAAAATGACATCTAATTAATTACAATTGTATTGAATTATTTTTATTTAGAATAGTTGTGTTATTTGCCTCATATATTTTAATGTAATTTTATTGTGTACCTATAGGTAATCTAAATTTAATTAAAATGACATGTAACATTTTTGTTATAAATAAAGAACTATTGAACTATTGAACTATAGAACTATTGAACTATTAATGTTTGTCCAGTGCGGGAATCGAACCCGCGACCGCTAGCGCAGAAGGCAGAGTTACTACCAACTGAGCTATGAGGCCAGTCCGAATGAGTCAGTCGTGAGTATATGTCCGGAATATTTATTTATTTATGATCATACCAAACTTTTACCCGTTAACTTTTGTATGGGTACAATTAGCCCCTTTTTGGATAGTATACTAGTTACGGAGCCCGTTGTACATCATTATTTCAAACCCAGCCCGCGGCTTCGATCGCGTGGTACCTACCTACTTAAAAAGTAGCCTATATGCTATTCTAAGTATATAACTTTATCTATTACAAGTTTCAACAAAACCGGTTGAGCCGTTACGGCGTGATTGAACAACAATCATCCAAACATCCTCACAAACTGTCGATATTAGTAGGTATATGTATAGATATTACCGAGAATACGCACTAATTACGGTAAAAAGATGTTCACTTTTGAAGGCGCACAGCTTTATAACAAAATACCCTCGATTATAAAAAATGTAAACTCGTTCAATGCATTTAAAGCTAAATTACAACAACACGTCTTTGAAAACTACTTCTAGTCAAACAGTGTATTTTGTTTCAAATAGTGTTGTGTTCCTGCGATGAGTAAGGTTGCCAGAGCTCTTTAGGGGGGGAGGGGGTTCGGGGTCGGCAACGCGTGCGTGATGCCTCTGGTATTGCAAGCGCTCATAGGCTACGGTAACCGCTTACCAACAGGTGGGCCGTATGCTTGTTTGCCATCTATGTTGTATAAAAAAAAAAAAAAGTCATCCCTTTGGTTAGCGGAATGCATTGAACGAGTATATCTACTAATAAACCTACCTAAATGCTACGTACTTCCTATACCTACTTATTACCTACCTACCTACAGATCGACCTACTAACAACTATTGCAAAATGTTTATTAATATTCTCATGTAAGTGACATGTTTGTCTTTTTGAGAATAAATGTCTTTAAACCTAAACCTATATTAGGGATTCTATAATATTAGTAGGATATGACGTAGGTGCCCACCTACGTCATATCCTACTAATATTATAGAGATAGCGCTGCAGATACAGTATGTGTCAATGGGGGTTTAGGGACTCGAGCCTAGCCCAGTGTGACTGTGGTGCTCCAGTTCAGTCCATGCCACACTTGCTGGAGTGTCCCCTGTGCCCGAATACCTGTACGAGAGAGGAGCTCAACGCGGCCACGGATAGGGCGATTGAGATGGCCGCCTACTACTCTAAATTAAACTCTAATTTAAAATGTGTGAAGCATCGACACGAAAAGAAGAAGAAGAAGTAGGATAGGATATATATCACACATAGGATATATAATACACTCAACTCACCTGACGGGTTTTATTTTTTTGCTGTGCCTATGCACTAGGTACATACTGTTAGCTGTTCTGTGACGGTGTTATCTTTACATGCGCTCGCTCTTCATAGAAAATAAGTAAAGATTGTTTACATTTTTTTTCTTACATTCAATATCGAGAACCTAATGTCTAGACAAACCTAACATAGGTTTTAAGACATTTACTACCATTCATTTGTATTCCTTTTGTGTAATAAATAAATATAAATTATAAATATAAAATATATTTTTCAGTTCAGCATACTAAATAGATTATTATGTTATCTTCACAGAACAAGTACGAGGAAGTGGAACAATACTACCAGCGCGCCCTGGAGATATACGAGAGTAAGCTCGGCCCCGACGACCCCAACGTCGCCAAGACGAAGAATAACCTCGCATCTTGCTATCTCAAACAGGTACATTTTAGTCCAACAGCTATCTGAAACTTATAACATGCAGGCTATTGGGCCGACTGGCAATGCCTTTCTGTATTTTTTATTTTTTTATTCGGAAAACAAACAGTGTTAAATACTATTTAAACAACTAATAAAAGAAACTTAAAACCAATTATATGTTTTCGCATATAGAAACTTAAAGTACATGTTTGCCAGATTAAGAACAAAAAAGAAAAGTTTCATTGTAAGAATAAAAATAAATATATAATACAATACATATAGGTACAACAGTTAATATATTCAATAAATAAAACCAAAAACAAATATATATATATATTTATATAATTTACTGAATGTTATATCTAAATAAATCTATATTGCAGGGAAAATACAAGGAAGCAGAGACATTATACAAACAGGTGCTGACCAGGGCTCATGAGAGGGAATTCGGAACCATTGATGGTAAGTCCACATTCCTTATATCTGTACGTACCTTCAGCTACAGAACAGGGACAATATACAGGTGAGTTTTTTTTCATGGCCACTTAGGCAAAATCGGACACCCGTGAGAGTAATCTATTAATTAAAAGTGAGAGTAATCGAATTTTTTTTTTCCAAACCACGATACATTTTTGGATTTTTTTTTTGCATTTTTGGGTTCTTTGTTTGATGATAAATAAATAAATGTAAGATAACTATGTGTCTAAAGTTGTTGGAACACCTTCAAAATTATAATTTTTAAATTCAATATATTTATTCACTGAAGGTTATTTTTAACTAAGTAATTGCTTTTCTTGCACATAGTCCGACCGAAATAACAAACCTTCCATAGATAAATATTGATTGATTTATAAAATATCAGTTTTGATCAATTTTTCTTGTGAAAAACTATAAATAAATTTCAACTTTTCTTAATGCAGATCTTATTTTTTCAAAATCGAGCCCGTAACTCCTAACATCACTTTTCGATTACTCACACGGTTTCCGATTTCGCCTAAGTGGCCCTGAAAAAAACTCAGCCTGTATGCCCCAACTTGTTCCGTAACTAGTATGATAACCCGAAAGAAGCTTATTCTATTAACTAAAAGATTAATGTTACCGAAAAACATATTTTCGAAATGGTTTAATGACTTAAGAGATGTTACTACTGTTGTAACCTGAAATGGGCTTACTACATTCACAAAAAAGAACCAATAAACAAACAATTTTTTTTAAAGTGAAGATTGCTACCTAAAGCAGCTAAATAATTGAGTTTGAACACATTTGATCCGAAAACAGCTGATTTGTGCACAGAGTTTCTTCAGTGCAAATAACGAATTTCCAAAAGTCGTAGAATAAAACTGCCTATTAGGTGTAGAATAAGCTCTTTTAGGGATAGTATACATATTATCAATCACTTTGTATTTTAGTCAAAACTAGTTTAACCGACTTCGATTTTGGGTTTTCAATGCCATATAATGTCTATTTATTTGTTTTACATCGTATTTTGTTTACCGTTTCAGAGTATATAACGTCCCTAAATAATAAGTCTAAAAAATAACGATCGCCCCGCACCTTTCTGTGTTGAAAATAACGCAATACGAAACGTTAATTTCGCTACATTCCTGTATTTACTGGATGTCTGAAACGCAATTCCGTGAAGAAGAATTTGTTGCTATTTTTGATATATTTATGCCTCTAGACAAATGGATAACGAAACAAATCGCTTCGAAAAATCACAGAAAACCGCTTATAGATTATCTAATCTGACAAATAGATAAATAAATAGAAAACTCTTTATACCACGCAGTAAACAAACTTCTTCAAAAATAATGAAACAAGAAATAATTGCGAAGGTACAATGGGCGGTCTTATCGCTATGAGCGATTTCTGTCTGACAACCTTTGGATATACAGAATTAATCGAGTATGATAATGGCAGTGGGGTATAATAAAAAAAAAACATGTTCAATACCTACACTATATCATTCGAACCTAAACTACTTTATATACTGAAATAAAAAATGCAGAGTTTGTTTGTTTGGTTTCTGAGTAGTGAGACCGCATTTTAATAAGCCGTCTCTATTTTAATCTTTCCTATTATAATAAAGCCTATTTTCGTCGCGCCGCCTTGTCGCAAAACGTCGATATACGCGACAGCGTAGGCCACGTGTAGATACAGCCTATGAATTGATATTTTAGCTGTCGCGTCGCTTTAGAGCTGCGAAATGTAATAAACTATTCGCTGAAGATATCCATTTGTCTAGTGCAGCTATTTCGTTCAACAGCAGAGCTGTAAATCTGAACAGTGGTAACAGATGTTGAAGATTTAAAATGTTAGCTCAAGTATTCATATATTTTGTTATAAAGTTTATAATATTTTAAGGACCCAAAGCACAAAGTTGGTCATAAATATAAGAGAAGTATTTTTTATCTATTATGAAGATTTTCCAAAGTGCCTTATATATTCACGTACCTAAATGTTTAACATTTTTATGTGTTATTTACTTATAAATATTTTGTATAGTTATGCTCTTCCAAATAAATAATTATTTATTGTAAATACATAAGTTGGCGAAAATTGTTTGCAAAATACAAAAACAGTTGCATGTTATTAGTGAAATATTAGTGAGATTTTAGTGATTGTAGTGTAATTTAAGAAAGCATGACTTTAATTTGTACTTTGTTATTATTTAATCATAAGCAATGAAAGACCAGAGGCGATACAGGCGAAAAAAACTGTAAAGTTTTATATGTAGGTATTATTGAAATTACTGCAATTTGCGGCTTTTACAAGCATTAGAGATGATATAAAAGCATCTGGTGGATTTTTTAACGCTTAAATCAGTGGTCCCCAAACTTTTTTGCCTCGTAGACCCCTTGGCTTGTTTTTCGGTTTGGCGTAGACCTTACCTATATTGCATTTTTGCGAATTTATCAACCAAATTTTTTTTCTGACTGACTTCTTACTGTTGTGAGGTATTATTGATCCGCTATCGTGGATCTCTTTGCATCTTGTAGACCTCCATTTGCATCTCATAGACCCCCATTATATTTTTTCGCTCTCGTAGAGCCCGTCCACCCATGGGGGTCGATGTAGACCTTGGGAATCACTGGCTTAAATGATGCTTAGCTAGCAACATATACCATCCACTCAGTTTAGCCGGCCTTATCCACATTGTCTTAACTATTAAATCGCTTGGCAAAATAAGTTTATTTTAAGATTAATATTGCTTCATTTTAAAATTATTGTTTCTCTAGATCTCTTGTTGCATTTGATTTCGGAATTTCGCTAAGTATAGGTTGCATTAAATAAGTTTTAATATTAAGAAACTTATTTTCAGCAAAAGCTTATATTGAACGAAAAAAATATGGGTTAGCGCCGATGACAATTCGCAAAACAATTGAAAAGCAACCTTATTCACGTATATACACAGCTGAATTCATATAATCGTGCACCTTTACAACGCGCGCACTCGCTTCGAGCCCATTGCGATTTTGTTTCAAAGGTTGAGTTTCAATTGGTTAGCTATGCGGTCGCTTCGCCGTCACTCCGTTAGTCGATGCTGATCCTAAAAATGAGCAATAACTTTGGTCATTGACCTCTGTATAAAGTCATTAACCTGTATCACTTTCTGTCTAACAAATAATTAGATTCATGATTTGACAGTTCTCTAATGGCAAAACGCTTAATAATGTTGCCACATTCAGACTGTCAGTGCTGTAACTGATCAGGTCATTAAATGATCTGCGAACTAAGTAGCTTTTTATTACTTCATTATAGCCCTAAAATTATGTGGATTTACACAAAATGTGATGCCCACTCGCCACAGATTTCGCGATGAACGTAGCGCGATTGTGTATACCGTAGACAGACTCCACACTCGTGACTCGCCACGATTTGTGAACCAATGATCTGTCTCAATAAATGTGATTCATCAGATCAGTTGTTTTTATTACTACACTATTAAATTTTCGTCAAAAAGTGGCAGCACACGAACTGTCAAACCTTGAATATGATTATTTGTTAGACTATAGAAGTATTCCTTCTCAGAATACCGCTCAATAGAACTTGCATATGAATTTCAATGATTCATAATTACAAGTAAACTTCTGAAATGCAGTCTCGATTGCCTTTATCAAGTCAAAGGTGATTAGTACGATTGCGCTTCTCTCTATGAGCTATGATTGTTGCCAATGTTTTACCTTATAGTAGTTTTAGTAAGTAGTTTTGTTTGTATATAACAGTAGAATTTCTATAGTAAGAAAAAAAGCCTATAATGTATTTGGGCTAAACATTAATTTGCAAAAAGAAAATTAAAAGTAGGTAAGAAAGTATTTACAACTATTTTGCATACAATACGAACAGTTGAGCTATCTAAGGACCGCTGCAAACGATCTGTAGATAGCTCAATTGAACCAGATCACTACCAGTCGGAAGCGACCTTAAGAAGCTGACGGAGTTGTCACCTGGATGGCAATACTGTACACTCTGTACAGAAGCTAAAATTTTAGTAACGTATGAAGTTGTATTTCGTTCTATGACATTTTGCTGTTATTTCAGTAAAATATTCTTGATAACATAAAAATGGAGTTCCTTGTTTATTATTAATTGATATATTTTATGCATGCAATATACAAAAAAAAAATGAATCTAAGAAAAGTTGTGAATTTTTGAATGAATTTTATGTATTTAGATGAATTTATTTTGTTGAAACTACATATATTAAACCGTGTTGTAAATTGAATTTGTTTTCCTTTTTTGTTTGCTTTAGAAACCATAGATAATTATGTACGTCATTGATATATTTTTGAATTAAATTCACAGTAAAATTATAAAACATATTCCTATGGTTTCTTGTATTTTGTTATCAAAGACACAGTTGGTGCGATCAGGGGCGTTGTTATACGATAATGCAACATAGGTGAGTGACACAAGTTTGGAATTCGCGTGGCACAGGTAGGAAAGGCAAAACAATAAACAAGTTTCCATTTATTTACTATTTTTTTTTAATTTGCCGATTGTGTCACCCCTTCCCGACTTGTGTCACAGAATTGTATTTATATTACATTTATTTGGTGGCGGTTTGATTAAATTGCTTTTATGTAATGGTGCGATCTATATGTTAACATCGGAATCGGATCTAAGTGTTAATTCGCGGAAGATACAAATTACTAAAGTAATGTCAGTAACAGACACGCGTGTTTTTTTTTTAATACTTCTCGTATCATTCTAGATTCTTATTCTCATTATTTGATTCTTCTTTAATGAATAGTGCCTTCTTTTTATTGTATCTACTATATTTGGGTAGATATTTAATCTAAAAATTGTGCCTCTAAGAAATTTCACTACACTGATTCTTTCATCGACGGTCAAAGGCCCTTTTCAGGGCCACCATTCCTCAACCTGGTCACTGACCTAATACAGGATGACTAAGAAAGAATCAGTGATACGACGAGAAAAGAAGAAGAGAATCTATATATTGGGGGTCAGCAGCATAATTGGGCTGGTTTCAACCTTAAATAACCCTGTTTAGCATACGAATTTACGTTCGATCGCACCATATTTGACTGGCCTCATAGCTCAGTTGGTAGTAACTCTGCCTTCTGCGCTAGAGGTCGCGGGCTCGATCCCCGCACTGGACAAAAATTTGTGTGATGAACACAGATGTTTGTTCCGTGTCTGGGTGTTAAATATATATCTATTATGTATATCAGTCTCTGGTACCCATAGTACAGGCTATGCCTAGTTTGGGATCAGTTGACCGTGTGTGGTATGTCCGGAATATTTATTTATTTATATTCTTTAGCTATCATCTCTATGTGTACTAGCCTAGCAGACAATAATAATATTCTGTAACCGCAGGCGACAACAAGCCGATCTGGCAAGTGGCGGAGGAGCGCGAGGAGAATAAGCATCTGCAGAAGGAGAACACTCCGTACGGCGAGTACGGCGGCTGGCACAAGGCGGCCAAGGTGGGTGCTGTTAGTACATACCTTGTGATTCTATGCACTGTGTCGTGTACGCACCATCTGAATCATTCTGCTCTCACAACACAGGGAATCCTAGTGTGAGAGCTAGTGTCCATAAGTCCTTAACTTCTTACACCTAATAACATACCTAATATTGAACTAATGGTACTAGGCTCCTACCTACCTTTAACCCTTAGCTTAGAGTATATTAAATATAATCGATGTAACCCTTGTCAAACTCAAACTTCTCACAACTCAGGGTATCCTAGTGTGAGAGCTTGTAAGCAATGTACCTACTTTAATAGGGCCTAGACTAAGCTTTTGTTGTCATTGTACACTACATTTTTTTGATAAAATAAACTTATACTAAATCTATCTATTAGAGTTCCACGACGAACGATCTTGAGCCCTTTCCGTCCACCGACTTCCCGCAACCTTCACAATGTCGTCGGTCCATCGGGTGGGAGGCCTTCCAACACTGCGTCGCCCGGTTCGATCCGGTCAATATTTTTGTAAAATATTGACGTCAACTATACGAGTTAGATAACATTACACATAAATATATTTTATTATATATATAAATTTATTGTGTCCATACAATGACAACGTACTAGACGACTGCGTTGTATGGGGGAATCTAATAAATAAATAAATAAATATTCCGGACATATTCACACGGTCAACTGATCCCAAACTAGGCATAGCTTGTACTATGGGTACCAGAGACTGATATACATAATAGATATATATTTAACACCCAGACACAGAACAAACATCTGTGTTAGTCACAAATGTTTGTCCAGTGCGGGAATCGAACCCGTGACCTCTAGCACAGAAGGCAGACTACCAACTGAGCTATGAGGCCAGTAAAATTGTTTTTATTATTATTTTTATCCAAAAAATCTGTGTATTGTTTTTAAAACGAGTCTTTTTAATTGTGTTTGTTGGTTTCGTTGATTCACCTTTCATCCAATGCACAATTTCTCACATTAGATACACAGTATTCATCGTTCCATTGTTACCCCCAGGTGGACTCCCCCACAGTGACGACTACCCTCAAGAACCTGGGCGCCCTCTACCGGCGTCAGGGGAAGTACGAGGCCGCTGAGACTCTTGAAGACTGCGCCCTCCGGAGCCGTAAGGAGGTAAAAATGAAAATTACAAGTAGTTTTCGTCAATACTATATTCGTGATGAGAAACTATCTCCATCTAAACGAGGCTTTATTCAGTAATAACACGCTATATTTATATTACACAATACACGAAACAAATTATTTATTTATGAGTGACTATCAATTATATTATAATAATTATTATTATGTATTTTCCACAAATCTTGAAGTTTTCGCTATTAAGCACAAATTAACATTTGTACGTTGATTTTGCACGCTGCCAGCACGTTCAGCAAGTAAGTCGCGTAAAGCTCTATCTTTTATACACCGTGATTTTTAAAACACTCTATGAATGAACGTTCTGACCTCCAGATTTTAAACATCGTATTTTTTTATGTTTTTTGAGGACCAAAAACTTTTTTATTTAATGTTTTTTATCGTTAGTCATGGTCTGAACAAAGTTTGTTTTTGTAAAACAATGTTATAAACATCACGGTGTATTTACGATTAGTTCACTGCTGGTTTATAGAATAAATAGTTAGTTCTGACGAGTATCAATGCACAGGACAGATCTTAACATAAGTGTGCTGTGAGTTTATTTCAACGCGTCGGCGAACCTTGCAAACCATCTCGTATAGAAAAAAACACATTGTAATGAATTTGATTGGCTCTACAAAATTGCAACGTTAAAATTGCTAGGCGCTGGACATCGTGAAGCAATCCCGGGCGCGGCAGGCGCGGCACGGCAGCCGCGACTCCATGGACCCCGCGGAGCACCACGAGGAGGTCAGGAACCAGGGGAAATAGGCAACCACTGGCTTGTGTTCATTGTTGGCAACCAAAAGGCCGATCGCAGACGTTGACGCAAACTTTGTAATTGATGGTTGAGGGCTTTTTGTTGGCAACCATTTTTTTTTTTTTTTTATTCCGGACATATCACACACCGTCAACGGATCCCAAACTAGGCATAGCCTGTACTATGGGTACCAGAGACTGATATACATAATAGATATATTAACACCCAGACACAGAACAAACATCTGTGTTAGTCACAAATGTTTGTCCAGTGGGGGAATCGAACCCGCGACCTCTAGCGCAGAAGGCAGAGTTACTACCAACTGAGCTATGAGGCCATTTCACGGCTTTGGGGTGGGTAATTGTGCAACCATTGTTGGCAACTAAAAGGCAAAAGTCGGCTCTTGAACGCAAAACTTGGCAATTATTGTCCTTAAAGGCCTCAACTTGGTTACCATTTTGCGGCCTTTGGGTTTGATAATAAGTTTTAACCAATTGGGAAAAGATGGCTCTTGGCGTTGAAGGCATACTTAGTAATTATTTTAGGTTGAGGCCCATAAAGTTGGCAACCATTTTACGGGATTTTCGGGCTAATTATATTGGTTTTGCAACCATCGTAAGCCATTTTTTTTATGTCAAATCTGTTCTGACCGTGGAATAGCTAATGTAAATGGTTGTCAGGATAGAAGTCTCTCAACGCGTCGGTAACCAAAGTTGAGTCAACCGCTTGGAGGCTAAATTGTCTGTTTGTAATGTATTTTGTCTTGTCCATTAGTATGTTTCATTTGCTCGAATTGAGATGGCTTTATGTTACTAGCGAAATATAACTATGAACATTTCTGAATATGACATATCTTAAGATTTATTCCCAAGTTTGGAGGTTAGTTAGTAGCAAAGCCATTTCACTGTCTTGCTCGATGTCTTCTTTTTTACATAATTTTTAACACATTGTCATTTGGTCTTGCAATGTTTGGGTGCTTGTTTCGTCTTGTCTTGAAGTTCCACCTATTTCGCACCAATCGGCACATGATATCATTTGCACCTACACTCTTTAGGAATAATATTCTATCGCCAAAAGTTTCGCCTTGCCACCATAAGGCTGTATTTCGCGTGAAGTGATCTGTTGCTACATCTTACTTTGAATCATAAAAACAACCCAACGATTGTTCCTATTGTTCGTAAATGAGAATGTTGAGATGGATGTGTGGAGTGACTAGAATGGACAAGGCACGGAATGAGTACATCAGATGAAGTTTGAAAGTAGCACCAGTGACTGAGAAGTGAGGAGCAATAGGTTAGCGCGGTATGGGCATGTCATGCGGATAGGAGAGAGGGTGTCATGTGACGAAAAGAGTGTTAATAAAAAGCCATGCAACGGGTATTACGTGTAGTAGACACAACCAAACAATCGAATTCTTATTATTATTATTTTTAGGAGGAGGTAGGGCACAGCGAGATTTTCTCGTTCTGAATTCGAGCAGCCCGCCTGGGGCCCGCCCGCCTGGCTCCGCCTTACAGAAGATCGCAGCCAAATAACATTATTTGTTTCAAATAGTGTCGTGTTCCTGCGATGAGTAAGGTTGCCAGAGCTCTTTAGGGGTGGGGGGGTTCGGGGTCGGCAACGCGTGCGTGATGCCTCTGGTATTGCAATCGCTCATAGGCTACGGTAACCGCTTACCAACAGGTGGGCCGTAAGCTTGTTTGCCACTTCAGTTGTATAAAAAAAAAAAAAAAAATGGTTTTGTATGGCTTTTTATTGCGGGCGGTGCACGCGTCTACATTTTGTTGAGCTTATGAGTAATAGATTAGCGGAATAGTACTAGATATTTGTTTGTCTCTTTAATATATTACTTGGACTACTAAAAGTTACTTCATTTATTTCTTTATTCATATTGTATCATATAATATCATCAGATTGACTTCACAGTATCATATCACTCCACACAAACACAACAACTTTCAACCCTATCATTAAGTGCATACATTGCTTTTTACAACACCTCACGCTTCCACCGTTTCCTTTGCGTTATTTTTATTTTGTTCTCCGTTCATTTCTAGGGCGTGAACCCAACGAGTGAACCGCGCCTGAACCTTAAGTCAAAGCTGTTCAATGCCCTAGGAATCAACACTACGAGCGCGCCGCACCAGTAGTGTCACTAGCCTTAGATAGCCTAGGATTGTTTTAAGGGATTATTCCCGATTTTCCCACTGCTCTGTCCCCTTAGTGACAAACAGAGTTAAAAAATTCGATCCTTCCTGTTAGCGACGGGTGGACAGATGTAACTTTTATAGAATGAAAAAGTTCTGTCTTACAGGGGGACACATGGAACTTTTTATTCCCGTTTGTCCCCCTTAAGGGATATGGCAGGGGACACACGGGAATAATTAATTATAATTACTCACTCGCTTCGGTGCGTATGTGCTCCTTTCTTGTCTGGCTTGGTCTTGAAGCTATGGTTTTTGTATCATAAAGGTTTTATATCTTTGCTACTAGAAGCGCCTATGCGTTAGAGAGAAAAAAACGATATTTTCTCGTTCAATAGTCTGAAATAGTGACTATCTTGGTGACGTGGAGGGAGGTGGCCCCGTTGAGACGCAAGAGGTTGCGGGTTCGACCCCGCGGCGGGACAATTTTTTGCATGATCTGCTATAGTTGTTCCGTGTGTGGGTGTTATATGGTACTCGTAGTTTCTGATACCCACGACACAGGGAACCTAGTGTGGGGTCAGGACAAGTTCACATAATTTTTTTGGGTGTTTAATATTATTAAATTGGTGCTTTATACTTTCAAAAGACCAAGCCTTCGCTCATTTGTTGTAAAGGACCATGTACGTACCACACTTAAAATATTCATCGACATTTTGGATTTTGTAGCAAAATGGTATTTCTAAGTACAGAACTCAAGATGGCCGAACGGAAAATTAATAGCTTAGTATTATTTATTAATTTTTAGCATGCTGATAGCTGTTATTTTAAGTAACGAAGGAAAAATCTAAAAAAAAATATACAAATGAATGTGTGATAGATATTATCGGAGCATGTGTGTAAGCCGTCCCTAAAAGTATATACAGATTAAATAGATACATATTTATAATGAAACTCTGAAGCCTTGTTCAAACGACTTGCGATATCCTAAAATTTATTTCAAAATGAACTTGACGTCTTTGGAATAAAGTCGATTTTGAGTTTGACTTTTAGGAGATAGCGATATCATTGAGCTGAAACACACCCTGAAATGTCAAACTTAAAATGACTTTACTGATAGATAAGGCTGTTTTGGAAATTAATTTTAAGTGACATATCGCATGCCGTTAGAACAGGGCTTAAGACGGCGATATTCTAAGATTTTAAATCGATGACAATTTGTAGTCACTCCATTTTATAATTAGCGCGTTTTATACATATGAGTGTATATTTCTTCACAATTAAGAATGTTCTAAATTGAGTTGAAAGTTCTTAGATGTATAAACTGCATTATAAATATATTGAATTGCATTTATTATTGTGGAATTTGGGTATATATTTATTGCATAAGCCACGCATGATAGGTAAACAACGATTTTATTTGCTTACATTATTCAATTTTAATTTGCTGATATTATTTAATTTAATTTTGTATTCTTTGTTATAAGAATGCATGATAGCAATTTTATTTTTGTGTACGTCGATGTTTTATCTTTTCGCCAATAGTACGTAGGTACCATCACCAAAAATTCCGCTTTACCACCCTAAGGGTGTTATTTTGCGTGCAGGGGTCTGTGCTTTGCTTGCGTAAATGCGTAATAATAAAAAAGGAGGTACCTACCTTTTTTGTTTAGCAATATGTTCGTATTGTTTTGGTTGCAACTGAACAACAGACTGGGTAATCAATAAAATGAATGGTTCACCCTCAAGGGATCACAGTGAACAAAGAAATGGGCCGGACAGGCTTAGTAGCCGTGTTCAAGCGAAACAGTTTCAAAATTGGTAAGGCGGTAATTTTGGTGATAGTACATAGAGTTGATTATTTATTATTATCGTCATTTTGTCAGTATATAAAACATTCATTCCAGTGTTATCGGTCTAAGCTTTATGTGAGAGTGTAGATAGTATTTTTATATACATTGAGTTTTTATATCTGTATGCGGGTGCTTATTTGTGACTTTTTTACTCTATGTACAATAGGATTTTATATAATTACATGGTACATTCATCGATAACCTGCAGATCAATAAAGAATCTCCAATTTTTTAAATCACTACAATTTTTCTGTCACAATATTGAAGTTATTTGAATATTTACTGCCTCGATATCGTTTGTCGAGTTATAATTTTAAAATTGTTAAAATAAATATTTATGTAACATTAAGTTTTTCGTTTTATTTTTCGTTTTTGTTGAGAGGTGAGTCTACTGTGTTATGCAATTTATAAGCCCTCTGTGTAAATTATTAATGGAGACATTTTTATGTCAAGCAAAAAAATCCTATAGCGGCTTTCTCTGTTAGACGTTCATCTCATCTAACTACAGAATTATTTGTAAAATTGTCACAAACACACTAGAAAATGCATTTTATTTGTCATCGTAGTGATATCAAAATTATCCCATTTTGTGCGACTTTACAAACAGCTTTAAAGGCCTCTCCATTTTAGTGTCATTAGATATTAGTACAGAGTGCCTTTTTAACTTTTATTTGAACATAACTTGCATCAAAAATGCCCTTTTCATTAGTCAGAGTCAAAAGTTTGTATTTCAATAAAATCACTAGGATCACTTTGAAACGTCTTAGAAACTAGGTGAAGCTATGCTTGTTCCTCGCGACCAAGCCTAGAAGAATCAGGCAACAAACACGGCTTGGGGCCTATAATTTTTTTCGATGATCCTTAAGTTATGTTCTTACCTAAATTCGTGGTTGAAACGGTTTAAACCGCTATTCAAAGCTATCCCAGTTCGTGAGAGCCAATCACATAAAAATCCCTCCGTAGAAAGCTATAAAAAAGACGCTTTATGTGACAATGAGATTTCATAAACTAACATTTTAATAGATTAAAACCGATCTGGTTAATTCTGTAGCCACTATCCAGCTTTCGTTTTCTCGCTCGAGAATCGTACCCCTGCCTGTTAGACCACGAAAAACAATATAATAGTATCATCATCATCATTTCAGCCGTACGACGTCCACTGCTGAACATGGCCTCCCCCACAGACAGAGTGAATTCCTTATCATGTGGGGGGATTTGCCCATACTCACCACGCTGGGCATGCGGGTTGGTGAGCGCAGTTAGAGCTATCGTTGTTAAAATAGGAGACGCTGCTGCCCATCCCCTAGCTTTTTTCCCTTAGTCGGCTCTTACGACATCCGCGGATATGAGATATGGAAGGGCCTATTCTTCAGCCGGGGCCACCACGGCCATATAGTATACATATCATCATCATCATCAGCCTGTAGAAGTCCACTGCTGGACATAGGCCTCCCCCAAAGAGTTCCATGACGAACGGTCTTGAGCCTTCTCCATCCACCGACTTCCCGCAACCTTCACAATGTCGTCGGTCCATCGGGTGGGGGGCCTTCCAACACTGCGTCGCCCGGTTCGTGGTCGCCATTCGAGAACCTTTACTCCCCAACGGTTGTCGGTTCTGCGAGCTATATGGCCTGCCCACTGCCACTTCAACTTGCTAATTCTGAGAGCTATGTCGGTCACCTTAGTTCTTCTACCTTAGTTCTTAGTTAGTATACATATAATAGTATAGTATTCCAAAAAGTCATATGTGCGACTTCGGATCAAGGCGCGGAAGACGCGATTCTGGTCGCGGTGGCAGACGCAGACGCGCCTAGCGGGGCGCGTTCCTGCGCATCTCATACGTTACTCCACTAATGTTAGACGCATCACGCGTGGCATTCGACAGACAAAGGTTGTAAATTGCATAACACGGGGCAGGTAGCGGTCCAACGCAGCGGCAGTTTCACGAAACTGCGCGATTCGCTGCGTCGCTCGTCCGCACGGCTGCTCAGTCGGCTCGCGGGCCGCCACTCGGCGCACCTGCCTGATGTAGACTTCACCGATCCCGAAAGGTAACGTTGACTTGGGCCGTGATACACATGCCTGTGTTCATAGCTTCCTGTACACTTAGCACGCCAGGCATGCAGGCTAAATTCTGTGCCAAACTGATAGTCATGCCAGGTAGGAACGCTTCTTGAAGTCCATAATAGCCAGGCGAACGCTTTTTCCCCCCCAGCGGTTAACGCCTGATTCATAATCATTTAACTATATCGACTGGATAAAAGTATGTCCGTCTCTTTCTTTTGGTAACATACGGTTAGAAAATAACATGGCGAGAGATATCGAGTCGATAAAATTAGTGACTGATTAAAAATAAGAGTGTGCAAATATAACGGCTGTCATTTAGAATGCTAGGTGCTGACATGCGAGAGACTAGCAGAACCTCGCTACACATGCTTAGCATGTTTTTTTGAGAGTTGCAGGCATGTGTATCACGGGCTTTAGCCAGGGGGAACCTAGCTTTCTTAAGTAGGTAGGTATAAAGGAAGGAAGGTAAAATAAAAAAAACTGGGTAGCTCTACCTAGATCAATACACTTTAGTAGAACGCAGTGTTGCCAACAAGGATTTAAATCTTTATCTAAAACTTTGAGGAAAACCGAGATAGGGACTTTTGCGTTAGTCGAGTTGGGACAATGCTAGGAAGGTCCTAATTCTGAGATGTCAGTGAGTTCTCATTTTTCGACAGTGAAAAGTGAATAGCTTACCGTATTTGTAATGGTGTAACGAAAAGGGCACCTACATAAGCCAGTAATCTATTCGCTTGTCACGATCGAAAAGTGATCAGCTTCAGATCCTGAATCGATCTTCAAAGCGTTCTTGCCTACATTCTAAATAGATTTGCCAAATTATACATCTAAAACGATAATTTAATGTGCCTGCTTTAAAAATTTAAAAGTAGATGTTAGATTTTTCCTGCCTGCTTAGGCGTAGCTACGTACGTACGTTTTGCATAACGCCTGCTGTAGGTAAGTATTTTGTTCACAAGATGTTTAGCGGTAAGTAACGTTGTTTTGGTTTTTCTTATATTTTTTATCTTTACCTACCTTCGTACAGTCAGCAACGAAATATGCTGAACACATTCAAAATTACAAAACATCTGAACACTTCATAGTTCCGTAAGTCCGAAAGTGTGGTTAAAAAAAAACATGAAATTCGAAGACGTGACATGTATGACTCAAAAGGAGCCTCTAAGAGGCGCACTTTAATCCTTTCACTACAATGATTCTTTCACCGACAATAAAATCAAACTGGTTGACTTACACGTCAATCAGTGGTAACTCACTTATCATCTTCCTGCCCTTATCCCACATCATGTGGGGTCGGCACAACATGTATTCTTCTTCCATTTCCCTCCATCAGTCGTCATCTCAACACTCACTCCTTTCTTCACCATATCCACTTTCACAAAGTCCATCCATCTTTTCTTTGGCCTACCTCTACTCCTACATCCATCCACATTCATATTTAACACTCTTCTTGTCACATGACATTCTTCCCTCCTCATGACATGCCCATACCAAGCTAACCGATGGTAAGTCACTTAATAATATATATATTTTTTCCACAGCATGAAACGCGCAAGCTCCCTGTCCGCGCTCAGTAACTCGGCAGACCCTCAGCCGCGGTAGTCTTCAGCCTCGCGCCTCGTCAGGCTTCTGATAATCTACACCACTCTCACCCTTGTCAGAATACTGGCATTACGGTCGTGACCACTATAGCCTAGTAGAAAAAGTCGATTGTCTATAAAAAAAATCAGTGATGTTTTTTTTTCTCGGTTATTATGACAGTGATACAGTTTACCTACTTCTTTATGCTGACGTAGAAATAGCCACAGTCAGTCTAGAAGTCAAAGAAATCAGCACAGCAGTTTTTTAATAATAATAATAATAATAAACAGATTTATTTCCCTTCACAATTAGGTTTCTTAAATATAAATTGTGTACAAAGTAGGTATGTAATCTATTCCGAAAACCTGTTTCATGATGGGGCTGGTGCCTGAAGTAGGTTCTTTTAAAAACCTGTGTTACAGGTCACCAGGCCCTCCCTCCACAGTTGTAAGAAAAGGTTTACTTGAAGTTACATGGCTAGATGTTAATTCTAATGTGTGAGGATTGTGATCAAAGGAAAAAAATAATAATAATAATAATAAACTCACAAACAAAATCGCTTACTACTATGTACTTTAAGTTAGAGCTTTTACATAATTGTCATAATTCGTTTGTTATAGAAGGTAAAAATTAGCTAGTTTTGATTCATACTCCTGAAACTGTCAAATCTTCGATTAGTTTTTATGTTGACTGTACCACACCAGTGGCCCAAGCACGAATAATTAATGCTATTAATTCGCTTACGATACGATAGCAAATTTCAGTCATCGACGATGTCATTTGACATTTAGTATCGTATCGTTAGCGTAATGCTATCGTGAATTCGTGATAAGTCTAGCATTTACGTACTTTAAGGAAAATTTGAATTTCTCATTGTAAGTGAATTTTGGTATTCTAAATAATCTTTAATCAATAATCATTTATTTCGTTCATTTCATGAATCACATCGTCACAATATTTGATCAATTAATTTAAAGTCACATACAATAATATAAATTAACAACAATATTAATACAAATTATAAAAAGCTGTTGTCAGTGAGCCAGTGCTTCAATTTGCTCTTAAAGGATGCTAGGCTAGTTGCGTTCGTCCAGATGTGATAATGCGTTGGATACGTTGCGTACGTGGTATCAGTTTGTCTCTAGCGTTATTCCTGCTTGGCCCTCTGGCTTAGTAGGTACACCACGCTTCAGAATACAGTACCTAGTCTGTACTACGATGTCAGTCAAATAGTGCGTCATGCACTTTCAGTCTTTGTAGAAAAAAAGTTAGTTGAGGCGGTAAAAAAGCTATTATCAATACAGATACAAATATATTTACAACACATGTAACTAGGTAACTAGGTTTGGTCATGTAGAGAGAATGAACGAAAGAAGATTGACGAAACAGGTGTATAAGGCGAGTGTGAATGGGACCGTTGGAAGGGGAAGACCTAGGCGTACGTTTAGCGACCAAATCGGTGACGTTTTGGAAAAAGGCCAGGTCATGAGTACCCTAAACCGACGAGCATGTATGAGGAATGTGATGAGAGTGAATGAAGCAAAAGAGGTATGTCAGGATCGTAGCAAGTGGAAAACCGTGGTCTCTGCCTACCCCTCTGGGAAACAGGCGTGATTTTATGTATGTATGTATGTAAAAAGCAACTTTAGCAGTAATCTTGCTTTAACAATTAAGTCACAGCCTTAGGTAACACTATGCTTAGGTAGATACACCTACTACAACCACAAAAATAGCAAGTAAGGGGGGCGAATAGTAGGTATACATAAGTATACTTTTATTGTTGATTGCAACGACCACCTATGTGCCATCATATTAATAAGTCTTACCTAGTCTAGTCACAAAAATCCCTTATTAAAAATCTACAATAATAATAATAAGTATCTACTTTAGTAAATGCGAAAGTAACTCTGTTACCTTTTGACGATGAAACGGCTGGTTGGGAAGTCAAAGTCAAAAGGTGTTTATTTCAATAAAATCACTAGGATCACTTTGAAACGTCTTAGAAACTAGGTGAAGCTATGCCTGTTCCTCGCGACCAACTTGGAAACTTGACATAAACCCCGAGGATATTTGTGCTACTTTATTTCCGTGCTGCGCGCGAGCGAAGCCGCGGGCAGCCACTAGGATTTAATAAATAATTTTAAAGAGAATAGAGCGCACTACACCTTGTTCAGGCTGTTCTTTCGCTCAGCTTTGCTTTTATAGCATTCCAAGATGAAGTTAGCCGACTTTAACCTTTGGGGGCATCCATTAATTACGTATGGCGTTTAGGGGGGGGGGGGGGCGGAGGGGGTCGAGCCAAACCTCACCCAATCTCACGTGGAGGAGAGGGTGGTCTCGGCAAATATCTTCTATTTTTTCCTAGGGAGGCGGTCGAGCAAAATCTCACGGAATCTCACCAAGCAAGGGGAGAAGGGGCTTGCAAAATTGCCAAAATTTCCTTGCGTAATTAATGGATGCCCTTTTTATATGTTATGGAACGCTTTTGTTGTATTTAACTTAACATAATCTAAGGACTAAAGGCGATGAAGCTTTTGTGTTTGTGATCGATGTAAATGTATTAAGTATATTGGACTGAGTTATTGTGACACTTGATTTTACAATAAATCTTTTTATGCTATGAACATTGTTTTTATTTAAGTACCTGTAGAGGAGGTCATCTGATCTTAAGGCCGGAAACCGCATGCTTGCGCGCGCTGTGGTAGTAATATATGGAACAGCAGATTTTTGTATAGAGTTTTTTCAATTTTCAAAAGCCGTAGGTAGAACAAATTTTGATTGCCGATTGGGTGTAGAATAAGCCCATTTCGGGGGATTTCAATATACATAGGTATTACGAAACACCTTGTCTAACCTAACCTAACCTAACCTATACAGGGTGTCCGACTTCAACTCTATTAAATATTTATGAGGATTATATGTAGGACTGTGGGATGATAGAGTTCTTAATTTAACTTTTGCCATTGTCTCTACAATTTAATTTCATAATGATGACTTCATCATCTCAGCATCAAAAATAGCCGAAACATGGACCGTCCGAAAGTAACAAGCATAATGATGTGACCGGGCATAAATAATCGGGTTATGGCTTGACTGCTACACTCATCAGTGCAAGAGATTTGGTCGTAGGGTTGTCGAACTTCATAAATTAAAATACATATCAGCCTGATGAAGTCCACTGCTGAACATAGGTCCCCAAAGAGTGCAATGACGAACGGTTTTGAGCCTTCTCCATCCACCGACTTCCCGCAACCTTCACAATGTCGTCGGTCCATCGGCGGAATGTGCAGTATTGGAGGACTTACTGCGTCGTCCGGTGCGTGGTCGCCATTCAGTTCTGCGAGCTACATGGCCTGCCCACTCTCACTTCAACTTGCTAATTCTGAAATCTATGTCCGTGACATGACTTAACTATGTTGTCATACTGCTGTAGACTTCGAATGAGGCTCCGGACGCAATAAAAGTTTTATCAGAAGGTTGCGTGTTCAAATCACGTCGGGGTCACCAATTATAAGTTCTATTATCCTACTTATATTAAAGTTCTAAGTTTGCACTGGGAGTTACTAATACCACATAAATTTGATATAAAAGTTTATTCTATTTTTAGGATACGTACACACTTGTTCGAGGTCGCTTAGTAACTAAAGTTCATACTTCTCGCTTCCATCCAAAACTCATGGCTCAAGTATCATTCACACTTACAGGGTCCCTACAGTAGGTAAAACTCAGCTATTTAAAAAAAATACAAGCTAGGTTAGCGATCAACGACCTCAGTGGGGCCGGTGTTCGTTGCCCCAGGCGGGTCAAATCTTCGCATGATCTCTTTTTATTTGTTCCGGATCCCGGTGTTGCGGTAGATACGTAGTTTCTGATACTCATAGTTACTCTTCTTTGAAGGTCAGGAATATGCAATTAGGTATATGCCTGTTAGGTTTTTTTTTTTTTTAATATTATGCGGACTTATTACCTACTTTATTATGCAACAACACGCTGGATATATTTTGTTTCTTAAAACTCCGCAAGGCCTTCAGCTCATGTGACAACCCTAGAATGTCCTAGCCAGTACGTACCTACATGACTCAAATTAATTAATTATGGTTAATGACTCATTAACACTAGTTATCCATTGAATTCTGCTTGAAAGTATTTTCAATTATTTTAATCGTAAAAGTCATTTTATGATTTTACGCATGGTTTAGTATACCTACTGCTGTAGATGTTGATTAGAGAGATGATCTATTCATTCCTACTTACTACTAGGTTATTCTGTCCTATCCTGTTTAGGGCACAGCGAGATTTTCTCGTTCTTAATTGGAGCAGCCCGTCTGGTGAGGTACCTCCGCCTTACAGAAGATCGCAGCCAAATAACATTATTTGTTTGAAATAGTGTTGTGTTCCTGCGCTGAGTAAGGTTGCCAGAGCTCTTTGGGGGAGGGGTTCGGGGTCGGCAACGCGTGCGTGATGCCTCTAGTATTGCAAGCGCTCATAGGCTACGGTAACCGTTTACCAACAGGTGAACCAGGTATGCTATATAACCAACTCATGCTGAGGCAGAGCCAATTTTGTTGCTCGATCTACACCTATTTTTTTTTTATTTGTTTGTTTTTGTTTGTTTATTCTTAATTAAGTGTAAGTTTTGTAAGAAAAGAATAAATAAATAAATATTCCGGACAGATCACACACGGTCAACTGATCCCAAACTAGGCATAGCCTGTACTATGGGTACCAGCGCCTGATATACATAATAGATATATATTAAACACCCAGACACAGAACAAACATCTGTGCTAGTCACAAATGTTTGTCCAGTGCGGGAATCGAACCCGCTACCTCTAGCGCAGAAGGCAGAGTTACTACCAACTGAGCTATGAGGCCTGTCAAATAAATATATTCTATGCTTGTTTGCCACCTCAGTTGTATAAAAAAAACTTAGTGTTGACCAAGTCTCAAGATTCTAGTGGTAAAGTACCTATGGTGCCTCTACGGGTGTATGTAATAGAGTATAATATTATGTTATCTGTGGTAATAGTAAAATAATAATAAAATCCTTGTGATGATATGAATCAAAACAATAACACAGTAGCGCCGTATCTCAGTCACTCATCGCCGCAATAAGAGACAAAAAGCGTGAAATAAACGCAGTAAGTGTCATCAGGCCGCAGCGCAGGCGCAGCTGCCAAAACAAAACCACCGTGGAGGGTGCGCACGCGACTATTTGTTATCTTCTTTGTGCAGAGAGAAGCCGTCCTGGGAAGTAATAACGTCAAGAGACAACTTTTTTTTTTTATACAACTGAAAGAGCTCTGGCAACCTTACTCACCGCAGGAACACAACACTATTCGAAACAAATAATGTTATTTGGCTGCGATCTTCTGTAAGGCGGAGGTACCTCCCAGGCGGGCTGCTCCAGTTTAGAACGAGAAAATCTCGCTGTGCCCTACCACCTCCAAAATGCTACAAGCATTCCAGTAGTAATTTAACATGAGACCATGACCAACCCAATATGTCTCAGGGTGATGATATTACGCCACCTACCACCATATAGGTACGTACCTACCGGCAAGCTAAGCCGCGTAAAGTAGCCTATATGCTATTCTTTTATTAAATAACTCTAATATATATGCCAAGTTTCATCGAAATCGGTGGACCAGTTACGGCGTGATTGAACCACAAACTTTCGCAGTCTATAATATTCAGAGGCGGATTTGCCCTAAGCCCAGTAGGCCCGGGCCTAGGGCGGCCAGATATTAGGGGCGACAAATCGTGACCAAAAATTTGTAGAAATTGTCGTAGGAAAGCTCATCATCTCGGAATATATTTACAAATTAGAAGCTATTATAGTTAATTAAATTTCTGATTTCGATTTAGATAAAGTAAATTCATTATGTACCTACTTAGTCTTGTGATGGGTACTGAGAAAGGGGCGGCACATCGCCTGGGGCCTAGAGCGGCCAAGACAGCAAATCCGCCACTGATAATATTTGTATAATACTTTTTTCGTAATTCATAACAAATAGGATTTAAGAAACAAGTCATGAAAACAACTAAAAATTATAGAAAAACATGAGGGCGATGCCCTTCAGGTTTTCTACACCAGACAAATAATTGACACTATTTATTGGGACAACCTATATTTCTTCAAGAGCTAGTTCTAAGTACTAAGTAGTTCTAAGTAGGCCATGTTAGGTATTAATTAAGGTACCTAGGTCTAATAAAAGCACTAATGAGGAGTAGCTCCCAGTGTTGGGAAGCGTCAATGAGGCGTGTAACCAGGCGGTGCGGGCACATCACAGAGCACCTACTCATGCAATGATTAGATCGATTATTATCTCGTCCGTTTTATCTTCTTCTAGGTATTAACATCATGAGCATCATCATTTCAGCCGTAGAACGTCCACTGCTGAACATATGCATATATTTCATTTCCAGCGGGATCGACTAAAGTCGAAGTTAAAGTTAAGTTAGTAATTTAATATAAATAAATAACTTTATTTACAGAAAGAAATTTAAAACTAATACAAGTTAATTATTACAAAATACACAAGAAACAGTTGAGCCATCTAAAGACCGTTACAAACGATCTATAGATAGCTCAACTGATCCAGTTAGTAATAAATAGAGAATGTTTGGATGCTGGTCGTAAAACTACGGCCGGCATCTAAACAATAATTTGGGATTTACAGAAAAAAATAATATGCAAAATTCAGCTGATCAAACCAGTTCAAACCTTGAATTGATTCACTTCACTTCACTTGAACTTCATTCAAACTGGTTCAGCTGTTATAAGTCTTACTTTGATTATAACTTTTATAGATGTTAAAAAAGAACAAAAAAAACTTATTTGAAAAAATGACTCATTTTGATTTCTTCCGCGAATATTCTTGCTTTATGGTGATAATAAGGGATGGTCAGGGGCATAGCTACCGCCGTATATATATATATATACATATTTTTTATACAACTGAGGTGGCAAACAAGCTTACGGCCCACCCGATGGTAAGCGGTTACCGTAGCCTATGAGTGCTTGCAATACCAGAGGCATCGCACGCACGCGTTGCTGACCCCGAACCCCCTTCCTCCCTAAAGAGCTCTGGCAACCTTACTCACCGCAGGAACACAACACTATTTGAAACAAATATTGTTATTTGGCTGCGATCTTCTGTAAGGCGGAGGTACCTTCTCAGGGGAGCTGCTCCAATTCAGAGCGAGAAAATCTCGCTGTGCCCTACCTCCTCCTTAATATATGCCGTATAAATTGTACGGTGCTCCCGGGCCACGGGGGTTAGAGTTAATGTATAATTTGAATTGTTTGTAAAAATTTTGGGAAAAGTGACAGATAGACAATTATGATGAATGAATATATCTTTGAATTTTTTATGCAAACATTTTTTATTCTTTTGTGAGAAATCTTTACCCCCAAACAAATTTTTATACGGGGCCCCGCCAGGCACGCTACGCCACTGGGGATGGTAGGTATACATGATAATGAATGACCTTGTATTTTTGTTTCCACGGAAATGAGGAATTAATTTCCATTAGAATCTGTTATTTTAGCCATAAACCTTTCACCCTGAGCAGTCGATCGTGGGAACTGGGGTCAGACAGCTCCCCTGGGACCGCTACATCACCTACCCAGGGGCTAACTTAGTATCAACAACAGTGATAGCGCGTTCTCATTTAAATCATTCGATTTATTAATTGACTGATTGATTGGAATAACGCGTAGGAAGTGATGATTTTTATAATACAAGGTGATTCATAATATGCATGCTATCCCGAAAGGGGCTTATTCTAAGTACACACTATAATAGAATAGAATAGAATATGTATTTATTTAAAGGTTAACAGTAATGGATGGGGGATACAGCAGAATATAAGTATTGCAGGTATTTAAGTTAACCTGTTTTGTGAGAGACCGATGCCTGAAATAGGTTTAAAAAACCTGTGCTACAGCACACCGGGCCCCATGCCTCTGGTCAACTTAGGTACCAAACAGTGTAATATAACTAACATTATGTCTTAACTATGCTAGACTAGGTACCTATAATTATATAAATTTAGATTTAGGACGTGTTGTAGTGTAAAGTAGATAAGTTTTGTAGGTATAGGCAGGAAGTTGAATATGGATGTATGTTTGTGTAGGTTTGTAATTATTAAATAGTAATGTGTGAGTGAGGTAAGGTGTGTTGTGAGCTCTCCTGGTATCGGTCTCTTAAAAGCCCGGTATCGCTGAAGCGCATACGTGAGTAGATGTAGTGAGTGTGAGTAAATATGCATATTTGTGGTTTTGAACGAAAACTTGTAGATTGATTGATGATATAAAATTTGTTCTACGAATTTTGGAAATTCGACATTTTACATTCCGGACATATTCACACGGTTAACTGATCCCAAACTAGGAATAGCCTGTACTGGTACCAGAGACTGATATACATAATAGATATATATTTAACACCCAGACACAGAACAAACATCTGTGTTAGTCACAAATGTTTGTCCAGTGCGGAATCGAACCCGCGACCTCTAGCGCAGAAAGCAGAGTTACTACCAACTGAGCTATGAGGCCAGTCAGACATTGCAAAAACTCTTTGTAAAAATCAGCTGTTTTGGGGTCAAATTAGTTCAAACTCAATGTATCAGCTGTTTTAGTTAGCAATCTTGATGCCAAACTTTTCGTACGTTTAGTTCGCTTATAATGATTATAAAAATACCAAAAACAGGTAATTTGAGAAAGTTTGAGAACATTTAAAAATATTGCTAAAAATTGTTGTTTTTTTTTTCGCTAAAGTTCTTTCATTTTTTTGATAGAATAACCCCCTTTTGGGATGGTATAGATGCTATGAATCACCTTGTATATTTAAGGTTTTGTGTTAGAGCATGCTCTTGGCTCATCTAGTCAACCTATCTCAGATCAATTCGGTACACTCACTCTCATCATCGTGGAAAACAAAGCAAACATCGAGCCTTTTACTATTTTTAGAATCGCTCGAAAAACAACAAAATTTAGAGGTAGAAAGGTAGGCACAGCGAGATTTTCTCGCTCTAATCCAAATTGGAGCAGCCCACCTGGAAGGAACCTCCGCCTTACAGAAGAACACAGCCAAATAATATTCATAATCATCATCATAATTTCAGCCGTACGACGTCCACTGCTGAACATGGCCTCCCCCACAGACAGAGTGAATTCCTTATCATGTGGGGTATTTGCCCATACTCACCACGCTGGGCATGGGGGTTGGTGAGCGCAGTTAGAGCTATCGTTGTTAAAATAGGAGACGCTGCTGCCCATCCCCTAGCTTTTTTCCCTTAGTCGCCTCTTACGACATCCGCGGATATGAGATATGGAGGGGCCTATTCTTCAGCCGGGGCCACCACGGCCATAATATTACTTGCTTCATAAATTAATATTATTTGCTTCAAATGCTTATTATATGCCCAGCGAATTAGCATTGCCATCCAGCGTGGCAATTCCGCCAGCGTCTTGGGGACGCTTCCGACTGGTAGTGATCTGGATTGGTCTATAGATAGCTCAACTGTTTGTTGTGTATGTTGTAAATATTAACTTATATTAGGTAGTTTTAAGTTTCTTTCTTCAAATTAATTAATTAATTAGTACACATAGTTTAAGTTTAAGATTAAGTGTTGCTGCAAATAAATATTTTTCATTTTCATTTTTCAAATAGTGTTGTGTCCCTGCGGTGATTGTAAACTTGGTAAGAAATAAGTACCTAATTAGATTGCATTTTTACTCATTAGTCGCGCGTAGGTACATCCTATTCCCCGCCCAAACAATAAGCTCCGCCTACGGCTGCGCTCGCGTACGATTCCTGTAAAAATTCAGCTGATGTATTCTATCGCTGAAACTGTAGAGACGCGGACGTGTAGACGACAACGAAATTTTAACCGAATATTTTATGTAATTGGTAATATACATGATGTTTGTGCACTTTCAAATAAATAAACCGAACCCAAACATTCTAAACAACTCCTAAAACGTACCTGTGATTTTTTTTTGATGAATTTTAATAAGTATGCTGAGGGATTTCATCAGTTTCCAAGGTTCTTGTCATTTGAATCTAAGCTGTTATATATACTTACTTAACGAATGAGTGATGTCTCCATGCTTTAAAAAAATCTTGAACTCGACTCAAATATTTTTACCAATGACATTTCCAAAAGCTCTCTAAACTATTTTTAAAATCTACGGTTTTCTTTTTTAATAACAATGGAGTTTATCAGAACGAGTTTTCCCTTTCAACCGGAAGAGCTAGGCTACTACGAGGAACAGTTCGCACCAGCACCAGAGCCTCAGGAGTGCTGGGGCTACTGGCCGTGGGTCCCGGACCCCAGGGAGACCAGGGAGGAGTGGACCGAACAGGCGCTCGTGAAGGAAGAGACAGCTGCGAACTTTAGTGAGGAAGGTGAGTGGTAGATGAAGTACATCTTCTCGCTGTGAATCTCTAATTTACCAAATAGCATAAATATCTGAATGAATGAATGAAAGTTTTTTTTCCTTACGAACTACTACATACACAATAAAATTCAAATTAAATGCTAGATAACAAAAATATATATATATATTGTGCGCAGCAGAGTTCGTGGAAAACATGGCCTCCGCTCAGAGGATGTTAGATGCTTGGATGTTTGTTATTCAATCACGCCGTAACGGCTTAACCGATTTCGCTGAAACTGTAATATATATACAGAGTTATTTACCTAGAATAGCATATAGGCTACTTTTCATGTACGTACCACGCGAGCGAAGCCGTGGGCGGAACATATGACGGAAAACACAATATGACGGATCGATCATTATCTTTTAGACTTTCGTCCTCCTTCTGAGCACTAAGGAGGAACCGTTTTTAATTTAAGCTGTAAGCTAATCTGTTCAGCGGCTACGGCGATATAGGCAATTAAGAGGCCAATAATTTTTATTTTGAGACTCTTCGTCTCAAAATAAATACCATAGACACACCGTGGGACTAGGTAATCTGTAGCGCGAGTTTGATGAGTATTAGCCCCTTCGTCCATGACGCTACGCAAAAGTGACGGAACTCATTAGAAACTTGAGTTGCGGACTGATTGGAAACTCTGACTCGTCCACGACGCTACTGGAATTTCCTGAAACTCAGTCATTCAGTACACGATTTTATGTAAACAAAGTTTTGAAAACAAAAATAATTAACATGACTAGTGATAATTCGAGCGATGACATGGAATTATTACTTCTCCAGTCACATAGACGTCAGAATCACTTATAATTACTTTTTATTCGTTCATTTTTCAACAGTTTCTCGAAACCAGTCGCCTGGCGACCAGCATGTCGAGTCGCCAGGAGACTAGTTACAAACGCGTTCCTTTTGAGTAGCGCCGTGGACGGACGCGCATTGAAATACTAGTGCAATCGCAGTCAGGCTACTCAAAAGTGACTACAGTTTCAGTCGCGTTCCTTTTGAGTCGCGCCGTGGACGAAGGGGCTTAATGGTCAACTTAGTTGTATTAAAAAAATGTACTATTTAGTCATGTAACCTACCGACCTAGCGTGGTCAATAAATACCTTGCGTACCTACTACCTAATCTAGCTTGCGTAGACCCACGTGATGAGAACATCCAATTGATAAACTCAAACAGTCAAAGCAATAAACCCCACCTGTGGCACCGGACGCCCCCGTGTGGGTCCTATAAAACCTAGGCTAAACAAGCTAGCGCCGGCGCCGGCGTCCACATCTGCTAGTTATTAGCCCAAGTTTCCTCTATAAAAGTGCAATAAAACGACGTTAGTCACACTTAAAGTAAAGAAAAATTATGATAGTGCGTCCATACCCTATGATACACTTTTCGACAAAGAGGTCAACCGACGAATGCTAAGGCCTATATCCACCAGTAAACTTCATCAGGCTGATGATGATTGTATCCAATGACTTACTATGCTACTAGGTAGTACCTACCTACCTACTTTAATATTTCTTCATATCTACCTATGATTATTAAGGTACAAAAAAAATGGAGTAAGTATTTTGTACAGAAGTTCGCTCGCCGTCCAGTGGTCGCAAGGAGCGCACCGCTTTCACGAAGGCGCAGGTTCGTAGCCTGGAGGCGGAGTTCTCCCGCGCCAACTACCTCACGCGGCTGAGGAGATACGAGATCGCTGTAGCACTGCATCTTACTGAGAGACAGGTAACACATACAAGCTGAAGAGCGCAGTAACTTCCCTTCGTGTCCAGTCCACCTTCCTCTTTCGAATTCATCATAGCTGTAGGTATTTTGTAATGACTAAAGAGAGTTTCAGAGTAGTCACTTTTGTTAAATAACTGTAACTACAGAATAGTAAAGGATGTGTTTGGACTTGCACGTGAATTTGCCGACGGTTGGCTCATTCCTCCTACTCTACTTCTTGAGGTGTGGCAGCGTTGCTGTCCTTATTTGGACTATGATAAGGATCATCCTAATATTATAAATGCGAAAGTCGTAAGAAAGGTCGTGCCCGTGTCAGTGTTGGATTTAGCAGCAGGCTGAGTAGGCTCGAGCCTAGGACGGCAGATTTTAGGAGCGGCTATAAGGAGGGTTTTTTATAGCAGTCTTTCAGAAATAAAAAACATAGTGTTTTTCCTTTTTGTTAATAGAATAACCCCCTTTCGAGATGGTATCCATGTTAAGAATCACTTTGTTCAACAAGGCTTTATACGTTTTTGATGGTTGCCAGGTAAAGGTGTGGTTCCAGAACAGGCGTATGAAGTGGAAGCGCACCAAGGGAGCCGCCAAACACAAGAAGCAAGGAGCCGCCATCCACCAAGCAATGCTGTGAAAACAATTTCTAAAGTACCTACATGTCTGCCTTATCAAGAATTCGGACAAGTAAAAGAAAATAGGTATTTTTTTTTCTAAAGTAAGGAATAAGTAGGTTTCGCCTCAGCATGGAATTGAACCCAAACCCAGCGGTAACGGGGATGCGCTTTTTATTAATTTATTTGGGAAGTCTTATATGTATGCTATCCCGAAAAAGGCTTATTCAGCACCCAATAAAGTTTCTTTTACGACTTCGAAATTATTAATTTTTAATATGCAAAAATCAGCTGTTTTGAGGAGTGTTAAGTTATCTTGATGTATAAACAATAGCAGGTTTATATATTTTTGAATAAAACCTCAATACGGCCGATTTTTGCATTGCGTTTTTCAATGGAAAATATCGAAGTTCCAAAAGTCGTAGAAAAAATGAATTGCCAATTGACTTCTACAGGCTGATGATGATGATATTTTTCTAGAGTAAGTAGGTAGATATAGCATTTTCAACCTTAAATAAACAAAGCTTTCTTAATCTATGCTATAACTTAAAACACAGTTCAGGAGATAAGGATATGTTTATTTATTAGACAATTTCATACTTAGACGAACAGCCCGTCCACAAAACTAAAATAATTGTAAATAACACGCTATCTTTGGAAGAAACAAACATTCGGAGGCTCTTACATTTTGTTCAGAGGTCTCACGTGTCCAAAAACATCGATAATATTGGTGGTGGGACTTCCAAATATTTACTAAATTAGGCGTAACATTCAATGTCGTTAGGGCGATGCTTACTACGCACTAGGAAAATAAAAAAAAACATTTTTTTTTTCTAAGAATAATATTTAGCTGTAGTTTTGTATGTAATTGATGATTATTTATTATTTTGTGAATGGAATAGATAATATTACTTTCAGGAGTACCTACAGTCGCCTGCACTTTGGTGTATACATTTTATAAAGTAAAGTTAGGTACATAATTTTTGAGCTTTTGCTTTGTAAATCTTTATGCTATCATAGTGCACGCGACTGTACATAACTATTGGTGTATAATCTCAACCGGTTTCTTCCATCAAGGAGCTAAGTACAGCCTGCCAAATGTATGGAGTTATGTGTTGGTTGCCATACTATAGTAAATACGTAATATGTACTAAAAAAAAATTCAAAATTATGGAAATGTTAAATATTCGTCAACAATAAATCTCTTTTTATTCATTGGATTGAAAAGGTTATTTTTGTAGTCTTAAACCTACAATTTACACCTGTACTTCGCGACCAATCTTAGAAGATAAAGGCAAGACACCAGTGTTTTACAATTTTATTGAAACTAACTGAAGCATATTCAGTCCCAAGATATTATGCGGTCGTGGAAACATCGCCTAACAGACAAACAAACAGAAATATTTCTGTACAAGTTAACTGTAACATTGGACCGTATCCTATAATAATGGACCAAATAAAATACTAATATTTCAACAATATTATAATATGTATTAACATTTACCTCGTACTTATAAACTTTACCAAATTCTCAAATCTAAATTTAAAAAAAACTGCCGGCACGTTCATTTTTATCTGTTGGATTTTTTGCTTCAAGTCAGGAGTCAATCAAATAATAAATGCCAATAACATTAAGTTTTGAAAATATTTATTTTCTTTATTATAATCACATGTTTTCCCATTTCTCATTGGAAGCAAAGTTTATAAGTACTAAGTGTTTTTTTAACGATGAGCATTCAAGACATTTATATAAAAATCACCAGCTTTCTATAATGCTGTTTTATGTACAGTGCAATTTTCATTTTATGTGCTTTTATATTTTTCATCTGTCAGGCACAAAGATCACCATACTTTTAATTTTGACGTGTGTACTATAATCAATTATTGTATAGTTATTTACACAGATTCTACATTATTGGGGTAATATACTTTTACTAGCATTGTTTTTATAAAAATAACAGTCCTGCATGTTAGCAGATATGTCAAAAATATTACTTTCTCGTCAATATTGCGCTGACTGTACCTACAAGCTTTTGTTCCTTAGTGCTACTCACTGTAACATTAATTAGCCGACTGTACAAATAACCAGTTGTATCTAAATAGTTTTAAGTTTAATTTAATTTACAATTTTTGTTGGACCTATTAGTCATTTAGTTCTTAGTTTAATATTTCCTAGTGTTCTATAAAAAGCTAATGCCGTTTTTACAGTAACCAACACGACAAGTTAACATCACACAAAATGACCCAGTCATAAGTGATATATAGCTCTGGTGTGTTGATAAATGTGAAAATGCCTACAGACGCGATGAATTTATTACTAAAGGGGATTTTAGGTTACAATTACCTACTTTTACTTTGCAAGTAACTTCAGGAAGCATGAATTGACGTCTCACTCTTTGATACAGTGTTAGAGCGAGACAGATCATTTGCACAAACCTGCCTTACACCTATTCTGTATTCTACTATTTACCTATTTATATTATGTTTAAATCATTATTTTTAAAGGTATTTTATTCATGATTAAAATGGATTTGTCGACATATCTAAATTTTATTTCAATCGGCACAACTACAGGTTGCTTTGAGTTTTTTTTATAATTTTATGTTTTAATTATAGGTACATTTATAACAATGGAAAAATATGCATGTGATATTCACTATGTATTAAGCTATACACTTCGATATATAGTAGTTATTTCGCGCAAACGATACGAGAGACGTTTTTGGTGTGTAATGATGAGAAATAAATTATAAATGCAATATTAACCTGACTAGAGAATTTAGAATTGGGGTGTCCATTAGGACACAGGGGGGCCCACCATGACTCTTATTGCCATCCAAATGCAAGCGTGTCAGCACTATTTTACATGAATTTGAACCTTAAATCTTTGAGACTGTCATCTTACGCCACAGCCGAAACAAAATCGCAAAGTTGATGGATGTTTGTGAAGTGAATGTAGTCAGGTCTCTATGTACTAAATAATACCTTCGAAGGCTGACGCTTTATTCATAACAGTCTTACAAACCTCCAATAGCTAAGATGGCAGATAAATCTATCTCTATTCATTAATATGAAAGTGATAGAGACAAGAATATTATATGAAGCATCAATAAAATATCAGTTATTATGAATAAGGCCCGTATTTCACTGATATAACATAACTTACCAGTGAATAACACAGCCACAATATCGAGCAACATTTAGAGTATCCATCATATCATTTGCACAAATAACCACAGGACACTCCTACTCCCGCACAGCTCAAGTCCATCTATTCTATATGTACACAGTATAATTATTAAGGCTCAACTGGTGATCACACTATACCATCACTAATCAGTATCTCACTATGTATAATAAATTAAGTTCACACAACACTTGTCAGTTAGTTGTGGTGACGTCACATTTCACAATCACAGTGGTTTTAAAACCACGAATAAGCGTCGCTAGGGGCGCGGGCCGTCCGTCGACTGCAGAACTTGAGGCGAACTCATCACTATATTATGGGACATGCTTGACATGACCGTTTGAGGGATGACGGTCAGCGACTTGGGTATTTTAGGCATGATCATAGTACTGGTCATTAGGGGTAAGTTTGGGGTTAGGACAGTCTCGCTTGTGATCGACACTGACGGTCCAAGCTGGGGTATTTTTATAGGCGTTGACGTCATTATCAGGGAGGGTGATGAGACGGTTGGAGCAGGGGAGGTTATCGTGGACGTTTTGGCCGGGATAGGAGCTATAGTAATGTTCTTCAGTCCGACATTTTTGAGTATGGTGGCCGCGTTGGAGCTGCTGTAATCCTCTTTCTTTTCCTCGCACGTTATCTGGGTGACTGTTCCGCCATTGCCCAGCATCGTGCTCGGCTGCAGCTCCGTCACGACGGTGCTGTCGTCTAGTGAGGGCCGCTTCTTCTCTCCGTCTTGTATCTGCTGGAGTTTCTCTCTGCGCATGATGCACATTTTGTTGTAGTCTTGGAGTGTGATGTGGTATCGCTTGCCGGAAGACATGACTTGCACGAGGCTGGGCAGCGATCGGCCGTCCACTGCCAGCTGGGTCGGTTCTCGGGCGATTCGGGAGAGGTTCTCCTGGAAGTTGAAAAGGAAGGCTAGAATTATAAAATATACTAGACATATACCATAAGTATACATGTTATATTAGTTGACATTATGACGACCTCGGTGGCGTAGCGGGCCAGTGTCCGTTTGAGACGCAAGGGGTGCGGGTTCGAATCCCGCTGCGGGACAAATGTAACATGATCTGCAAATATAATTTGGTCTGGGTGTTGTGTACTCGTAGTTTCTAGTAAAGTGTTGGTTCTCACTTTTCTAGTCTTATCTTAAAATCAGGATTAGCTGAAGATGTATTCTGACTCAAGCATAGCATTTTGACACAAACAATATCTTATCTTTGATTGTCAATGAAAAACACTTTTTTTTAATTCTGGAACATGAACCAACGTCTCTCGTGTATTAGTGCCCCATTCATGTTACTCTTGCCTGAGTGAAAATGTTTGGAATAAATAAATATTCCGGACATATCACACATGGTCAACTGATCCCAAACTAGGCATAGCCTGTACTATGGCATGGGTACGAGAGAGATATACATAATAGATAATTATTTAACATCCAGACACAGAGCAAACATCAGTGTTAATCACACAAATGTTTGTCCCGTGCGGGAATCGAACCCGCGACCTCTAGCTCAGAAGGCAGAGTTACTACCAACTGAGCCATGAGGCCTATCCTGTATATCTAGGATATCTACTAGATATTAAAAATGAAATGGCCCTGGTGGCCCCGGCTGAAGAATAGGCCCCTCCATATCTACCTATCCGCGGATGTTGTAAGAGGTGACTAAGGGAAAAAAAGCTAGGGGATGGGCAGCAGCGTCCCTCATTTTAACAACGATAGCTCTAACTGCGCTCGCCAACCCGCATGCCCAGCGTGGTGAGTATGGGCAAATCCCCCCACATGATAAGGAATTCATTTTGTTTGTGGGGGAGGCCATGATCAGCAGTGGACGTGACACGGCTGAAATGATGATGATGATTAAAAATGATCGCAAAAGTTGTTACTTACAGGAGTAATAGGCATAAGCGTGGGCCTCCAAGGCTTACTGCTATTCTTCGTCTTCTTCGGCGTTTCTGACTTATCCTTCTTCTCCTTAGGCGGAGGGTCCGGTTTGGGCATCACCGCTGGCAAAGACACAGCCCCTGGCACTGGCAAGGCTGCTGGCATTGGCAATGCTGGTCTTGCCACGACTGGTAGAGTAACCGGCGGTGGCAATAAGGCTGGTAGGGGTGAAGCGGCTACTTCAGTAGGATCAGACGCACTCACACCTTTAACCAACTGTTGGATGTTGTGTAGGACGTTCTGTATCGCCTTCCTTCCTTGAGCGTTGGGAGTGTTGATCGCTATCAGTTCAGGGGGTAATTGCTTCTTGGATTTCTCTTTGCTTTTGAGCTTCGGCGTCCCAGAAGGAGGCGGCATGAATTTCTTTGTTTCCTTATCATCGGTCTGGTTCGATTTGAGCAGGCTCTTTCCGTTTATAGACGGCTTCTTCCTGAACTCTATTAGACTGATCGCGGGTTCCGCGCGTCTTGGAGTATCATTCACGATGTTGTCGTATGCGCGTAGGCGACTTTGCACCGAATCACTGTAATTGGCGGCAGGTGGTGACGCGTTATGTGACAGAACCAAATCGCCAGACCTAAAGTACTTCTCGAGTAGCACAAGATGGCGGAGGAAGCTGGATTGGTTGCCGTACGGCCGTTGTAGCTCGTTCCATAGTCTTTTGGTCTCCGAGTCGTACTGTATGGTCGTATTGCATTTGTCCCAGCCTTCCGGCGTCACACCTTTGACATTATTGAACTCTATATTACACTGTAGGTTCATCTCTTCTTCGCCCGGGAACAACTCCCTAACAGATATAGAAGGATTCGTTTCTAGCCGCTTCACCGGGTTCGAGTACTTGACCTCAGATTTTTTGGGCTCTTTTTCCACTGTCAGTTTCTTTGACAGTTCGCTCAGGTTCTTCTTGACTTGCGTAAAGCTCTCTGACATTTGCCATTTGTTTTTGAGCGTGTTTATATCTGGGGCGCGTTTTGTGGGTATCGACTCGATGGTACACTCATCGTTCAAGGTAATATTCTTTAGTACGGGGACAACCTCCTTGGATTTGTCTTCGAAGATGTCCATCTCATCTTTACGGATGATTTTCTCTTTGTTCATAGTAAGTCCCAGCTTGTGTATCTTTTTGGAGTATTTCTCGCTGATCCTGTGCTGATGACTGGTCTTTTGAATACCCGATACGCTAAGTTTCAAAGTGGGTTTTTGCTTCTGCGGTATGCTCGGTTGTCCTTGTAAGAACTGTGCTGGGTTGTTCTGTTTCTGTAGCAAGTATTGAAGTTCAGTTTGCTTGCTGAGCATTGCGGGTAGTTCCTCTGAATTTTCATCGGATCCATCACTCGGATGGGCATCTATTTGCTTGACCGCTCCAGGGACTAAGATCTTATTTGATGAGATCAGGCTCTCAATGTCCTCTTCGATGGGTTTTTCTTGGTCTTTTTCAGGGGTGCTCTCGTTAGTTTTCTCCGAGGAGTTTTCGCTGCTCATGTCGGGTTCGGTGGACTTCCGCTGCTTGTATTTATTGCGTGGCTTCTTCTTCAGCTTGGTGGGGTCGTCGAGGGTCATATCGGTCATTGACCCTGCCGGCTCCGGTGCCACTTCTATGTTGTATATTTGTAGTAGTCTGAAACAAGTAGATATAATTTTATACTAAGGTGACGAAAAAACCAAGCTTTTTTTGGTACGTGTTGCATATCCAAATAAGATATTATGATGTTTCTAAGTCTGGTTCAAACAAAAACAAACAGGTTCAAACAGGTGAAAATTCTCCAAATTTACGAGTGAATTTAGGGGGGGGAGGGGTTCGGCAGGCAACGCATTAGCAATGCTCCAGGTGTTGCTGATAGGCGACGGTAACCACTTACCATCAGGAGGGCCGTAAGCCTGTTTGCCCCGATGCACCCCTTCCGGGTTGAACATCCTTATAATATTTATAATATTATAATATTTATACTTATAATATTATTAGGAAGTAGGATTGTTTGTATGGATGTAAGGCTAGGAACTGACTTGCGCCGGTAGCCGTTAGCGTAGCCGTCGTTGTGTCCGGGCCGCTGCAGCAGCGAGCAGTAGTAGCGGCACGCCTTGCACAGCACGGGCCGCTCCGAGAACTGCACCGGCAGGCTCGCAGACAGCAGGTACGGGTTCAGTTCCGTGTAGCCCTGGGGGACACCAAAGTCAAAGGTGTTTATTTCAATAAAATCACAAGGATCCACAGGTTCAGTACATCCTATAGTTACCACAGATTCAACTACAATCAGAATGGCCTAATTACCACAGACTCAGCACGACCTATTTAGATTAGATTCTGGATCGCCTATAGTCTAACAAATAATTAGATTCAAGATTAGATAGTTCTCTTAAGTCAGCCAAATGTTGCCATATTCAGCCCGTTAGTGCTGTAACTGATCCATCCATAAATAAATAGCTAACTGATCAGCTCTTTATAGCATCATTATATCCCTGAAATGAATGTATGAACTGAGGCGTCGTCCTAATAGAAAGCGATTCGCGTGAATTTGCGATGCGAATTGATCGCGCGATGTAAACATGTATGACAGCGTGAACTAATCGCGCGAGTTTTGATTAGGACACTCAGTAAAGACTTTATGATTGATCGCGCATTTGTACGAACAAAGCTCGCGCGATCTTGCGATGGTCGCGTAGTCGCGTTCTATTAGGACAACGGATGAACTGTATCAACGATTTTGATTGATTATATATGTCCATTTTATTATTTGACTATTAAATTTTATTCACAAAGCGGCAGCGCCCTAACTGTCAAAACGTGAATATGATTATTTGTTATACTATAGTTACTACAGATTCAGCACGCCATGCCATAGTTACTTTAAGCTCAACAAGTTCTAGTTACTACAGAACCAAATTCAGTAAATACAATAACTTTATTTCAGGCAACAATAGAATAAAAAACAGATGGAATTTTGCTTATCCTACGGCCCATATACATATATACCTTAAAGACTAACATACATATTAATAAAGCAAAGTTATTTCACTCAGATTCAGCACAGCCTAGTTACTTCAGACTCAGCACGGCCTAGCTAGCACAGATTCAGCACAGGTTGCTACTCACGTGGCCTTGTTACTTAAAGATCAGCACGGCCTAGTTACTTCAAACTCAGCACGACCTAGCTAGCACAGATTCAGCACAGGTTGCTACTAACGTGGCCTTGTTACTTAAACCTCAGCACGGCCTAGTTACTTCAGACTCAGCACGGCCTAGCTAGCACAGATTCAGCACGGCCTAGCTAGCATAGATTCAGCACAGGTTGCTACTCACGTGGTTAATAAAGTGCAGGTTGTGGTGCTTGGTGAGCCGGCGGCGACACAGCTGGCACGCCATGAGCGGCGACACGCAGCGGTAGTGCGCGGCGCACAGCGGAATTGTGTGGAGGCCTGGGTAGTCGCCTTTCAGTTTCAGCTGGAACAAAAATAATTATGATATTTTATAACCAATATGATATTTTGCAACCTTCCCCTAAATATTATAAAATATCATAATCATAATATTCCCTTAGTGGGGGTTAACACTATAGAATAAAATAAAAATAATTATGTTTAATTTAAATAATATAAAATATTGCATTTCTATATTTTGACAAGATGATTCATAATATATATACTATACCACTGTCGATAATTTTTGTATAAGTAGTGGTAGATTTGCAAATGTATACTTGTTTTCTGAATAAATAAATAGTAAAGTAAAGTAAAAATTTATTGCTTGAAATCTTGTTAAATAAAATAAAATATACCGCTAGGGGCTCATTATATCAACAAAAAGAAAGAATATTAGCGAAAAATCCTACTAATATTTTATATGCTAAAGTTTGTGAGGATGTTTTGATGTTTGTTGTTCAATCACGCCCAAACGGATGAACGGATTTGGATGAAATTGGGTACAGAGATAGATTACAGTCTGGAATAGCATATAGGCTTTTTATGTAGGTACCAAGTGAGCGAAGCCGCGGGCTGAAGCTAGTTGATTTTATTTTTTCCCTAACTTTTTAGAATCAATATGGTTTTGGTAATATCTTTTTAGCTTTTGCAATGAAAACTAACGTAATTCCAAAAGTAACTTTATTGCCAATTGGGTGCAGAATAAGCCCCTTTCGAAATAGTACACATATTAAGACATATCTTGTATTTTTATAAGTTATTCCAAATTTTAATATCGTCTGAGCTTTTTATTTATTTATCGTTGCACCACTTGTATTAGTTGTTAGTCTGTGTGGTAGGTAAGTTGTTAGTCTGTTACATTAAGTTGCTTGAACATAACAATAAGCTAGCACGTATGTAGTTGCTAGCAACATATAAAGCTTATATGTTAGTGGTTTATAAGATTTTACGGAAATAAAGTAAAGTATTCAATGTCTCACCACTTTATTGACGGAGCTCCTCATCTTGATGAGCCACTTCCGGCGGATGGAGTAGTCGGCGGCGAGTGCGCAGGCCTCGGTGTGACAGGTGGCGAGGCGGCCGGCCGCGGCGCCGCCCGAGTCCGTCTCGCTCTCCTCCTCTGCGGGCGGACTGGCGGCCTTCTCGGTGGACCTGCAAACTCAAAGGTATTTATTTCAATAAAATCACTAGGATCACTTTGCGAGAGTGTCTTCTTCTTCTTCCTGCCCTTGTCCTACATTATGTGGGGTCGGCACAACATGTTTTCTTCTTCCACTCTCTTCTGTTAGCCGTCATCTCCACACTCACATCTTTTTTACTCATGTCATCTTTAATACAATCCATCCATATTTTCTTCGGCCTTCCTCTAGTCTTATATCCATGCACATTCATACCTAACGCTCTTCTCGTTACATGACTTTCATCCCTCCTCATGACATGCCCATACCATGCTAACCTATTACTTCTCAACTTTTCCGTCACTGACGCTACTTTCAAACTTTGCGAGTAAACATCTACCCCCTTACCCCTTTATAAATGTAAACTTAAATGCTTAACATGGCTCCGAACTCTTTCTTAAGAACAAACTGAGAACCTTTCAACTCCTCATATTTAATACTACATATATTCAAACATTCAAATATACTTTCTCACATCCTCACACACATACACACACTCATATACACACGTTCACACATACCCTTACACTTACCCACTCACTCTCACGAACTATCCCATTAACTCAATCATAGTATTTATTTAAATATAAAAAAAACCATAAAGTAATTAAATAATTATGTATTCGCTTTTATAGGTTTAAGTTTTTCATCATAACTAATTTATGTCTTAAATTCATTGTGGAACATTGCTCTTGTTTTGTCCTGGAGAAGGGCATTGAACCTGCTACGCAGTTCTTACTTTTGCAGTTGTCAACGTTTTCATTTGTTTATATATACCTGTTTTTTACTGTTCCAAATAAATACTTTTGAACTTTGAATCTTTATGAGTTTTAAGAAAGATCCGTTGTCGTTGCTAACTGATGGTACAGTCATCAGATCAGCCTACCACCATCAACATCACAACTTGCTAATAATTCAATAAGACAGCGGAACTCCGACAAAATAATATCGCGATATTTGAAACATACATACACAAGTAATACTTTTTTTATATGGTTTGTTTCAAAATTCCTTGAGCTCTTACTTGGAGGTTTACATGACTACGCATAAACTGATCCTATTATTAGTAGGTTTAAGTACTTGGGAACTGAATGTAGACATGAGAGAGGGGGAGAGAGAAGAGATAGAGAAACGTAATGTCAGAAAATTTTAGACGTAGGTATTGTAGAGGTGCTACGAGAATGGCGTAGCACCAAGCTACGCCAAAAAACTAAACACCGTTATTGGACATTTTTTGTGACCATGACGTCTTATTGCCAATCAAATGCAAGCGACTCAGCGCAATTTTACACGAATTTGAACCATAAATCTTTCTGACTGTGAATTTAAGTTCCACCTAAACAAAATCGCTGATGGTACGGTGCAAAGACATAACTTACTAATATTATGACTGCGAAAGTTTGAGTGGGAGTGTGTTTGTTACCACTTAGATCCGTAACGGTTGAATGGATTTTCATGAAAGTACCCATATAGGTAGTTAGTTAAGTTCTGGAATAGGACATTGGGTACTTTTTATCGCGAGCGAAGCCGCGGGCAAAAGCTAGCTCCATAATAACAGGAAGATACTATGATTTTGGTATAAAAAGCTTGTTTTCCCTAATGTTTGTTTCATTAAACTGGTTCATTATTGAACACGTGTACAAAACATGCGCAACCTCAATAAATATATCTACAAATCCTAATAGTATAAATGCGAAAGCGTGTTTGTTTGCGTGTGCGTTGGTTTGACCTTCTTTCACAAAGCAACGTAGCAACAGAACAACGTGATATTTTGCATGGATATAGTTAAAGATCTGGACAGTTACATAGGCTAATCTTGATCTAGGTAGCACGCGAGCGACGCCACAGGCGGAAGCTAGTAACTTGAGATAACTCACGGTGTATTAGGAGGGGAGCGTGGGGCAGGAATGTCACTGTGCTTCGGCAGAGGACGCTTTCTGTACGACGGACAGTTGGCCCGCCGGTCCACGTGGCGGTAGCACGCGTCGCAAAGACAACTGTCTATGGTGAGCTTTTCCTCGTCTGTGGACAAAAAAGCTTTTAAAGAGGAATTACGATGACCCTTTCCAGGGTCAAAGGGTTCCATCTGAAAACCAGCGCCGCTACACTTCGTGTGCGGCATCAATGCTGAGATGGAACCTTTTTTGGCTCACGCATGCACCTCGGCACGGACTAATGAATACCCTAGTTTTGTTACTTCCTACCTACTTTTGTTTTGTTTCCTCCCTACCTTTTGTATTGTAACCTGTACCTTGTGTCTTTTTTTATTAGTTTGTGCTGTGCTTGTGTGTCCAAAATAAATGTATTTTCTTTCTTTCTTCTTTCTTTCTTAAGCTTTCCCATTTTCGGCACCAGATCGGCATCGATCGCCCAAAACAAATGCCGTCTACAAACATGACCCGAGGCGAGGCGATGCCGAAAAGATGCTGATTAGTGTGCATTCAGAATGAATATATGCTGAATGCTAGAGTTGAGGCGATGCTAATCTGGTGCCGGGGCGATATTTCTGCTACAACCTTTAACGAAGTTTCAAGTGATGAGACATTCAAATATAAGGTTCAGTAGAACTCAAGTTTACTTTTATGGTCACATTGTTTAACTGACTAAGCTAAAAAAAAATTGAAATAAGTAACTCATAACTTATAGACAAAGAAACTGTATACAATGTATATTGAGAAGATACATACTGTCCAAAACCTTTTTCTGTCTCTCCGAGCTTTTAATCTGCGCAATATGACACGGGGTATCGAACAGCCCGAACTTCCCCCCACAGTAGAAGCACTGGTCCATGCACAGTCTTCCCGGGTGGATGCTGAACGAAGACGCCTTCTCCGGGATCACCAGGTTCAAAGTCTCCGTGGGTTCTGTCGGTTCGGGCGCCGGTTCCGCATCTGTTGATGTTGGAGATAACAACAAAAAGCTCGAGGGAGCTTTTTGTAGATAATCGTAATAACGGCATAATCTCGGGGGGTATTAGCAACATTCAGGGGGTTTTACCATCGGCCTGGGTTGGTTAAATGGTTTAACAGTGGCGGTCATGCAGTTAGTCTTATATCGCAAGCATTTAAATTGCCGTCTGATCAACATTTAAAAAGCATTTTCTTTTTGATGTTTGAAATAATCCTACGAGGATTTATGTTAAAGATCAGTCATCGACTTAAATTCGCGGTTTAGTTAACATGCGATGCCAAATTGTTGATGCTGTTAAAATGTAAAAACAATGATACGTTAAAAAAATTTAACCAGGCTCGAAATTAACTTTTCATTTTCATTCACCGTTGACTAGTGAGAAATTTACGGCTCACGAAAATTACGGTTGGACGTAACTTCCCCTAAAAAAGTAGATATTTTGTTCATGCAAGTACGAAGTGCAGTCCAGCAGTAAATCCGTTATCATTATCTAGTTAGCTTACAACGGAATCAGGATGATCTAAGATTTAATGAAACCAATAATTAAGAGAATCGATTCAGGCAATGGAATAATAAAGAATATACTTTCTAAAGAGCTTTGATAATCCTGATGTAAACTAGCTACGTGCAAACAAATTATCTTCTACACAATGACATAACAATTAATACAGATTTGAGTTTTAAAATGGAGGTGTCTGTTGGATTGGCCTATTTCATAATCTTTTCTAGATTACTTGTAAAGCGTCAGGTAGTTTTTGAGATTAGCTGTGTTTTTGGCCTTTTTATCATCTTTATAATTGAGTTTGAACTGATTTGGCACCAAAACAGGTGATTTGCCACGAGTTTTTTTTAAGGAAAAATGTTAAACAAACTTTATTGCCGATTGGGTTTAGAATAAGCCCCTTTCAAAATAGCACACATAAGTTCTGATCACCAAGCGAGCATCGCTAAGTTTTATAGCTCTTTTAGCTTTGATAGCTCTTGTCGCTGCGACAAACCAGTGGAGAGAGAGTTCTCGCCGGCAAAGTGAACAGCCAGCGATCAACTAATAGATCTATCTTTTATTGACACGGGATCTATATCTATGGTTCGTTTCATGAGCGAGAAAATAGATGGCTAATCGTAAGTGCCTTGAGGAGGCTTTTACTGCGCGAACTTTTAATCATGCTTTGCAGAATGGCTGGACAATCTTCAATAAGGTTTATGTTTGCACGTAACTACGGGTTAGGGCGGGTGAAATCCACACACCATGGTTGTTAAGCCGATTACTGTAATGAGTCTTTCTTTGCCCACCGTCTGCTGATGTGGCCGCCGCGATCTGGGGACAAAACGGTAACGTTGTTGAGGTATTGGCAAAGTGGCGCTACTTTATTTGATTACAACTGAGGTGGTAAACAAGCATACGGCCCACCTTTTGGTAAGCGGTTACCGTAGCCTATGAGCGCTTGCAATACCAGAGGCATCACGCACGCGATGCCGACCCCGAGCCTCCTCCGCCCCTAAAGAGCTCTGGCAGGACTACAACACTATTTGAAACGAATAGTGTTATTTGGCTGCGATCTCCTGTAAGGCGGAGGTGTCCCAGGCGGGCTGCTCCAATTTAGAACGAGAAAATCTCGCTGTGTACTTGTAAAGCTTTACCCTGTAGCTTTACCCATACTATCGCGTCATACGAGCCTGAATGCTCATTTTTCGAAGAGTACGGGCGTAGACGCTCTTCATCATTCCAGCCGTTCGAAGTCCACTGCAGAACATCGGCCCCCTCCACAGATCTTTCCTATCTTTGAAGGCCCATACTCACCACGCTGGGCATGCGGGTTGGCGAGCGCAGTTAGAGCTATCGTTGTTAAAATGAGGGACGCTGCTGCCCGTTCCCTAGCTTTTTTCCCTTAGTCGTTTCTTACGACATCTACGGCCAAGACGAGCCTATAAGTGTGTCAGGTGCAGGTTCGAAGTCACACGCCAGAATAAACTCGAGTACGCGTGTTCGGCTTTTTAAATCGCGAAATGAATCGCGCATGCGGAAACGACAAAATACACGCAAAACATTTTTTAAAAGCGTTCTTGTTGTGGACCTCGGTGGCGTAGCGAGCGAGTGCCCGTCTGAGCCGCAAGGGGTGCGGGTTCGATTCTCGCTGCGGGACAAATGTTACTCAATGTGATGTGAATTCCTAGATGTTCACCAATGCCTCGAGGTAGTTTTGAATGGTTGTCTTCTGTCGACCAAGTGAGGACCCTATCCTACAAGTAAATTACATACTAACTAATTTGCGTTTTCAGAGGCATCTCATACGAACTTTTTTTTTAAAACAAAATAGGGTTACGTTTGACCACAATCTCACCTGATGTTAAGTGACGATGTGGTCTACGGTGTAGCACATTTGCCTAGAAGAAACCTATTCACTCTACTCTTGAAAACACCCAAATTATAGGTATTCGGAAACACAGACGCCGGCAACGAGTTCCAATCTTAGGCTGTCCGCATTATAAAGGTACAAGCAAAACGCTTGGTGCGGCAGGGTGGTATATCAACCATGAACGGAAGTCGCGTCTCCGTACGTCCGGCCTTACTTAGCTAGAGGCTCTGTCTGTTTACGACCTGTAGAAACAAATAGTAACACACCAAAACTTAACAGTTAAATAAATAAATAACACCTAACAGTCACACAAATAGTCCTGACCCCACATTAGGATTCCCTGTGCAGTGGGTATCGGAAACTACGAGTACCATGTTACAACACACACACTCAGACCCGGAACAAATGTTTGTAGATCATGCAAACATTTGTACCGCAGCGGGAATTGAACCCGCACGTATCAGTCGGGTATTCGCCCCCTACGCCACCGAGTAAGGATAATATGAAATCAACTCACCTCCCGTCGCTCGATGGTGTAGAAAGTGCTGTCATCAGCGGCCGCTTCGCCAACCTCCATTGCTGGCTTCCCACTCCGGTACTTGCTCTTCTGAAACGTCATCTTCAACGAACTCCTGTGCTTCTTCTTTTCTCCTCCGCGATTCAGCTTTATAACAGTTTTCAACGTTCCTGTGTAGTCGCCAGAGGACTTAGCCGCTTTGCCCTTGTTGGACATCCTTTCGCTGAAGATTCGTTCTTTCTCCTTCGCCTTTTCAATCTTAGCTTCTTTGGCTGCTTTGTGGGTTAGCAGACCCAGTGTTCTAAGGACGTTTTCCTTTCGCTTCTGGCTTTCAGGTGTCTCGTTAAAAGCGTTGCTAGGTCCTGGTAAGGATTCAATTGAGTTGCGAGCAGATTTCCTTGCAGGTTTGACCTCTGGCTTTATCTCTTCTTTGATTGGCTCTACGGGAGCTACCGGTTTCTCTTCAATTGTCTTTTCAATAGCCTCTTCAATAGGATTTTCAACGATCTCCATTTTTTCCGGCAGATCCTCCTTTTCAGGTTCAGGGGTTTCCGCCTTCGGTTCTGGAGAGATCTCGGCGATTTTCGTGATCTCTTCAACTACTTGTTCGGGTATCGTTTCAGCTTGGACCTTAACTGCTGGCACTTCAGACGCGACTGGTATTTCGGGTACTGGCTTGACGATGTCAACCGGTGGTGGTAAAGCCTCGGCCTCCATTGGTACAGCTTCCGGAGACTTGATGGAGACGGGAGCCGGTGTGATAGAGACCGCTGGCGATTGATGCGTCGGTGATCGCATCTTCTCTATCGTAGCCTTATCTTCAACATCAGTAGACTCGGAAGATTTTCGGGACACGGATTCTTCTCTAGATTTCCGCTTAGTGATGATCTGGACATCGTTACCGCCGATTTTGGCATCGGAAATCCGAGGGGTGATTGATATCTGGCTGGAGTCTAGCATGACGCCAGCTACATTCTGGCTGGAGTTGCTGGGATGTAAAGTAGCGAATTGATGGAGATCCATTTGCGCGGACGTGCCGCTTTTGTCCACTGACTTCCGTATCTCAGTCAAAGTAACATCTTTCCCCAAAGTCTTTTCGAAAATGCTGATAGCATCCGATTCCCGCGAGTGGTTGGAGCTGGTGGACTCCTTGCGTGCGCTCACGCTATTCCTCTTGATCAGAGTGACGGAATTCGGGAGATCGATATCGACGGATTTCCTTACTTGATCCCGTTTCACGATCGATATGGCAGAGTTGTTTTCGAAGCAACTGAGTACATTTTCCTTCTCAATGGTTCTTTCTGGTGAGCGCACGGATTGCATGTCGACCGGCTTGAATTCTGCTCCGGATTTATGGAAGAGGACCACGTCGTTGGTCACCCTGACTGGCTTGCTGTCGCTGGATTTAGGCTCGGGCTCATGTCTCTGTCTTCTCTTGTCGAACTCTTCGAACTCTTTCAGTCTGTCCATGAGTTTGTCGATGCTTGCGACGGAGTTACATTTGTATGTTATATCGCTTCTTGCGTTGTCTGATGGCTCTACAGAATCTTCTTCGTAATGTAGTCTAATATTCTCGCTATCGTCAACCTTGGAAGGAGTATTTTCAATAGATGATGCGGTGACAGCCTCTCTATCCTTGACCGGCGTTTCTGGCGCCGCTATGCTATTGTCGTCGACGCTATTGAGCGGTTTTGCCAGACCGTAGAACTTGCCAACTGGTTTAGCTTCTGGCTGTGAAGGTAGGCTTATGGCATTCGCTTCCGTGGCCATCTCATGGTCACCGTCAATGTTTTGGTCCAAATTCTTGATAAGGTCATCAATGTCTTTGGAGAGTGTTTCAATGGTTTCGTGCTTGTCGTCCATTGGCTCCGTGATCGCACTAGTGACGGGTATTTTCGGCGCTGGCGGGCGCCGCGCCTCAGCCGCCGCCTTCCTGCCTCGTCTCGCCCTCCTTATATTTTTAGACATTTCCTTTGAATTAAATGTCCTGGACATACTACTCAAGATATTACTACGAGCTTGAAAAAGCGTATCATTTTCAGTCTTCAACGATAGTTTGTCCTCTATGTCTGATGAATTTAGAGCATCTAACTTTAACCTATTACTATTATTGTTGTCAGAGTCCAGAGAAGTACTTCTTTGTAAGCTCGATTTCTTATTTGTGTCATTTACAATGCTGGTCTCCGGGTCAAGCGTAGGTTCTGCTGATTTTGATTCAGTATTAGAAGGCACTTTTTCAATAGTAGGGTTCTGAATACTATTTTCAATATCTACATCTAGGTCAGTCTTAGATTTATCTAATTTTTTGTTTGGCTCCTTGCCGTCTGAGTCGTTGAGTGTTTCACTCATGCTCAGGTCTGACTCCGTGTTGTCTGAGCACTTGGAGATCTCGCTGCCGTCACGGGAGCAGGAGCGGCCCCTCTTCAGCTTCTTGCAGTCTTGTTCCAGCTCAGAAGCATCAGGATTCTTTGAATCCGATAGCAGTCTGCGCCTCTTCTTCTGTTCTTTAATGACAACCTCGCTCAGTAAGTTCTTCACTTTCCTAGGCTTGCCAGTTCTTAGGTTCTTGGCCTCAAATAATGATGGACTGTTACTCCTCTCCGAGCGCATGGAGTATGGACTGGTCCTGGGACCCAGCACCAGGGTACTGGGTGTGTCACTGAGCATGTTTTTCATCATTGCCATGTCGGAGCTGACCCTTACTCTCCTTCCAGCAGTTTTAGGACTGGATGACCTGGAGTTGGGTGAGGTGTCTTCGATGGGTTCTTTCTTTATTTCTGTGGCAGGAATCAGGGGGGGAGCCTCCTTGTCCTGAGATGTTCCCGGTTCAGTTTTAATTGTAGGCTTCCTGCCTCGTCTGGACTTTATGACATTTTTAGCTTTTTCTTTGACTGCAGCGGCTTTCTTACTTCTAAGTGCTTTCCGGATACCCAGTGGACGTTTCTTTACTATTGCTCTAGGTTTGGGTTGTGCTCTCTTACTGTCTTTGGACGCTTTAGGCTCATCTTGACTGGGTTTGTTCTTTTCATCGTTGTTGATGTCAGAAGCTTTCTTGCGAGCACGAGTCTTGGGCTCTATGATTGTTTCTTCATCTGTGTTTTTGTCCTGCTCCTCCTTGACTTGTTTGGTTTTCATGATGGAATGTGTGGTGGGAGATGACCCCGTTTATTCGACATTAGGTAAGGGCTTGTCAGCTGTCCGTCAGCTTTCCTATCTACTATGACCGATGAGTCTTGAGACAGTCTGAAGAGTCCTGCTTGGCTAAGCCTAGCTAAATATTTTCTAGTTATTAGTCTAACTTGCAATCCTGAGAGGGATCACAACTGTTTGTTATTGGTTCTTAGATTTGTCTAAATGCCTGGTCCTTGTGTGGGGACGACTATAACCCGACAGACGCCGTAGGAATAAGCCATCAGGACCTGGAAAGTGATAATAACTCATTAGGCACTCCACAAAACTCTATAATTAGCAACGTGGTACTAACAAAATACCTGTTGAACTTAATCACTAAATAACTTAGAAATTACCGATTTTGTCTTATTATTTACGACACAAAAGCAGAGATTAGTCTTTAATAGAGCGTATTATGAGGTCAATTAACGTTCAAATCAACAAAATTCACATAAAAATCAAGTTTAATAATCGTGGTAAACAAAAGGGATCACTGAGGAATCAACAAGTTCGCGCATTAATTACGCTCTGTTTTCATAATAATCAGGCTAGATTTCAGTTGTTTAACTTAATAAAACGATAGTTAATCTTAATATGAGTCAAGTTATTTGTTTACAATCCACGATGTACAGAAAATCGCGCCGGAAAACTCATGAAAAACTCGCTGTTTTGATACATATTTTGAGGTCGAATGACACCTAACGCCACCTACCAGCTGAGCGAATGCGTGTGCGTCGACCGAACGAAAGCACCAAATCATTTCCCTAGCCGTGGCGCACCTCCGATATGTCCTCACAAAATACTTACAATTATCCAATGGAACCTCCGAAAACCACAATAAACAGCTATCCAGATACACAATGCACCATAATATGCGAAAAAGTTCAATAAAATCACGCAAATAAAGTTAGAAAACGATTTTTGAAAAGCCCGAATGTATGCAGGCGTCCGCCATAATGTTTCCTTCGAAACGAATAATATAGTTCTTTCTTATTGCTCTTGTAGCAATTCGCTCTATTCGCTTCGCTATTCAAAATGGCGACGGTGTTGCGATCACAGTGCGCATTTTTGCGGCTTTTTGTTGGAAAAAGCGGCCAAATCCTGAACAACGCGATTGATTCGGGTACAAAACTTATCCCGGGATCACTATCGGTAATTATTTATTTCTGTTTTCACTTGATTCATGTAGAAAAGTCGCTTTGTCTGCGACATGTGACAGAGCGATGGGTGTACACCCCACAGCGCAAGTTTCTTTACAAAAACATCCCATTTGATTTATTTTTTGCATGTAATTTATTTAAATTTTTATTTTTCTTTTAAAATGGAAACCTGTTAGTATTCTTGTAAGCAGCGATGGGCTTAAAGACACAACTATGGAATACCCACTAGGTATATTACTGCAAAATGTGTGCATGTAGGTACCAAATGTAATGTTTGGTTGGACTTGTCACTCGAAGGTGGTCAGAGGCAAGTCCAACCAAAGATACTTAGATATCTTCAAAGATCAGAGTGCCTGGAGATTAGAGTGGGGATAACAGTCGTGATCATATTTACAATTAAGTGCACAGACAGGTAAAATAAAATGAAAAAAATTGTTTCAGACTGTTCGGCAATACTCAAACTACGCTCATTCGCCGTTTGTAACAAAAATAAAGGAACAATACGAATTTGATGTTGTCAAAAATCCAGAAGAATGGAAATACGTGGAGCGTCTAATGCCTTTTGAGACTATTCCGAATGTTACTCCAAAGGCAAGCTATCCTTCAGGCTGGGTGCCACCGGATGAAAAAGCAGTTGAACATCCGTTTTTCATCCAAAGAACAAAAAATCATGAGCTGCCGATTTATTTACGCATAACATTCAGAGGAATTCGTAAAATATCGATGATAAGAAAAATTGAAGGAGATATTTGGCTTATGAATGACGAGATTCGAGCTTATTTGAAAAAGAAAAACAACAGATACGTTGAAACTAGAGTGCATGAAGTTGCAAAATTTATAGAAACTAAAGGAGATTATGTTCATGATCTTCGAGAATGGGCGCTCTCAAAAGGCTTTTAAATGAACAAAACATAATTTAAGGTTTAGTTTCAATAAATTACACTTACTTTCCATTTAAGTACCTATTGTATTATTTATCTCTTAGAAATTCCTTGCAATATTCAAAAAATAAGATTGTCTACGTTAAGTTATATTTGCGGCTCACTTCGCTCGCCGATAGAATAGTAGGTAGTAGGTACTAGACTAGATCACTATCCACACGCTTATGATAAGCACGACTTTCTTTTGCTTTCTTTGTAGATATTATTTTGGTATGTATGTACTCACCTACTTATCCGTGAAATAGGTAACGTGTTTAATGTCATTGTGGACATACACAAAATAACTCAACAAAAAGATAGATGCCTCGGGCTCCAACTAAATCTCAAGTCAACTTGCTTAACAGCCTTAGGTAGGTGGTTATTATTATTCATAAAATATCATCAACATTATTTATTTATTCATTTAAAATAGGACACCCAACAAAGGTTTACACTGCGCAATAAAAAATAAAGTCATAGGTTACATCAGTAATTCTATGGCATCACAGCATGCTTTAAAATGATAGTATGACAACAACTTACATATTTCAAAAAGTATACGTACATACTTACTGAGGAAGAGATTAGTGAATATAATTAATTTACATTTAGAACACATTTTAATAAGTGCACCTAACATGTTCTATGTAGCTATACACCAAAGCTTCAGTTTTCAGGTGTAGTCTGATTACACCCTGTTAGTACGCATAAGCACCCTACTTATTTGTAAATGACGAAAAAATTGATGAAAAGGAAGAGAATCATCATAATAAAATATGTTTTATTACTCCCTGTATGTATGTATCGTACATGAACACCTTTTTCTATGACGAAAAAAATCAAAAAGTCATAAAAATTAAATAATTAAATGTTCAAAAAGCAATCGAAAGCTGTGCGGCGGGGTGTACGCACGAGCATGAAGATTGGTTTTCGTGAGCCGCCGCCAGGGGCGCTGCTCGCGGCGGAAGGTTTTATCTACCTAGCGAATATAGCTAGCTATACAACATCCGCCCGAGTTCTGGGCCTCTTCACTTCACCATTTATATTTTCGACCCGATCCTACTTTGTCTTTGTTAAAAACCACTTTTCTGCATCGTTTGGAGCGTTATTATTCCACACGCCACACTTTTCACGGCGAAAAAGATACTTTTTATGGAAATAATTAGGTTAGGTACGATTTAATTGGTTTTATTGCAGAATTGTCGTCGAAATGACGAATTGAAGCGTTTTATGGTATTGTTGAAACTTTAAAGTTATCGTTTTACCTCGGGCGAGCTAATCAATGTTCGATTGTAGCGTTTACGGAGTTACGTAACTATGTATGAAGTATGGCCTAGGTAGGCACCTACCTACCTAGGTATATAACGATGTCCAAGGTCAGGCGCTTTCAGTGGACACGTGTACATTCTACGTTGATTAATTGCATTAATCGATATTAATAGGTTACTGGGTTCGAAATAAAGGTATCTGGACGCAATTTACGAAGGATTGGGGTCAATAATGTGCATTTATGTATTGATAAGTGGGGGGTCATTTTTTATTAAGTTAATAGCTTGCTCCCGTGGCTTCGCTCGCCTGGTACCTTGATATAAGTAGCCTCTAGGCTATTCCAGGTAAATAACTCTATCTATTTCAAGTTTAATCGAAATCGGTTGAGCCCTTCGCGATTCAACAACAAACATCGGAATATTCAAACATCCTTACAAACTTTCGCATCCAAATATTATAGTAGGAAGTAGGATTATCTAGGTAGGTAGGTACCTTAGATTATGTAGTACTACTACCACATAATTGAGGCGTGTCGTCGGCGTCGTTCTCAAGTGTTACTTTATTACCTACTAGAGGTTTTTTTTTATATTTACAAATTAGGCTACAGTTAGACCGCAAACTCACTTGTTGTTAGTGGTGATGCGGTTGACGGTGGCACGTTTGCTAGATATACTTCTTCCACGTGCCTCATTCTGCTCTTGAAGACTCATTTCTGCCGTAGGACGTCCACTGCTAAACATGGATTTTCAGAGCGAATTTCTATAATGTGGGGGGACTTGCCCGTACTCACCGCCTGGGCACGCGGGTTAGTTTGGGCAGTTAGCTATTTTTGTGAAAATAAGGGACGCTGATGCCCATCCCCTAGTTGTTCCCCTTAATCACCTCCCACGACATCCACAAGTAGATATCGAGAAGCCTATTCTTCAGCCGGGGCCTCTCGATACTCTAACCCCGTAAATGGTACCTAGTTAATTAGGTTAGTAATAACTCAGTAGGCAAATCTACTTGTTTTTTATTTTCCTTTCTCTATGCGTGGAATGAAAGCTTGATAGTTTTCTGACCTATGTAGCTTTTCCTATTCTCCAATTTCTTTATTGGTCTAGCTCTTATGTACCTGCATAGATACCTAGGTAGGTACCTAATGTAAGTAGGTAGGTACCTACCAACTAACTAATTTATATAAATAATTGTACCTAATGGTAGATCATAATTACAAAAATGTTAAACTCTTTGATGACGGTCATCCAAACTCTTTGGTAGAAATATTAATCGCGTCGCCAAGCCAAGTTCAAAATAAGAACATTGGGTTGGCGGTAGAATTTGAAAATATAAGACAAAAAATGAGCATCAGCGCTGAAAATGTCGGAAAAAAAGGAATATGTCGGAGCATATTAGAGAGATAAATGAAAAAAAGGATAATTTGATATGTAAGCAATGCAGTAAATTGTTAAATGTTGTTTTAACTCGTTTAATAACATAAAGGGTACGTAATGCATGTCTTATTGTACCTATATACTTACCTATTTGTATAAGTACCATAAATCAATATTTTTGCAATAAAAAATGTCGAATGTTATTGCCAATAAGTTGTAGAATAAGTCCTTTTCAGAATGGAATACTATGAATCACCGTGTATATGATGGGAAAATAAAAAAGTTCGTGATCAAAGTTACCTACTTTATTTGTTGTAGGTATAAAAATATGGCTTATTCCAGAAATCTCCTGAGAGAATGCCCTGCGCGGGGCATTTTTCGACTTTTTGTCCAGAAATCCCCTGCCGGCTCTCAATGCCTAAGCACAGGGCATTTTTGGACAAATTTTTCCAGAAATCCCCTGCGCCATTTATTCACATTTTCTTTTGTCTTTATTTTGGTAGACATACCTAGGTACAACATTATTATCGATGATACTGCAATGGATCCATTGCATTTATCTTTCTTTCTTTGCGCACATTCCCAAAGAATAGAACCATTCTTATTTTGGCACTATATTGATATCCACCGCGTAGAAGTATCATAGATTTATTTTTATTGATATACCCTAGTTCACCACCAGCACCACTTGAACTATCAGCCATGGCCATATTTTTAGGTTTAACGTTGCGCTAATGAGTACTTGAAACGTAAACGAGTAAACAGAGGTTCTGTGATATTTTAAATAATACAAGATTTTGTTTTTGTTTCATCGATAATAATGTTGTACCTATGTCTACCAAAATAAAGACAAAAGAAAATGTGAATAAAAGGCGCTGGGGATTTCTGGAAAAAATTGTCCTAAAATGCCCTGTGCTTATGCATTGAGAGCCGGCAGGGGATTTCTGGACAAAAAGTCCAAAAATGCCCTGCGCAGGGCATTTTCGCAGGGGATTTCTGGAATAAGCCAAAAATATTTTCCTTTTTAGGTTCTTCGTAGGTAGTGGCCAACTCCGGTGACAAAGCCATCCAAACATCCAAATAACAGTAGTTCTTACTACTGTTATATATGCGAATGTTTAAATGGATGAATTTTCGTTACTTAAACCGATTTCAGAATTAGCAAGTTGAAGTGGCAGTGGGCACGCCATATAGCTCGCAGAACCGACAACCGTTGGGGAGTAAAGGTTCTCGAATGGCGACCACGAACCGGGCGACGCAGAGTTGGAAGGCCCCCCGCCCGATGGACCGACGACATTGTGAAGGTTGCGGGAAGTCGGTGGATGGAGAAGGCTCAAGACCGTTCGTCATGGAACTCTTTGGGGGATGCCTATGTCCAGCAGTGGACTTCTTCAGGCTGATGATGCTGATGAAACCGATTTCAATGAAACTTGGAATAGCATAAGATCCTAATAGTTGGTAGGTATAAATTTCGGGTTGATAGCCTTTAGCCGTTTCTGAGAAAAAGGGTTCCGTTTTTTCCAAATGAGGTACGGAACCCTAAAGAAATAGGCAAAACCTGCAATCCCCACGTAGGTAAGTGTCAAATCGATAAGCAAATCATCATAAAAGTGGCCTCAAAGAGGAAGCCTCCCCTACGTCTACGCGTAGATTATTTTATTACCGATTGATATTCAATTCTTACTATAGGATTAAAATTCCAGTAAGTAGTTAGGTGCTTACCCAATAAAATATAAAGGACTAGCTTGTGCCCGCGGCTCCGCTCGCGTCATACCTAGGTAAAAACAATACAAGGTGTATGTAGGTAGGTGTGTGTAATAGCCTATATAAATGGGTCTTTTATGGGGAATATGGTAAGATTTTATAATAAACTTCCGGTAAACGCGACGCAACTTCCTATTAGAAGATTTAAAGTGTACATAAAGAATAATCTTATTAAGAAAGCGTACTATAAACTAAATGATTATTTAAATGATAAAACCGCATGGCCTGAAGTCGCTCTGCCCCTCGACAGCTAAAATGCCATTTTGCAGTGTCTTTACAGTTTTTGCTTGCATCATATTTTAAGTATTATTTAATTATATAAGCATTAGGTACATATTTCATCAAGTGTAGCGTGTGCTGCCCTTAGATCATTTGTTGAAGCTCACATTTGTCTTCATTTTTTTCACATTTTTATGAGCTCTTATTTATTAAGGATTATAATTAGATTACTTTTCTCTTGAGCCTCACCTAGTTCCATCGACACCACACTGAAGCTTTAAATTCCATTTTGTGAAAAAGGATCATCGAAAAAAATGATAGGCACCAAGCCGTGTTTGTTGCCTGATTCTTCTAGGCTTGGTCGCGAGGAACAGGCATAGCTTCACCTAGTTTCTAAGACGTTTCAAAGTGATCCTAGTGATTTTATTGAAATAAATGCCTTTTGACTTTTTGACTTTGACTTTTGACTTTATACAAGGTGATTCCTAATATGTGCACCATCCCGAAAGGGGCTTACTCTATCAACAAAAAGAAAGAATATTAGCGGGAAACAAAACAAAACATTCATTTTTTTAACCCGATCTTTTACAAATTAGCTATTTTTGGTCTTTCTATCAATCTTTTATGTCATTAGTAACCGTACAAGAAGTTCGACATCAAGACTACCCTACTACCCAAAATGTCTGAATAATTGAGTTTCAAATGAATTAACCGCAAAACAGCGCTATTTGCATTGAATTTATTCAGTGTAATTTGTTGAATTTCCAAAAGTCGTAGATCAAACTTCATTGCTATTTGGGTGTAGAATAAACTCCTCTCGGGATAGCATACGTATTATCACCTTGTACGCTATTCTAGATAAAGGATCTATTCTAAGTTACATCGAAATTGGTTGAGCTAACATTCTCACAAACTTTCGGTTTTTAATATTAGTAGGATGCTAGGAGGTACGTATCTTATCGCTTATCTTGATAGCAAGGCGATATTTACGAGTAGGTATATAAGCCAAAACTTCGTAGGATATTATCATCGCATGCTGAGCTTGCTTGCTTGTCGTGTCACTGATTCTTTCTTGGTCATCACTAGTCACTGACTGACTAGGTTGAGGTATGGTGGGCCTATGACCGTCGTCGGTGAAAGGATTAAAGTGCGCCTCCTACAGCCTCCTTTCGTGCACATGTCACAATGTCTTCGAATTTTTGGGTTCTAGGACACTTTGTTTTAGTAATGCGCAATGAGTGCTGATGATGTTTTATCCAGTATCCTCTCACAAAAATTGAGAATTGTCACGAAAGTTATATTAGAATCTTTTTTTTTTTTATTTATTTTTTATTGGAGATGTTTAGGCGTTTGACCACCAGCTCACTTTTGCAAGTGAGATGTGGCCTAAGATGGAGCACGCTTTACCAGAAGAAACTTATTCACTCTAGATTTGAAGACTCCTAGATTGTACTCGTCCGGGAAAACAGACGCTGGCAGATCGTTCCACTCTTTGCCAGTGCTTATAATAAAGGTGGAGCAGAAACGTTTGGTTCGACACTGTGGTATGTCGACCAGGTAAGGGTGGTAATTACCTGTGCGTCTGCTTATCCGGTAGTAGAAGGGGGAAGGAGGGATGAGGTCATGCAAATCCTGCGCAGTCACCAAAGTGGTACTTGTAGAACACTGACAGTCTGGCCACACGCCGTCTGTGTTCAAGGCTTTGTAGATTGGACTCCACAAGCGAGTCATCTCCTATGAGCCTAACAGCGCGTCGCTCAATTGAATCACAACAAAAGACTTACTTTTATGGGCCGCCTTGCTTCAGTCAGTTCTTCACTGTTGAGGATTGTGCTGTTATGCCAAGATATCATGGTAACAACATCTATGGTTTTCCTCCACTTTCCACAATCCTTGTAGGTACACCGTTGAACGTGGCATCGACTCAGATTTCCAGAGCGAATTCCTATCATAATTTCATAATTACCAACCTACAAATCTTGGGGGGATTTGCCCATGATGCTAAAGGGCAACAATGCTATTTCTAGATTTTCGCCTGGCTCCAATTCGGAGGGCAAGTTTCGATGTCATGTCTCAACTGTGAGGAAAGAACCCGCATTTGTTGCGCCTGAGCGGGGCGCTCGCTCGCCACGCCATCGAGATCAACAGATATTTTAATTCTCAATTATTGAGATACACCAAAATAAAGAACGGCCGAGACAAAAATAGTCATAACTCTACGAAGCTCTACGCAGTGCGTAGCAGATTAATAGTAAAAGCTCTAAAACTTTCGTGTTTGTTTCTCAATGTTTGCTATTAGCTAAGCATTTAATCGATAAGAATAAGATTTAACGCATTGGTCACACGTAGCTTTTAAAATCCGCTAGTCCATAAAGCGCAGCGTGTGACGCCCTACGAATAAGCGGCTTCTCGTTGCTTCAGTAGAAGCTACGTGTGACCGAAATGTTATTCTCTTCTATTATTTTCTTTGTATAGTGAAAAAACTAGTTTTAAGACGTTTCAAAGCGATTTCATTTTGTGAAAAAGGATCATCTAAAATATGCTAAACACGCGCGCCGTGTTGTTGCCTGATTCTTCTAGGCTTGGTCGCGACGGACAGGCGTAGCTTCACCTAGTTTCTAAGACGTTTTATAGAGATCCTAGTGTAATTCAATTGAGAGGGTATGTTCTGTTTCGCTGTTAAATAAAAAAAAAAATATTTTATACATTTATTTCACTAATTATATGCAAAACTTATGCTAAACTTTACAGTCGTTAAACATAATTTTCCTGTTATCATGTACAATTAAAGTTATATTATACATACAGTATTAACTTTAGTGATACAAACTAACTTAACTAAGCGAAAACTCTGTAATAAATCGTATTATAAAATATCCGACTATTTAGATGACAAAAATGCTTGGGACTGAATATGCTCCAACTCGATTACTAATAAAGTTTGTAAATTCAAATAAATTTAAGACGTTTAAATGACCCATGCGATCACAATGAATAAATTAATATTGAAGAAGTTGATAATATAAAGTTTCGTTCAGATGAAAAGAGTTTCTCGCCTAGAAGAGAACTTAAAAGATTCTAAAAGATGAATCGTGTAAGCTATACTATAATCGCATGTGCAAATAATCGTCTCGTCTTTGTTAAAGGAGTTTTCGTGCTTGTTTATATACATACGAGATTCTCGCTTGCGATAATCTCCAGACGATTCTAGCCTCAAAGCGTGCGAGAAATTATCGTCATGTAAATAAGTCTTTTTTTTTGTCAAATCAGTTCAAACTTAATTATGCTGTTTTAGAAAGCAATATTGGTGCCGAACTTCTCATACGTGTAATAAGTTAAAAGGTAATAAAAATACCAAAAACAGTTAATAAAAAGATATTCTAGGGAAAGAACTTTATCTGTTGAGCCGTTACGGCGTGTTTGTTACGCCGTTCGCATTTATAATATTAGTAGGAAGAACTGCAAGCATTAAAATCCAGATTCCTATAGTTATTAAATGCTACGTAATCAAGGAAAATATGTTGTGAACTGGGACTGGACCTCTGTCAAGTTTTTAAACAATGCAATGAGTCACATACAATAATTTTCCTTCTACACAAATGTTTTTGAGCGACAAATTCTTTAGCAATAAATTGATGGTCACAGGTCAAAGTTGTTTATATATGCTGTTTGGGTTTTATCATAATTATTTTATGAATAAATTAGCCTCAAGATTAAGTAAATACCACTGTAATTGTGCACGTGCACTTTAATCCTTTCACCACCCTGTTTTTTTTCGTCGACGGTCATAGGCCCTTTTCATGGCCACCATACCTCAACCTAGTCACTGACCTAATACAGGATGACCATGAAAGAATCAGTGAAGAAGAAGTGCTTTTTTATTTAGAATCTGAAAATCAAGTGACAAGCCGTTTTCAAACGGCGCCGTTTTCAAATTTCAAAAGGCGTCTACGTCTACTAATTATATCATTTAGCCTTTAAAAGTCAAAATAAAAATTGACTTTATACATTTTGCATGACAATCGACCCACGCCGTTTCCTTCAACACGACGTCTTAATACTGGGATGAAATAGGGGAAAATTAAAGTTGAAAACGTTTTTAAGTAATTTTTGAAATAGACAGCGTTTGACTTTGCACTAAAAGTGTAGGAAAATGCTCTTATTTCCTCTTAATCGTCTCACGCCCTCACAAGAAACCAGGGACTGAAAGAGGTAGAGGTTATAGGTACTGGTACCGTTAAAAAAATTCGGTACCATTATGCTATACCGGTAGGGCATTACGGTACCTTTATTTCATACCAGTAGATTTCGGTACCGAAATTTTGAGCCGCGGCTAGTTCGCTAGGACAGTCACGCCGCGGTGGCGGGGTGGCGGAGTTTCATCAAAGAAAACCCTTATAAACCTTTATTTATTTCGGTTATAGGTACCGGTAGCGAAATAAACTGAAATGAACTTCGAAGCCAGATTTTCCTGTACCGTTATATTTATCGGTAGAGAAATATTCGGGTAACCGGAATTTATCGGTATGACGTCATATCGTTATTTAAAGGTACATTTATATTCCGGTTATTCAGTCCCTGCAAGAAACAGCATAATACTACTATCCTATCCAGCTAACCTACTAATATTATAAATGCGAAAGTTTGTGAGGACGTTTGGATGTTTAGATGTTTGTTGTTCAATCACGCCGTAATGGCTTAACCGATTTCGATGAAACTTGAAATAGATAGCATGTAGGCTACTTTTTATCTCTTTACCATGCGAGCGAAGCCGCAGGCGCAAGCTAGTCATGTATATGCGCGCGATAGAGTCGTTACTAAGATACATAGCCATAAATGTAAACAAAGAATTGACATTCGTCCTGTTGCCATTCTATTTACGAACAGACGTCATTCTGTTTACTCATATACAGCGGCAATTAACCGTGCATTCGTTTGTAAAATATATTCTAGCTAGATTCTGCCCGGCTTTGCTTGCGTGGTACCTACGAAGATAAAAGCCAGATGTGCTATTTCAGACCCGTTCAGGCGTTCTGGCGTGATCGAATAACAGACATTCATCCATCCAAACTTTCGCATTCATAATAGTAGTTGGTTATATAAAAAAAAATATGTAAAATACCTACATATAAGTTTTTTCAGATCATAGATTTTTAAGGCTGTAGTTATGAAAGAGACTATAAAATATAGGGGGCAATAAAAACGCTAATTAGTACGAGTTATTTCTTTATTAGCCAACACATGTTTGCTTATATGTCACTGATTCTTTCTTAGGCCAATGTCTTAGTCAGTTGTATTAGGATAGAGACCAGGTTGAGTTATGGGGGCCCTGAAAAGGACCTATGACCGGGCCCCACCAAATGTTAAGGAGACAGCTTTTTATAATTTTAAAATTGTGTTTTATTGATATATATTTTATTAAACTTTACTTATAATATAACGCCTGTAATAAAGCAATGAATATGATTTTTAACTTTATGGCGAGTAAAAACTTGACCCAATTCGTAATGTTTTTATTTATTTATTTAACATTCAAAAAAGTTGTTACATATGAGTTAGTAATTGCACTAAAACCACCACAAAGGTTTGTAGTACCAATGCTATAAAATTCAGTCTTCTGAATTAATACAGGTTGAAGGTTCAATATACGTAAATTTAGTACAAATAAGTAAGTAGGTTACAAACAAAGGAACCATTTCATTCTGGGCCTGGTCCATGTACACTACATAGAAAAATTAGGAAAAATAGGAGATTACAAGAAAAAATACAATTTCATTAATTTGAAGACAAATGCGATGGTACAAGAATAGTTCTTCTGGTAAGTTTTTTACTATGTGAACACTATTTAAAGGCCGCCATGTTGGTTTATAATTGGCGTTTGACATGACATTGACATATGTTTCATGTCATGTTGTTTAATTTGATGTTTTTGTTTTGTCAGATAAATATAGTGACAACCTATATATATAAATGACATTTCACGCACCGCATCCGCCATATTTTTGTAGCGCTGTGTATTGCTCTCTTTGTCGAAGAAAATCTTAATGTACCTTAGAACGAATTCAATTTAAATAAAATAACCAAATAAATACGTTTACTTTATTGCTTAGCCATATTTTAGAGTAGTGTACACAGTGCAGGCCCAGGCTCCATATACTGATGAAACGTCTCTTTTATGTAAATACGTACATACCATGAGTAGCCTTCTATGAAGCTACTGAAAATAAACTCACAGCTAAACCAGAAGTCCTAAGAGTATGAATTTCGAGGGTTCCTGTTGTTATGTAGGGGTGCATTAAGAAAGAGATCCCCAAAACTCATCCCCTAAAAGAGTGCACTAAACGCGAACAAAGTCGCGCGGGTTTACACTAGTCCGCTATAATCCGGCCTTGTTGGAACGCCAGAGACACTGTAGCTTAGCTTTTAGGGACTCACTTTGATGAGACCCTAGACATCAGCTCATTCCCTCTCCAGCAGTTTCCGCACCAGCCGCCAGTCCTCCATGATGTCGGTGTCCGGCAGCATGTATACTACGTACGGAGGCTGCACTGTCACCTGGTGACAAGGTACATTTGTTATAAAGATATTCAAGTGTCACCGTTTTATTGGCAATGAGGCGTTGAGTTAGTCATCTTAAAACTAGATTAGATTCAAAATAATGTATGCTATCCTGAAAAAAACTACACCCACTTGTCAATAAATATTGTTGTAAGACAGTTATAAATACAGTTCAAACAGTTTTGAGTAGTAATCTTGATGTCTAACTTCTCGTACGTTAGATAATTACTTATGAATATGGTACATGACCAAAAATTTCTAATTTAAATTAACTATCTTTGACTGGCCTCATAGCTCAGTTGGTAGTAACTCTGCCTTCTGCGCTAGAGGTCGCGGGTTCGATTCCCGCACTGGACAAACATTTGTGACTAACACAGATGTTTGTTCTGTGTCTGGGTGTTAAATATATATCTATTATGTATATCAGTCTCTGGTACCCATAGTACAGGCTATGCCTAGTTTTCAGTTGATCGTGTGTGATATGTCCGGAATATATATATCTATTATTGACCTTTTTATAATTTTAATAAGTAGGTAATTAATAAACGTACGAGAAGTTCGGTTATAATTAACGTCGGCCCCCTTAAAAAAAGGCTTATTTATACGATCAACAAAAATAAAGAATGTAAGCGAAAATAATTATCAAAATTTTCAGATTTTTTCCCCGAACTTAATAGAATTAGCTGTTTTTGATCTTTTTATCATCTTTATAACTAATTATTAAACGTATGAGAAGTTCGGCATCGAGAATGCTACCTAAAACAGCTGATTAATTGAGTTTGAACTGATATGATCCCAAAACAGTGATGCTACAATGTTTGTTTCAATGAAAAATGTCCAATTTACGAAAGTCGTTGAATGAGCTATTTTTACCAATTGGATTCAGAATAAGCCGAAAAGATGGATAGATTGTGTGAAGACGGCATGACTAAGAAAGGAGTGAATACTGACATGACGGCTGATAGAGGGGAGTGGAAGAGAAAAACATGTTGTGCCGACCCCACGTTAAGTGGGATAAGGGCAGGGAGATGATGATGTAGAATAAGCCCCTTTCGGGATCGCATACATATTATGAAATGAACCTTGTAAATGTAATGCTGTTTATGTTCCTTATCTTACGTATTTTTTATACAACTAAGGTGGCAAACAAACCTTAGCGATTGCAATACCAGAGGCATCACGCAAGCGTTGCCGACCCCGGGGCCACCCCTAAAGAGCTCTGGCAACCTTACTCACCGCAGGAACACAACACTTTTTGAAACAATCAATGTTATTTGGCTGCGATCTTCTGTAAGGCGGAGGTTCCTCTCCAGGCGCTCCAATTTAGAACGAGATAAATCTCTCTGTGCGTCTTCCAATTTCCGTTCCGTTTCGTTGTAAAAAATGCATAGATTTACGAGGACATTTAGAGTCTCACCTGTCGTTTTCTCCTCTTCTTGCCCCACTCCTGGCCGCCGCTGCTCCAGAGGTCCACTGTGTGCCGCTCCTCTTCGAGCTTCCTCATCTTCTCCATTATTTCCTCCTTCAGGTGCTCGTACGTAAGCCATTTTTCGCTCTGTGGACAAGGGAAGAGTTCATTCAGCTTTCATTGGACAGTTAATTCAGCTGTTTTCATTATTTTAGTTCGGACAAAATCGCATCTACTCTTGGCATTAGCTTTTTTAAGTTTACTAGTATTTTAAACTATGGAGAGACTATGCTCTGTGTTTGTTTACGATACCGAATCGGAAATGAGGAGATTCGTAGACAAACTAAAGTCACCGATATAAAACAGAGGATTAGCAAGTTTAAGTGGCGAGGCACATAGCTCGGAAAAACGACAGCCGTTTATTTCCGAAATGGTTAACCATTACTAGGGGGGAGGTCGAGGAAGGAGGAGGCAGGGGAACTTTTTTACCTGAAATCCTCTAGGTACTCAATACACCAAATTTAAGACAAATCGAGTCATTAACATTTTCCTTAACAGATTCCCTGGGTCGTGAGTATGAAACTAGCAGACTGGAGTTTCTGGTCTGCTAGTACCATGGTACCGTGAGGGCGGTAGTCAGGGTTGAGAGTCGTGTTGACCTAGTGGATGGTGCGTCAACTTTCGATCCTTAGGTCGTAGGTTCAAATCCAGGCCGTGCAAAAACGGAATTTTCGATTCGAAAAGTTCAAAAGAACACCTGCTCAGAAAGGTGAAGGAAAACAGCGTGAGGAAACACGCGGCTCAGTCAGCTCCACACCTATTGACCATGTCATTCCTGTGGATGAGGCCGACTAGGTAAACGGTATAGGTGCTAGGCAAGCCTTCATCTAAATAATGTAACCAGGAACTACAGCTTTCTGTAAGTGAGTAAAAAAGTTTCACCTGAAGTTGTATAATCATTAATCAATTAAACACACGTTGCTAAATTGATATTACGTAATAGTAATAGGATAATAGCGTAATCCCACTTCCTATTAATATTATAAATGCGAAAGTTTGTGAGGATGTTTGTGTAACTCTGCCTTCTGCGCTAGAGGTCGCGGGTTCGATTCCCGCACTGGACAAACATTTGTGTGATGAACACAGATGTTTGTTCTGTGTCTGGGTGTTAAATATGTATCTATTATGTATATCAGTCTCTGGTACCCATAGTACAGGCTATGCTTAGTGTGGGATCAGTTGACCATGTGTGATATGTCCGGAATATTTATTTATTCTACAGTCCATATCAATATACCTACATATACATTGATTTCTTGTAAAGGTTGAGGTGAAGGTTGCTGTTTAGATGTGGTAATAATGTATGTGCCCGAGCGAAGTCAGGGCGAGTCGCTAGTAGCACAATATCATCTTTCGTCTCAGCCCCGCGCAGTAATTTTCGTTCTAAAACCGGTTCATCATTTTACCTGAGAGTTTATTAAAAAGGTTGACGGCCCAAGGATACGTGCCAGGTACTGTACAATGCTGCTTTGCTTTTCAGAAACCATTTTCGATTTTTCAGAGGAATTTTGTTTGATTGTGTGTGATGTAACATTTAACACAAGATTTTGTGAATTGTTTACAAATGTTTACAATGATCGTTCTCATTTACTATAATTGTTATTATACAGTGTGTTCCTAGGTAATATACAAGTTGATTCATAATATGGGCTTATTCTATCAACAAAAAGAAGCACTAAAGTCACCTTTTGTACATTTTTTACTTTTTAAGTGCAATAAAGAATAGAACGAAAGAATATTAGCCAAAAAATTTACAGTATATTAATATTTTTTATCAGATTATTACCCCAACATTATTAAATCAGCTGTTATTTGGTTCTTTAAAAATTATTATTAACGTACGAGTAGTTCGACATCAAGATTACTACTTAAAACAGCAGAATAATTGAGTTTGAACTGATTTTAAATAGATTTTTTTCAGTGAAAAATTACGTAAGTTTCCAGAGTTATAGTTGCTAAACAACTTAGTCTGAATATCATGATTACATGGAACACTGAAGTATTGCACTGAAATGTACAATGGGTGTAAGAGAAATAACATTGTAGGTACTTCATATTCATATTAATTTATTTCACCCTTAGCGTTACATTGCATAACATAGGTATGTCCAATTACAGTTATTTTCATAAATTATCATGCAGATTATTAATTCAGTATTATTATTACAGATTATTAATGGATTAATAGATAGTGTCCTACATATTACTCGTATGCATATCAGAGAATGAACAATTCATATATTCGGTAATATGGTAAAATGGATGACTCTCAAGAAATCTCCTGACCTGAAATTTAAATTTGTTGATGGGTAACTGTGTAACTTCTAATGGCAATTTATTGTACATAGCGAGCTTAAGGCAAATACCTAGTTTGTAAGTCTTTACAAGCCTTGTTCGTGGCACATCTAGTTTTTCCTTAGATGTGCCACGAACAAGGCTTGTACTTAATATCCTTTGTCTCATATCTCCACAGATAGAACACATATTCGTCTCACACAAGCAAAGGATCCCCAACCAACAGCGCAATAAAAAATAATTGTATAGTGGCATTACGAATGCCCAAGGATACAACTACTCTTTATTCTGCGGCCCAGGTAACAAAGCCAGGTAGGTAGTAATAATAGCAGGTCTGTACATCTGTCGTATTGTTCGAGTACAGGTAATCAGTCTTTTTATTATGTTACTCCCCTTCAGAGACTGCAGGATCTGATATTGAATTGGTTATCATCAAAATACTTTCAACTTTATATTATTATGTACTAGCTTTTGCCCCAGCTTTGCTGGTCCCTTGATAAAAAGTAGCCCAGTAGTAGGTAGGTAAAATACTCGATCTATTCCAAGTTTCATCGAAACAAGTTTTTTTTTTATTGGTGACGGTTAGGTGTTTGACCACCATCTCACTTTTGCAAGTGAGATGTGGCCTAAGATGGAGCACGCTTTACCAGAAGGAACTTATTCACTCTAGATTTGAAGACTCCTAGATTGTACTCATCCGGGAAAACAGACGCTTGCAGATCGTTCCACTCTTTGCCAGTGCTTATAATAAAGGTGGAGCAGAAACGTTTGGTTCGACACTGTGGTATGTCGACCAGGTAAGGGTGGTAATTACCTGTGCATCTGCTTGTCCGGTGGTGGAAGGGGGAGGGAGGGGTGAGGGATGAGCCTTTACCACAAACATTCAAACATCCACACAAACTTTCACATTTCTAAAAATAGTAGGATGTTTGGATACGTAGTAGTCATATTTAGAATCCGAAAAAAAAAGACACTGCTAGGTCAGGAAATAACAGCTTTTCAAAGAAAAATATCAAATAAATTATCTACATTTTTGGCCTGGAATTCAATTGCTACTTTGTGTACTAATGTAAACGAGGCGGAACTAGGCTAACTTGTACTTTTATCATTTCAGTTTCTCTGCTTTTCTTTTTTGACATTAGTTCGTCAGTTCTTTTCTGGTCTATACAGGTCTCCCTGGATTATATAGTATTAGAGAGCGTTGGGGAAAGAAAGAAGACGCAGTTATGAGGCTTGAGAAATGTATGTCAGGATCGTAACAAGCCGTGGTCTCTTCTGCCTACCCCCACCGGGAAACAAGCATGTTTTTATATAAAAAACAGATTTATTTCCCTTCACAATTAGGTTTCTTAAATATAAAGTGTGTACAAAGTAGGTATGTAATCTATTCCGAAAACCTGTTTCGTGATGGGGCTGGTGCCTGAAGTAGGTTCTTTTAAAAACCTGTGTTACAGGTCACCAGGCCCTCCCTCCACAGTTGTATGAAAAGGTTTACTTGAAGGTACATGGCTAGATGTTAATGCTAATGAGTGAGGATTGTGATCAAAGGAAAAAATAAAAAAAATAAAAAATTAATAGTTAATAGTTTTTTTATTTATATGAATAATATCCTACTAATATTAACTGAGAGCATGTTTGGATGTTTGAGGTTCAATCACGCCGTAACGGCCCAACCAATTTCTATGAAACTTGGAATAGATAGAGTTCTTTACCTAGAAATAGTTTAAAGGCGTTTTATCTAGGTACCCCGCAATCCATACCGCGGGCGTAAGCTAGAACTGTGTAATAACTGCATTAATAGTTATGGCTTACAACCTGTCATAGGCCCTTTTCAGGGCCAACGTACCTGAACCTGGTCACTGACCTAATACGGGATGACAAAGAAGGAATCAGTGACAAGACATAATGCCTTGGCATTAAGCCCACCTTTTGTACATTGTTTTTTGTGTGCATTAAAGATTAAATAAATAAATAAGACAACAAGAAGAACCTGTTCAATGATCACCGCATCATATTAACTGGCACTGAAAACAGAATCGACAAAGAACCAGTATAGTAAAAGGATTTCATTGCAGTTGGACAGATCAAGTTCATTTACAGAAAAGGTACTTAGAAATGGCAACATTTAACTTATGTAGGGAAACGGCTAGACCTCAACTTCTGCCTTTCGATTATTAAATTATTTCGGATAACGCTAAGATTTTCAAAATCATCATCAAAACTGCAACTTTAACTGTTGTTGGAAGAAATCGCGACCCGCGATAAGGTCGCTGATAGTAAGACCATATTTAAACCAATTTCGTTGAAACTTTGAATATAAAGAGTTCTTTACCTAGCGCATAAGCTACTTTTTATGTAGAAACTACACGAGCGAAGCCGCGGACGGAAGCTAGTTTCAAAAATAAACTCCATTGCCATTACCTACGCAAAATTAGCATTACAAGGAATTGGTACGTCACGAAATGCTCTTAAATTGTAACATATAAAATGCAACTGTAAGGTATGGAAATTCAGAATTATTTGTATTCCGGCAACGCTATCAGTCAATTGATTACAGTGTTACGTAAATAGTACGTAGGTACGTGTGGAGACCGAGGCGGCGTGTGACCATATCGCGATATTGTTATGAGGGACCCTAGAATCACCTAAATGATAATTTGCAATAGGTACTCGAAAATGCGTCAATCACGCTCAAGCATTAATCTATGCTAATTATATCAAAAAACCTGTAAAAATCAAGAATGAATAACGATCTTTTTCCTTAAAACCTCATAATTCAAAAGCACTCCGTTCCCTTTGCTGTAAAAAAAGCAACAGATTTTAGTAGATATCTAACTTAACGAATGCCTTACTGCAACTCACATACCTAATTATAATTGGTCACCCTATCGCTGACAGGGGCATGCGCGCGCGCCGCGTCGACAAGATGGCGTCCGCGCCGTTTCCGGGAAACGCGCGCAGCAGAGAGGTCGAGCACCGCCGCGCCATCTATTGTAACCTCCTTTGTAAGCTTGCGAATTGGGTTCTCTGTGTTGGCAAGACTGCGCATTTGAAGTGGAGCAAATTAGTGCAACGTAGGTGTTACGTCACATTTGATTTAATTTTAGGAATGACTAAATGTCATTATGTTTTATGATGTTTTTAATGTACCATCTATTAAAGTATGATCTACTTAGAACCGTTTTCATTACTTAGGTACCTATAATATAAGAGATCTGTAACTTTTATGTTATGAATAAAAGTGTTTCTAAGAATTTGATGGTAAAAAGAGCTATAAAAGGCTATTAAGACCTCGGTGGCGTAGCGGGCGATTACTCGTCTGACGTGACGAGAAGGGTGTAGGTGCGATTCCCGCTGCGGGACAAATGTTTGCATATGAACTGCAAATATTTGTTCCGGGTTTGGGTGTCGTGTTACCATGGTACTCTTGAGTTTCTGATACCCACGACACAGGGAATCCTAGTGTGGGGTCAGGACTATGTATGTGACTGTTGGGTGTTATATATTTATATGTAGTGCTCAATGTCGAAGTTTATTTGAATGCTTAACTACTAACTACAAAAATTATAAAATATTAAAGCCTAATAAAATAATAATAAGGGTCACGACTTTTATTCCATACGTGCCAGGTTGCGAGCCCATCGCCGCTTATTAGCATGCTTAGTGGTTCCTCACGAGTTAGTTCTATCTGAAATTGAATAGCTGTAAACCGAGGTTCTAACCCCTTTAGGTAAACCGTACAGATACCCACGATACAGATTCACTCTAGTGTGGGTATCATAGTTATCAGGAATGTGTAAACCTTAGCATAGTATTTCTAGTTACCTTTTCCGTGTGTATTTACCTATTGTTTTACTTGTAATAATTATTTTTCATTTTAATTTTCCTTCATTGCTTCAAGCACATGTTACGCGCACTTAACTTTTTCGAATCGAAAACGACCGAGTTGGAACCCACGAACTTCGGATCGAAAGTCGAGGAACCTCCCACTAGGCCAACATGGCTTTTTAACTAGCGGTTATAAGTAGGGCGTTAATAACTCTTGCAACGGTGTGCTTTATGATACCTGCCTGAGTGTTTTTTTTTATACAACTAAGGTGGCATACATTATCTCACCTGTTAAGTGGTTACCGTAGCCTATGAACGCTTGCAATAGAAGTATCACGCACGCGTTGCCGACCCCCTCCCTCCCCCCTTAAAGAGCTCTGGCAACCTTACTCACCGCAGGAACACAACACATTTGTGCCAGTTTCTCGTACCCGACGTAGTTTTAGATATTGTATGAGTCACGGGGAATGGAATGGTTATCGTTTCTCACGAAGGAATGAATGGTGGCGTAGCGGGCAAGTGCCCGTCTGAGACGAAAGGAATAAGGATTCGATTCCCGCTGTGGGATCAAATGTTTGCATGATCTGCAAATATTAGTTCCCAGTCTGGGTGTTGTGGTACCATAATTTTTATAATTATGTCTGTTTTTATTTTAGTTAAATTTTTAATCGAAATGTTTTTATAATTAAAATTTGTATAACACAGCGCATTGGTGCTAACTGTAATGCTGTGTGTGTTTATTGTTGATAAATAAATTAATAATACTCGTAGTTTTTGATACCCACAACATGGGGAATCCTAATGTGGGCTCAGGACTAGGTATGTGTGCGTTACTGTTGGGTGTTATATAATTATTTTACATTTTGATCATAAGATGTGCTTCATTACACCCAACAGTCCTGTTTATCGTGTCGTGGGTGGTTATCAGAAACCGAGTACCATAGTACCCAAACACATACGTATACATGTACACGTACATAACACCCAAATCCGAAAAAAATATTTAAATCTTAGCTCTATCCAGTTCACTCTTCCACCTTCTATGAGAAGTCGTTTACAGTCCAGGCTGTTCGCTTGTGGAACGCATTGCCTGTCAATATCAGGAAAGCCAAGTCTCTTGCTATCTTCAAAAACATGGTCATCACTCATTATCTGGCATGCTGCTCTTTGTGAAGCACAAGTTTATTGTATATTATCATTCTTAAATTCTGTGTACTTATTATAATTATATACGATATAGTATCTGTATGTGTTTATATAAACGTCACTATATATATATATATATATATATATATGATTATCTTGATTTATCTATTTAATATACCTACTTTACTCTGTTTATAGTTAATTATTTTCTTCATAATTTAAGAAACACCATCTTGCCCCTTCTCTAATCTTTTCAGTCCAGTCCATCCTAAGGTTGCCTGGCAGAGATCGCTCTTAGCGATAAGGCCGCCCATTGTATTGCCGTGTAAATTTGTAATTGTGATCTTATGTATTATTTCCGTATGGTGATCAATAAAGTGTTATCTATCTATCTATCTATCTATTTGCTCACAATCGGTAAGAGAATTATCGTATACTAGCTTACGCGCGCGGCCTCGCTCGCATGGTACCTAGAAAAAAGTAGCCACCCTTCGGCTCTTTAATATCCATGCAAAAATAATAACTCCACCGGTTGCTCCGTTGCGAGTGAAGGAAGGGCAAACTAACAAACACATTTCCGAATTTATAAGTCATACATTAGTAAAGATTGGTATGGGCATGTCATGAGGAGGGAAGAATGTCATGTGACAAGAAGAGTGTTAGATATGAATGTGGATGGATGTAGGAGTAGAGGTAGACCAAAGAAAAGATGGATGGACTGTGTGAAAGTGGATATGGTGAAGAAAGGAGTGAGTGTTGAGATGACGACTGATAGAGGGAAATGGAAGAAGAATACATGTTGTGCCGACCCCACATGATGTGGGATAAGGGCAGGAAGATGATGATATTAGTAAAGATTGTATCGTGAAATCGAGACATCACAGAACCTAATTCGAAGACATTATAACGAATCGAATAATCCATCGTGGTAATTCCGCCAGCGTCTTGGGGACGCTTCCGACTGATAGTGATCTGGATCAATTGAGCTATCTATATATCTTTTGTAACGGTCTTTAGATAGCTCAACTGTTTCTTGTGTATTTTGTAAATATAACCTTGTATTCGTTTTAATTTTCTTTCTGTAAATAATGTCTACTATATGTGTTAGGTTCTAATACTTATCCACAATATTTCGAAGACATATTTGACATTAGATATGGCATGGCAGATAGCTTAAGCCGCTCAATCAAAGCCGGGGGCAGCCCGGCTTCGATTGGCTAAAACGATATCATGGCGTCTGATCGAAGCGACGCGTGACCCGAGCCCTGGCTCCTATTTGGCCCAACGGATTAGCATAGCCACAGCAGCGTGGCAGTTCCGCTAGCGTCTTGGGTTGGGGACGCTTCGGACTGGTAGATATCTGGATCAATTGAGCTATCTATAGATCGTTTGTTACGGTCTTTAGATTGCTCAACAGTTTCTTGTGTATTTTTTTAAATATTTACTTGTATTATGTTTTAATTTTCTTTCAGTACACTACTATTTATTAAAATTCGCAGTAAATATTTTCTCGAAAATTTTTTAACGGCTATTTTTTTTTTCATAAATGTTTAAACCTTGTAAATTCTTAGGGTGTACTTCTTACCGTTCAATGAAGTTTAATTCATTATATTTTACTCATACAATATTAAATGTAATGTATATTACCTATAACGAGAAAATGAACATATAAAATAATGTTCATAAATGTTCGTAGCACCGGAGCGGCTACGAGGTGCTACGGCCTACGAAGGTCATTGATCGGTTCGAAAACGAACAATACAAGGTGATTCATAACATGTATACCATCCCGAAAGAGGGTTATTCTATCAACAAAAAGAAAATAATATTAGCGAAAATACATATTTTTCTTCATTTTAACTCCAAACTTTCTTTAATTAGGTGTTTCTGGTATTTTTATCATCTTTATAATTAACTAGCTTCTGAACGAGGCTTCGCTCGCGTGGTTCCTACATAAAAAGTAGGCTTTATGCTATTCTATGTAAAGAACTTTATCTATTCCAAGTTTCAACGAAATCGGTTTCGCCGTTACGGCGCGATTGAGCCACAAACATCCAAACACCCTCACAAACTTTCATTTATAATATCAGCCTTTATAATATTAAGTAGGATTAGTAGGGTAACTAATTAATAATAAACGTATGAGAAATTTGGCATCAAGATTTCTAACTAAAACAGCAACAATTTGAATTGATTTGACCACGAAACAGATGATTTTCGCATAGAGTTTTTTCAACGAAAAATGTCAAATTGAAAAGGAACAAACTTTATTGCCAATTGGGTGTAGAATAACCCCTTTTCGGGATAAGATACGTGATATCAGTCACCTTGTATATCGCATCGTTAACGTATTTTACGTACGCTCTAATAAAAGGTTATACAATGTTTTTCTGGATAACACACATGTAGGTCTTATTTTCTAAGTGTTAGAGTTCAAAATAACTTTGGTAAATTTTTGATTGGTAGATTTTAATCGCACGACATGTGACATAAATGTAGCTACATTGTTCATTTCTGTTTCGAAAAACGAGTAAGACATCGTTCATTCATCATCATCATCATCAGCCTGATGAAGTCCAATGCTGAACATAGGCCTCTCCCAAAGAGTGTAACGACGTCGTCTTGAGCCTTCTCCATCCACCGACTTCACGCAACCTTCACTTTTTATCTAGGTACCATCACCAAAATATCCACTTTACACGGCAAGTAAACCAATCCAGCCCATTTCTTCATTCACTGTGATCTTTTGAGGGTTAACCATTCGTTTTATGACCTTGATTGCCCAGTCTGTTGTTCAGTTGAGACCAAAAGAATAAGAACATATTGTTAGACAAAGAAAGTACTTTTTTAAGATAACGCCTCACAAATAAACGAATTATTAATAATTACTAATTATTGTCTTTATGCAAAATAAACCCTCAGGGTTGTAAGGGGGAATTTTTGGCGATAGTACCACGCAAAGAAAGCTGCGGGCACAAGCTAGTTAGCAATAAAATTCTTTCTTTTTGTTGATAGATTACGCCCCTTACGGGATGGTATACGTACCGACATATACATTACTAAAATTATGTCACAGTTCTAAACATAAAGATGTACGTTTGTACACATCATTATCTCAAAAATAATGGACCTAACCATCAACGTGTGGCTTTACCGGTACCTGTGATCTTTATATGAAGAGTATTGTGGCATCCTTACCATCAGGTGGGCCGTAAGCCTGTTTCCCTCCGTATAACATTAAAAAAAAACCTTCTGAAAATTATGGAATTGTGCCTATAAATCTTGTAAAAGGCGACTGTTCATACTATAACAACTCCCTATTGCATGTTTATGATAAACAAGGAAACGCTTTATAAATCTAGATGTCCAGGTGTAGGTACCGCGTTTCACTCACGTCACGTTTGAGTTGTTATAGGAAAAGTAAATGGTTTTCGACAGAACACTACTAATTCGTATAAAGATGATCTTTATTTTTCTTTAGACATAATTATGTATTGATGTTCTTATATGTGTAACCTACTCTTACATTAAAAATCAATAAGATTTCCATTGTGGACATTTTTATTAAAAACTTTATGCATTATGACCAGGTTTTTAAGGAACTTTGCGGCCGCCATTTAATAAATGAAGATAATTATCGTCATAGGACGGTACGGGGTAGTGGGCAAAGGCTAACTAAGGATGACAGCGACAAAGTGTGATACAATAAATCTACATATCAGAATCCTCATCATCATTTTCAAAAACTATGTTACTCTTCTTTCTCCTCTTAGCCAGCTCCTTTGTATACTTCGACGGCTTAATACCGAGTTTACACTCCAGGTCTAGAACTTCCAACTGCGTTTTGTAGTTCTGCAGCTCTAGGAAGTCAATCTCGAGTTGAACCTTCCTCTTCTTCAACTTTCCTTCTTCCATCTTCTGCTTTAGTCTATCGTACCCGTATATGGTTCCTTCAGGACCGTTGGTATGAGGCTTATCGTCCGAAGAGGGCTCTTCTCGAGTTGGCTCGTATTCTTCATGAGCCGACTCTTCGTCTATTTGGGGCATTTCTTCTTCTATTTGTGATTGCTCTTGGATGCTCGATGGTTCCTCTTCTTCTACTTTTTCGATAGTCACATCTACACTATCAGCGTCATCTTCATTTATTAGCTCGAAGTTGTAGTCGAGGTGATCAGTTTTCAGCATCACGGAATGGTGTACAGGTTTTGTTGCAGCTAGAATGGACTTCTGATGGTCTTTCAGGCTAGTTTGCGTGTGGAGAGTGGACGTGTTGTCAATGATATCGTAGACTAGATCGTCGATAGGTGTTCTTTGGAATTTTTTCCCGTGCTGTTGCTCGTTTTCCCTCCTGGCCAGTGAATGGCGTTTGATATTCTGCCAGTAGATGTCTCTCATGTACTTGTAGTCCTTGCAAGCTGCCACTAGGCCGAGCGACTTCGCCTTTTCAAGAATATCGGTCCATAACTTCGACTTCATTTGCATGGTTCGTTCCGAGCTGAAGGGCCCGAAGAGCGTGTCTTTCGCTTCGCTTATTTCGCGTACTATTATTATCCTCCCCACCATCTTCTCCATTTTCTCGGATGACTCGTTCCCCGCAATTTTGACGGCTTTATTGAACCAGTTTCAAAAACTAAATAGAATAATTTACTTCTTTTGTTAGAACAATTTGTAAGCTATCCAATTAAACTTGTTTACGCTCTGCAAAAAGGTCCTGAAATGTTTGTTTTCAAGTAACTTGTAAAGTTGTTCAACCGTTGCTCCAAGGCAGGGTCGTCGGTCCGAAAAAACAGCAAAATCACAAGCTTCTAATTCCACAATTAGTTCTTTGTTTTATAAAAAAATCACTGAATATAAAAGCACTGACGCCTGTGACGGTGTGACCTTGTGAAGTTGTGCGCTTGTGGCGCCGCCGCGCGGTCGCGCCGCTCCGTGAAACAGCAAGCGCTGTCTTCACACCAGTCGACACAGATAACCTTACAAAACTGCCGAAAATATCTTCGCTGTTTCGCTTTATCTAGATGTGGTTTTATAAAATCGGTTTATTAGAGCGCTCGCACGTAATCTATAAAATAAACAAACTTATTGTGATGATAAGCTTGTAAAGTTGTACGGTTGTGTTTTCGGAATAGCGACTGTATGTACCGCTTACGTCAGAAGGGGACGCGTCACTGGCTTGCGCGCGCAGCGAATGCCGCGTACTGCGCGCTATTCTGTGGCCGCGGTCGATGAGCGCTAATTCTATTCTATGTACGCCGTAGACCTCGAGCTATTTACTTACTTTATTTACCACTCTTATATACTGGTTTAGTATGAGATTACGGATTATTTATTTGGCCAAGTGGTTATGTTATACGTATTTGTAAAGAATCACTTCTTTCCAAGACTTTTGCTACTTACATGAGGGATTAAGTAAAGCCATTCCTAAAATTGTTTTGAAATGAGCTCATTATTGTAGTAAGAGATACGTAGTACTTTAATCAGATATTTTCTGAGTTGTTTTTAATTCTCCAATTATTAATCAATTGAGTAGCTACAGCTTTAAGATATTATTTTTTTATTCAGTACTTATTTCTAAGGCATATTTTAAATTTGCGAGTGCGGTCAAACCAGGTCCAAGTCTCAGTATATATATACCTACCGCTCATGAACATAGTAGGGAAGCAGCACTGGTACTGGTTGGACCTAACTTGTCATTTTCTAGTAAGTTAAACTTATGGCCATAACAGATTAATATTTTTTTCAGAATACATTTTTTAAACAGTCTGTCATTGAAAGATAAACATAATAAAACTGGAAAGATTAAAGATGTAGAAAAGCACATATACTTAAATCAAAATTTCAATAGTTTCTATTTTATGTATTAATTATTTAGTTTTATAATTTAACTAGCTTCCGTCGGCGGCTTCGCTCGCTTGGAACCTACGGAAATAGCCTTTATGCTATTCTAGGTTAAGAACTTTATCTAATCCAAGTTTCAACGAAATCGGTTGAGCCGTTACGGTGTGATTGAACAACAAACATTCACACATCTAAACATCCTCACAAACTTTAATCTTAAATTTGTTATCTTTTTTAGTTTAAATAAAATAACTAGAATCATTTTGAAATTCTTAGAAACTAGGTGAAGCTACGCCTGTTCCTTGACACCAAGCCTAGAAGAATCAGGCAACAAAAATGGCTTAGTGCCTATTTTTTTTTAAGTTTCCCCTTACCACCCTAAGGGTGTATTTTAGGTGAAGTATTCTGATGCTACATCTTGCCAAGCTTCCGTAAATGCGTTATCATAAGAAAAGGTACCTACTATTTGTCCAACAAAAAAATATCTCTTTCGATGTTTTTTTTTTTTAATTTAATTTAATTATTACACAAAAGGAATACAAATGAATGGTAGTAAATGTCTTAAAACCTATGTTAGGTTTGTCTAGACATTAGTTTTTCGATGCTAGATGGAATATAAGAAAAATTAAAAACAATCTTTATGCTTTTTACTTATTTTCTATGAAGAGCGAGCGCATGTAAAGATTGTTCTTATTGTTTTTGGTGAACAACAAACTGGGTTGATGATGATGATCGTACCACATGAAGGGACATAACAAAGAACATGATTCTTTGTTCTGTCCCTTCATGAGGTGGAATACAGCCTCCGCGCAGTCGCGGAGTGATAATGACGTGAAAAATGACACCCCCATTTCATGTACATGTATATATTTTTTTATAAAACTACCTTTTGGACTTATTTAACTCATATTCTTACCAGCAAATCTTGATAGTTCAACCTAACCTACAAAATTCCATGCAGAACTGATTTACGATTCGAAAGTTATGCTCTAGCAAATATACCTACAACGCAGATTCGTCCAAGTTGTTGGGAGATACAACTACAAAAGCACTAAAAGGAAATACATTTTCCAGCATGCCGCAAATACTTTGTTTACGTGGGCTGCACATATAACCAGTGTATAGGAACAGACCACGTAAACAAAGTATTCCAAAGTAATCAAGGAAAGCGTGGGTAGCGCAGTGCGTGTATTTATTTACTTATAAAAAGGTGAAAGTGACTTTTGAATTCATTATCAAAGGCTAACAATGTTTTTTTATGAAAACAAGATTACAAACAGGGAGTAGACAATGGATAGGCCTATTCTTCAGCCGGTACCACCACGGCATAAGTCCTACTAATATAAAAAACGCGAAAGTTCGAATGGATAGATGAATGTTTGTTACTCAATCACGCCAGAACGGCTGAACGGATCGGGATGAAAAGCATAGTGATAGATTTTAGCCTGGAATAGCACATAGGCTACATTTTACCTTTCGTAGGTACCACGTGAGCGATGCCGCGGGCCGAAGCTAGTATATAAATAAACTCGTATATACATTTATATAAATATCCAACCCGACTTATAAGTGGTATTATAGTGGAGCATGTTATGTGTATCGATGTGAATATAACGCTTTGTTTACACTCCCTGTGGAATTCAAACCGAATGAGTCCATGCGATTGTTTACATACTGTCGTTATACATTACTGCATGGTTGAACATTTTTTAGATTTATACAAGGTGATTCGTTATTTGTGTGCTATCCCGAAAGGGGTTCATTTTACACCCAGTTGGCAATAAAATGCTACGATTTTTGAAAATTCAATATTTTTTATTGCCTGACGTCACTTTGAGTTGTACTTAATCCTTTAATCAGTAGATTACCGCCTGCAGAGGTACCTCCGCCTTACAGAAGATCGCAGCCAAATAACATTATTTGTTTCAAATAGTGTTGTGTTCCTGCGATGAGTAAGGTTGCCAGAGTTCTTTAGGGGTGGGGGGTTCGGGGTCGGCAACGCGTGCGTGATGCCTCTGGTATTGCAATCGCTCATAGGCTACGGTAACCGCTTACCAACAGGTGGGCCGTATGCTTGTTTTCCACCTCAGTTATATAAAAAAAAAAAAAAGATCACAAAGCCCATTTCAGAGACACTGTACTTAAATAGTTCTTGACTTAACGTAGCATGGCCAAGAATGAACCAGTAGGTACGAACGAATTGCTGAAGAAAAGATTTCAACGAAATACTTTGCAATGTGTCGTTGAACTCTTTTCTACGGGATTCTAAGCTGTGATCATAGATTTTTGCAGCAAGTTTATACGCATTGACTGGCCTAGTGGAAGGATTCACAACTGGGTCGTTGGTTCTATACCCAAGCTAAAGTAAGTAGACCATAAAAGTATAAATAATTGATTTTGAACTGATTTAACCTCAAAACAGCTGATTTTCGCATAGTGTTCAACTTTATAATGAAATATAACGAATTTTCAAAAGTCGTAGAATAAACGTTATGCCAACTGAGTGTAGAATAAGCTCGGGATAGTACCTATACAGAGTTAGTTACTTTGAGAATAATGGTGACTTGTACTAACAAGTCACCATTATTCTCAAAGTAACTAACTCTCTCTGCCTGTATTTCTGTTAGTAACGTTTTCATGACTGATCTGATCAAATCAAATGATTTATTTCCAAAGTATAGTAGACAAGCTTCCGCCCGCGGTTTCATTCGCGTGGTACCTAGCCTATGTGCTATTCCAGACTATAATCTACCACTGTGTCAAATTTCATCTAGATCCTTTCAGCCATTCTGGCGTGATTGAGTAACAAACATCCATCCATCAATCTAAACATTCGCATTTAAGTAGGAGTAGGATTATGTACAGAGTATACAATGATCTTAGGGTAGGCAGGTATAAAGTCCTCACACTTATTGCTTGAAGAGCATGCAATTGCTCGAAAATTTGCATAGTGGTATTTTAGGAGTCAGACAATGACATAAAATACTTTTTATCTCGGAAAAATGCATCATCCGCATTGATGACATTTGGATCAGGCCGTCAGTTCTCACACTGCACCTCAAAATTTCCACGCGAACGTAGTCGCAGGCAACAGCTGGTGTTTATATAAATACTTGAGTAGCATGTTACCATACATGGGGACGACTGTCTCATCTATCCATTCAGCGTCAAGGAACCTGATATGACATTGAATTGACCGTCTCAATTGAGCTGCATCATAAATTGCACTCGCAATTAGACGGAATCACCTTTGAAATCTTATACGCTTCATCTGTTCGGAACTGCGATATCTGAAGCTGGTCATCTGAGGTTATACTGACGTAGTTGTTGTAATCTAGGAGAACACAAGCGACTTTGGCAATTTATGAAGCGCGAATCAAAACCTACCCTTAGACGAGTAACTATCTTTTGACTGGCCTCATAGCTCAGTTGGTAGTAATTCTGCCTTCTGCGCTGGAGGTCGCGGGTTCGATCCCCGCACTGGACAAACATTTGTGTGATTAACAGAGATGTTTGTTCTATGTAGATAGATAGATAACTCTTTATTGTAAGCCACATAAAAATTTAACACATCACAATTAATTCGACAAAATATAAGTAATAATAGTGGAATACAATGGGCGGTCTTATCACTAAGAGTGATCTCTTCCAGACAACCTTTGGATGGACTGGATTTTACGAGAACGATAGAGATATGTCTGGGTGTTAAATATTTATCTATTATGTATATCAGTCTCTGGTACCCATAGTACAGGCTATGCCTAGTTTGGGATCAGTTGACCGTGTGTGATATGTCCGGAATATTTATTTATCTTTAAGACGAGTATTTTTTTTCACTCCCTTCGAAGTGGCATTAAGCCTTGCTTAAACGGCGATATGTCATCAAATATGTGTTTAAAATTTATTTGAAAATGATGAGAATAACGTAAGGACCATTTAGAAAAAAATAAATAAATAACTAGGTATAATATGTTAGCACACGCCATATGATCACGACTTCAGTAGTTGTTAGGGGAATTTCGAAGATAGGGGAATTTCCTGGTTTAGGTATGGTGGCCTATGACCGTCGGTGAAAGAATCAGTGTAGTGAAAGGATTAAAGTGTGCCTCTTAAAGGCTCCTTTCGTGTCATGTCACATGTCTTGTTTTTAGGATCCAGGCCATGCAGGTTTCCTCACGATATTCCCCTTCGCTTGAAAGCATTAGCCCCCCCCCCCCTTCTTAAATGTATGTATAGCGCACATACATTTTCCGAATGGAAAATCCATTGGTGCTCCTGTGGATCCGAAGGGGCCAACTATTTTCCCAGGGTACCTCCCGGTGAGCGCAATTGAACACCGCATAGACCTTGACATTATTAGCGGTAATAACGCCTGTGAGCAGTGCTGCAGTTTCAATTGAATTGCGAATGTGCATTTAAATAGGTTCATTTTATTTTTCTTATAAATATTAAGGTTCATATTTGCAAAAAAGTAAAACTAGTGCCCTCAAGCGAAGGAAGACATTGGGAGGAAACCGGCATGTCCTAGAACTTAATAATTCGAAGACATGTGACATGCGCACGAAAATTGCCTCTAAGAGGCGGTCTTTATACCTTTCACTACCCTGATTCTTTCACTGACGGTGATAGGCCATTTTCAGGACTTTAATGAGTTTTTTTTGTGTTCGAAAAATCACATGCCCATTTAAACGGTGAAAAAATATTACTCCGTGATCAATTTAGGTGCATGAAACTGTGCCGAAATATCGAGGAACAAATAAACTCAGAAATCATGGTAAATATACCGTTTTTAGTGAAAATTACCGGAGGCGTTGCCGACCCCGAGAAAACCTTTTTATATATCCTACTAGCTATTCCCAGCGGCTTCGCACGCGTCTACAGTACGTAAATATAACCATAAAAGCACGTAGAGCACTAAAATGTTTCCCCTACTAACAATTTCAGAAGCATGTACACCTTATTTATCCCTTTTTTAGGGGCAGTTTTGAAAAACCCTAAAGTCCGTATTTCATTATTTGACTTTATGAGTATTTGTGGGACGTGTGAAGTGGGACTGGGCTGGCCATGTCTGCCGCATGCCAGGAGAGCTGTGGGCAAAGGCGCCCCGACGAAACGAGAAGGCGACGCGGCAGACCGAGACGCAGATGGCAGGATGAGTTCGACCGATTTCTGAAAGACTGGGTTGACGTTGCACAGGATCGTGAAGTGTGGATGGAATGGGGATTTGCCCAGCAGTGGGATAAAAACGACTGAGAATAGAATAGAATGAGTATTTGTACCAAGTTTCAGATAAATCTCTCCATGCATTTAGATTCTCCCATACACACTTTGACTCCTCTTTACAATATTATATATGAATAAATCGTTTTTCTTTCTTTCTCTTCTTTTCTAATATTAAGTAAATTTAATTTATTTTTGCAATAATAATTTGTTGAATGTTTTCTGATAATATGTGACATGAATAATTTGAAATCTGTTTTTATGGTTATTAACATAGTTTATAGGTAGATAAATGTACTAACAATTATGGTGAACAACCGAATTATATGAATTAAATAAAAATTTACACCCTTTTAAGGGGTAGTTTTGAAAATCCAAAAATGCAGGTTTTACTTATATCTATCATAAATTATTTTAAGTTAGTTTCAAATCTGTAGGTTAAACGAATACGATTTTTCAAAACAACCTTTTAACCCCTTTAAATCCCTCCTTAGTGGACTTATTGTCATATCAGGCAGCTACTGTCCAAATTTCAGCTTAATAGCTTCAGCGGTTTGGGCTGTGCGTTGATTCCACGTTGAGGCTTTGTTCTTTTATATATACAGAAGATACATTAATATATTCAAGGAACTTGAATACCCGGGGATCCTACCATGTCTACCATTCTTAGTTATAACAGACGTGTACAACAAACATTGTAAAGCTTTACAATCGCGTGCCCAGCTTTAGGTGAGCGCAGGCGATATTAACTGGGCCAGCGGGCCGCGTCCTGCGACCCGACACGAAACCAATCCGAATGATTTGCACACTGCCGGCATGCTTGCTTGCTTGTCGTGTCACTGGTTCTTTCTTGGTCATCCTGTATAAGGTCAGTGAGGTTGAGGCATGTTGGCCCTGAAAAGGGCCTATGACCGTCGGTGAAAGAGTCAGTGTAGTGAAAGGATGAAAGGGCGCCGCTTAGAGGCTCCTTTCGTGCACATGTCACATCACATATCTTCGAATTTTTAGTTTCTAGACATGCCGATTTCCTCACGATGTTTACCTTCACCGTTTGAGAGCACTAGTATAGCGCACATAAATTTTCCGAAAAGGAAAATCCATTGGTGCACGACCCACGACCTGTGGAGAGGAAGGCGGGGCCATTATCACCAACAATGTAGCATGAGGGACTTTTATTTTCTCATGAAAAAGCTGCGTGATCTAACAAGCGCAATGCACAAACGGGGCAACCTACAAAACGCGGTATTCTAACTGTAACCAGCCACTGAGTACCGCAATCGTACATATCGCACTTTGTTACAATACTAGCTAATACGACCCGGACTCGCACGGGTCATCACTATTATGTCAGCCGCAGAGCACTGGTGGAGTGGTGGTGGCCCCGCCTTCCGATCCATGGATTTTTCATTGCTAAAACGAATCATACCGTGTACAATTCACATAATTTTCCACTGAAAGAAAGAAAGAAAGAAAGTACAGAAAGAAAGAATAAGCACAAGTTCACTTTACAGGCATAGACCATTAGCAGAAAAGTAAGAATATAATTTTTATATAATACCCACCAACCCAGGCAACATACAAATTAAATTCATTGAAAAAAAAGCGCTTTTGTTTTTTTGCTGGATTACATTACATCACGTCATGAGCACTGCTGGAGGGTGTGGTAGTGGCACCGCCTTCCAATCCACAGGTCGTGGGTTCGAGACCTGTCGTGCACCAATGGATTTTCCATTCGGAAAATTTATGTGCGCTATGCTAGTGCTCTCAAACAGTGCAGGAAAACATCGTGAGGAAACCGGCATCTCCTAGAACCTAAAAATTCGAAGACATGTGCACGAAAGCAGCCTTTAAGAGGCGCACTGGGAGGAAACCGGCATGTCCTAGAACTTAAAAATTCGAAGACATGTGACATGCGCACGAAAATTGCCTCTAAGAGGCGCACTTTAATCCTTTCACTACACTGATTCTTTAATCGACGGTCACCATACCTCAACCTGGTCACTGACCTAATACAGGATGACCAAGAAAGAATCAGTGACACGACAAGAAGAAGACTTACATCATGGGCCGAAATCTACCCTAAAGTTTATTATTATATTTTTTAAGTAGTACTCTTTTTTTAAGTGAACTGTATGTTCTTATTGAGTACTGTTTAATAAAGTTCTTTAAACCTCATTACATATATTCTAGATAATTTATACTGCGTCGTCAGGTGGAATTTTTTAGTTACAGGACGCTGCTGGAGTTCCTGGGACTTGGTTAGATGGAGTAGGCTTGTCCAGCACCTATACCATCCTCTCAGCCTATTCCACCTTATCCATAGGAAGGACAGTGAATACGTGTGGAGCTGACTAAGCCGCGGGCTTCCTCATGATGTTTTCCTTCACCCTTCCCCCAGTGTTATGTTGCAGGATTACAAAACCTATAATAATATATGGAGAGTATATGTATAGATTCAACATACATCTACCGACATAGCTCTCAGCATTAGAAAGTTGAAGTGGCAGTGGGCAGGCCATATAGCTCGCAGAACCGACAACCGTTGGGGAGTAAAGGTTCTCGAATGGCGACCACGAACTGGGCGACGCAGTGTTGGAAGGCCCCCCACCCGATGGACCGACGACATTGTGAAGATTGCGGGAAGTCGGGGGATGGAGAAGGCTCAAGACCGTTCGTCATGGAACTCTTTGGGGAGGCCTATGTCCAGCAGTGGACTTCTACAGGCTGATGATGATGATGTAAAGTGTAAGGTAACTTTAATAGTGTTCTTAATTGGACCCAATGGTAGTTTATTTCATCACATTTCTGATTGCATCATATTTTCTTTCTTTGAAATCTCGCATGATTATTCCTTGAGCCTTGTGACAGATTCTAACATAATCAGCCAGCACTAAGAGCACCATGGAGTGGTGGTAGTGGCCTCGCCAGTTGCACCAATGGATTCGGATAATTTATGTGCTCTCAAACGGTGAAGAAACCTACATGTCCTAGAACCTAAAAATTCAAAGACATGTGCACGAAAAGAGCCTCTAAGATGCGCACTTTAATCCTTTCACAACACTGATTCTTTCACCGACGGCCATAGGAGGAGGAGGAGGAGGAGGAGGTAGGGCACAGCGAGATTTTCTCGTTCTGAATTGGAGCAGCCCGCCTGGGGAGGTACCTCCGCCTTACAGAAGATCGCAGCCAAATTACATTATTTGTTCAAATAGTGTTGTGTTCCTGCGGTGAGTAAGGTTGCCAGAGCTCTTTAGGGGGAAGGGGGTTCGGGATTGGCAACGAGTGCATGATGCCTCTGGTATTGCAAGCGCTCATAGGCTACGGTAACCGCTTACCAACAGGTGGGCCGTATGCTTGTTTGCCACCTCAGTTGTATAAAAAACAAAAAAACATAGACATGTGCACGAAAAGAGCCTCTAAGAAGCGCACTTTAATCCTTTCGCAACACTGATTCTTTCACCGACGGCCATAGGCCCTTTTCAGGGCCACCATACCTCGTCCTTATACAGGGATGACCAAGAAAGAATCAGTGACACGACAAGCAAGCAAACCAACTTGTCCAATCAAATTTCTGTATATCAGCTAGAATGTGTTGCACATGCATATTTTGACACATTATAATTCAGTCTCTCGTTATACTCATGAACCGATGTTGTAAGGCCAATGACGATTAGATAGCTTGCCAAGTCGCAAGCCTGGCGAGAAGCGCCATCTACCGCCAACAATGCGACGGTATCGACACCCCGCACACAGACGCGACGCGCGTGAACGTTTTCACAAAATGAAATCGGCTTGTCTCACGCGACCACGCGACTCATAGAATGCTAACTAAACTATTCTGTGTACGGGGATTATGTTAAGAGTTGTCTTGCTTGCTGGGCTTTGAATGAGCTTATTGAGTGATAAATAAGGGGCATTGAAATGTTATACGATTAATGTAGGTAGCTAAGTACGAGTAATAATACTTTAAATAGGTATCTTCTAGGCTTGGTCGCGAGGAACAGGCATAGCTTCACCTAGTTTCTAAGACGTTTCAAAGTGATCCTAGTGATTTTATTGAAATAAATGCCGTTTGACTTTGACTTATCTAAGTTTGTTTTGACCGTAAATATTCATTATTTTTAACTAAAAAGATTTTTTTTGCTTTGTACGATGTGGTTAAAATCTTGCTGGTGATTCCCACTATAATCTTACAGCTATTATAAATGCTAAAGTTTGGAAGGCTGGCTGTTGTATCTCGATGAATTTTGGCACAGAGATAGATTAGAGTCTGGAATAGCACATATGCTACTTTTTATCCCAGAAAAATCTAAGGTGCTTGTGGGATAGATTTGTCTTTGTTTTGCACAGAACAAGTGATCGACATGATTTTTTGCATAGACGTCGTAGTTAGGGGTCCGAGAATGACAACCGTGCATTTTCCGGGATAAAAAGTAGCCTATACGTTTTATCCCGTAAAATGCACGGTTTCTTTTCTTTAGGATATAAATAAGAAATCGTGTGAGGATGATACAGAGAATTCGAAATGGATCTCTTCTATTACGTTTTGATGCATACTTTGTAAACGAGTATGTTGTTCAAGAATTTCGTCATTTTGTTAGTTTGACCTTTATTACAAACTTTATTGATGGTTGCGCTTTAGTGTACCGTAAGTACGTGTTAGTACGGTCATTTTCAGAAGTACCTTGATCTGGTAAGTTCAATGTTTCATTGCGCATGTGTCATCATTCGGCGATAACTTATTTTTATGTATATACTAGCTTCCGCCCGCGGCTTCTATATGCTAGCCTATATGCTATACCAGACTATAATCTATCTCTGTACCAAAATTCATCCAAATCCGTTGGGCCGTTTGGGCGTGATTGGACAACAAACATCCAACATCTAACTTTCCAAACACCCTCACAAACTTTCGCATTTATAAATTAGTAGGATAGGATAGGTAGTATTTTTCTTATTACCAATTGCCTTCTTCTTAAACTCTCCGTATGTAATGCAATGCAGCAATTGCTGAATGTAACCCCTTTGCATTTATGTTTTTTATGTATCTATAATTTTAGTTTAAAGGATCACTATGTAATGAAGAGGCAATCAATGATTTAATAGCTGGCAGAACCGATAACCGTTGGGGAAAAAAGGTTTAGGAGGAGGTAGGGCACAGCGAGATTTTCTCGTTCTAAATTGGAGAAGCCCGCCTGGGAGGTACCTCCGCTTTACAGAAGATCGCAGCCAAATAACATTATTTGTTTCAAATAGTGTTGTGTTCCTGCGATGAGTAAGGTTGCCACAGCTCTTTAGGGGGGGACGGGGTTCGGGGTCGGCAACGCGTGCGTGATGCCTCTGGTATTGCAAGCGCTCATAGGCTACGGTAACCACTTACCAACAGGTGGGCCATAAGCCTGTTTGCCACCTCAGTAGTATAAAAAAAAATGCTTGCACGGAAAAAGAAAGACTTCATCTGAAAATCCATTAAAATCTAAATATAGGCCCCAGAGAAATCGTATGCTACCTAAAACAGCTGAATAATTCAGTTTGAACTGATTTTTTATCCCAAAACAGTACATGAATTTACAGTTTTTTTTATGAAAAATTACGAATTTACAAAAGTCGTAGGTATAACAAACTGAATTGCCAATTGAGTGTAGTATAATGCCCTTTCGGGATACCATACATACTATGAATCACGTTGTATTATCCTGGAATATTTTGCAATTTAATTTCCACAGGGATATAATCTCCGAGGCGTGTCTCAATTAAATCTGCGTAATTGAATCAAATTCCTAGCGAGGGCTAGTGTTGTATTGTTCGTGGGCTTGTTTTTTATTTCTTCCTGTAAGCCAAGTGTGGGGAAGACAAGAAAAACTTATTACCTAGGTATTCTTAAACGAAGTTAAAAAAAGGAGGAGGCTATCAATTCAATGACTATACGTAGGTATGTTTTTTATGTTTGTACAAAAGTGTCACGTGCTATTCAAAGTAACATGAACGAAGTATCCAAATTGTGAAAGGATATCGAAAAACTGCATTAAGTACATTGACCCGTCACAAAATCTACTTACGGAAATAATACGGCCATTTGCTAGTTCTCTTACAATTTCTAAGGAATCTTCCTCGTATTCAATCAACAGGAAGGATCTCTTTTCGACAAAATGAATGCACTCTTAGATGACAAATTCATTTCAAAACATCAAGAGAAAGCTAGCCATTAGGAGATGCAAAACGGCCGCCCATAAAAATGCTTGAATATATCGCTTTTAAGTCCGAAGGCTCGGCTGTCGATGTCGCCTTGATTCTCTGCCAAGGAGCGTTTATTTTTGTAGCGAAAGTCTGCGCCAGCGCTGCTCGCGGGAAAAGAGCCGTTAGCCGAGCAGCCGGCGGAAACGGCCGAGCACACCCGAGCGACACGCAATGCGATTGCAACACAGCGAATGTGCCCGCTATACAGCGTTAATTACGTCGGTTTTTAGCGATTTCCGTGCAATTTAGACCGGGGTTTCTGTCACTTTATGATAGCTTGGCGATACTTGGTGCAGAATATCGAAAAATTCCGTGGTTTGTCGGCGTATTTGGTGCGTTATTGGGGTTTAAAACTGTTGAATATGTGGATGCACATTCGCGGTCTTGCGAGCCTCGTTCTATTTACATTATCGACGGAAGACGCAGCCCCTCGGTCGAGAGCGGTTTTTTCTCTCGTTTATTATTATTAACTTGGCTCGGCTATCGTCCCGAGCTACGTTCCATCACAGTGTACGTTACGGCAGTAAGCAAGTTTCGTGCATGTTTAATGCGAGAGTTGAGTCCGGCACTTTATGGGCTGTACAAGTGTACATACTGTCGGAAATTAATTTAATTTGTAAATGGAACGAGTAGCAGAGGCGACTGTGGCACCGTTGAATGTAATGAATATTAAACTTGCATTTAAAACCTTATTGAATAACAAAACAGATTTCAAGATTGCACGCTACTGGACAGCAAATTTTTGAAATAGTTTTAAGTATCAAATTGCTGATAGATATTGATGATATTATGTTAAGATGCTCAGGACTGAAGATGAAGGTGACGCGTCTGTAAAGTATGCCCTTAAGAAAAATATGAAAAACATAGTTGCATTGTAATATGCTTGTTGCGCGTACAGCACATCAGATAGGTGTTTTGCGAGCATCACCTACTGTTTCAGTTTATTGCACTGTGCCTCCATGACGGTTCCACGTACAGTACACATAAGTGCCACGTTGTGAGGTTATGAGACTTTAGCTTTATGCCTCGTTCTGAGTTTTGGATACTGAGCCGTGACGAATGAGAATACACGTGGATAAGCTTATGCATTTTATTATATAACCTTTGGTTAAAATGTTTATAGCACTGTGCACGAAAGATTATGCAACCTTTGGTTAAAATAAATAAATAAATATTCCGGACATCTCACACACGATCAACTGATCCTAAACTAGGCATAGCCTGTACTATGGGTACCAGAGACTGATATACATATATTTAACACAACGAGACACAGAACAAACATCTGTGTTAGTCACAAATGTTTGTCCAGTGCGGGATACGAACCCGCGACCTCCAGCGCAGAAGGCAGAGTTAAATTTAGCACTGTGCATGAAAGGAGCCTTTACAGGCGCACATTAATCCTTTCAATAGGTAAACTGATTCTTTCATCGACGGTCATAGGCCCTTTTCAGGGCTACTCATACCTCTCATACCTCATCCTGGTCATTGACCTAATACACTGACCAAGAAAGAATCAGTGATACGACAAGAAGAACTACACTGATTCTTAGACCGACGGTCATAGGCCCTTTTCAGGGCCTACCATACCTCAACCTGGTACAGGATGACCGAGAAAGAATCAGTGACGCGACAAGCAAGATAGATACTGTGATTTTGTATTCGAAGTCTGACTCATCGACGCTTATATAGGTAGCCTAGTTCAGTGTCATGAAACTTTTTAGATAAATAATAATACCACGTGGCAACGCATAGTCAAGAACGGTTCATAGTTGTGATTTGACTGTGTAGAATTATTTTATATTTATTTTCAATTGATTTTATTTTTATAAACTAGCTTGCATCAGCGACTTTGCTCGCATGGTACCTAGAAAAATGCTTCTATGCTATTCTAGGTAAATAACTTATCTATTCCAAGTTTCATCGAAATAGGTTAAGACGTTACGGTGTGATTGAACAACAAACATCCAAACATTAGTAGGCTTTATAATATTAGTATTATATTAATATTAGTATTATTAATAATAGTAGGATGTTATTTTGATTATGACTTTTTTATGCTAGTGATTATAATCTACTCTATTGTATTAGAAAACGACCTGTTGATGAATGATAAATGTATTGTTTTAATAAATAAAAAACTAAATATATAATAAGCGTTTCGTGGGAGTTCACTAATATAATTAAATTGTACTTTATGACTTACTAGCATGTGCCAGCGGCTTCGCTCGCGTGGTGCATTGATAAAAAGTAGAATATATGCTATTCTAGGAAAATAACTCTGCACTGTGTACTCTGTGTACTACTAAGTCTGTAGTCATCATCATCATCATCAGCCTGTAGAAGTCCACTGCTGGACATAGGCCTCCCCCAAAGAGTTCCATGACGAACGGTCCTGAGCCTTCTCCATCCACCGACTTCCCGCAACCTTCACAATGTCGTCGGTCCATCGCGTGGGGGGCCTTCCAACACTGCGTCGCCCGGTTCGTGGTCGCCATTCGAGAACCTTTACTCCCCAACGGTTGTCGGTTCTGCGAGCTATATGGCCTGCCCACTGCCACTTCAACTTGCTAATTCTGAGAGCTATGTCGGTGACCTTCGTTCTCCTACGGATTTCCTCATTTCGGATCTTATCACGTAGTGAAACTCCAAGCATAGCTCTCTCCATAGCCCGTTGCGCGATTTTGAGCTTGTATATGAGGCCTATAGTTAACGACCAAGTTTCAGTGCCATAAGTAATCACTGGCAACACGCACTGATTGTAGACTTTCGTCTTGAGGCTCTGCGGTATCTGCGACGAGAAGATATGACGAAGTTTCCCAAACGCTGCCCATCCGAGTTGGATTCGTCGGTTGACCTCTTTGTCGAAGTTGGACCTACCTAGTTGAATCGTCTGACCCAAATAGACATAGTGGAAGTCTGTAGTATATTTGAAGTTTCATCAATATGTTTTGAGCCTTTACAGCGTGATTGAACCACAAACATCCCAACGTACAAAAATCATCACAAACTTTCGCATTTATAATATTAGTAGTTAAAGTAGGATGATGTTTATATAAACCAATTTGATTCTGTCACGTAAAGAAGTTATCATAATAAATCTAAATATATCTATAGTCTCTGCCCACTGTTTCGGGTCGTATGATGTGCACAGCTTCGTACCCAGCGACACGTTCTAGTATATATATATCTAAAGAAATCACACGGATTTAAATAAAATAAATAAATATTCCGGACATATCACACACGGTCACCTGATCCCAAACTAGGAATAGCCTGTACTATGGGTACCAGAGACTGACATACATAATAGATATATATTTAACACCCAGACACAGAACAAACATCTGTGTTAGTCACAAATGTTTGTCCAGTGCGGGAATCGAACCCGCGACTCTAGCGCAGAAGGCAGAGTTACTACCAACTGAGCTATGAGGTCAGTCAAAATTTGAATCATCATTGGTAGGTAGCCTGCCGAACTCCCAAAATAATACAATGCATAGGTATTAATAATTCGTCATATCGACATATTTTTTCATCACAGATACCGCAGAGCCTCAAGACGAAAGTCTACAATCAGTGCGTGTTGCCAGTAATTAATTACATATGGCACTGAAAATTGGTCGCTGACTATAGCTGGCAGAATCGACAACCCTTCGGGAATTAAGATTCTCGAATGGCGACCACGAATCGGGCGACGCAGTGTTGAAAGGCCGATGGACCGACGACATTGTTAAAGTTGCGGGAAGGAAGTGGATTGAAAAGACTCAAGACCCTTTGCGGGCTTAGGGCTGACTCTTCGGGGAGGTCTATGTCCAGCAGTGGACTAATACAGGCTGATGATGACATCCATATTAAAACAACATTGGAGTTATGTCATCTTAACAAGAAGTCTCGCCTAGTTTTAGTAAGCTCAATAAAAGACCGATCATCGTAGCGAACGTAATGGAGGGAAGGGATGAAGGCGGCTCAACTGTCTTGAAATCTTACGGCGGTGCCTACACCTTATGATCATAATGATGACTCCGATCATGGACTAAATGAAATATCCACCTACTTCAATATATAGCATGTCTCGTGGGCGTGAATGACGTCAATTAACCTACACAAATTACCACTAGACCTACACGTGTCCACGCGATATGTGCCGGAATTATTATTATCAGTAATGTTTAAATATGGCCATATCCGTATCCTGCACACTTGCCAGTTAGAACAGTTTTTTTTACAAGGTAAGGTGGCAAACAAGCTAATGCCCCACCTTTAAGTGGTTCAAAGTCAAAGTCAAAAGGCGTTTATTTCAATAAAACCACTAGGATCACTTTGAAACGTCTTAGAAACAACTTACCTATGAACGCTTGCAATACCAGAGGCATCACGCACGCGTTGCCGACCCCGAACCTCCCCTAAAGAGCTTGTTGTATCAAAAATAAACTTTCGTCGTATGCGTTCTTTACAGATGTAAAGAATGTGATGTTGCAAATAATGTGAGTTTAATTCTGTAGATTCACATTACAATTTGGTAGCACAGGGTTAAATACGGACCCGTAGCGTTCATAAACAAGGGGTTGATTTATACAAAAATACTCTATGCAATTTGAAACACGTGTCGACTAAGGTATTTTCTAAGTATAAGAAAGCTTTTGTGTAAGTAATATTTGCTGAATCATACTATCCTACTAATACTTATTATAAATACGAAAGTTTGTGAGGATGTTTGTGGTTCAATCATGCCGTAACGGCTCACCCGATTTCGATGAAACGTAGATTAGAACGGTGGCCCCGGCTAAAGAATAGGCCCCTTTATATCTCTATCCGCGGATGTCGCAAGAGGCGACTAAGGGAAAAAAGCTAGGGGATGGGCAGCGTCCCTCATTTTAACAACGATAGCTCTGACTGCGCTCGCCAACCCGCATGCCCAGCGTGGTGAGTATGGGCAAAACCCTAATTGTTAGATTGTTAGAGACACTAATTGTACTTTAAGTTGCCTGAAATAAAGATTATTATTATTATTAGTACTAATAAGATCAACTTTTAAATCGTCCCTTTGGCATGTTTTAACTTAAAACCACCTATCTGTTACCAGCTTATTTTTTTATCAGGCTGACTCTATGCAATCCTACTATAATATTATAAATGCGAAAGTTTGTGAGGATGTTTGGATGTTTGTGGTTCAATCACGCCCGTTTGGGCGCGTGAACGTGGCCGAACGGATTTGGATGAAATTTGGCACAGAGATAGATTATTGTCTGGAATAGCATATAGGCTACTTTTTATCTTTTTTTTTTTTTTTTTTTTTTTTTTTATACAACTAAGGTAGCAAACAAGCATACGGCCCACCTGTTGGTAAGTGGTTACCGTAGCCTATGTACGCTTGCAATACCAGAGGCATCACGCACGCGTTGCCGACCCCTTAAAAAGTTCATCATAGATAAAGTATCTTCATAGAAACCACGCGAGCGAAGCCGCGGGCGGAAGCTAGTCTTACAAAAGTCCCTTGACAAAAACAATATTAAAATTTTTGATTCGGCCAACTTTCTGGGCTTCAATCCAGCACTGCAATACATTACCAAAATAACCTTTATACCTCAACCTGGTCACTGACCTAATGCAGGATAACCAAGAGAGAATCAGTGACACGACAAGCAAGCAATAAATAGCAGCGGGTGAGTACTACGTTCCGGTTGATGAGCATGAACGTTGAAATTACAGGCGCGAGAAACTTGACAAGTGAGATCGGTGGGCATGGTACTTTAGTGCCACTTGGTACCCCGACAGTTACGCTTAATCATCATCATCGGTAGACACTAGTTATTATACTAGGTGATTCTTAATATATATATGCTACTAGCTTCCGCCCGCGGCTTCGCTCACGTAGTACCTACATAAAAAGTGCCTATATGCTATTCCAATATATATTATTCAAAAAGATATCAGGACGTCTGATCGAAGCGACGCGTGACCCGAGAGCTGGCTCTTATTTGGCCCAGCGCATTAGCATTGCCATCCAGCGTGGCAATTCCGCCAGCGTCTTGGGGACGCTTCCGACTGGTAGTGATCTGGATCAGTTGAGCTATCTATAGATCGTTTGTAACGGTCTTTAGATGGCTCAACTGTTTCTTGTGTATTTTGTAAATATCAACTTGTATTAGTTTTAAGTTTCTTTTTGTAAATAAAAGTCAATAAAGGTTTTTATATATATTATATTTTATCTCAGTACCAAATTTGATTCAAATCCGTGTAGCCGTTTAGCCGTGATTGAACCACAAACATCTAAACATCCAAACATCCTCACAAACTTTCGCATTTATAATATTAGTAGGATAGGAATAGTAGGATAGTAGGATCCTTAGCCAATAAAGTTTGTTCTACGACTTTTGGAAATTCGACATTAATCATTGAAAAAACCAACTCAATTAATTCGCTGTTTTCGGTAGCAATTTTGATGTCGAACTTGTCGAACGTTTCATCATCATCAGCCTGTAGAAGTCCACTGCTGACATAGGCCTCCCCCAAAGAGTTCCATGACGAACGGTCTTGAGCCTTCTCCATCCACCGACTTCCCGCAACCTTCACAATGTCGTCGGTCCATCGGGTGGGGGGCCCAACACTGCGTCGCCCCGTTCGTGGTAGCCATTCGAGAACCTTTACTCCCCAACGGTTGTCGGTTCTGCGAGCTGTATGGCCTGCCCACTGCCACTTCAACTTGCTAATTCTGAAGCCCAGCCCAGAAATTCTGAAGTTCTGTCGAACGTTTAGTAATTCGTGATTCCACAAATTGCCATTGACTTGACCCATCGATAAAGTGAATTTTCTTCCACTTAATACGGTCGGCGCGGTACTTACATAAATATTAACCTATATGCTATTCTAGGTATTCCGAGTTTAATTGAAATCGGTTGAGTCTTTACGGCGGTATTGAACTACAAACATCCTAACATCCTCACAAACTTTCGCATTTATAATATTAGCAGGATTGACTGCCCATACATAGTACGGATGTGGAAGAAAATTTTACAGATCCCCTTAGATATCTCATGACTCCCGCGAGCCTCGTGCCTCCGGCTACCTCTATATACATCTTCAAGGTTCTGAGGGGATGATTATAGTGCTTGGTGATTAAGTGAGAGACAATTTTTTTTTTTTGGTACACATGCGCCCGAATACTGAAACGACACTTAACTATTTCAATTATTTGAGACGCCGGCGCCGTTATCGTTCAGAATCTTATACGCAAACATCAATTAGATCACCAAGCTTGTATTGCTGCTGAAAATATGTTTTACAATTTTCCAGGTATCCATACCTAAACCTGGTCACTTAATGGATGACTAATACACAATACACTACTATACTAATACATACTACATAATTACAGGATGACTTCTTCTTTCGTTTCAATGTTTCGACCTACTACAACCTATTTCAACTCTATGTAGGTAATTATATCGACGGAACTGTAAAACCACGAGTTTGACCCTTGATTTTAAGACCGAAGCGGTTCTTCTAAAACACAAAATCCGTGTTCCAATGGCTTTTAGAGTTAGACATGTTTTTCTTTCGTTGTCAAAACTGCGTTTTAGTCAAATTCGCGTAGGAAAACTTAGCCACCAACGTTTGCATTGAATAACAAGATATAATTATACAGTTAGATCAAACCGTATTAGACGTTATCTGTAAGTCAAAGATCAACGGAAATATATGAAACAGTGTACGAAAGATTATATATAGATATATAAAAGTCGTAGAGCGTAGATAGAGAATATGAGTCGTAGAGACGGAGGCCTTCCGTCGCTGCGGCTTAAAAACTCGTCACCAGAGTTGTCAAATACAATAACTAACTTAGAACATTCTATGTATCCATATATGCAACAGTGGACGAAAGATGTACAAAGCAACAAAGCCTGTTGAGTTTTGATGCGTGATTTCTTCTAAGCTTCGTCGCGAAGTTTTACCCCCATTACACACAAATAGGTTAACGATTGGCGGGAATATAAAGTAAAACATCATCATCATCATCGTGCCCGCCGTCGGAAGTCCACTGCTGAACATTGGCCTCCAACACAGATATCGAGAGCGACTTCCTATCATGTGGGGGGAAGTAGGCTATACTCACCACGCTGGGCACGCGGGTTGGCGAGTGCAGTTAGAGCTAACGTTGTTATAATACAGAACGCTGCTGCCCATCCCGTAGCTTTTTTCCCTTAAACGCTTCTTACGGCATCCACGGTTAGGTAGATATGGAGGATGGATATAGATATTAGGCCTATTCACCACGGCCAAAAATCGAGTAAGATTTAAAATTATAAAGAAACATACACAGACGCATTGTGAACGTAAGTTGAAAAGCTGTTGGTTTTCCAATAAAACGGCAAATAAATATTTTCGATTTTAGGATAGGTAAGAGTAGATCGTAAAACAATCTAAGGTTGAGTTAGTGGACGTTATCCGCCGTCGATTGTACACACGACCGACGTTTCGTTAGATAAAGATAATGAAAGTCCAAGGTCTTCATTGCGCAAATATGCGGAGACGTCTCGCTCTAAGATAATATAAACGATCTCAATAATAAACAGATGGATTGGAAAATAGAATAGAATATACGTTTATTTGACATACACACGAAAACACAGAACATACATGGGAACATATAATACAAGGTATAGTAAAAACACAAATGACCACCCACCTTATAGGTAGGCAGGCATCCACCTGTAGCCAGTAGGTGCGAACCAGTCTCGCTCTGTGTCGGGTGCAGCCAAACAGGCCCTGACTCAGCTTATTGCTGCTTTACATGACAAAATGCCATGCAAAGCAGCGCTGGTTTTCAGGCAGCTATAAAAATAAAAAGCTATAAAATAGCTAGCTTCTTGTCTATACTGATTCTTTAAGCCTCTTTTAGATGGAGAGAAATCCTCGCTTTGAAAATGCGATTCTTGAAAGAAGATAAAAAGAATAGTATAACCGTCCTCCTTTTAGTTAGTATATCGAATCCATTCAAAGTTTGCCTGGTAGAAATCGCTTTTAGCGATAAGGCCACCCATTGTCACACTATTTTTAAGTTTTTTTGCTGGTTTTTGTATTTATCTATTGGTGTACAGTAAAGATATATTCTATTCTATTCTACACGTATGATTCATTATCATCATTATAACAGCCGTAGGACGTTCACTGTTTAAAATCCTTGGAAAACCCCGTGGAAAATCCTTATGTCCAACGGTTATTTGAGGGGTTTTGCCCAATACCTACTCGCCACACTGGACATGCGGAGTGGCGAGCGCAAATAAAGCTGTAAATGTTCTTCTTCTTGTCGTTAGATATCCTGCATTAGGCCCGTGACAAGCTTGAGGTATGGTGGCCCTGAAAAGGGCCTATGCTATTGCCCACCCCCTAGCCTTTAATCCCTTAGTCGCCTTTTACGACATCTCGGGTAGAAATGGAGAGGCCAGGGCCACCGCGGCATAGATTATTGCATGTTTGAACGAGAGTCGCTTATAGCCCTTGAATATTGGAAGCATTTTATTGTGTAGAGTGTATGAAATGTGTATGTAAATAAAATCACAAGAATTACTCTGAAAAGTCTTAGAAACTAGGTGAAGCTACGCCTGTTTCTCGCGTAAGCCTAAAAGATGATTCTTTTAGATTTACGTGTGAAACGGGCTTGGTGCTTGCCTATCATTTTTCGAAGATTTCATTTCATAACATTTCATTTACAAAACGGAATGAACGCGAGTATTAGGATATTCTCGACTCTAAGCGATCGAGAAACTCTCTCTGTGTAAATCGGTTTTTAAACAAAGCATTTCTCTTTCATTTCAATAAAAGCAAAGTTTCGGCAAAAGTTTGCTTGGTAAACTAACTGTTTTGTATACCTACTACCTACTGGAAAGCCAAGTTACTTTGTAGGTGTATTTACAGATAGAGTTTAATTTCAAGGAAATGGTAGTTAGCATTTTCTCATTTCATTCCTCATTCCAGTGGCGGATTTGCCCTAGGCCCGGGCCTAGGGCAGCCGGCAAATCGTGACCAAAAATTTGTAGAAATTGTCGCAGAAAATCTTATCATCTCGGAATATATTTACAAATTAGTAGCTATTATAGTTAATTAAATTTCTGATTTCGATTTAGATAAAGTTGGCAGTAAAGTAAATTCATTATGTCATCATCATCATCATCATCAGCCTGATGAAGTCCACTGCTGAACATAGGCCTCCCCCAAAGAGTGCCACGACGAACGGTCTTGAGCCTTCTCCATCCACCGACTTCCCGCAACCCTCACAATGTCGTCGGTCCATCGGGTGGGGGGCCTTCCAACACTGCGTCGTCCGGTTCGTGGTCGCCACTCGAGAACCTTTATTCCCCAACGGTTATCGGTTCTGCGAGCTATATGGCCAGCCCACTGCCACTTCAACCTGCTAATTCTGAAAGCTATATCGGTGACCTTGGTTCTTCTACGGATTTCCTCATTTCGGATTCTATCACGCAGCGAAACTCCGAGCATAGCTCTCTCCATAGCCCGTTGAGCGACTTTGAGCTTGTGTATGAGGCCAATAGTTAGCGACCAAGTCTCAGTGCCATATGTCATCACTGGCAACACGCACTGATTGTAGACTTTCGTCTTGAGGCTCTGCGGTATCTGTGACGAGAAGATATGACGAAGTTTCCCAAACGCTGCCCATCCGAGTTGGATTCGTCGGTTGACCTCTTTGTCAAAGTTGGACCTACCTAGTTGAATCGTCTGACCCAAATAGACATAGTGATCTACAACTTGAATGGTATCGTTCCCAACATTTACCGGTATGGGTGCGACATGAGCATTGGACATGATATTTGTCTTGCCCATGTTCATTTTAAGACCCACCTGTTGGGAGACGGTACTGAGGTCTCTGAGCATTGCGCCAAGGTCCTCATTCATTATGTACCTAGTCTAATGACGGGTGCTGAGAAAGGGGCGGCACATGGCCTGGGGCCTAGGGCGGTCAAGACTGCAAATCCGCCACTGCCTCATTCAAGGGGTTAAGCTCAGATCTGGACGAGATACAAAAGACTTACTATAGTGTCCGGGATCTCGGAAGTTAAGATATTAAAAAGTAGAAAATCGCAATTTTATTTATTTATTTGGAAGACTTACAGCACATGACAACATAATTAACATGAGTAATTTAGAAACAAACGGCCAATAATAATAAGTCGTCACTGATATTTTTCGGTAGGTCTCGGTTTTGCCTATTTTCTTTAGAACACATTATCGCGTAGGCTTAGAATTAGCAAGTTGGACAAATTATGCCTAAAAATAATTATTCTAAAAGTAAGTTACACATTATCCGCTTAAAGAATGAATTTGTTCAAAGCTTTCCCTGAAAGTCACGTTACTTGAAAGGCATATGTCGACCTGGGCATTGATTGACCTAACGTAAGATCACTAATAAATAAATAAATATTCCGGACACATCACACACGGTCAACTGATCCCAAACTAGGCATAGCCTGTACTATGGGTACCAGAGACTGATATACATAATAGATATATATTTAACACCCAGACACAGAACAAACATCTGTGTTAGTCACAAATGTTTGTCCAGTGCGGGAATCGAACCCGCAACCTCTGGCGCCAACTAATGTACCAATGATGAATATAACAGCATACATTTACTAGCTCCATAAGCGGTGAGGCAACTATCTACATAGGTATGTTAATTAACGACCTCTATTTAACGGTAATAGGGTCAGCTTCATTAAAACCACATTAAAGCTTTGATTAACAATGCTTCCTGAATACCTAGGTAAAATTACCTACTGATGTACTAAATAATGTTTTTGGACTTGCCTTTGACTACCCTCTATGCAAGATATTCTAATTATACCTCGGTAAATTTACTAAATTTTATTTAATTTACCCACGGCAGAATAGGCCCCTCCATTAACTACCCGTGGATGTCGTAAGAAGCGACTTAAGGGAAAAAAAGCTAGGGGATTGGCAGCAGCGTGTCCTCTATTAAAAGTAGCTTTATCTGCGGTCGCCAACCCGCATGCCCAGCGTGGCGAGTATGGGCATCATCATCATCATTTCAGCCATTGACGTCGAATGGCTGAAATGATGTTATCTCTAGTCTCAAAATTGTATGAAATAAAGACGCTTATACGTGTGTGTCTGTGACTGTGCACTCGCTTCATCACCATCATCATTTCAGCCGTATGACATCCACTGCTGAACATGGCCTCCCCCACAGACAGCAAATTCCTTATCATGTGGGGGGATTTGCCCATACTCACCACGCTGGGCATGCGGGTTGGCGAGCGCAGTTCGAGCTATCGTTGTTAAAATAAGGGACGCTGCTGCCCATCCCCAAAGAGTATGGGCAAGGCAATATGAGTGAGTATGGGCAAATCCCCCAAATGATAATTTGGGTGCTGGCCGTACAAGAACGGTCTCGCTGTATTTCTATGGGGGAGGCCTATGTTCAGCAGTGGATGTCATACGGCTGAAATGATGATGATGATGAAGCGAGTGCACAGTCACAGACACACACTTATAAGCGTCTTTATTTCATACGATTTTGAGATTTTGAGATAACCACAGGTACAAAATTATATCAACTGCAAAGTGGGTCTTATGATAAAAGCGGTTTCCCATTCCCCCATAAAAAATATATTGATACTCGACGGGGATCAGATAGACAACTTCAAGATGGAGAGAATAACAATAAGTTACGATATAAAGCAGTTGTATACTATTCGCCGCTGCAAAACGTGACTCCATCTTGTAAACTTCTAACGGTACCTTTTACCCGTCTAAAAATAAAACTGTATCATTGCATTGCAATGAGTGTAGGGAGTATTTGTAACTTAGTTTCTGATGCAATGTCAACAAAGAACATATTCCGTGTTATTATGAAAATGGGTTTAGACGAGGACTAACTAAGCCCTGGTTTTGTGATGTTTCATTTCATTTGACATTATGACATAAAGCAACTGTATGAAATGACACGTCACAAAACCAGAGTTTAGTTAGACCTCGTCTAAACCCAGTTTCACAATAACAGGGATTGTGTACGATTGAACCTACACTACATAGTCCCTTACAATATAATACATGGTGTTTCATTATAAGTGTATGCACTAAGGGGCTTATTAAATTTTCAATGGGCAATATCTTACGACCTACCTACTTCAGAAAATTCGTCATTTTCATTGAAAAAAATCAGCTGTTTTGGAGTTATTTTAAAGTCAGATTCAGATTAGATAGCAATCTTGAAGTGAGCTTGAGCTTCTCAACAAGTTAGCGACAACACCAAAAACAGTTAATTTGAAAAACTTCGGAAAAAATCTGTAATATTTAAATAAATTCTATATTTCGTATGTGTTTCGCTAATATTTTTACTTAGTGCTGATAAATTAAGTAGTATAGGATAGTATATAAGTATACCTATAGTAAGGTACACGGAATACGATGTAGAGAGTTATAGAAAAAATATATTATGTTTGTATTATAAATACATACACAACTATTTATGCACGATAAAATTGACTAGTGTAAAATTGTATAGTAGAACATGCCAAACATTATCGTCTTTGAATACTTTAATTAGTACTTAAATAATGTCAACATCCTCGTCATCATCATCATTATCAGCCCGTGGAAAGCCCAGAGTGCCATGACGAATAGCCATCATCAAATCAAATCAAATTTTTCATCCACCGACTTCCCGCAACCTTTCCAATGTCATTCGGATTTCATTATTATTTGAGTGATAATCTGAGCTCAGCCAAGTCTCAATGCCATGCGTCATCACAAGCAACACACACTATGAATTTACTCTTGAGGCTCTGTGGCATTTGTGACGAGAACAAATGGCGAGTGTTATATGGCATGATATTCGTCTTACTCAATACAATAAATTCACAAAATTCTGGCAGAATGCACGCCATGCCACGCGCTTGTTCATAAAAAAAATAACCTGTCATGTCACTTTTGCAAAAGATCAATCGATCATTTGAAAATCGAACCACTACGCAGCTACGTAAGTTATATAAACAAAATGGCGGACGGCCGCCCAGCTCGGCTCTTATCGGCACGGCCGCATTCCTGCAGCCACAGAATAGCGCGCTGTTAGTAAGGCTGTGTTTGAGCTGATTCATAGAAACATCATCAGTTTCTAAAGGGTTGTGTTATTTATTGGGGTGTAGCTTGCTTGTCGTTCTATCAGCTAGGACCTTGCGAATAATGCAAAAATAGCAATCTACAGATCATCTAGCAATATGGCTGAAAGATTTGTAAACAGGTTAGTTGAGGAATAAACGATAACATTTCGCTGCAGTACCTACCTAAGCCGGACACAGGTTAGTTAGAAGCCAGTAGGGTAAAGTCCTGGAGTTCATAGTGCACGTAGCAGTCAGTATGGCAAAATTATAGATTACTAAGCAGTTAGGTGTTACATAATATGTAAAGGTGATTCATAATATGTGTGTAAAGGGGCTTATTCTAACAAGAACAAGATAATATAGGCGCCTGCTTTTCTTTTCTGTTAATGTGTAGTATATTAATGTTTTTTCTTTTTGTTTTTAAGTTCAATGTTAGCCTACCTACCTTCTAAGTGCCTAAGCTGTTTGTTTATAGTGATTGTAACCTACTGTTGTTTCTTCCGATTGTTTTTATCTCTGTCTGTGCTGTATTTGTGTGTGTCGAATAAATGATTTATCTATCTATCATCTATCTAATATATAAGTCAGAAATATAAATAACATGTACTCGAACTTTTATAAATTATTTGACTTTGATCTGTTTTGGTCTTTTTGTCATCTTTAAACCTAATTAACGTACGAGAAGTTTTGTCATCTTTAAACCTAATTTACGTACAAGATTGCTACCTAAAACAGCTAAATTGAGTTTGAACTGATTTGAAGCCAAAACAGCTCATTTTTTCATTCATGATTAAATTTCGATTTTCCAAAAGTCGTATTGGCTTTAGAATGATCCCTTTTCGGGATAACATACATATTATGAATCAACTTATAGATTTCATAGTCCACGTATAAGTTTTTAATTTGAATAGCAGACAGATGGTTCAGTAGTCACTATTGCAGAGATGCAGAATTGCACATAGTTAGTAGGTCGAATCGCGTGGCAAAGTCGCAATCGCAAGCGCCTCTACCGTGCCTTTGTCGATTGTTCTGGCTCTATCGTGGCATGCGCATGCGCATGATAAACCATTCCACATTTGATTTAAAAAATGGCAATAAAGGTCAAACGAGACTAGTGAGAATTCGGGACTGTAGGATTATGTTTCTATTTTTTATTGAAACAGACTTGAAACGGAATCGTTAATCTGTGATTACGATTAAAGTTTCCGGCTATCACTGGAAATACCAAATTAAGTATCGTTCACCAACTCAATCACTTGCTTGCTTGTCGTGCCAATCACTGTTTTTAGTCACTTTTGGTCATAGCTAAATGAACATTTAAAGTCCCGAAATGTTTATAAATAAATAAATAAATATTCCGGACATATCACACGCTTTTTTAACATGATTGGAATGACACGCTTTTTTAAAGGTTGTTTGCTTGTCGGGTAGCTGATTCTTTCTTGGTCATCCTGCATTACGTCAGTGAGCAGGTTGAGGCACGGATGAAAAGGGCCTACGACCGTCGGTGAAAAAATCACTGCAGTGAAAGGATTAAAGTGCGCCTCTTTGTCCTGATCCTAGGGATTTTATTGAAATTGAAGGACCATCGAAAATATGACCACCAAGCCGTGTTTGTTCTTTCTTCTAGACTTGATCGCGAGGAACAGGCTTAGCTTCATATACAAGTAGTTTCTAAGACGTTTCAAAGTGATTCTTTTGGTTGTATTGAAATAAAGAATACCTTTTGATTTGATTTGAAATAAACACTTAATTTTGAAGAGTTTTATAGCGACTATTCCGATTTGCCGGCCGGCCGTGGTGGCCCGGCTGAAGAATAGGCCCCTCCATATCTACCTATCCGCAAATATCGTAAGAGGCGACTAAGGGAAAAAAGCTAGGGGATGGGCAGCAGCGTCCCTCATTTTAACAACGATATCTCTAACCGCTCGCCAGCCCGCATGCCAAGCGTGGTGAGTATGGGCAAATCCCCTCACATGATAAGGAATTTGCTGTCTGTGGGGGAGGCCATGTTCAGCAGTGGACGTCGAACGGCTGAAATGATGATGATAATTCGGATTTGAAAGTACTTAAACGGTACGGGCAACAAATCTATTTCACTCGCCGAAGAAAATCAATTTGTGGATCGACGAATGTGCCGGTTGGCTGACCGTACATGATGGGGTGGAAAGCGGACTCTCGCCGCGCGCTACTTTGGTAGCGTTTCCACACGACACAGACTTTTGTCTGAACAGCGGGCTGTACAGACAAATGTCTGTGCTCTTCTTCTTTTTCGTTAATTTTTTTTATCAGTAGCGATCACAATAGCGATACACTTCTATTCTATTCAATAGGCCAGTTGTCGCCGCAGTGACACCATAGCCACATAAAATATATAAAAAAAATTGTAACCACTTCAACAGCGCCTCATAAACTATCTGCAAATTAAGAAGTGCGAAAGAAACTTCAAACTTTAATATTTAATCGAGCGAGCGAAGATCTCTCCAACAACTTTTGCGGAGTACAGCGTTGTATATTTGCACGTTTATTTATAAGAGCAAACCATTCGAAAGGTACAGACTTTTCTGATACCCACGACACAGGCAATCCTAGTGTCGGCTTAGGGCTATGTATGTGACTATTGTTTTTTTTTAGATCAAAAAGGAAAATGGGAGTGAGCAAAGTCAGCTCTGCTTCTTCGTCTTATCTCTGAAACTAAGGGCTAAGTATCAAAGATTAAAAAATAAGATAAATTGTAGGTACTATTCATTTTCAATATCTACAAAATATGCGCCCGACCACGGGGTGTGGTTGTGGTGTGGTTTTGTATGTGGTTGTGGTACGTGTGAATTCTCCCTTAAGACTGCTTGACCACCATTTGTCGCTGCGATGTTGTGTGGTAGGTAAGTGTGATATCTCCCTTAAGCAACGGTGATGCTTAAGCAGTACGATAAAGAAACATTTCGAAAACGTACATTATTCACTGATATTTAGCTGCAAATGCTATTTTTAACGACCGTTTTTGTAAACATCCACTTGTATCATTGCAATGTTACTTTTGTTGCGTATGACGTCTTAGTTTTTGATATGTAAATTCATATTCATTTATTCATATTGCTTGCTTGCATGTCATGTCACTGATTCTTTCTCGGTCTTCAATTGAATGACTGGAAAATGGATAATCTTCAAATTTGGACTGTATTTTGTATAGTTTTGAAAACCACGCAGATCAATATTCTGTTTAATAATAAGCAGGTTAGGTATTCATGTAGGTACCTAACGAACTACCTACTGACTCAAGCCTAAGCCAAAATTGTGGCTACTAATCAAAGTTGGTTCTATCTTCTTTCTTTCTTTCTATAAAAACACATTATCAGCGAATTGATAACCAAATTTTAATAATTATTCAAAGTCAAATAATTATATTCTTAACCGTTGCGGGCTGACAAAACCACAAACACCTAAGCCCCCAAACTGACAAACTTACTTTCATATATTAGAAAGTTGGACGATTGTGTGTAAAGTGCATCAAAATTGTGTTTTTTTTTTTAAGTTATACGTAGGCAAACATGCTTACGGCCCACCTGATGCTAAGTGGTTACCGTCGCCTATTGACATCAGCAACACCTGGAGCATTGCTAATGATTCGAATGATCGCAGCCAAATAACATTATTTGAAACAAATAATGTTATTTGGCTGCGATCTTCTGTAAGGCGGAGGTGCCTCCCCAGGCGGGCTGCTCCAATTAAGAGCGAGAAAATCTCGCTGTGCCCTACCTCCTCCAAAAAATATTATAGTTTATATTTCTAGCAGCACAAATACGATACATTAGTGAATTTAAGCTCAAATTAAATGACATTTAAAATTAAAAAAGCATATTATAGTATAAACAAATTTTTGTATGACATAAACTTAATTTAATTTAATATTATATAAGATTAACATTAATGATAAATTTATATTTTTTTGAATTTGTAATTTATTAGGTGTTATGTAATTTGTAATCTAATTAATCTTGGTTTAAATCTTTGTATTTATAATGTTTGTATGACCGATGTCAGAATCTAGTGACCTGTACTCTAAACCTCACCATCTATCAATGTACCTGCGTTCACGAACTATAAATGAATTATGAATACGATTGGTACGACGGCCTCAGTCTACACAAGAGTACACGAGATGTTTCCTCAAAATGATGAGAAACAAATTAACCTCAAATTCAAGAATTTATGCTTGCTTGCTTGTCACTGATTATTTCTTGGTCATCCTGTATTAGATCAGTGACCAGGTCGAGGTATGGTGGCCCTGAGAACGGTCCATGACCGTCGCATTGAAAGGAATAAAGTGCGCCTCTTACAGGATCCTTTTGTGCACATGTAACATGGTTTCTAATTTTTTAATGTTCTAGGACATGCCGGTTTCCTCTCGATGTTTTCCTTCACTGTTTGAGAGCACTAGTATAACGCACATAAATTTCCATTGGTGCACGACCGGCGTTCAAACCCACGACCTGTTGAACGGAAGGCGGGCCTACGACCACCACACTCCACCAGTGCTCTCTGGAAGAACTTATGTCCCTCGCCGTTTGAGAGCTATAGTATAGCGCACATAAATTTCAATTGGTGCACGACCGGCATTCAAACCCACGACCTGGTGAACGGAAGGCGAGCCTACGACCACCACACTCTACCAGTGCTCTCTGGAAGAACTTATGTCCTTCGCCGTTTAAGAGCACTTATAAAGCGAATATAACTTTTCCGAATGGAAAATCCATTTGTTGAATGGAAGAACTACCACCACCACCATCTGGTAGAACTTATGTAAACGGCATAAGGAGTACTTATACTAAGTGAGACTTACGTCTGAGATCTTTGGACGGAAAACTGCCTACACAGACGTCTAGTATTGATCCGTTTGAACAAGCCAAGGAGGCTATTTCAACGCGAACGATGATTCGGATAGCGTCAGTGCCCCAAGCATGAATAATTCACGATATCGTTACACTTACGATACGTTAGTAAAAGTCAAATATTAGCCAATGACATCGAAATTGAAATAATTTAATTTTGATTGGCTGTTTGAGAGGAATCCCGCATCGAGGTTCTACCATCGGACCTCGCGTCACCGGAATAAGGCTCATCCACATCTCATCGACACGTGGGTATCTCGCTTTACGAGATCCTTTCTCCCCCATACGTGCAAATTGTGGAATGAGCTTCCTTCCGAGGTTTACCCGCTAACCTACACAACATGAAGAGCTTTAAGAAAAGTACAAAAAGATTTCTCCAGGGCAGGCAACGCATTAGAAATGCTCCAGGTGTTGCAGATGTCAATAGGCGACGGTAACCATCAGGTGGGCCGTAAGCCTGTTTGCCTCCGTATAACATAAAAAAAAAAAATAGTGAGGAAGCCCGTGGCTTAGTCAGCTTCGCACGTACTGAACATGTATTTCCTGTGGATAAGGCCGAGTAAGCTGATAGGATGCTATACCTCACTCATCATCGTACATTGCGTTCCTCTGAGACCTTACAGCTCAAAACTCCTGTCCACTCCACTACTTTCTACGAAAATTCCTTCAACAAGCTGTCTGTCTGTGGAATGCTCTTCCTATTGATATTAGGAAAGCTAAGACCTTTCCCATTTTCAAGAAGCAATTGCTCCACCACTTTCTGTCTAAAAGCTAACTGACTAATTATTCCCTCCAACAATAAGCTGTATCATCATCTTGCTCTTATTTATTAACTATCTAAATATTTAATTGTACGTAATATTTTCAATAAGTATTTATGAATTGTCTTTATTACATATGTATTTAGTTATATTTTAAGTTATGTATGTATATGTATATATATATATATATATATATATATATATATATATATATATATATATATATATATATATATATATATTAGTTTATTTTAGTTTTGTCTTTGTGACACCGACCCATCTCGTTCTCTTCAGTTCCTGTCCATCCAAAGGTTGTCTGGAAGAGATCGCTCACAGCGATAAGACCGCCCATTGTACTTCGCTATTAATATTGAATGTTTGTACCTGTGTGTAATTTGTAAGGTGTCCTTGTGGTGTACAATAAAGAGTTTTCTATCTATCTATCTATCTATAGGGACTGGGACACACTACTCCATCTAAACATGTCCCAGCGTACTGTAAGGGAGTAAAAAGTGAATTAATTTGACCCCAAAGCAGTAGATTTTTGCATTGAGTTTTTTCAATGAAAAATATCGAATTTCCTTTAGTCGTAGACCAAACTTTATTGACAATTGGGTGTAGAATAAGCCCGAAGAATTTTCGGGATAGCATAAATATTATGAATCACCTTCTATTTCCTACTGTTATTATAAATGCGAAAGTTTGTGAGGATGTTTGTTCCCAGTCACCGAGCCGTATTGGAAAAAACGCAAGATTCACATATTGTTGTGACTGGAAATCTTAACTCGTTTTAAAAGTATTTTATATATATTTTCTTACACTATAGTTAACTTAGGTACGTAGCATACTCGCACAATGTTACTTCTAAGCGAGTGGAACACAAAATGTGGATTCAAATTGGTTCAAGTACGACATATATACATCTAGCCTATAATAAACGATAAGAAAACTGTGAATCCTAGATTACTGAAATAAATAAACGTCATATTGTAATAATTAATCTAACAGATTCAGCGCTGACGCGTTGCGCCGTAGATTTACTAATCAAAGTGGTTGACTGTACTCATATTAGGGTTTACTAAATTAGTGAAATCCCAAATTTCGTCTGCGAGGGAATTCCCGGATCCCAATTACGCTCGCAAAACTTTTTCCACGAAGCTCTGAGCTGGAATAAACAGATTCATTAGTAACTGGAAAATAAGGTTTTTCCAGGTACTTGTGTATTAGTTATCTAATATATTGAATCATATTGGTTGTGCCTATTTCACGTAAGTATGATTTTCATGGCTTTTTATTGCGGGCGATGCGGGTGCACGCGTCTGCATTTTGTTGAGGAGTAGATTAGCGGAATAGTACTAGGGGAAGGGGGGATAACAGGGACGCTAAGGGAAAACATTTATAAAAGTATCAAAGTCTTCTATTCAGTTATTATCAATAATCACAACGAAATGTGTTAACCTGTAGCCAAAATTGTAGTTTGATAAGTTATTATCAAACTACAATTTGGCACATATTTTGACTTGTTAAATAATAAAATAACGTAAATATTTTTATTCTAATCAATCAAATAACTATCGATACCGACGACCTGGGTGGCGCAACGGGCGAGTGCCCGACTTGTTTGATTCCCGCTGCGGGACAAATGTTTGCATGATCTGCAAATATTTGTTCCGGTCTGGGTGTTGTGGTACCATAGTACTCGTAGTTTCTGATACCCACCACACAGGGAGTCCTAATGCGGGGTCAGAACTATGTATGTGACTGTTGGGTGTTATTATTTATCTGTTGTTGACCTAACACAAGGTGTCTTAGACCCATTAGTATACAGCAGTGTCATCGATCGACGAAACTGAAAGAAGCCTTGAAAATGCCACAAGCGGGTTAATTTACCCTTCAGTGAATACCGACGGTTTGTGCCATAGGTTCCTTCCGAGTCATCCTGTTTTCAGTATGAAAAACTAAAAGATAGTGAAACGGGCTTCGTTATAATTTTTTAGCTATTTTTTTATACAACTATGGTAGCAAACAAGCTTACGGCCCAGCCTTAGAACCCTTGCGATACCAGAGGCATCACGCACGCGTTGCGGACCCCGAACCCCCTCCCCCCCTAAAGAGCTCTGGCAACCTAACTCATCGCAGGAACACAACACTATTTGAAACAAATAATGTTATTTGGCTGCGATCTTTTGTAAGGCGGAGGTACCTCCCCAGGCGGGCTGCTCCAATTCAGAACGAGAAAATCTCGCTGTGCCCTACCTCCTCCTGGATAAGAGTTTTCCGAATGGAAAAACCATTGGTGCACGACTTGGATTAGAACCCTCGATCTGTGGGTTGGACGGCGGGGCTACCACCACTCCACCAGTGCTCTTAATTGATTCGTAACTCCGGTAGTACGATTCAATCGCTCTAGACCGGTCATACACATCTTGGCAGGATTCAGTGTAACAGTTTAATGATCATCGAGACAGCGGAATAGCCTCGGAGCTAAAATAAATTATGACGTCCGCTCGGTCCAAACGCTCATCGTCGACATTTCAGTTCGTGAAATATATCTTGCTTGTCGTGCCACTGGTTCTTTCTTGGTCACATGTATTAGGTCAGTGACCAGGCTGAATGGTGGCTCTGAAAAGGGGCTATGACCGTGCCCGTGAAACAATTAGTGTAGGTAGTGAAAGGATTCAAGTGCGCCTCTTAGAGGCTCATTTCATGCATAATATATCTGAATTAATATCATCAGCCTATAGAAGTCCACAGCTGGACATAGAGCTCACCCAAAGAGTTCCATAAATAACGGTCTTGACCTTTTCCATCCACTGATTTCCCGTAACCTCAACAATGTCGGTGTACGGTCCATCGGGTGGGCGGCCTTCCAACATTGCATGGCCTGGTTCGTGGTCGCCATTCGAAAACCTTTTTCCCCAACGGTTGTCGGTTCTACCAGCTATATGGCCTGCCCACTGCCACTTCAACTTGATAATTCTGAAAGGTATGTCGGTGACCTTGGTTCTCCTACGGAATTCCTCATTTCGGATTTATCGTAGTGAAATTCCGAGCATAACCCCCCACCCGATGGACCGACGGCATAGTTACAGTCGCATGAAGTCTGACTGGAAAAGGCTGAAGACCGTCATGGAACTCTTTGGGGGAGGCCGATGTCCAGCAGTGGACTTCTACAGGCTGATGATGGTGATTATAAAGTAATCTAATCAACAAGCCTCTGCAATATTAAACTGTTTTTTGGATCGTTCATTACATTTACAATCTATTTCTTTGCAAATACTATGCAGTAGGTTATATATAAAAGTTTAAAATGGTTTTAAGGACTGTTATACCAAAGCCCATCCATAAAGGGGATTACAAATGAAAATCAGTCATATGTATTCAGTATTCGCTTATTGTAATACGTGACAAAGATTGCAAGGAAACCAGGTCGAATAACTATAACAATGTGAAGATGGCAACAGTGCAGTGTTGATTTTTAACTCCTTCAGGTAACTTCTAGGCTACAATATGACTCGAAAAGTTACTTTTGCGTGATTTCATTTTTAATGAAACTAACATGAAACGGAACGCAATGTTGGCTAACGCAAAACTTCGTTAGTAAGGCAATGAGTGCAACTCCTAAAAAACAAGTCTGTCAATTTTTAATCGTACTACATACTGGAAAAAATAAAAATATTTTTCACACTAAAAGGTTACTTTTTTATGCATTTTCGGTAAATTTGGACAGACAAGGCTGGCAGCACTGCAACAGTGAGAAGAGGTCGATAAAAGACAGAAAACAAAAGCAAAATTCGCAAATTGGAACAACCTCGGCAGCGCGCGCGCAGCGTCCATGTGTGCGTGCGGGGTACGTCACCTTGACACGAGGCCAGACGGGGTTCTCGACTGTCTCGCTCACGCATTTTCGTAGCGGCTACGACAGAGCGGGACGGGGCACTCGTAGACGCTTTCAGAAATGCTACGCGGCTTAGCATCCGCCATTTTGTGGTACGTTTTGCTGACAGCGTTTTTATTTGAGAGCCTCTATTTGTTTAAGTTTTATGCTTATGCTAATAATTGCTAACCGATCCGGTCTTCGTGCAATTGGCATTCGGTTAGTTATAAAATCATTATAACTTAAATGAATCCTTAGATGCGTTTGAGTCAATTCATTGGAATTTCATAATGAGCTTGGCACTTAGCACTTTCTAAGGGCCGTAAAATGTTATATCTCCCAAGTTACGTAAATAAAAACTAGAAATTATGTTGTGAGAACCTGTAGGGCGACCCACATTTAATTCTGAAATGTCCCTTTCTGAATTTTAGTTTAATCTAGGTATATAAATTAAGTTATTTTTGAACCAATATTTCTGTAACTACAATAAGGTAAAAATCTTTGCTATCGAAATAATTTAAGAAAAATACTTCTCTATCTCTATAGAGTATGTAAAATATATGTACCACTACGTTAACTAGCAAAAAAAAGTTTTATGTGATTTAAAATTATCCTACTTATGGATAAGCGCAAACTAACCAAGCTTTTCTGAACAAAAAACTTAATCATTTATGTACTTTCTTCTGCAAGCGACCTCCGATAGTGGACGACGATAGGTTGAAGTTCAAACACAAGTATTTCCCTACATTGAATTCTTATCTGTTGAAATCAGCGTAGGACTTATAAAAAAATATCAATACCCACGTATCGAACCACGCACAAACGCCGCAGGTATGCTAAATATAGAGATAGCTTCCGCCCGCGGCTTCGCTCGCGTTGTACCTAGTATAGTTAGTACCGTAGTATATGCTATTCCAGACTATAATTTATCTCTCTGCAAAATTTCATCCAAATCCGTTCGGCCGTTTCGGCGGGATTGAAACACAAAGAACCAAACATCTAAACATCCAAACATCCTCACAAACTTACGCATTTATAATATTAGTAGGATCTATGTATAGTTTACCTAAGCGTCCAGGAAAACTGCGAGAAAGAAACTCAAGTTCATATATAATACTGTTGTGGGTAGGATTTATGTACACAGCTATTGCGCATTTGAATTGAATAATTGAATACATAATAAATTATCTCTATAAAATGTGAACTGATAAGATTGTGAGAAGTGTAACTAATACGTCAACTGAATGAAAGTATCATACTTTTGACACTATATTGCCACTGGTACTTTCTTGGTGACCCTGTTTTATAACAGGGATGGGTTATTATAAAGGGTTTAGTGAATGACGAAACGGTAAACGAATAAGTTGTTGAAGGAATCTAGCAGCTCTTTCGATGCACATCAGCTGCTGGTTTCTCGTGATGTTTTTCTTCACCGATTTAAAACCACGTAGGTAAATCTGTTAACATTTTTAGGAGTCCACGACTGAATTAATTAAGTATTGATAAACAATTTGTGTAAAAACAAGGGGGCTGCTTTTTCCTTCTATCATCGTTCACAAAACCTTTTCAGGGTCATACCTCAGCAGTTCGCTGACCCATAAGAGTGGTCAAGAAAGAATCAGTTCGGTACCCATACGACGAACGCAGGCATTGGGACAACGCGAACAATGGTCCTCTCCAGTTCTGATTCTACACAAAGAGCTCATCCCTTACAAAATACAAAAGAATCAAAAAAGTTTGACCACGCATTGAACAAAGAGATATTTTGTGACATAACCTGAAAACTAAACTTTTCGCGACAACTAACGCCATCTAGTGGGTAACTTGGCAGTCGCCACAAGGTTATAAGCGTTGTCGCGTGGTTTATTTATAAACATGGTAGGTTGCCCACCTAATTTAATTGTGTTCAGTGGCTATAATTTATTTCTGTTTTATATGCGCGCTGACTTTCAGATTTTCGTTTGGCGCCCGGGTTTCACGAGGCTTGTAATGTTTAGGACGATACAACTAGGAAGGAAGGCAATTACCTTTATATCACATTTATGCGAGTTTCCGTATGAAACAAACATATAGATAATGCTGCAGTAACGAGTTCCTAGTTGGTTAGAAGGCGAGTCGCATTTTTGTAGATCTTTATCTACAGCGGGTTTCGTATACAAGATGATAATATGTATACTATCTACAGGCAGGGGTTTATTCGTAACTCAATTGGCAGGTAATATAGTTTGTTCTATGACTTTTGGAAATGCGACACTTTTCATTGAAAAACACTTTTGACAGCAATTTTGATGTCTAACTTGTCGTACGTTAGTTACAAAGGTGATAAAAAAAGTGAAAAGTTCGGGAAATAAGATATTTTTAGAAAAACTAAAAACCGACTTCAAATTCCTGAATATTTACAAGATTATTATGCTCTTTTTTGTTTCAACCTCTTTGCGTTTTGCTTACCTACTGAGGATGACACTGGCCACCAACAATTTCGAACAAAAAATCAAAGTAAGTATGACATTCATTCATCATAAAACGTGGTGGTTTTATTCTCTTTGACAATCAACGTGGGGCCGTGGTGGCCCCGGCTAAAGAATAGGCCCCTCCATATCTATCTATCCGCGGATGTCGTAAGAGGCGACTAAGGGAAAAAAGCTAGGGGATGGGCAGCAGCGTCCCTCATTTTAACAACGATAGCTCTCTCTAACTGCGCTCGCCAACCCGCATGCCCAGCGTGGTGAGTATGGGCACATCCCCCCACATGATAGGAATTCTTTCTGTCTGTGGGGGAGGCCATGTTCAGCAGTGGACGCCGAACTGCTGAAATGATGATGATGATGACAATCAACGCAGAGCCTAACCAAAAGTCCTAAGAGTATGAAATTTGCAGGGTAGCTTCCTGTTGTAACGTATGGGTGCACAGAAAGGAATTCCTGACACACAACCCCTAAGGTTAAAGTTTATGTAAAAATAGCAGCAACCGAAGTCGCGGGGAAAACCACGCCATACCACAGTCGACAAAAAAAAAATTCGGCAAGTCGTGATTTCAAGAGATGATGACGTTTTTTTAAGTTTTACGGGACAAGTAGCAATCCCTCAGAAATTCAATTAATTAATATGGGACCACCCCGGGATCATACTCTATACACCAGCGAAATAATTATCAAAATCGGTTTAGTATTGGCGGAGATATCGAGTAAAATACACACAAAAAAATAAAAATACAGCCGAGTTGAGGAAGGAGGAGGTCCTTTTTGAAGTCGGTTAAAAAAATATGTATTTTTTGCTAATATTCTTTCTTTTTGCTAACAAAACAAGCCCCTTTTGGGAAAGTATCCATATTATGAATCACCGCGTGATGGGACTGTAGTTAAAGTCTAGCGTGTAGCATAGTGAAGTACAATAGTTATAACAATGGTTTATTGAGGTGTTTGTCGCAGATAAACACTGAGCCAATAAACTCGACGGAGTAGTACGAGGCCTTAGGACGCATGAAGGAGACATCTGAATCGTATTACAAGGCAGAACTTAATTGAATAGTCTAGCCTAACTTTTGAATGTGGCTTCGGTTGTGCAGTAAGTACTTGCTTACCATTTCACTGTTTCTTTCTGTATTAGGTCAGTGGCTAGGTTGAGGTATGGTGGCCCTGAAAAGTGCCTATGGCCGTCGGTGAAAGGATCAGTGTAGTTTGAATCACAACAAGGATTGAAGTGCGCCTCTTAGAGGCTCCTTTAGTGCACAAAAAGTTCGTATTCGCATAAAAAGACTACGTTCGAATCGGACCACTGCAACCCTAGGGGATGTTTTGAGAATTTGTTTCTTATTGCACCTCAAGCCACAATATGCTGACAAAGGCTGTGCGTTGGTCAGTAACGCAAATACCTAGTGGAATTACGGTCACCCACTGATCGCGCTGAACGTCGCTTATATCAGATCTGGAGCCAGCTACTGAAAAGTGATTTACGCAACAAAATAAACTGAAGTGATTGGTCATAAAGCTTCATTTTCTTCGCAGGAAAGCTTTCACGATTAAATTATGAAAGGGGTAAGTTTCCGGAAAAGGAAATGCTCTTATCGGTATAAATGATTCATTTGTACAGTCAGCATCAGAAGTTGATGATCAAATTTAGATTGTCAAAACTAGTGATTGAAGTTTGTATCAAAAAGTGATAGCATAACAAGGTGACCTTTAATAGGTGACTGTAAAATGTACCACAATTGAGATGATGACACTAACCCCATAAGTTCATGATAATTTCTTAGTTCAAAAATACATGAATAGTATTATTTTCAAAAATCCGTGCCTGCTATGATATCTAAAAGTAGCTGATGTTGATAGTAACCAGATAAAAGTATCAATATACCCTCAACCTGCCTTTTATTCTATTCTGAAATTGTTGGGCAAATAGTAGGTAATACAAGGTGATTCATGACGTGTTACAAGGTGATTCATAACATGTATACCAATGAAATAAAAAAATAAAAATATTCCGGACATATCACACACGGTCATCTGATCCCAAACTAGGCATAGCCTGTACTATGGGTACCAGAGACTGATATACATAATATATATATATATTTAACACCCAGACACAGAACAAACATCTGTGTTTGTCACAAATGTTTGTCCAGTGCGGGGATCGAACCCACGACCTCTAGCGCAGAAGGCAGAGTTACTAACAACTGAGCTATGAGGCCAGTCAAATGCATCAGTTAATTGTGACCCCACGACTTTATTGCGCCAAATGTTGAAAAGTAAAGATATTCACGTATTTGAGAAACAATTTTGCATTAGTTAATTCTGACCCCACCACGACTTTATTTCGCCAAATGTTGAAAAGTAAAGATATTCACGTATTTATGAAACAATTTTGCATCAGTTAATTGTGACCCCACGACTTTATTGCGCCAAATGTTGAAAAGTTAAGATATTCACGTATTTGAGAAACAATTTTGCATTAGTTAATTGTGACCCCACCACTTTATTTCGCCAAATGTTGAAAAGTAAAGATATTCAAGTATTTATGAAACAATTTTGCATCAGTTAATTTTGAGCCCACGACTTTATTTCGCCAAATGTTGAAAAGTAAAGATATTCACGTATTTATGAAACAATTTTGCGTCAGTTAATTTAAGCCCACGACTTTATTTCGCCAAATGTTGAAAAATAAAGATATTCACGTATTTATGAAACAATTTTGCATCAGTTAATTTTGAGCCCACGACTTTATTTCGTCAAATGTTGAAAAGTATAGATATTCACGTATATAAGAAATAATTTAGCATCAGCTACTTCTGAAGCCGCGATTTCATTCGAACTGCATTTTATCATCAGTATGAAGATACATATGGAGTTTCAGACATTCATGAACTCAGAAAAGATGTTTTATCATTTACTTCTGGAAATAGTAGGATCAGAGACTTTGTGACACTTTTAAGTCATCACGTACTTTTGGAATATTGGGAAGAAACTCCTAAAGTAAAATATTTTCAATCAGGAGTTTTGAGACATCTCTGATCATCAGCTACTTTTGATGCTGACTGTACGCGCTAGTTGCTAGCGAACCGTACGGACTGACTACATAAGCCCAACAAAGACCTCGGTCATGGCTTAGCCCCTGTTTATACCTAGGGGTTTATACCCATTTATTACGTGAGGCATTTAGGAGGGGCGAGGGTCGAGCCAACCTCATCGGCCGAGCAAGATTGGTCGCGAAAAATGGGGGAGACCTAAGTTCAGCAGTTCCTACGGCTGAGACATGATGGAAATCCAAATAAAGACAGACTGCAGGTTCACGTCACACCAATTACATTCGTTTTGGAATGTATGAACAAAGCTTTTTCATATTTATGTTCCCCACGTCATGTATTTGAATAACTTTTTTTATAAAACCTCTTTTGGACCCCTATATCTTAGCAACCTCTTGGCCGATTTAACTCAGTACCAATAAGTCTTGATAGTACAACTTATTAACCTACTAAGTTTCATGCAGATCGGATTAACGGGTTGGAAGCTATGCTCTAACAAATAAACATTCAACGCCGATTCGCCGATTTTTAAGGTTCCGTACCTCATTTGGAAAAACGGAACCCTTATAGGATCACTTTGTTGTCCGCCTGTCTGTCTGTCTGTCTGTTAAGACCCTTTTTCTCAGAAACGGCTAAAGGTATCAACTTGAAATTTATACCACCTATTAAGGTCTATGGGCTTATGGTACCGTATAAAAATCAAAGCTCTAGCTTAATGCATTAAAAAGATATGGCAATGTATGAAAATGGCAAAAATGAAAAACCTCTAGGGTTCTTCCAGTTACCTCACAATTCTGAAATTTGGAATGCTAGATTAGGAGCTATTGTTACACAAATAAAGGGAAAAGTTTTTTAGGAAACAAAGTTATATTTGCGGTCGATGTCATACAATGACTACGTGAGCGACCGCAAATATAAGTTTGTCAATTCTTACACTTAGAATTTTTACTTCTGACTAGTAAATCTATTGGTGCACGACCGGGATTCGAACCCACGACCTACGGAAGCTTCAGGGCGTTCTCTCACTTGACCGTCTTTATTTGAGAGATCTTCGCTCGCTTAGTTGAGCGAGTAAGATATACCTACGTGTGGCGTGAAACATTTATGAAACTAACATTATTCAATTCAACTTTAGGCATAGCCGCAATGCAAAGTTCCTGTTTTATATACAATCTGTAGAGTTGGAATAATCTGTGGTCGGCGTGGTTGTGAAATGTATTTGCACCGTTATGTCCGTTAGATCGTTTGCATTAGAAATGTCTGTTGGTGTATCTATGGGCTTTTTGTTAGGTTTTGAATATTTGATAAGAATACTGTTTTCTTGTAAATACACTTTCAAAACAACTTCAGCCTAATTTTTATTTAATTTTCTCTTCTTCATATTTCACAACTGAACTAAACTTAATACCTATTTCAGTTTTCTCACACTTCTTATAAGAACTTAGTCATTACGAGATCTCCGACTACACATACCTAAAATTTCGAATGGCACAGGCACTTATTTGATTTCATAGTTGGTCGCTCATATAGGATTATTGCAAATTCGCATCCTAAGGGCATTAACATTATTTCAGACAGACGGACCACAGTTTTAGGAGGAGAATAGAATATAGCTTTATTGTACATCAAAAGAAAATACACAATCAAGGAAATAAAAATAACACAAAAATAGTGTGACAATGGGCGGCCTTATCGCTAAAAGCGATCTCTACCAGGCAACCTTTGGATGGAAAGGATATACAAAGTAGAAGAGGACGGTGGCGCACATAATAATAATAAGGGAAATAAAACTTATAATTTAAAACTACAAACCCTACATACTAATATCATAAATGTATAGATAAGATATATAAAATATACATAATAAATATATAATATATAAATAAATAAATTTAGATAGGTAATATATACATATATATACTAGATAGAGACCTACAGACAGAGAGGAGGAAGGGCACAGCGAGGTTTTGTCATTCTGAATTGGAACAGCCCGCCTGGGATAACCTCCGCCTTACAGAAGATCGCAGCCAAATAACATTATCTATTTGTTTCAAATAGTGTTGTTGCGGAGCCGCCAGATGCGACTCCGGCTTACATTCACGCCGGCCGACAAGGCGGGAACCGAGCGTCTGGCTTAGAGCCGCTCGAGGTTTGGCCTAACGCACTTGTCGGCTGCGGGAGGGGATGGCCGCGCTGCCGTCCTTAACCTCAGGGGAGAGCGTGGGGTAGATGACCCCCGTAGAGCCCGCTGCTTGCTGAGCGAAATGAAACGCACGGATGTAGTTGATGTGGCGCGAGGGGGTTGACCTTTTGACCCTGTTGACCTAACTGGTGCCAGCTGATGGCTTTTCCTATTCTCCCCCTCAGACTGTTTCTTGCTTCCAGACTACTTCTTTCTTGATTGTACTGTTCTTGAAGTAAATTGCACTCACATCACATTACATAAGTTGGTCTATACGCCTTGCGCGCCATATACCGCAAGGCGTGACCGTAAGGAAAGCGGCAATTTCCGTCTATTCTAACTTGTCCCTTTTCGCGACCAGTCAACCACCTTTTGCCCTCTATTTTATTACCAAATCATCCTATGACCATGGGAATGTAATCAAACGATGGGCTACAAGCCCCCCTATCGCCCCACATAGACCCCATGGCCATAAGGCCTTTATTGTATTAAATATAACAAGTTATTTAATCAAATTTTAACAATTTTCTCGCACTTGAGCCATAATTACCCTTATTTAATCCTATTAATAAGTTTTACATAGGAACTATTTTATTAAATTTAAACTACTCGTTACACTCTACCAATTAAAAGTAACAATATTAATTTTCCACTAATTATTTCTACAAAATCCTACCTATAAGGTTTAACTATAACGTGAAAAATCCTATTTCCTATGTAAGCTATAAGTGCGAGAGAGATGGGGGTATTCGTATCCCGCTCTGCCATTCTAACGAGGAGTGGCATCCTGAGGGGAGCGGGGGGTACCTCCATCTCACCCTTACATTTTTCTACTAAATCCTAAAGTCTAAGGGGTCGTCGCCGACATCCTCCCCCTCGTGCTCAGCACCGACTCCTGCATCGGCGACGTCGCCGCCATCGCCATCCCGTCGTTGGTCGCAGTGGTGTACCGCCCGGAGCTCGTCGATCCCAGCATGCGCCGTCACGAAGACCGATGGTCCGGCCCGGTGACACGTCGACCGTTGACGCCTTAGTTTGCCGCCGCGATAACCGATGCCCGCCGAACTGCCGGCTCTCCAGCGACTTGAGGGTTGTCGCCAGGGACCAACAGCACCGCCTTGGAGGAGGGGCGCTTCAGCGCGCCATGCGCCGTGCGCACGTCCACGACCCTCGTGCGTCCGTCAGGCCCAGGGTAGGTTTGGGTGACGACGCCACGAGGCCACACGTTGCGTGGCAGTGTGGGGTCCACTATGAGGACCGTGTCCCCACACTGCAGGTCCCGAGTCGATGCGCCGCCGTCGATGCGCCTAGGCACGAGAGTTGGTAGGTACTCCCGCACCCAGCGCGCCCAGAAGAGGTCAGCCAACCTCTGCGCCGTCCGCCACGTCCTCCGCCCGCTGAGGTCCTCTTCGAAGAATGCCCCCATCCTGGGGCAGCCGCAGGACCTCCCGATGAGGAAGTGGTTTGGTGTCAGCCCCTCTTCATTCGCCTCGTCTGTGGTGAGCAGTGGTCGAGAGTTGACCACATGCTCGGCTTCCAACAGCAATGTGTGCAGCACCTCTTCTCGAGGGTAACGCTCCCTGAGCGTCACCGCCAGCGCCGTCTTGATTGACCTCACCATGCGCTCCCATGCCCCTCCCATGTTGGGGGCACCGGGGGCGATGAACTTCCACCGAACGCCCATGTGGTCGAGCCGGTCGGTGAAGTCCTCAGCCTTGAGGTCATCGAGCGCCTCCCGTAGCTCCTTGTTGGCCCCCACGAAGTTGGTCCCGTTGTCGCTGAAGATGGTCTTGGGCATACCTCTTCTCGCAGCCATCCTTCGTAGAGCAAGGATCATTGAATCTGTGGACAAAGACGCCGCCAGCTCGATGTGCACGGCCCTGGTAGTTAGGCACGTGAACAGAGCTCCCCATCGCTTCTCGTGACGACGCCCCACTGTAACGGTCATTGGCCCGAAGTAGTCCACTCCTGTACTGGTAAAAGGGTGAGCGCCGATCTCTAGCCTTTCCTTTGGTAGGTCACCCGTTGGTAGTCGCTGCGGTGCACGGCGGTTGACTTGACACCATTGACAAGTTCTCCCTGTTGCTCGTACGGCCGATCGCAGCCCGAAGATCCAGTACCTTTGACGTACCTCGTTTATGACTGTTGTGTGGTTCCCGTGATTGAACTTCTCATGATAGTGACGAACCAGAAGTCGCGTCACTTTGTTTTTGCTGTCGAGGACAACAGGCCGTCGGTAGTTGTGAGCCAAATTACTCGCTGCGTCGATCCTCCCCCGTAGGCGTAGGAGACCATCTTCCTTCACAACGTCCAGTTTCTTCAATTTACCTGTTTCCTCAAGACAGCTCTCGTCCTGACATCGCTTGAGAAGTACCATTTCAGCCTTATCCAAATAGGCTGCATCCAGCGGCAGGTATTGCCGTTCATCCATTTGTTTAGCAGGTCTGTTGTAGAGCTGCTCCTTTTTATGTTTCGGGACTCTTTCCCATGTGGGGTCATGACCCTTTGCGACGCTCACCGTCTCTTTCTTCCTTCGGCATAAGTCGACGAATTGAAGAACTCTCGCCGTCGCCCTCAGCAATCTCGTCCATCGTGAGAATCTAGTGGGATCTGGAGTTGCGTACTCACGGATCCGAGCTGTGGCGGTCACTTGTATCTCCTTGTCCTCCCCCGTCGATTCACGCTTGAATGAGCGCGCCTTTGGCCACCCCTCTTCTCCCCCCTGAAGAAACTCCGGGCCTGTGAACCATCGATGCCCCCCGTTGAAGTTCCTTGGGATGTCCCGTGTGGCGTCGTCCGCTGGGTTCTGTGCAGTAGGTACCCAGCGCCATTGTTGAGGTTTTGTCGTATCTTCGATTTCAGCGAGGCGATGCGCGACGAAAGGCTTGAAAGTTCTCGGATCCGCCTTTATCCATGAGAGTACCGTGCTCGAATCCGTCCAGTATACCTTATTCGTCGCCTCCACGTCCATCTCGTCTTCGATGGAGTGAGCCATCCTCGCCCCTAGCAGTGCTGCCTGAAGTTCTAGCCGTGGTATGGAGACTGGTTTCAACGGCGTGACCCTTGCCTTCCCTGCTAGCAAGGTCACCGTGTACCCACCTTCTTGGTTTTGTTGTCTCCAGTAGACTGCACACGCGTAGGCCGCTTCACTCGCATCGGTGAAGACGTGCAGCTCTCCCTCGGCGTTGAAGTGCGAGATGCATCTCGGTACTCGCAGCTCGTCCAGCAAGTGCAGGTTTTGAAGATACGTTGCCCATGAAGACTCGTCAGCCGGTGTTACCTTGTCGTCCCATCCGACGCCGCTCCTCCAGATGTCCTGTAGCAGTTTCTTCCCCTAGATCAGCACAGGTGACGCCAGACCCAGGGGATCGAAGGTGGACATTACGGCGCTCGTGACTTGACGTTTGGTCGGCGTCTTCATCTGGTCGACGACCTCTGCCACGTTCCGTAGATGGGTCCTGAATCCCATCTCATCCTGTTGGGTAAACCAGCGCAGCCCGAGGGTTTTTTCCTCTTTCGACCCGAGCTCGACCTCTGAATTTACCTCGTTCGTGAGTCCCTTCTGGACTCCCTCCCTGTTCGACGCCCATCCTCGCAGCTGGAACCCGGCTCTTTGATGGATAGCGTCGACCTGTTTCGCCACTCGTAACGCTTCTTCTTCATCGCCAAAGCAGTGGAGGTAATCGTCCATGTAATGGTTCCTTACCACAGCTCTGACGGCCTCGGGATACTGGCTCTGGAACTCCTCAGCATTCAGGTTCTTGACGTAGATCGCCAGACTTGGTGAGCAGGTGGCGCCGAAGATAACAGACGTCATACGGTACTCCGTCGGTGTCCCCGTCCTCCTCTCGCCTCTCCATAGGAACCTGAGGCTGTCCCTGTCGAGTTTTCTAATTTTTACCTGGAGGAACATCTCCCGAATATCGGCTACCACCGCGACTGGTCTCTCCCTGAAGCGAAGCAACACTCCAAATAGCGACTGGAGTAAGTCTGGCCCTGATAGAAGTGCGTCGTTGAGGCTCTTGCCCTTGCACTTGGCTGCCGCGTCGAATACTAACCGTTTCTTTTTCTTTGTCGGATGCGTGACGGCGAAGTGTGGCAGGTACCATTTCCTCTTCGACGTAGACTCGTGGGTGACTTCCTCAGCATACCCGCTAGTGAGAAGGTTGTTTACCTGTTTCTCGTACTCAACTTTCAGTTCAGGGTCTTTGTCCAGCTTGCGTTCGATGTTTCTCAACCGATTGAGCGCAGATTCGTAGTTATCTGGCATGGTTTCCTCGTCGGTTTTCCAGAGCATACCTGTTTCGAAGCGACCATTCTCCAACCTTCGAGTGGTTTTTTGTAAGATCTGCACGGCTCGCTCCTCCGAGTCCGTGCTTGGTCGACGTGGTTGCACTCCCAGCGACTCAATCGCGAAGTGCTCCTTGATGAGCTCGTCCATCTCCATGTCACGGACCGAGACGTGCGCGCAGGTGAGGCGGTTCACTATCCGGGCTGCTCCCCCATCCATGCCGTGAAGCACCCAACCTAGATGCGTCAGGGAAGCAGCCGGCTGACTGCGTTTACCTTTGCGCGTTGTCCGTGACACGATCAGCTCCCAATTATCCTGCCCGATGAGCAGCTTCGGCGATTCTTCCTCGTAGTGGAGTCTACTTACAAGCTTTTGTAGATGAGTGCATTCCTCCAACCTCGCCTTGTCGACCCTTTGAGGCGTCAGCCGCAGATTGTCTATTGTGCGCGCCCCATTGATCTTCCGTCGTTGACTCTGGTGAAGGCCCCTCAGACTTACGTTGACCCTCATTGAATCATCCTTCGTGATGACTCTTCCGCCCACTGTCTCCAGAGAGAGGGCTTCCCTTGGTCCTCTAAGTCCGACTTCGTCCGCCACCGATGAGTCCAGGAGGGTAACGGTTGAACCCTCATCCAATAAGGCCAAGATTTTGGCCTTCCCCTGCGGCCCGTATATCTCTACGGGTACCATTTTCAAATACGCTCTCGCGCCCTTGGTAGCGTTCACCTGCTCGTTGCTGATGTGAACGTTGTTGGCCACCTCCTTCGTGGTTGAGCTCTCCCCCTCTTTGGTTACCTGGTCTGTAGGACTCTTGTCCTCATGTAGCAGATGGTGATGCCAGCGTCGACAGTGCTTGCAAGGCGGTCTCCGGCACGTCTCTTTCCTGTGCTTGCTCCGGAGGCACTTGAAGCAGAGCCCCGATTTCCGTGCTATTACCCAGCGATCCGTCAAAGTTGCCTGTTGAAATTTCTTACATTCATCCATCGTATGGTTCCCCTCGCAGTGTGGACATGCTGGCCGTTGTGGTTGCGCCTCTCTTGGCTCTGCCGCAGCGTGCGTGGCTTGTCGCTGTGGGTTTACCTTCTTGGCTACAATCTCCTGGGTCGCATATGGTCCGCACCGGTCGGCTTCCCGATTAAGAAACTTCGTGATGAGTAACAAGTCCGGGTCCTCGTGGTCAGCAGCGAAGTCATACCATCTGTACCTTAGCACCGTGGGTAACTTTTCCAATATTACCTTGATCATCTCTGGAGAGTTCAGATATTGAGGTTTTTTCAGCCCGTTGATCGTCGCGACGGTGTTGTTAATCGTACTGGCAAACACACACACATCTCGCGCGTTCTCCGTTGTCCTCGGCAGGTTCTTTACCTTTTCCAGTTCTGCCAGGACCAGGGCTTCCGGCCTCCCGAATCGACGGCGTAGAGACTCCAGCACCTCTTCCGGTGCGCACTCAGAATATAAAATACTCCTTACCGTTTCTCTAGCCGTTCCCTTTATACATTTCCTCAGCCGTGCCATGTTCTGCACGGGGCTGAAGAGTGGTGCGGTATCCTCGTACACCGTCCTGAAAGCCAGCCATTCTCCACAGTTGCCGTCGAAGGCCGGAAGCTCGTGCATGTACGCAGGTTGACTTGCGTGCCCCGGTCTCGGTGCGGCGTTGATGGCCCTCAGGATAGCTTCGGCTAGCGCTCCGGCGCCACTAGCCTCCAATTTTGTACCTGACTGAGCGGTTTCCTCTGGTTTCACGGCGGCGGTAACAGTTGGTTCCTGGGGTTTTATGAAGCCTTCTCCTTCACCTGGTCGCCCCTCTGCGGACGTCCCCCCTTCCCCTTGATGCCCTCCACCAGACATCCTGCTTACCGTCTGTTGAACCCAGTCATTTACCCCTTCCGCTCGTCCAGCAGGTTCCTCCTCGACAGAGTCCAGGTCATCTTTGTCCTCGTCCTCATCTGCCAACCTCAGCAGCTCCATCTCTGCTCTCGCTAGGGCGGCAGCGGCCTGAGCTTCCTGCAGCTCCCGGCGACTGACCTCCATGCGTAGCTCCACCTCACGGCGTCTGCGAGCCCTCTCTGCCGCTAGCGAGGCGCTCACTGAGTTAGGACGGGCACTGGACTTACCTGTCGGTTTATCGGTATCCGTGTGTTTTTCTGGTGCGGGGTTGCGAGGTTCCTGCCTGGTGGTACCTGTTGTACCTGTGATGGCCGTCGTGGTCGTCCCGGAGTCCTCGGTATTCCTTGAAGACTCCTCCTCTTCGTGGGATGGCCTGCGAACGGCCCCGGCCTGACTCCGTGTGACAGGCATGGTGGCAGTGCTGTTGAACCCCCTCACTGGACAGGTGGAACCACAGCCCCTACTGGACTGCAGTGACCTCCAGCAGATGTGTGACCCCTCGTGACCCCCTCTTCACTGGACAGGTGGAACCACAGCCCCTCCTGGACTGCAGTGACCTCCAGCCGTTGACCCCTCTTCCGGTCCAGCCAGGAACAGCTGACACCCGAAAGTCGGTCGGGTCGGGTACTACCACACCCTCGCACCAAAAATAAGCAGAGGCAGCTACTCCCCTTCCGAATAGGTTTCCGGGCAGCGCGTGTATCCGGCTCGAAGGACCAGCTGTTGCGGAGCCGCCAGATGCGACTCCGGCTTACATTCACGCCGGCCGACAAGGCGGGAACCGAGCGTCTGGCTTAGAGCCGCTCGAGGTTTGGCCTAACGCACTTGTCGGCTGCGGGAGGGGATGGCCGCGCTGCCGTCCTTAACCTCAGGGGAGAGCGTGGGGTAGATGACCCCCGTAGAGCCCGCTGCTTGCTGAGCGAAATGAAACGCACGGATGTAGTTGATGTGGCGCGAGGGGGTTGACCTTTTGACCCTGTTGACCTAACTGGTGCCAGCTGATGGCTTTTCCTATTCTCCCCCTCAGACTGTTTCTTGCTTCCAGACTACTTCTTTCTTGATTGTACTGTTCTTGAAGTAAATTGCACTCACATCACATTACATAAGTTGGTCTATACGCCTTGCGCGCCATATACCGCAAGGCGTGACCGTAAGGAAAGCGGCAATTTCCGTCTATTCTAACTTGTCCCTTTTCGCGACCAGTCAACCACCTTTTGCCCTCTATTTTATTACCAAATCATCCTATGACCATGGGAATGTAATCAAACGATGGGCTACAAGCCCCCCTATCGCCCCACATAGACCCCATGGCCATAAGGCCTTTATTGTATTAAATATAACAAGTTATTTAATCAAATTTTAACAATTTTCTCGCACTTGAGCCATAATTACCCTTATTTAATCCTATTAATAAGTTTTACATAGGAACTATTTTATTAAATTTAAACTACTCGTTACACTCTACCAATTAAAAGTAACAATATTAATTTTCCACTAATTATTTCTACAAAATCCTACCTATAAGGTTTAACTATAACGTGAAAAATCCTATTTCCTATGTAAGCTATAAGTGCGAGAGAGATGGGGGTATTCGTATCCCGCTCTGCCATTCTAACGAGGAGTGGCATCCTGAGGGGAGCGGGGGGTACCTCCATCTCACCCTTACATTTTTCTACTAAATCCTAAAGTCTAAGGGGTCGTCGCCGACAAGTGTTGTGTTCCTGCGATGAGTAATGTTGCCAGAGCTCTTTAGGGGGAAAGGGGGTTCGGGGTCGGCAACGCGTGCGTGATGCCTCTGGTATTGCAAGCGCTCATAGGCTACGGTAACCGCTTACCAACAGGTGGGCCGTAAGCTTGTTTGCACCTCAGTCGTATAAAAACAAAGTGATCCTATAATAATAATATAAATTAAAGTTTTATATATAATTTACCATAAGAAAAACTGTGAATCCTAGATTACTGAAATAAATAAAAATAAGGGTTTCGTTTTTTCCAAATGTGGTACAGAACCTGTTTTGCTTTATTGTTAACTTTTTGGTAAATAAATTAATTTGTATTCGTAACCCTAATGATGTAAAGGAGCCATTTCATTCTGGGCCTGGTCCATGTACACTACATAGAAAAATTAGGAAAAAATAGGAGATTACACGAAAAATACAATTTCATTAATTTGAAGACAAATGCGATGGTACAAGAATAGTTCTTCTGGTAAGTTTTTTTACTATGTGAACACTATTTCAAGGCCGCCATGTTGGTTTATAATTGGCGTTTGACATGACATTGACATATTTTTTATGTCATGTTGTTTGATTTGATGTTTTTGTTTTGTCAGATAAATGTAGGTTGTCATTTCACGCACGTCCATCCGCCATATTTTTGTAGCGCTGTGGGTTGCTCTCTTTGTCGAAGAAAATCGTAATGTAACCTTAGAACGAAGTCAATTTAAATAAAATAACCAATTAAATACGTTTATTTTATTGCTTATCCATATTTTAGAGTAGTGTACACAGTGCAGGCCCAGGCTCCATATATTGATGAAACGTCTCTTTTTATTAATTCGTGTGGCGTGTCTGTAGGAACCAGATAAATCTGTTATTAGAAATAACATACATAACTGTGCATCTCTTTGGGATAACCTTGCTGGGAAAGGAAAAAAGGACGGATACAATATTTAGATGGATGGAAAAATTATGTCGTGAGAACCGACGACCGTGAATCGGATGTACTTTACGCTCGGTTGGTACTTTCACCGAAGACGAATCGTGTTCGTCAAAGCTTCATTTGTGAGTAAAACTAATCGGCAGTTCAGTCACGTTAGTAAATACGTACCTAGGTACTTAGGCTAATCATAATCCCTGTTATTACGAAACTTGGTTTAGACGAGGTCTAACTAAACCCTGGTTTCGTGACGTGTCATTTCATACGTTTGACATTATGACATTAAGCAACTGTATGAAATAACACGTCACATAACCAGGGTTTAGTTAGACCTGGTCTAAACTCAGTTTCATAATAATAATTAATAATAATTCATTTATTTCAGACTATAGTAAAGTTACAGGTCTTTTCAAATTATTCTACAGTCCATATCAAATGGAGTATAAGATAAGGAATAAAGGAATAGAAGAGATAAGGAATAAAATAGAGAAATAACATACATAACTGTGCATCTCTTTGGGATAACCTTGATAGGAGACGTAGAAGGTAAAAAAGGACGGATATAAAATCATCATCTCAACTTTATGAAGCACTGAACCAGGGACTGAAAGCGGTAGAGGTTATAGGTACTGGTACCGTTAAAACATTTCGGTACCATTATGCTATACCGGTAGAGCATTACGGTACCGTTGTTTCATATCGGTAGATTTCGGTACCGAAATTATGAGCCGCGGCTAGTTCGCTAGGACAGTCGCGCCGCGGTGGCGGGGTGGCGGCGTTTCATCAAAGAAAACCTTCATAAACCTTTATTTATTTCGGTTATAGGTACCGGTAGCGAAATAAACTGAAATGAACTGCGAAGCTAGATTTTCCGGTACCGTTATATTTATCGGTAGAGAAATATTCGGGTAACCGGAATTTATCGGTATGACGTCATATCGTTATTTAAGGGTACCTTTATATTCCGGTTATTCAGTCCCTGCACTGAACGTCCTTATCGTTGTTCTCTTAGAGATATTACCCTAGAAACTTGAAGTTCTCTCACCCTCAGAGGGGTTGAATTTTGGGATTTTCTTTCTAATGTACCCCTAGACCAAGAAAAGATACTACCCTCTCTTAGTTTTTAAGGTGATTTATGATTGACTGCTGCACATACGCCTTTCTTAAATAATGCCATGACGAACGGTTTTGAGCCTTTTCCATCTACCGACACCGCAACCTTCTCAATGTGGGAGGCTTTGGCTGTAGGTCTGGATATTGCAAAGGCCTTCGATCGAGTCTGGCACCTGGGTCTTCTGTCGAAACTGACTTCTTACGGACTGTCTGAGGGGTTATGCAAATGGGTCGCTAGCTTTTTGTCCAGCAGAAGCATAAGAGCCGTCGTTGACGGTAGTAGCTCTGATAGCATGGATATCAATGCTGGCGTCCCGCAAGACTCCGTACTATCCCCAACGCTGTTTTTGCTGCATATTAATGATATGTTGTCTATCGATGACATTCATTGCTATGCGGACGACAGTACTGGTGACAATTTATACACGGGCCGTGCCAACACCCCTCGTCACATTGTGGAGGAATGCCGAGGACAACTTGTGTCTAGTGTTGAGAGTACCTTAGCCAGAGTCTCCGATTGGGGAGAGAAAAACCTGGTTCAGTTCAACTCGACTAAGACACAAGTTTGCGCGTTCACTGCTAAAAAAACCCCATTTACTGTAGCTCCACAATTCCAGAACACATCCCTTACTATCAACAAGAGCATTGGGATTCTAGGCGTTGACATCTCTAGTGACGTTCAGTTCCGTAGTCATTTAGTGGACAAGGTTAAACTGGCATCCAAAAAGCTCGGTGTGCTTAACAGAGCGAAGCTGTACTTCAGTGCGGGGCAAAGACTGCTTCTTTACAAGTCGCAAGTCCGGCCCCACATGGAGTACTGCTGTCACCTCTGGGCAGGAGCACCTGAGTACCAGCCTGAGGGACCCTTTGACTCGGTTCAAAGACGCGCTATGAGAATTGTCGATGATCCCAAGCTAACAGGCGGTATTGAGCCCTTAACCCTAAGGAGGGACTTTGCCTCCTTATGTATGTTCTACCGCCTGTATAACGGGTTGTGTTCTGAAGAATTGTTTGATATTATGCCTTCAGCTTCCTTTTATCATCGCACCTCTCGCCATAGGCAGGGGATCCATCCTCACACCCTGGAGCCGGGTTGGTCGCGTACCGTGCGGTTTCAGAGGAACTTCCTCCCGCGAACACTCAGGTTGTGGAATGATCTCCCTGCTGAGGTTTTCCCTAAGGACTACAGTATGGGGTTCTTCAATAAAGGGCGTTTTGAACTTTTTAAGGGGTCGGCAACGCGTGCGTGATGCCTCTGGTATTGCAAGCGTACATAGGCGTTCGGGTCTTCCAACACTTCCTCGCCTGGTTTCTGGTCGCCATTCGAGGGCCTTTATTCCTACCTAACGGTGCCTATCATTTGGAACCTATCGGTATCTTATCCTCAAGGGTGGCTTGGAGTTCGGAGCCTGCCGCTGCGCGCGATAAAGTATCTTATCTGTGGCAACAGTCTGATAAACAACTCAAATTATAGACAACTTGTTGAATAATATCACGTACCTATAGTTGCAAGGTAGATCGTGATGCCAAACTTCTCGTATGTTAAGTAATTAGTTACATAGATGATACTCGTATAAATACCAAAAACAGGAAGGTTGAGAAAGTTTACAGAATATGAAATGAAAAAAAAAAAGATGTTTTTTTCCGCTAATACTTTTTCTTGTTGTTGATAGAATAACCCCCTTTCAGGATGATAGGTAAGGTATACATGTTATGAATCAAATAGTATATTCTTTTCAGACTTTCATATTTTAATTTTGCTGTTGCTGGTGCCATAACACTACTGTGGTGGTTACTAGCAGGGTTACTGTTGTGTAGCTTTCTTGAAAGTAGTTTGAAAAAACTACCACTTAAAGCTTTGTGACCTTATCTTTATTACCAAGTCCACGTTCACCTACACATTAACCAACCGTTCAGCGGTTATATTTTAAAAGCACTGGTGAGCCTTTCGGTCCAAGGCCGCCAATGGATTTTCAGTTCGAAAAATGGATGTGTCATGCTCCCAATCTATGAAGATGTTGATTCCTTGATGATGTTGCGTTATCGGGTTTGCAGCGAGATGTATAGCTTTGTGAAACTTAGAACTACAGTGGTGCGGATATGGCCTGACCAGCCTCCTCTATGTCTCTCTACCATATATAAATAAATAATAAATAAATATTCCGGACATATCACACACGGTCAACTGATCCCAAACTAGGCATAGCCTGTACTACGGGTACCAGAGACTGATATAAATAATAGATAAATATTTAACACCCAGACACAGAACAAACATCTGTGTTTATCACACAAATGTTTGTCCAGTGCGGGGATCGAACCCGCGACCTCTAGCGCAGAAGGCAGATTTACTACTAACTGAGCTATGAGGCCAGTCAAACAACAAGTACATGGATATAATTATGTAACTACTTAATAAATGGTGATGTGATGCTTTCTAGCATCGTGAGGAATCCTACTAGGGACCTAAAAATGTTTCCTTCTAAAATGACTTTAGCCTAGATAATGATACAGTAACCGTCCGTTCATGTAGTGAACAGGTCTTTGGGCCGGCTTAGATAATCTGTGGCGACTGTTAACTATATCGATTGCTACATAAAACTGGAAAGGACATTGACTACACTTAGGTTTTTTCTCTAGAAGGCTTTCTGTAAGGATATTTTTTTTTAAATATAGTTATCTATAATGAGTTAATACTCAAGGGGAATTGGCAGAGAGCTAACTGAGCAGAATGCACTCTGAATGTTGGGCCGCCGCCGGCGCCGCCATCATGAAATGGGTCCTTGCGTATGGCCGAAGCAGGCCTAGACATCGCTGAGATATCCAGGATCACTTCAAAGGATGGTCAGGAATGACTAGGGAACGGGACTTTTGGAAGAAAATGGGGGAGACATTTGCCCAGAAAGGGACAATACCTACATGTATAAAAAATACCTATTTATTTTATTTTGTTATACTAGCTTCCGTCCGCGTCTTCGTTCGCGTGGTATCTTGATAAAAAGAAGAAATAGAGTTCTTTACCTAGATTAGATACGCTATTCTAGGTAAAGAACTATCTATTTAAAGTTTCATCGAAGTCGGTTGAGCCGTTACGGCGTGATTGAACAACAAACATCTAAACATTCGAACTCATGTTGGGTAAGGGCTCGCCTATTGTCGAAAATAACTTAAAATGTACGCTAACGGTGAAACATACAACATTCATATGTAATTTTAGCTTAATCTTCCAGACAAGGTGATTCGTAATATATAGCTATATATAAGGGGCTTATTCTACAACCAGAAGAATGTGATGAGAGTGAAAGAGGTATGTCAGGATCGTAGCAAGTGGAACGCCGTGGTGTCTGCCTACCCCTCTGGGAAATAGGCGTGATTTTATGTATGTATGTATTCTACAACCAACTGGCAAAGTTTATTCTACAACTATTGGAAATTCAATATTTTTCACTGAAAATAAAACTGAAAAATCTGCTGTTTTGTGGTCAAATAAGTTCATACATAGGTATTGTGAATCACCAATACCTATGTATGCCTGCAGGTAACTTATCTATGAACTTATGTAATGCCTCTACCGATCAAGTGATCATTACTTTATTTTTTAGCCGTCATTACTTTTCGTTTGATCATTACTTTCCATCCCTAGGTTGTCTGGAAGAAATCGCTTTCAGCGATAAGGCCGCGCATTGTACTACACTTCTACACTTAGTTTGTTATACTTAAAAATTTGCCTTGTGTGCAATAAAGTGTTAATCTATCTATTATCTATCACTAACATAATGGTGACTATGAAGGTACCAGTGTCGTGTGTGTGAAAAGCGAACGAAAGCGTTATTTACTACCAACAATGAGCAGGTATATAAATTATAAAAATCGCTTTATATTCCGAGCGGAAGGCGGTTCTGAAAGCGGGGGGGCGTTGACCCGAGATCGTTGAACCGATTCCAGGGCACCGGCCAATTTGGGGGTCACTTGTACACTTTAATTGCCTCAAGGGTTCAAACACGGTTCAAGACTGATAGCAATTGTTAAAAATTAGGGGCTATGGGATACATTTTGTACAATGGTCACTGAAACCTATTGGAGACGCCTTAGCAGTATTAAAAAGCGGCGTCTCAGTTGCTTGTCGTGTCTCTGATTCTTTCTTGGTCATCCTGTGTTAGGTCAGTGACTATGTTGAGGCATGGTGGACCTGAAAAGGGCCTATGACCGTCGGCGAAAGAATCAGTGTAGTGAAAGGATTAAACTGCGCCTCTTAGAGGCTCCTTTGTTGCGTGCCTTGTACTAGACACCGGTGGGTGGTAAAAAAGTGAGTCATCATCATCATGTCCACTGCTGAACATAGGCCTCCCCCAAAGAGTTCCATGACGAACGGTCTTGAGCCTTTTCCATCCACCGACTTCCCGCAACCTTAACAATGTTGTCGGTCCATCGGGCGGGGTGTAAGTAAAAAAGTGAGTAAGTCAAAATTAAGTTGTGGTATAGCAACCACAGACCTCTAAAAGTGATTCATAATACCTATGCTATCCCGAAAGGGGCTTATTCTACACCCAATGGGCATTAAAGTTCTATAACTTTTGGAAATTCAACATTTTCATATATTTTGAGTGCACATACCTATAGGTACGTACAATGCTTTCTTTCTTCGTTTGATATGAACATGAGGATTAAGGTGAGGGTTTAATTATTTTATGATTTTTGAATTGTTTTTTCTCAATAACCGCAAAACGCACAGTTTTGATTTTTATGACAAAGATAACTTGAGCATTTTATTTACGTAAATCCAAGACAGAAACGCGATTGGTAAAACTTTTCTCGATAGATTTATTTTTTAAAGTTGCGTCCTCTGCAACAGATTTTTCGAAAATACTCTGAGACTATCTAACAAAAATAACTTTTTTTTTAAATATTTTGTTAGACAATAGCATTGGGTACGTAAATCCAAGACACTTTTAAAAAAATATATAGTTTTTGAGATAATCGATATTTTCTTATATTTCGCTTACGTCGATTACTTTCGAGCGCCTTCTAACGCTTTCTTTCCGCATTCAATTACAATACATAGCGCTGTCACTTTCTTTACTCCGCCCACTCGACAATTTATTATGATTTTTGTATCCTCTTAATGAAAGCGTGTACAGCAAAATAACCTTGTGAGATATAATATACCTTCAGGTCCGAGTGGCTGACCCAAATGCAAACAATAGAAACGCAAGTACATCCCGGCGACTGCTGCAATTGTTAAACAATAACTGTTGCCAAACCTAAGCGAGCGGTTTAATTAATTTGTTAGTGATTAACGTTTCACTGATTCTTTCTTGGTTCTGTATTAGGTCATTGGCCTCTTTGAGGTATGGTGGCCCTGAAAAGGGCCTATGACCGTCGGTGAAAGAATCAGTGTAGTGAATGGATTAAAGTGCGCCTCTTAGGGAGGCTCCTTTCGTGTACATGACACATGTCGACTTTTTAGTTTCTAGTACATGCTTGTTTCCTCACGAATTTCCTTGACCGTTTGAGAGCAATAGTATAGCGGACATAAATTTTCCGAATGGAAAATCCATTGGTGCATCCATTTAGAACACACATATTTCATACCATATCGCACGCTGTTTGAAAACGCCTTTAGGCTGCATTTCCACTAGATATTTGTGAGGTAGCTTAGAGCTGAGTGAGGAAAAAATAAAATAGCTTTATTTACCTATACATAGTTTACACAGACATAGTGAGACGACTCAAAAGAACTAAGCCTTTTGAGTTAGTATGATGTAAAATAATAGTGAAATGTAGTGAAAGTGATAGTGCCTACTTATAAAGAACACAAGAACAAAGTGTCTTCCCCTTAACTAGAAACTGTAAGAAAAGTGCTATTGGACACATTCTTAGATATAATTTACCTTATAAAACTATGTTAAAGTAAAATTGCTCATTGGCCTACTTGGCTAGATTGCAATACTACTTAGGGTACAATATTTTGTAAACTAGGATTAAAAAAAAAAAAAAAAAAATTACCTATTGCTTAGCGCTGATTTTAACTGAGATCTCGCGTCTGGTAAGAGTGAAAAAAAAATTTGTGCTTCGATACTCGTTAAGGCACAAATATGATAAACTTCCAAAATCGCATCTTTCTCACTAACATGCAATATTACTTGAACTACGAAGTCATTGCAATTTTACCGGGATTTCACGTTATGGATCTGAGTGTTGGGCTGCCAAAGGGACGGGTGAAAGAATATTGCACGCAGCGGAGATGCGAATGATACGATGGATGTGTGGAGTGACCAGAATGGATAAGATAAGGAATGAGTATGTAAGAGGAAGTTTGAAAGAAGCGCCAGTGACGGAAAAGCTGAGGAGTAATCGGTTAGCTTGGTATGGGCATGTCATGAGGAGGGAAGAATGTCATGTGACAAGAAGAGTGTTAGATATGAATGTGGATGGATGAAGGAGTAGAGGTAGGCCAAAGAAAAGATGGATGGACTGTGTGAAAGTGGATATGATGAAGAAAGGAGTGAGTGCTGAGATGAGGACTGATAGAGGGAAATGGAAGAAGGATACATGTTGAGCCGACCCCACATGATGAGGGATAAGGGCAGGGGCTTTCACGTATATTAGTTTTCAGATGATACAATTTCCGCTGTATCTCAAAAATCAAATGGCCTATATTACAAATAAAAATCGTTTTGGAATTTATAACCAAAGTGCATTCATATAAAACTTCACTTCATGTATTTATATTTTTTTTTAAACCCCCTTTAACTCTTAGCAACCCCTTTGCCGATTTAACTTACATTCTTACCAGGTTTTGATAGTCCCTACTAAATTCCATGCAGATCAGAGTTACGGTTCGTAAGTACAATCTTGTGCACGAATGAAGCCTCTAAGAGGCGCACTTTAATCCTTTCACTACACTGATTCTTTCATCGACGGTCATAGGCCTTTTTCAGGGCCACCATACCTCAACCTGCTCACTGACCTAATACAGAATGACCAAGAAAGAATCAGTGACACGACAAGAAGAAGAAGTACAACGCCGATTCCCCCAAGTTGTTTGAGAGATCTTCGCTCAATCGAAGTAAAAGTCAAAGTCAAAGGTTTTGATATCAATAAAATCACTAGGATCACTTTGAAACGTCTTAGAACTAGGTGAAGCTATGTCTGTTCCTCGCGACCAAGCCTAGAAGAATCAGGCAACAAACACGGCTTGGAGCCTATCATTTGTTTCGATGATCCTTTTTTTTTTTATTTGTTTTTTTTACAAAATTGATCTATCAACGAAACTCAGTATTTGACATACCTACTCGTTGAAGCGAGGGATACGAGCTAAGGATGCGTGGTTCGCTCGCGTTGCGCCTCTTTCTACCACAACTACTACAAGGCCCATCTTCATAGTACATCTTACACGCTTTGCTTACACCGCTTTGTTGGAAATAGATTCAGTTTCGTACCTTAGCTTTGACCCCGCTGACGCTTAGCTACCTAACACATCTTCGGTGGAAAGGTACGGCCTTAGAAGGGTACAAATTTCCCGTCACTGGCTAACTTATAGTAGGTAGGTAGAGTTTTTTGCCTCTACGTGCGATTCTCAAAAGGAGATAAATTTCAAATCGTAAAACGTTCACGTACGATTATCGCATGTTAAGTTTAAGTATGTATTGCTTGTAAACAATGTACGCTCTTAGAACACAACGATAACAAAATCAAATCAAAAGGTGTTTATTTCAATAAAATCACTAGGCTCACTTTGAAACGTCTTAGAAACTAGGCGAAGCTACGCCTGTTTCTCGCAAGCAAGCCTAGAAGAATCAGGCAACAAAAAGGATGGCACGCGTGCCTAAATTTTTTACGATGATACTTTTCCACAAAATGGAATGTGGAGCTTCAGTGTGGTGCCAATTCAAACTAGGTGAGGCTCAAAAGAAAAATAATCAGGTATTAAAAGTTGGAATCGAAGACATACAAACTATAACTCAAGAAGACGAGGCGAACTTCCAAGTGCGAAGATAAATTAATTCCACGAACTAACTCCGATAGCTCGGGGATAGTTTTCATCATAACTTTAGGACGCGGGAGGAGGCTATGTTTTCGATTACCGAGTTGTTCATTCTGTTTACACGACTTGTGTAAACAAAAGTTGCTGAAAAGTAAAGGAATTATAGAAACCCAGGGCACGTAGAGAGGATGAACGAAAGAAAATTTACTAAACGGATGCTTAAGGCATTTCATGACAAACTTTCATTTCAGTTCAGACTTATTCATCATTCTACATCAGCAATTGCAAATTCAAAACATTAAACATAAAGCCAGCGACGGAGCGGCACAATGCATGCGCGCGCGCCGGACGTGACGTCACGCGAATGGCCGCATGTCGATGACACTGGCCACATTGTTCCGACACATGTGTCCGCTTATCTGTCCGTCGTTAGGTGCCTTGCATGTATGTATTTTGAACTAGCTGTTACCTACGACTCCTTCCGTATTTATATGAAAGCTTGCTTGCTTGTCGTGTCACTGATTCTTTCTTGGTCATCCTGCATTAGGTCAGTGACCAGGTTGAGTTAGGGTGGCCCTTAAAAAGGGCCTATGACCCTCGGTGAAAGGATCAGTGTAATGAAAGGATTAAATTGCAAATGTCTTCGAATTTTTAGGTTCTAGGACATGACGGTTTCCTTCAACGTTTTGAGAGTACTAGTATAGCGCACAAACATTTTAAGAATCAAAAATCCATTGGTTAACGACCGGGATTAGAACCTACGAGCTGTTGATCGGAAGGCGGGGCCACTACCACCACTCAACCAGTGCTCTTATGAAAGCTAGTACATAATTTTAACCCCTTACTTGTACCTTGTACTGAATACTGAAATACCTATTCCTTTATTTCTTACCAAAGGACTAAGTATGAATTTTCAAATCTCTAACTTGAGGAATTATTTATTGCCCATAACAACTCTTCTAGGCTTGGTCGCGAGGAACAGTGATCCTAGTGATTTAAATAAACGCTCTTCGACTTTGCAAATTTCGACCTTCATTTCACCCCCTTCAAGATTATTTTTATAGACAAAAGATAGCCTATGTCTTTCTCAGGATAATATGCCATCTCCATTACGATCCCTTCAGTCGTTTAATCATGAAAAGGTAACAGACAAACAGAGTTACTTTCCCATTTATAATATTAGTATGGATAGTCTGATAGTGTGGTCTACTTAAGGACGTAAACATAAAGATTACTTAATTGCAAAGGTGCCTTTATGTAGACAGTGTTTTTAGGGTTACAAAAGCTATATATTATTATTATTTTTGTTTGTTTCTCAGTTTTTTGGTATATGTATGCAACGCACAAACAATTAAATCATAAGGGTCACTTTGAATTCTCTTTGCACCAGATGAATTTAACGCCTGTTTGTTTTCGTACAAGTTTTCTTAACTTGTACCTACTGGAATGTAGGGGTGTATACTACACCCTATTGGCCGTGGTGGCCCCGGCTGAAGAATAGGCCCCTCCATATCTACCTATCCGCGGATGTCGTAAGTGGCGACTAAGGGAATAAAGCTAGGGGATGGGCAGCAGCGTCCCTCATTTTAACAACTATAGCTCTAACTGCGCTAGCCAACTCGCATGCCCAGCGTGGTGAGTATGGGCAAATCCCCCCACATGATAAGGAATTTGCTCTGTCTGTGGGGGAGGCCATGTTCAGCAGTGGACGTCGTACGGCTGAAATGATGATGATGATGATTCTACACCCCATAGGCGATAAAGTTAGTTCGTCATTTCAAAAAAAACACTTGCAAAAATGTGCTGTTTCGCTGCTGCCCAACCCCTAGTCTTTTCTCCCTTAATCGCCTCTTACGACATCCGCGGGTAGTAAGAAATATAATAAGCCAAAACTAGACAGGTTAAATTGTTATTATATCGTGTAGGGTAATTATATAAATCTTCAAATGTTAACAAATCAGGTTCTTTAAAATCCTACTAATATTATAAATGGATGGATGTTTGTGGTTCAATCACGGCTAAACGGCCGAACGGATTTGGATGAAATTTGGTACAGAGATAGATTATAGTTTGGAATAGAATATAGCATACTTTTTATGTAGATACCACGCGAGCGAAGCCGCGGTTGGAAGCTAGTAGAATATATAGGAATTCAAAATCGATATAATTATGTAGTTGGATACGTCATACGTTGTATGTCATTGCGGTGGTAGTTTAGACCACTTAACAGTCGTACTAGTTAGAAAGGCTGAGTGGGCGGGGTTGACGCGTCACCGATAATATGAGTGAATATCCGCAACTGAATAACATATAGCTTTATATTACGGGTATGTTAGCTCACCCTGTAAACACACTGCAGTGAAAGTACGCAATGCATTACGTGTCAGTTAATGCGTCATGGTGATACTGGTTTCGTGCCAAAAAAACGCAGGAAGCCCTTCCAACATTTCCAATTATTTCCGCCATGCTGGAAGTGCCGCACTGTAGGACCAACCTACTTAAGTTTGCCCCCATGTCACTCGCTGTCTATCTGCTCAATATCTTGTCTGCGAAGAGCGTGGATATTTTTTTCCATCACCTACCGAAACTCCTACAACTTGCACAGGTAGTGATAGAAACGAAATGTTTTGATTAGTACCTATCTAATTACCTATTTATTATAATGTACCTACTAATAACATATGGCATCGCCTTAGGGATAAAAAAATTAATTAATTCGCGAGTGCCCGTCTGAGACGCCTGAGGTCGTCCGATTCACGCTGCGGGACAAATGTTTGCATGACCTGCAAATATTTGTTCCGGGTCTGAGTGTGGTACAATGGTACACGTAGTGTCTGATACCCATGACACAGGAAATACTAATGTGGGCGACGGGACTATGTATGCGATTGATAGGTGTTACTAATTTAATTACTGTTTTCTATTCTATAATTATAGCTCGCAGAACCGACATCCGTTGGGAATAAAGGATCTCGAATGGCGACCGGGTGACGCAGTGTTGGAAGGCCCCGCACCCGATGGACGACATCGTTAAAGACGCGAGATGCCGGTGGATGAAAATGGCCCAAGGCCGTTCGTCGTGGAGCTCTTCGCTCGTGGGATGTATATGTTCAGCAGTGGACTTCTACAGGCTGATGATGATTCTATTATATATAAAGCTTTCGCTAAGTCATCATAGCACCGAGAAAGACTAGGTATTCCTACTAATATACTCATAGTCTCTGGTACCCATAGTACAGGCTATGCCTAGTTTGGGATCATTTGACCGTGTGTGATGTGTCCGGAATATTTATTTATTTATTTAATGACCACGGTGACAAGAAAAGTACAATGTCGTACAAAATCTCAATAGGAAAAACATTTCCCCGAAGCCCCACGACTCCGAAGTACCTACCTAAGATAAATCGATATTTAGAAGGTAACAAGGCGAGGCGGTGTCTACAAATAACTTATCACTGTCATGTTTTTATAAAATCTTCTTGTATCGTTGGTTCTTTCTTGGATTGGTTGCTTTATTTATTTATTTAATAGGCACATCATCATTGAATATCTTCGGAGTGAATATCTTTATAGGTCCTGGAATAGACGATGACTTCCTTGGTAATCTACACTAATATTATAAAGAGGTAAAATTGGTTTGTTTGTTTGTTCGTTTGTAGAGGGTAATCCCTCGAACTACTATAAAAATTATTTCTCAAATATGTATAAAACGACACTAGAGAATATGAGCGTTGAAGTCTTTTATGGGCACCCTGTGACTTAGTATAAAGGTCAAGTGAAAATGTCAAATCTAGCTTGTGATTTCTACCCTTATTCACAGTTGCAGAAGGGGTTAATTATTTCATATTTAATATACATGTGTATGTTATACGTTGGCCGTGGTGGCCCCGGCTGAAGAATAGGCCCCTCCATATCTACCTATCCGCGGATAGGATGTCGTAAAAGGCGACTAAGGGAAAAAAGCTAGAGGATGGGCAGCAGCGTCCCTCATTTTAACAACGATAGCTCTAACTGCGCTCGCCAACCCGCATGCCCAGCGTGGTGAGTATGGGCAAATCCCCCCACATGATAGATAGATAGATAGATAACACTTTATTGATCACCACACGGAAATAATACATAAGATCACAATTACAAATTTACACGGCAATACAATGGGCGGCCTTATAAGGAATTTACTCTTGTCTGTGGGGGAGGCCATGTTCAACAGTGGACGTCGAACGGCTGAAATAATGATGATGATGATACATGTGTATCAATGTTTTAAGTAATCCGTGGTAGATGGTGTTGGTGTCACAATTATCTGTTCATTTACCATTTAAGTTACAGCCTATGGTTTATTGTGTCACTGTTTGTTTACCCAAATAAATAAAATAAAAATAAAAAAATATTAAATTCACCTCTCTGAATATCCGTAAGGCCGGAATATACATTACGATATTCGCAAGAGACGATACTTCAGTCGCATGCCAATGGAATCTATGTTCGCTACTCGAGGTTCGTACATAAGTTACATAGGCTACTAAGAACAAAAAAATATTATAATTTGCATTTGCAGCACAACCCGCTAGGACACTTTTAATCATGTGGAGTGATTACAGTGACGAAGAATCACTTGCAGTGTATCTTTATGAGATAGATGAATTTCATCATTCATCATTTGAACCGTACGACGTCCACTTCTGAACATGGCCTCCCCCACAGACAGAGAGCAAATTCCTTATCATGTGGGGGGATTTGCCCATACTCACCACGCTGGGCATGCGGGTTGGCGAGCGCAGTTACAGCTATCGTTGTTAAAATGAGGGACGCTGCTGCCCATCCCTAGCTTTTTTCCCTTAGTCGCCTCTTACGACATCCGCGGATAGGTAGATATGGAGGCGCCTATTCTTCAGCCGGGGCCACCACGGCCAATGATGATGAATTTAATAATTAACAATGTCAAACCTCCCAGGCGTGTTTGTCGTCAAGGTATAATACTTATATCATAGTAACCTTTTTTTTCATTAGAACAGTTTAGACAGTTTTCATAAATATATTTTCAGAAAGTCCTTTTTACATAATGGAATGTAGGTTTTCAGTCAAAGTCAAAGTCAAAAGGCATATCAATAAAATCACTAGGATCACTTTGAAACGTCTTAGAAACTAGGTGAAGCTATGCCTGTTCCTCGCGACCAAGCCTAGAAGAATAAGGCAACAAACACGGCTTGGTGCCTATGATTTTTTTCGATGATCCTTTTTCACAAAATGGAATTTAAAGCTTCAGTGTGGTGCCCATCGAACGAGGTGAGGCTCAAAAGAAAAGTAATCTAATTATAATCCCTAATAAATAAGAGCTTATAAAAATGTGAAAAAAAAAGACAAATGTGAGCTTCAACAAATGATGTGCCGAAGGAACAAGGTAAAAGAAAAAAAACATCTAAGAGCCAACAATGTTGGGGATTGACTATTTCGATGCGTTACGTAAGTACTAACGTTACACAAAGAAACTCGTAGTAATGACACACTACGTAGACGTAGCTACGAGATGGCTACGAGCGGTTATTTCCCATTTTGTGGATACAAGCATCTGCCAGCGTCTGCCATCTGAACTTTGAAGGCCCTGTAAAGGGGCTCCACTAATCACAAGTGGCGATCACAATAGGCCAGTTGTGGCCGCAGTGACACCATAGCCTCATAAAGGAAATAAAAAAAAAAAACTGCCAGCGGCTTTGCTGGCAACTTGGATGATATTTGGAATTAAAATCGAGTCTATCAGTATCTAATGTTTTAATAACAATTGTCACTACTTGCCAGTTAAGATGCTAAGCAATATTACACGCTTAAACAAGGTCATTCATAAAATGTATGATATCGCGAAGGGGTTTATTCTATCACAATATTTTAAAACAGTGTTTTTCCCGATTTTTTTTTAAATTAGCTGTTTTTGACCGTTTTATAATATCTATAGCTTATTATTAAGAAATCAATATCAAGATTATAAATAATACTAACCGTCCAACTAGGTGGACAGCGTGGTTTGTCGGTTGGTAATAGACGCCCAAACTGCTGCATAATTGAATTTGAACTGGTTTGATATATCAGCTGACTTTTGTATAGAGTTTTTTCAATTATAAAATATGTCGAATTTACTATAAAAACAAACTTTGCTAATTGGGTGTGGAATAAGCCTCTTTCGGGATAGCCATCCATTATGTATCACCTTGTATAGAACCCTACCTAACATACCTAACGTAGATACCCAGGTATGTACTCGATAAGCAACAAATTTTTGTGATCACTTTGGGGAAAAAATAATTGTTTTATTGTCATTATCGCCGGAGGAAAAATATACATGAGCGCAAAAAGTGCTGTAGGTAGATTATACTGGTAGGTATATAGCTTTTACTATTATTTATTCTGTGGTAGGTACAGTTAGCCTTAATGTATTGAAGAAATTATTAAAGTGTAGGTAGCTAGATTAGGTACCCACTGTAATGGAATTTATTTAAATGTAGTACCTACATAATAAATTAGGTATTTCGATAAATATAGGGGTACCTACCTTGTTAGTTACATACCCCTTTCGATCCGAAGGTCGTGGGTTCGAATCCTGGTCGTGCAAAAATAGATTTATCTGTTCGAAAAATGTAAGTGCCTTTTTTTATCCAACTAAGGTGGAATACAAACATACGGCCAACCTGTTGGTAAGCGGGTACCATAGTCTTTACCCAATATTGCAACTTGCAAATCTAGGCCAGTTCCATAAATTTTCAAACCTATGTTAGTCGAGGTCAGCTGTGAAGTTTCATGAAAAGTTGTTTTTATCCTGTAGGTAATTCATAACCTAATTACCAAATGTAAAAAAAACTGAAAATAACTCGTGACGTTGCAAAACCAGTGAATATACTACTAACGCCATCTAGCGAGATTTCACTGTGAACAAAAAGTATTGAACAGCGACATCTCTTGAGTGGCTATGGTTTCACGGTAAAAGTTATGAGCCCTCACTTCCGGTGTTTCTGCACCGTGAAATAAAGCGCCATCTATTGCGTTAACTAGGCAACATAGAATTACTCAAAAAAGTTCTGAAAACTAGTTGCAATTTGAAGGAAGATCATTGGAAAAATTATTAAAATTATGTAAGTTGTAACTATATGAGAAAATAAATAAAATAGCACTTACCTTTCATCTGCTGATTGGAAATAACTTTGAGACTTCCAGATGAATCAGCCACATAATTACATTATGATCATAAAATATTATTATTAAGCCTGCTAGGCTGCTATTTACCTCCTTACTGATAAAGATAAGTAATTAATACGTAAGTAGAAATTTCTACCCACTCAATTATCTTATCTAAATATATATTATTATACCAAATTTTTTCTTAAATTTAACCTATTTACATATTATATTATCCGAAGCATTATTACTATTATTTTTATGTTACCTCATTGTACCTTACATATGTATATGACTGAATACCAATTTTTCGTTTTTGATATCAAGGTATTATTCATGAAAAAAATTCTGGTTGACAGGTAAACAGCACTAACCTTGAAATGCTGGTGTGCCGCCTGGTCCTCAGCCTCATATTTGTGTTTGATATTCTCGATGCGCATCTGTCTCAGGACTCCAGCGACCTCGATTCTGAATAAAAATAGCCCTGAGTTATTTTGCCATCAAGGAAATGAAATAAAGCTCCAGTCTATAATCGCCAGGCATACCAGACATTTGAGATCTTTGAACATGCCCAAGGGTAGTCAGAGACACATCATTCATTACATTTGGAAAATGCTCATCGTTAGCATTCCACTGTTATAGGTATTAAGCCCATCACTGCTTATGAGAATACTAACATGGTTCATCACAATGTTTTCCTTCACTTTTTTAGAGCATGTGTTGAAAAGCACATAAATTAAATAAGCCAATACAACTTAACAGGAAATTCATACTATTTTTTACTTTATTCACATTTTTTACTCTTTTCTAAGGGCAGCCCTAAAAGCAGTCTGAAAGTCATCAAGGTTTAGCAAGTTTTCTCTTGGTCACCCCTGCTTTAAGTCAATGGCCAAATTGCCAAAATTCAAAGAGTAGTATAATATAAACCTTTGAGCTACTTCAAAATTTTTAACATTATAATTATGTCCGAAGGGCAGAGAAAACTCTTCTTATCTAGTCTGGTACTATCAACAATCTCACAAATGTTACCATATTCCAAGTCCTAACCTAATCCGCATATTCTCCTGCAGTCTCCTCAAGGGCCCTAAGTACTCCTGAGACCGGCCACCTCTGACTTCATCTAACTGGTGGTCTACTTGCTTCACTCGTTCAAAGTACAGTTGTTCTCGAAGCTGTGTGAACTGGCGTTCTAGGTTTGCTGGAAGAATTGAAAACGGTTTGTTAGGAACTTGGATTTCTGGCCAGCATTCTATACAGTAATATCCCTTGATCACCAAGACCAATAGGGATGTACTTTGTTGGTCAAGATAGGAGTTGATTGCTAATCCCAGTGGAAATTCTACTAATATTACAAATGCTAGTTTTTTTTTAATCTATTCATTTTTTTATTTTTTTGCCCGACCATGACATCTACATTGAGGACTCTTTTTTGACTCCATCATCTATATACCAGCCTAGATATGGACCATAAGAGCATGCTAGCCACATCCGAGGTTGGTGCCGCTAAATTCCCAAGGTTTGTGGGGATGTTTAAATGCTTGAAGTTTATTCATGCTATAATAGCTCCTCAAATATCGATAGATATTATAATATAATATCTATCGATATTTATATAATATATAATATAGATATTATAAACTTATACTTATACTTAAACTTATACTTTCTATTCTATTCTGGTGCCATGTGAGTGACGGCACTGGCATGCTAGTAATGATTATGTTCTAGTAGTCCGGCTCTTCATTATTGTTATAAGATAGGTAACTCTACTTACTTGATGGATAGATACATAGATAAAATGTATCAAGCAACTGCTTACAGCGTAAGTTTAATGAATAGATCATTGATGAAGACATTTGTTTCAGAAAATAAATTTGCTCTAAAAATCATAAGTATGTCTTAGAAAATCCAGACTGAAAAGCACTAATTTATTTTCCGAAAATAGAAATTTTAAGACAAAAAGGAGCTTAAACGAATTAAATAAACGCGGAAAACCTTTTATCATCGAAAGTAAACAAATAATCCAATCCTATCAGATTGTTTTGTAAACATAACCTCAAAACTACCCACCTAGATTATCCAAACACTCGTTCCTCCGCCGCTCGCATTCGCTCTCGTCCATCTCCGAGGAGTCATCAGAGTCTGGTTCATCAGCTTCCTCAGCGCTGGAGTCTCGATCAGGACCTCTAGACGAGCCCCCAGATCTCTCAGTTTCACCCCCAGACATGTCTCCGTCCCCATCGCTGTCACCTTCCACTTTCATTGACGGCATTTTGATGGCAAACGCGGTCCCTTGAAAACCCGTGTATTAAATGCAAAATTGGGGAAATTTTGTAATTTTCGCTCCTTTCCTTCGTAATAAAAATAAAAGTGAAATTGAAACGTCATACGTGAAGTCAAATGTCATTATTGGGATGTCACTTTTTTTTTTTTTTCTTCCCTTTCGGGCTGGCTATGGCATCTAGGCCTTACCGCCAAGTCTTACGTGTATTTTTTCTTGTTAATTTGTTTATCTTTCTTCATTTTCTTTCGTGTATCATAGTCAAGTCAAGTCAAGTTCAGTTTTAGGAAGATATAATGGTGGCTATTTTACTAAAACCTGGAGGGACCTATTGGCGCCAATTCGAAACATGACGATACACGCAATCATTTAATTTCACTTCACTTGTGCGGCCTACTCAAACAATATTACGCAAAACACCACCATAATCACATAATATTATTCAATTTAACACTAGTTTTGTAAAATAAATTGAGAGCACAACATCATTTTCTCAAGTTCCCGCCATAAAGTCCACACACTGATTGACTACTGACACTGTTTCTTTTTTTTTGTGGCTCGCACGACTTTTGTGCATTTTTACCATTTTAAAAGGAGCCATATCATTCTGGGCCTGGTCCATGTACACTACATAGAAAAATTAGGAAAAATAGGAGATTACAAGAAAAATACAATTTCATTAATTTAAAGACAAATGCGATGGTACAAGAATAGTTCGCTGCTGCCCATCCCCTAGTTTTTTTTCCTTAGTCGCCTCTTACGACATCCGCGGATAGTTAGATATGGAGGGGCCTATTCTTCAGCCGGGGCCACCACGGCGGCGGTCAGTCAAAGTTAGACCTACATAATTAGAATCCTATAATCTAACCAAACCAACATGCATGGGTGTGGAGGTAGGTATGTACCTACTACCAAAGTATTACGTTGGTATGTACTAATACTAGGTATACTAGGTATACCGGTGCACGAAGGGAGCCTCTAAGAGGCGCACATTAATCCTTTCACTACACTGATTCTTTCACCGACGGTCATAGGCCCTTTTCAGGGCCACCATACCTCAACCACTGTCACTGGCATAATACAGGTGACAAAGAAAGAATCAGTGACACGATAAGCAAGCAAGCAACTGGAAAAAGTTCTTCAACGCCCCGTAAAATAAAACCAGCATTTTTATCTGATATTAAATTTAATAGGTACTCTATTATTTACATGAAATTGTTCTATTAACATGTTATTTATAATATTTTATCATTTATTCAGTTGTTAATAAATTATATACAGGACTATTTATAAATTAGATAATAATATCAATACTGTGAAGTAACCGAAGAAAAATTCATTGATAAGTGCACGAAAAACAATGATTATTTTGCTCGAAGATGTTATGGGCAATTTAGTGCTTTAGTCCACAAATTCGAACACAATTCGTGCTCTCAGGAGCTTTAACAATAAATTTCAAACCACACAGATTATGACAAACAAATTAAGTGTAAAATTTAGCACCTTCACACGCTACGACTGATATTTGAACTTACACAACTAATGGAATAATCTCTCGATCAAAAATTTAAAAGTTTATCACTATGACACAGTTATAAAATACCCAAAATCAGTTTTCAATCGCTCAGACATTCATAGTCATAGTCGGCTAGATAAAAAAAAAATTATGTATATTTCAAACGCTCAGACACAGATTACTTAATAGTTGGTTCTGACAAGGCTTTAAAAAATACTATGTACTACTGTATTGTAAAAGTATACATTAATATTGTAGAAACTTAGAACCTTCTTAATATAACTTAGAACTTCTTCTGCCCGAGTCTGTAAGGTTCGTGAGTTACTGTGAGACGTGAAAACTAATATAATAATAATATTCCGGACATATTCACACGGTCAACTGATCCCAAACTAGGCATAGTCTGTACTATGGGTACCAGAGACTGATATACATATTAGATATATATTTAACACCCAGACACAGAACAAACATCTGTGTTAGTCACAAATGTTTGTCCAGTGCGTAAATACGCAATTTTGTCGATAAGTGAGTTTGGTTGGTAGTTAAAAGTCAATTAATAAAAAAATATGATGAGATAATGTGTTACTAAAAGTTTCTTACAGCCTGTGCCCTCAGAGTAGTTCTGTATTCTGAGCCTGAGCCAAACATGAGATGGTAAAATATTAGGTAATAAGTAAATTCGCCATACAAAATAACATACAACAATTGTGTTAATAAAAATTTGTTAGGCCCGAGGCCCGAGTCAGAAGCCCGAGTACGTAGTGTTCGTGAGATGCTCACTTGTCACCTTGAGACGTGAAATGTGAATAGTCTACCGTTTTTGTATGGTGTCACGAAAAGCGCCCCAAACTAAATCTGCCAAGCTATCACGTCTCACGGTGACAAGTGAGTATCTCACGGACACTGCGGACTCAGGCTTCTGTAATTTTCGTGACTTATTTTGGCACTTGAATATTTGGAATGCTCAATTCTATCTAAATATTTATTGGAATAATTTGTTTTCATGTACATTTCAGAATGCTTACATTTGTATTTTTTCTATGTAGTATATAACATTGTCATAATTGTTGCCTGTAGCCAGGAAATACTGATTTATTAATGTTGTTATCTTTACGCGGGTACCTAGTTGTGGTAAGGAACATAAGTAGGTACCTGCTAGTTAGTTAAACGTACCTAGTAGGTATACATACTTACCGTTCCTACCTGGGTACGTTTAATAAACTAAAAGGTATTTTAAAATGATAATTATGTGTAATAAGTAAAGTAAATTTCACGATATCGCATGCCTAGAAAAGTCAAACTCAAAATTATCTTGCTTCAGTAGATGTTAGGTTCTTTTCGAACGAATTCTGGATGATATATCGCTCGCCGTCTGAACGCAGCTTTAGTGTTGCCTGGATACAGCCAACACTTCAAGAAATTAGAAGATTTATGACCTAAGCCAAAAACATCGATTCCGTGATTACTAACAATAATTTTGTAAGGTATCTAATAAAGATAAATGTACATTTAACTGGTCATTACCTACCTATGACAATAGAAAAGAAAATACTGTCGGTGAAGACACTGAAAATATATTTTAAAAAACAGATATGTCGTCGTACAGTGTTACGGATATAAAATATTGCTTCTCTACACACTACCGTAAGCAGTGTTCAATAAATTGGTTTATTGGCACTGATTCATAAAATTCTATAATTCTTACAGAGAAATCCACGAGAAGACTACGGGAGTATTTTCAAAAACTCTAATTTCTTTAAGACTACCGTACAAAGGTAATAGAGAAATATTTTTATTGTTTATTCATCGTAATTTATTTATTCTCTATCTATTTAATACTTTGCAAACTATAAATTCCTTCGCATTATTGTTTGTGTAGCATTAAATGTAAAAATTCAACAATTTATTATTACGATTTTAGAATTTATTTTATTAATTCATATTTGAAACATTTTAAAGATTTGCAATACCTAGAAAATGGGAAATACAAGCGTTCTATAGATTTCTATTCAAACGCTCAAAAACCTCTTCTAAGACTTTAATGGGACAAAATATGTAAGAACAACAAACAGTCTTTATATTTGGCAGAATTATTACATTTTGTATACTAATTGCAGTACTTACCCGCAATCACTGATTTCAAGTTATTAAAACATTTTAAAATAGATTTATTCAAACACAAGGGAATAATAAAAAATGTGGTTGCTGAACATAACTAACTGAACATAATTATTATATCGACTATAAGTAATTTTAAATTATGATATTAACACAATCGAAAACTTTGAACTTTATATGAAGTGTAGTTAAGTCGATAAGACTGGACTTTTTACACTGAAAACTATCTAAATAAATGTATTTAAACCTATAAACAAAACACTTAAATATTTTAAGTAAGTAAATCTTTAATGACTCTATAAAGTTCTCTTTTAAGGCGATTTATATGTGGAATGTTATAGTTTTTATGTCACGAATTAATTAATAAACTTGTATTAAGTACACGCTAAACTTCTCTCATCAAATTTTAACTTTTATAAACACTTTCATAAGTTATTTGCACCGCACATACATCTAAATACATTTTGAAACCAACGATAACTCTTAACTTAAGTGATGTTTTTGTATCAATCAAATAAAAAGTTGTATACGAAAATATTCTGCATTCTAGTTCACAAATGCGAAATACTCTGGTATTCATTAATAACCTAGCTAACAAGAAAACTCAACTTTATGATTCACTTTGTTTAAACATTCGTTTTCAATAACTAAATATTCCCGGAACACATTTCTATCTCTATTTTCTCTCTACCGTTGTCGAATTCAAAATACCTGTGTCACTACTCAATCTATGTACTAGAACATTTTTAGTCTCCTCTCTACCAATCTTCTTTAGTTTTTCATATTTATTTTTAACGTCGCAAGCATTAAGAAAGTAGAACAGCAAATGTAAAACCATTTGCGCTATTAAATCCAACATCAATACGAATTTGAACATACGAAAGTCTTTCTTATGTATCGCGTTCGCGCCATCTGCGATGTCGTCGGCAATGTTCACGTTACATTGAGTGTTTTCTCCACCATTATCGACTTTGTTCAGTCTTTCTGTTGCGTGGTTCGCAACATGGGGAATTTCTCGCTAGGTATGTTTAAGCCAGTGCGCAGGAACCCACTGTGGCTCTCGCTCCAAGCTGTTGATCTCATTCAACAGCTGTTGGTAGGCACGTTGTGTGTCGTTATTTATAATTATCATGTCGAATAAATGGCCCCATCGCAGTTCCATATCTCTTGCTGTCGCGATGATTTCTTTCAATTCCTCCTCCTGTAAAAGAAAACCCAAATTTTCATTGATATCATACCACAAAATCATCTAGGTAGAGATAAAAAGTTCTTGTAATAAAACTACTTCTAAATTCTTAAGTTACTTTTTACCCGACCAATGAGGGTTAGGTCACCTCAGTCTGAATAAAAAGAATTTGCGTAGTCGATTTTTAGTTATTAATCTTGTCTCAAATATTGGACCTAAATAACTTTTTAGTGCATTTCAACAATAGGTTTACAATAACTATTGTATGGCGGAGAACACAGGCCATGTTCAGCAGTGGACGTCCTGAATAACTTGAATTTGACGATACATTTCCTTTATATTCGCGGTCCGTTTTTACCTTAAATGCTTCTCCATTTCTAATCTTCTTTTGTCTTAGCTTCTCTAAGCTGGGTGGCGCTACAAACACTGTGTAAGGTTTCAGATCTGACCCTCGGAGGATTTTCAACGACTGCGGGTGGAGGTTCAATACGCAGATCTTTCCAGAGTTCACTACTTCCCGTATCGCTTCTAATGATGTTCCTATAAAAAATTAAGAATATTTTAGGTAAGAGTAATCTACAAGGTGATTCGTAATAGTATTCCATCTCAAACTGGACCTATTTTACATCAAAATAAAGACTGTTCTACGACAAAAACAGGGAAATAAACAGTGTGGTGAAAGGAATCAGCGCCTCGCTGAAGCTCTTCTTGTGCAGCTGCCAGCTATTGCAAATTTGCTAAGCTTAGAGGAAAACATCTTACCATAATAAGCTTTCTCGTACTCTCCATGCTCGACAAACTTTCTGTTCAGGATGTCCGATTCGAACTGCGTGCGTGATATGAAGTGGTAGTCTTGGCCGGGAACTTCGTGGTCTTTCCTAGGCCGTGACGTATCTGGAACATTTCATTTTAAATATATCACATCGTTGATTGGCAGTGGTCTGAACTGCATATCTGAGACATAACGAATTTTTTTATTTGGTAATGTTTCAATGCTGCTGAGCACAGTGTGTGATAAAAACGGCTGAAAATAGAAATAGAATGTTTCAATGACTTCGTATTCCAAGTAAGATTGGATATCAGTTAGAACATGCTAAAGATGCGATTTTTAAAGTTTTTGTTATTTGTGCATCAAGGAAGCACCAAGTTTTATAAGACATCGCGAGATCTCAGTTCGGGGCGAACCAATAGTTGGTTCGTTGGTTCAGCAGTCAGTAGGTAATATTACAGATTTACTAAAGTGGACTACCCGCAACCGATGGACCGACGACATTGTGAAGTTTGCGGGAAGTTTGTGGATAGTAAATACTCGAGACCGTTCGTCGTGGAACTCTTTGGGGAGGCCTAAGTGGACTTCTACAGGCTGATGATGATGATGACTTACGTGGAACAGCTGCAGCGAATCTGGAGCTATCCTCCATTAGCCTTTGCCGCAGCTCGTGACGGCCGATGTTGGGTGGACCGATCAGCACGATGGGCCGTTTGTGGGACGCCCGCGGGTAGTACAGCGCCACTTCTTCGTATGTGAGGATCTCCTCTTGTTCATATTCTGGAAAGAGTTGTTTATTTTGAACATTGTTTTCGTATACCCTTAGGCAAATTGGGATGGTATTTGTTGCATTTAGGGTCGCTTTTGTACATTTTTTCTGTGTACAATCCCGAAGATGAAGCTAAAGGTGCTTGTGTAAACTGTAAACGAATTAGATCTGATTTGTACAACCGATCGACGTTACCTTCACCGTTCATATTTGGTGGATACTGCGCTACCTATTCATCAGTTTAAGTTCCATCAAACGCTATTATTTTATCAGTTTTAGTAAACTTTTCAAGTTATTTCTGCAATCTCTCAATCTGCAATCTCTCCTTGACAATCAACACTCACCATCGCCACCTGAGGTGGAGTATAGTGGGTACCCAGCTTCACTCGTGGCTTTCTTTCCTTTCTTCTTCCGCGGCGGTTTCTTGGCGCAGAGCAGCGTGCCTCCTTTCCTAGGCTTATCTCTAGCTGCTACTTCGCCGGCGAGGGTTAGCTTCATCGATTCTCGCCTGGAAGAATATAAATAAAATGGCATTTATTCACTCTCAGTGACCAAATCAACGACGTTTTGGAAAAAGGCCAGGTCAAGAGTACCCTTAACCGACGAGCATGTATGAGGAATGTGATGAGAGTGAATGAAGCAAAAGAGGTATGTCAGGATCGTAGCAAGTGGAAAGCCGTGGTCTCTGCTTACCCCTCCGGGAAATAGGCGTGGTTTAATGTATTATTAGGTATTATTCATTCAGAATTCCTACACACAGTTATACACGATAGAAATAAGGAAAACCAAGTTATTGGTATGTAGGTAGACAAGTGAAATGGTCGAGGGCTCAGCTACGCTGCTTTTCAGGCTCGTCATAAAATGTCTGTTGTCGTCACAGCAGGTTTGATCCTCGGATGCCATCAGCTGCATCGTCATAATTGTACATCTTTAACACTAAAAATATGATGAATTAGCTATATGGTACTCACTGGTGCTGAAACGCTTGGCTGGGAATCAAACCAGCTAACGTCTGGTCCTCCTCCCCTTCTCGGAACGCTTGCCACCAGTTCGGGTCCTCTCGACTGATTACATGGAGCACATCGCCCTTTTGGAAACTGATGCCTGGAAGAGGATATTATCATTAGGTTTTGTGTTTAAGAACTTCAACTTAACCCCCCAAATGTAGTGCTTCTCTAATGCGTCTTGACCCACCTACTCTATTACACAAAGTGTCTTAGCACCCATAATGGTTTGATCCTCTGATGCGTTATGACCCTTCCACTTCCATCGCACAAATCTCTAGACCCCTAAATATTTTCATCCTCTAATGCATCTCGACCCTGGCATTTCCGACCCCCAACTGCCTTGACCCCCCAAATGTTCTGATCCTCTGATGCATGATGAAAAAATGATAGGCACCAAGCCTGCTTGTTGCCTGATTCTTCCAGGCTTGGTCGCGGGGAACAAGCGTAGCATCACCTAGTTTCTAAGACGTTTCACAGTGATCTTATTGAAATAAACACCATAATATTTTATTTGCAACTTGACTCTTATTGAAATATAAACACCATTTGATTCGATTGTGCACGAAAGGAGCCTCTAAGAGGCGCACTTTAATCCTTTCACTACACTGATTCTTTCATCGACGGTCATAGGCCCTTTCAGGGCCACCATACCTCAACCTGCTCACTGACTAAATACAGAATGACCAAGAAAGAATCAGTGACACGACAAGAAGACGAAGATTCGATTTGCATCTTGACCCTCCTACTCCCAGACCCCCAAGACTCACCCAGCTCCCGGCAGGGTATATAGACGTCGTCCTCGGGGTCGTAGTCGAAGTGCGCGCGCACGTGCAGCACGCGGTGCGGCGGCGGCTGCAGCGCGGCGCGCGGCGCGCGCGGCGCCAGCAGCACGCACAGCGTGCCCGACAGCGCGCCCAGCACCTGGCACACCTCGTGCACCGACTTGCCGCGCATAGGGACGCCGTTCACCTCTAAAAGCTGCACAGAGAGATTACAGTTTTAATTATACCTGCTTGGAATCATCATCATCATCATCAGCCTGTAGAAGTCCACTGCTGGACATAGGCCTCCCCTAAAGAGTTCCACGACGAACGGTCTTGAGCCTTCTCCATCCACCGACTTCCCGCAACCTTCACAATGTCGTCGGTCCATCGGGTGGGGCCTTCCAACACTGCGTCGCCCGGTTCGTGGTCGCCATTCGAGAACCTTTACTCCCCAACGGTTATCGGTTCTGCGAGCTATATGGCCTGCCCACTGCCACTTCAACTTGCTAATTCTGAGAGCTATGTCTGCTTGGAATATAAATAGAAATATGTTTATAGCTGAAACACATAATAAAAATTTTGTATTGGAACTTAGATTAAATGGATATGACTTGTCAATAGTATACACGATTTTTATATTAATTATATTGTCGTCTCCCTGTTTCGTTCTTGGTCATTAAGGTCAGTGAGAAGGTTAATGTGCGGTGGCCCTGAAAAGGGGCAATGAACGTTCGTGAAAGAACCAGTGTGGTGAAAGGATTAAAGTGCGCCTCTTAGAGGTTCCTTTCGTACAAATGTCACATATCTTCCACATTTTAGGACTTAATTCTAGCACTAGGACATGTCGGTTTCTAGTATAGAGCATATAATTTGAATGAGAAAATGCCTCAAATATTGAAGATATGAGAAGACTTACCTCATCTCCCTCGTGTAACAACCCTGATTTCTCCGCGGCTCCACCCCTCACTATCCTACCGATAATGACTGCCTCCCCTTCATTTCTTACTGTAGCACCTGTGGACAAAATATTATAGTATCATCGCACTTTGATGAAAATGGTAACCTCATAAGGGCTCTTTGTGATGGTAGAGCTCGGAAGCTTTCATTAGATAAGTACTGACGAAAGCAGAACTGTCTGAATAACCTGGCTTAACCTTTCCTCCTGCGTACTAAGGCAGAGCCTGCAAGAAATAATTGGCGGAAGAAGACGTTAAGAAAATCTCTTTTTATATATTACTAGATTCCGCCCGCGGCTTCGCTCGCGATTTACCTACATAAATAGCCTATATGCTATTCCAGACTATAATCTATCTCTGTACAAAATTTCATCCAAATCCGTTCGGCCGTGATTTAACCACAAACATCTAAACATCCAAACATCCGCACAAACTTTCGCATTTATAATATTAGTAGGATTATATTAACCGGCCCAGACAGCAGAAGAGTATTGATTTCTTGGAATTGAATAGAATAGAAAAACGTTTATTTTGCCACCAATAAATACAACAAACTTAAAATAACACAATTAATTTAAATTTAATGAAAACCAAAAACGGCCACCACTCAACGTGTATTACGGCAGAGCAAGCTCATACCGAAACGCTGGTCTTCCGTAGTCGCACTTAGATAAGCGTTCAGTAAAATTGCAATTTTATACAGTACGTACTTCGTTTACCCACAAACATCCAAACATACAAATATCCAAACATCCTCAGAAACATTCCCATTTATGATATTAGTTATATCTTACCAAGTGGTTCATTAGTCTTCTCGATTTCGATAATCCTGATCTGCACGTTGGAGTCGTCCGACGCTGCGATACTCTTGTCGGTCTCTTTGTGATTCAAATTGTTCCCAGTCTGAAATCAAACATAATCATTGGACAATTAACATCGGACTTGCCTGTGACTACCCCCAAATAGCGAAGATTCCCTGAGAAAATAAGTCGTGAGACTAAAAACCTTAGTGTAGTTTTGAGGAAAAAAGTCTGAATGAAAAAAAAAAAATTGCAAAATTCGTAGCAGTGCTACGGCGGTGCTACGAGGCTACGATTTTTTTAAGTCACATGATGTATAAGTTTTGCTCAAACGGCGTTTGATTTCAAAATGATTCTTGTATCTACTAATTAAAGTTCATTTTGTGTTTGACATTTGAGGGCATGCGATACAGCTCAACGATATCGCAAGCCCCTAAAAGTTAAACCCAAAGTCAGGTGGGGATATTTTTTTTTTAAATTCTTTCACTACACTGATTCTTTCACTGGCGGTCATAGGCCCTTTACAGGGCCACCATACCTCAACCTATTCACTGACCTAATAGCGGGGACCTCTAGTAACTTGGTTTTTGCTATTGTTAACTTTGGTAAATTAATTTATTTGTATTTGTAGAGTAAGTGCGCCAATTATGGACTGGGGTTGCATTATGGACTACCGCCGTTTCTCAAAGAACGTTCCTTGTATCGAGGTTTCTGTCAGCGCACGCTAAGCTCCAACCCTCCCACTCCTCCCTTATCATTCGCAAGCAGGCATAGAGCGCTGCTGGAGCCATTTTTCGTTTTTACATATCACGATGTAATTTTTAACTTAACTTTGTAAGCTCCTAATTAAATCAATTATTACTCTTTATGAAAGTGGATTAAACCAGGGGAAAGGTGAGTTATTTTACAATTGTTCATATTAAAATTCAATATCCAATAGATTTTAAAATTTTCTGAACAAAATATTAAACTAAAAACGTATGTGTACGTTATGTGTCAATACGGACCACCGGCATGTTTTGAATATGGACTAGTGGTCCATATTTAAAACATTCACTTATATTTAAGTTTAATGTTCTAGGATGGCAACTACAAACAAAAAAAATCCAGACAAACATTTTGACAAATAAAGGAAAAAGTCTAAAATTGAGGAATTTTGATGTTTCTACTCCTAAAATTTGAGACAAAGTTATATTTGCGGTCAATACCATAGAATGAACTACGTGAGCGACCGCATACTATAAGTTTGTCACTTCCTACACTTAAAATTTGGATTTTCTGACCCCGTGTAATGGATACGGAACCCTCAGGTTGCGAGTTCACGCACATGACCGTCTTTATTTTTTATAACGTTGAACGCAATTTACAAGTGGTCCATATTATGTACACTTTTTTCGAATCGACGAATACGACATATTTTAGAAAATGTTGATTATTTATAAGATTGTGATGTTTCATAATCATTTTATGAATCGTTTTTGTTACTAAATAATTATTGAACTGTTTAAAATACATAAGACTGATTAAACTTTAAAATTCTGAGTTTTATTTGACAAAATTCTTATGGTGGTCCATAATTAGCGCACTTACCTACTCTATTTAAGCAAGAGCAAAAAGGATTTCGTACACTAACCTCCATTAATTATCTGTGTTGTGCGAGTGCAATGACAATATAAAATTGTGCGCGAGCGACAGTAATAGGTAATGATGGGTCATTATTTTTAAGTTACTCTATATTTCTAACTTACTCTACACATACTTCGCAAAGCTCTCATTTCTCCTGTTCTTTGGCTCACCTTATTCCTCTTCCCCTTGGTAAAGCAAGCAGGGTCCAGCAACGCCGCCGCCTGGTCATGCGCCTGGATCAGACTCTCCAGCTCCAGCCCCCCAAGGATCGAGAGCAGATCAGCTGCGACCGCTGAGGCTTCACCTCCTGCGGCCGTCTGCGAGCCTAGTACGTCCATGCACTGAAAATGAAGGAATTTAGGTTTAATCATCACTGGTTCTTTTATGTCCAGTTATGGTAGGGTCGGTGGCCCCGAAAGGGGCTTTATGCAATCGTTCACCATCAGGTAGAACCAGTGTGGTGAAAGTATTAAGTCAAAGTAAAGATGCAAATGGCGAGCGAAGCCACCCTATCATATTCGCAGAGTAGAGTTCAATTAGATATCTTTTTGAAAACCCGGAGGGCCCCGTTTCCCCAGGGACCCAGGGTCTCAACCCCAAAAGGCTCAAATATGTAAGCCCTATCAAGACTAACATATTTGCGCCTTTTGAGATCCTCGGCCGAATCTGCCGCTGCACCCGCCCTAACTGATGTCCCCGGAAGATGTGTGCGCGCTAGTGTATCAACACAAGTAGCGTCCCACACCATAGGCCTACCCTTCTCCCAAGGGACCAAAGTCATACCGTCAGATATCAGGACGTCTGATCGAAGCGACGCGTGACCCGAGAGCTGGCTCTTATTTGGCCCAGCGCATTAGCATTGCCATCCAGCGTGGCAATCCCGCCAGCGTCTTGGGGACGCTTCCGACTGGTAGTGATCTGGATCAGTTGAGCTATCTATAGATCGTTTTCTAACGGTCTTTAGATGGCTCAACTGTTTCTTGTGTATTTTGTAAATATTAACTTGTATTAGTTTTAAGTTTCTTTGTGTAAATAAAGTATATTTAATATATTAGAGAATAATATTTTAAAGAGTGTATTTTTTCCCTCACTTGGACTAAATTTTAGCAATATTTCTTCTTAACTACTGACCTAAGTATTCTAAATCGTCATGAGTGAAATAAAGGATAAATGCAAAACAAAACATTCATCAGTTGAGCTATCTATAGATCGTTTGTAACGGTCTTTAGATGGCTCAACTGTTTCTTGTGTATTTTGTAAATATTAACTTGTATTAGTTTTAAGTTTCTTTCTGTAAATAAAGTAGTTTATTAACTACTAAAAAAAAAAAAAAACATTGCGTTGAAAATAAAGTCAGTTTTTTTTCAGTTTAAGTGTTATTTTGGGCTGAGTGAAAAACACACTCGACAAAATACGAGGCTAAGATAAGAATTAATACGCGTAAACACAACTGGTGAAGTGTGGCTGACTCATCAAACCTCATGTTTATATCTCAGACACAAGCACCTAGATCTTAATCGCACAAAAACTCACGTCTTTCAACCGGTCTGAGGCTCGATGCGTATTCGGCGGCGCTAGTCCCGGCCGCGTATGCCGTACGGCCGTCAGCACAGCGGCCCGCGTGGCCAGCGCCGTCCGCAAGGCGGGGCAGAGGAGGGCAGACGCGGCGCTGGCCACTCGCGCCGCTAAGGCAGACTCTCCGCCAGCACCGAGCGCCTTCTGGATCCTCGTAAGCGCTGCGCATACTTCTTGGTAGTCTGGGGACAAATTTCGGGTAAGAAATTATTGAAGAATCAAACAGTTTAGTTCTAGAACTGGTCAGATAAGCCAGCTTCAGGTTTTTTTGCTTGAGGTGCTAAGAAGTAGAGTCATGTTGTCTCTTCCGTTTATCCAACTTAACAGTTTCAACATTCGTATGGTAAAGGTAATTTTCCGATTCACCACATTTCACGATTCAGGTGGAGCTCAGGTCACGGTTCGGAAACCGTTTGAGCTCCACAAACGCTGATTCCACATCACAGGTGCGACTTGATGCGACAAAAGCTCCTCTATTTCATTACCTAAACCAAAGAACAGCCGTCCTTACTTAGTAGTTATAAATGTCTTACGGGCGACGCGCCACCTTCACGCTGACCACAAAAGTTGCTCTCATAATCGACTTCGCCTGTCTGTTTGTTACCTTTTCATGGCTAACCGGCTGAACCGATTTGGATGGAATTTGGCACGGAAATAGCACTGACAGTGAGAAAGTACAAAGGCTACATGTTTCTGGTACGCACAGCCTAAAACAGAAGTCCTAGGAATATGGCGACAGTAGCTTCCTTTTGTAGTCTAAGGGTGCATTTAGAAAGGAATTCCCGAAGTTCAATCCTAAGAACGTGCAATGGGGGTTTAAATTTTGAATGAAAGTAACATCAGCTAGTATGAAATAAACCCTAGATAAACTATCGCTCTGTTTGACTAGGCTTTACGGACAAGATTCATTTATGATTACGCCCGAATCTCGACGGCCACGGCTCATGAACAAAGGGCCTAGCGACCCAGTTCCGTATAGAGCTATCGGCACATGAACTGGAAGTAACGCGACCTTCCGTCTGTTCACACTGCTATTTACACTGCATAGGGGGCATGTGTGATGTAAGAGTAGTGATTGGGTTCTATGGACTAGACTGCGCCAAATATTATGGTCGGACTGATCACAGGTACTAAAAAAACGTTTTTATCAGGTTTGCAATTTTTTCTGATCACACACAACAAGAATGTTTGTACTTATCATGTTTGTTTGATTTTTCCTCTCTAAAGTTTTTAGACGGGTCATTGAAATTACGCCATAGGATGCTATAGACGTAACTTTGAAGGCGTTTTACGGCCTAAGAGGAGAGGGGTGATAAAGGGAAATCGCATAAAAAGAATCAAATTTGACACAACTTTCTATGAAAATAACGCCAGTCTGCTGTCAACACGTAAGTAAAGTGAAAAATAAAATACCACGGTAAGAGAATGACATAAACTATACTAGTATATGCATTTGTTACTTGAAGCAAATAGCAATCTTACAACTATTACAAATACGAAAGTTTGGATGGATATTTGTTACTCAATCACACAAGAACGGCTGAACAGATCTGGACATAATTTGGCACAGAGATAGATTTAGTCTGGAATATCACATGGGTTACTTTTTATCTGGGTGCCACGCATGCGAAGCATCGGCCGCTAGCTAGTATATTATGAATTCCTTTTTCACGAACGACGAACATACCTACCTAAAGGAGCCATTTCATCTGGGCCTGGTCCATGTACACTACATAGAAAAATTAGGAAAAAATAGGAGATTACAAGAAAAATACAATTTCATTAATTTGTAGACAAATGCGATGGTACAAGAATAGTTCTTGTGGTAAGTTTTTTACTATGTGGACACTATTTGAAGGCCACCATGTTGGTTTATAATTGGCGTTTGACATGACATTGACATATTTTTCATGTCATGTTGTTTGATTCGATTTTTTTGTTTTGTCAGACAAATGTAGGTTGTCAATATGACATTTCACGCACGTCCATCCGCCATATTTTTGTAGCGCTGTGTGTTGCTCTCTTTGTCGAAGAAAATCTTAATGTACCTTAGAACGAAGTCAATTTAAATAAAATAACCAATTAAATACGTTTACTTTATTGCTTAGCCATATTTTAGAGTAGTGTACACCGTGCAGGCCCAGGCTCCATATATTGATGAAACGTCTCTTTTAATTATTTTTTGATAAACTTACCAACAACAGCATACATCTGGCTCGACGAATCATCGCTGATGTCGTCCTCATACGCGTCGTTGACAAATGCGGAGCCGGACGACGGCGGCGTCGATTCCAACGCCTGCAGCTTGTTGGACCCTCGGAGCGAGGTGCGGAGGAACTCATTCTGTGCTGCGATCCTCTCTTCCGCCTCTTTGCGTTGACGGAGTTGTTCCTGGAAGGAAAATAAGAGGTTAAAGTCAAAATCAAAAGGATTTTATTTCAATAAAATGGCAAAAAAATAACGACTGGCCTCATCGCTCAGTTAGTAGTAACTCTGCCTTCTGCGCTAGAGGTCGCGGGTTTGATCCTCGCACTGGACAAACAATTGTGTGATAAACAGATGTTTGTTCTGTGTCTGGGTGTTAAATATATATCTATTATGTATATCAGTCTCTGGTACCCATAGTACAGGCTATGCCTAGTTTGGGATCAGTTGACCGTGTGAATATGTCCGGTATATTTATATTATATTTATATTTAAATCACTAGGATCACTTTGAAACATCTTAGAATCTAGGTGAAGCTACGCCTGTTCCTCGCGTTAGTTTGTGTAGTGGTTAAACTGGCGACGGAGTACATCCAAAGGCAATGGTTTAACGACAAAACATAGGCAGTTCGCAGGGAGATTTTCTCACTCTAAATTTGGAGTAACATTATTTGTTTCAACTAGTGTTCGTTCCTGCAGTGATGTTGCGAGCTGCGGCGCGGCGTGTGGAGGAATATGTTTATGAATATTAGGTATTTATTTATTTATACTTTGTATCTTTAGACACAAAACCTTGCTGTGACCTAAAATATGCTCAAATCCAATCCTATAAAGTAGCTTTAGAGTGAAATTCCGTGTTTGTATTAAAAAACCGTGTTTTCGCGAATTGGTGGCCCCGGCTGAGGAATAGGCCCCTACATATCTACCTATCCGCGGATGTCGTAAGAGGCGACTAAGGGAAAAAAAGCTAGGGGATGGGCAGCAGCGTCTCCTATTTTAACAACGATAGCTATAACTGCGCTCGCCAACCCGCATGCCCAGCGTGGTGAGTATGGGCAAATCCCCCCACATGATAAGGAATTCGCTCTGTCTGTGGGGGAGGCCATGTTCAGCAGTGGACGTCGTACGGCTGAAATGATGATGATGATGAATGTTAAGGGCAGGGAGTTGATGATGATGAATTCTGAATCGAAAATCCTCGCTTCAGAAGCTCCGCCTCTACCTTCAAAGCATTGTTTCAACAGTAGGTGCCTCGGTCACGTTTCTCAAAACTATGTATAGCAAAACAAACTTAATTTAACTAAAGTACGGAACTTCAGAGGAATGTTCCAAACTGTCTTTGGTTACTCAAAGATGTAGCGCGATTTTGTTTTCGCTTGAGATACCCTGATTTTGTAGTGAGGTTAGGGTAACATATGACCACGCGCTGGGTCATATTTCCTATGACGAAAGGTAGCGATTAGTCAAGTGGGGATGGAGATAGTAAAAAGCCATCTAAGGCCGTGTTCAAACAGCATGCGATATGTCCTTGATATGTCATTTAAATCCCTACCTCTACTGAATAAATGCCGGCCGTGGTGGCCCCGGCTAAAGAATAGGCCCCTCCATATCTACCTTTCCGCGGATGTCGTAAAAGGCGACTAAGGGTAAAAAGTTAGGGGATGGGCAGCAGCGTCCCTCATTTTAACAAAGATAGCTCTAACTGCGCTCGCCAACCCGCATGCCCAGCGTGGTGAGTATGGGCAAATCCCCCCACATGATAAGAATTCGCTCTGTCTGTGGGGGAGGCCATGTTCAGCAGTGGACGTCGTACGGCTGAAATGATGATGATGACTGAATAAATATATTTTTGACCAATTATGGCCTCTTTTTTAAGGATGGTAACGCGTTTATTTGGACGTAGGTAGGCAGGTACAATCGTTAAGCCTACTGTTTTGTTTGCAGTGTCATGATGTCACCATGGTTGCTCGAGTGTTAAGTTAGATAAGAGCCTTTTTGACAAAGGTTTTTGGGGCTTTTAACTCAATGTGGCGAGCTCTAAATCCTATGGAATAATTTTAAAATCTTTCGGTTGGGAAAGAGAGAAAATTTTCAAGTATCCATGCCAGTCAGTTTATTAGGGAAATTTTTCATTTACCTACCTATTTAAGTACCAACCTAGACCGATTTCAGTGTGAGATTAGTAAACAATTTAACAAGTAAACCGGGGGAGGTTTCATAAATTGGTTTGGATGGATGTTTGTTACTCAATAACGCTAGAACGGCTGAACGAATCTAGATGAAATTTAGCACAGCTATAGATTATCGTCTGGAATTGCACATAGGCGAGAGAAGCCGCGGGCACAAGTTAGTAATGATATAAATGCGGAATTTTGCGAAAGTTGTTACTCTTTCACGCCGCAATTACTGAACTGATTGAAATGTTTTCATAATATGTGTGTGCATAATAGATATCATGGAATAATATACAGGGCTTCCCACGGATATGCCACATGCAGGGAAAGTACCTTGAATATCTAGTAGCTGGAACATTTTAACGAAAGGCATAATTTGAATTTAAAAAACAATTTAAGCTGCATTCATAGATATTCAAATAATTACATGGTTGAACCGGAAATCGAACCCGTTACACGAGAAAAATAATCACCCTGTAGCTTTATAATACCGATCGAAAGGCTTCATCATAGTTAAGGATTATTTTTTGCTAATTAACATAGTGTCATAAATAAAAGGAAGACCACCAAGACAAACAAAAGGAAGGCTATTTTTTTCCAGGTAAAACAGGGGTTTTTTTTTGTTTTTTTTTTTTACAACTAAGGTAGCAAACAAGCATACGGCCCACCTGTTGGTAAGTGGTTAAGTGGTTACTGTAGCCTATGTACGCTTGCAATACCAGAGGCATCACGCACGCTTTTTTAAGGGGTAAAGAATAAAGCTTTTTAAGCAAAGCTCTCTTTCATAAGAAGTAAGATCTACACAGGTGCATTAAAGAATTCATTAAATAAAAAAAATTAAACATTTAATTTCCAAATTCAGGCACTTCAGTGCTGAAGTAAGGAAAACTGGAACGTAACTGTCATTTCTGCTTTGGAATTACGGCCTTGCGCCTTGATGTGACTGGCAGGACCAGGCTCGGATTAAGGTTTGGTCCAGATAAATAATTTGAGATGATATCGCCGTTGTATAGGAAGAACGAATTACATTTTGAGCAAACCGAAAAAACTTAGTTTGAAGTTCTGTACCTTATAAGCATAAATGTTACTTTTTATGTACGTACCAACACGCGAGCGATGCCGATAGTAAAGAGCAAGATAGTAAAGAAATATAAATTAAATTGAAGATAATAATCAGTCAAACGCCGGAAACCGACAAAGATCTAGTTCAATGAAAAATGCACGAGTCGAAGTGTTAATCGGATTAACTTTTGCGGAAGCAAGAGTGCTCTACTTCGCAAACATCATAAATAAGAAACTTTTTATTAATTCTAACTTTTAAGAGCTATTTTTGATTTATCGGCGCGATCTGATTTATTGGGTTTAATTCAGAAAATACAGTGTTAGAATCAAAACTGGAAACTTAATATTTAAAAGTCGGGTTACATTTCAGTAATGTTTTTTTTCTGTCCAAAATCCAAAATGATTTAATCACGCATGAATAGAGCACACAAAATCCGAAATGAGGAGATCCGTAGAAGAAACATCTCCGACATAGTGGCAGACGTGGCAGTGGGCGGCCATATTAGCTCTCAAAACCGACAACCGTTGTGGAATAAAGTTTCGTTGGAATTACCTCATGGACTGACGACATTGTGAAGGTTGCGGGAAGTCGGTGGATGGAAAGGGCTTGAGACCGTGAGTCATGAAATGGAGTGAGTCTTTGGGGGAGGTCTTTTTGCAGCAGTGGACTTTATTACATAACTATACCTAAGTTAAGTATAATCCGACCGAAACAAGATGTTCGCACTCGCTTACCTACTCTTTTCTGGTGCATTGGCGAAATCGCTCTAGGCGCGGCCTACTCCTAAGACCGTGCATCATGGAACTTCTACAGGCTTATTATGACACGTCCTAGCGCCGCCCCTGCCACCGCAAATTATTCCGGCTAATTCTCAACTTGTCCGAAAACTTTTGAATTTGAAACTTCCATTTGCAATGTTCACCCCATTTGGTCGAATGGCCGCTGCTATTTTGATGGGTCGGGCGATCTCTAATTTCACTAAGTGATTCCGTACCACTTTTTGAAATAAGACTTAAGTAGGTAGGAACCGACAACCGTTGGGGAGTAAAGGTTCTCGAATGGCGACCACGAACCGGGCGACGCAGTGTTGGAAGGCCCCCCACCCGATGGACCGACGACATTGTGAAGGTTGCGGGAAGTCGGTGGATGGAGAAGGCTCAAGACCGTTCGTCATGGAACTCTTTGGGGGAGGCCTATGTCCAGCAGTGGACTTCTACAGGCTGATGATGATGATGATGATGATGAGGTAGGTGATGATTGGTACTAATACAAGGTGATTCATAATATGTGTACTATCCTGAAAGGGGCTTATTCTACATCCAATTGGTATAAAGCTTATTCACGAGAAAATCTCTACGACTTTGTTCTACGACTTTTGATAAAATCAGTTCGAACTGCTGTTTTACGTAGAAATCTTGATTTTGAACTCCACGTGCTTTTAATAATTACTTGAAAAGATGATAAAATGACCAAAAACAGCTACAATGATAAGCTTTCCCTTTCAGGATCTTGTACATATTATGAACCACCTTGTAATGTTCTCGATTCGTAGTCGGGGCATCCCCATTAGGGGTAAAGTTACCAAAGCCCTTACGTTCTATTCTTGGGATTCTATAAATAGAATGAACTAGGTAGATATTTAGTAACATAGGAGTTATATAACATCCTTATGTTGAAGCTGCCTTTAAATAAACGTCACGTAAACATGACATTGACATGTTTATGATGACATGATTGACACGTTTAAAATATATCAAACATGAAAAGGAAGAAGCTGAGGTCTTGAAATTTTCCCTTGTCAAGTTTGGAATGTTTTGAATTTTGCTAAGATTGTTAAAATTACCCTCAAAGTTACGATCTTCATTGCCATTACGCTTACGCAATTGCACCCCTGGCCAGACTAAAGTGTCAAAGTCTCAAAGAACAATAGTTGTGAACAACCTCCCAACAGCTATAACGGTACGAGATATTGAGGTTATTTTTAGTGTATTCAAACCACCTATTATATTGGCCGTGGTGGCTGCAGCTGAAGAATAGGCCCCTCCGTGTCTACCAACCCGTGGATGTCGTAAGATGCGACTAAGGGAATAGCTAGGGGATTGGAAGCAGCGTCCCCTTTTTAACAACGATAGCTGTAAGGCTAAGGACTCACTCAAGGAGTGGAGTTTTATTTTCAAAACTCACGAGACCGGAGTTTTGTGCGGTTACGCAGCCGTCGCGGTTGCGATTATCGCTCGCAAACTTGGCGGTTGATTATCGCAAGACGGGCGGTTATACTATCAGTTGAGTTCCAGCCAGACGCCAACCGATCGCAGAGCGCGCGGGTGCAACCCGCCGCGGCTGCGGGACCGCGACCCGCGCCCGCAGGTACAAGATGACCGCCGCCGGTGCAGCGGGACCCGCAAACAATCGCACACGCCGCGGATGTAAAACGCGTCGTGAAATGTGCTTTAATTTTTTACATAAATATCTGTATTCTACAAAGGCTGCGGGCCCGCAACCACGGCGGGCGCGGGTGAAAACCGTTTCGTGAGTCCTTAGCCTAATTGCGCTTGCCAATCCGCATGCCCAGATTGCCCAGCGTGGTATGGGTAAATAAATTCCTCCTACATGATAGGAAGTCGCTCCGGAAAATATGTGGGGGAGGCCGATGTTCAGCAGTGGACTAAAAAACGGCTGGAATGATGATTATGATGATGAATAAGAAAAATCACTTTCGTCGGGGTATTTGCATAGTCAAGAAGCGTGACTTAACATTGAGCACCCAATTTTTGCAGGTTGGACGGGCGTCAATCTTTATAATATTTGATCGAAACTTGTGGTCACTGTTATGAAACAGCCGCCAAACTACGCTACTTACTTTTTCACTGACATCAGACTAAAATTATTTTCATCGGAACTGCTTTTAATCTTTGAAATTTTCTATCCAAATTCCCCTCACGACGATGTAGGATACTCATCACGACTTTATCCCCAAGAATGGTAGACCTCCTGTCAGATTAGATTTTAGGATTAGGTAGGGCACAGCGAGATTTTCTCGTTCTAAATTGGAGCAGCCCGCCTGGGGAGGTACCTCCGCCTTACAGAAGATCGCAGCCAAGTAACATTATTTGTTTCAAATAGTGTTGTGTTCCTGCGGTGAGTAAGGTTGCCAGAGCTCTTTAGGGGGGAAGGGGGTTCGGGGTCGGCAACGCGTGCGTGATGCCTCTGGTATTGCAAGCGCTCATAGGCTACGGTAACCGCTTACCATCACGTGGGCCGTAAGCTTGTTTGCCACCCCTGTTGTATAAATAAAAAAAGATCTACAGGCGATAAGATCCTTTAAATTTCGCATATGTACAATGGTACTCGTAGTTTCTGATACCCAAAAACACAGGGAATCCTAGTGTGGGCTTATGACTATGTATGTGACTGTTGGGTGTAATTATTATAAAGAATATCAAATGTTTTAAGATTTCAAGAACGAACGACACTAACTTTTTTTTTTTTTTTTTTTTTTTTAATACAACTGAGGTGGCAAACAAGCATACGCCCCACCTGTTGGTAAGCGGTTACCGTAACCTATGAGCGCTTGCAATACCAGAGGCATCACGCACGCGTTGCCGATCCCGAACCCCCTTCCCCCTATAGAGCTCTGGCAACCTTACTCACCGCAGGAACACAACACTATTTGAAACAAATAATGTTATTTGGCTGCGATCTTCTGTAAGGCGGAGGTACCTCCCCAGGCGGGCTGCTCCAATTTAGAACGAGAAAATCTCGCTATGCCCTACCTCCTCCAAAAACTAACTTCTTACCGAACGGGTTTCAGTCGCGCTGGATAGGTTAAGTTCTATTCTAGCTACCCCTTTTTAGCCCATTCTCGTCTGCAGTACGAATAAATTTAAACAGGCTAGAATTTACATTTCCAGCTTTCTACTTTCATTTGAATGTTTGTTTTAGCTTTTGAAATAGTGGATGGGGAAAAATACTGCAAACGAAATAACATTTTATTGCAAAACCCTTCGCGGAGCGACAATGTGTTAACACTAAACAATAGAATCGCGCTTACAATTGCCATTTGCGTTTGTGTTACTCATCTCTGCTCATCTAAACTGGGTATAAAGTGATTCCAAATAGTCGTAAAACAAGCCACTTTTACCCGACTACTGGGGTTTTATGCTATAAATAATATCAGTCTAAAATTTACTTGAAACGCTTGAACATTGTCAAGCGTTTCAAGCAAATTTTGCGTAGTAACCCTACGTTTTAGTTTTGGTACTCATTTTCATGTGGGGGTTAATTTCAAAAAGTATCTCAGTATCTCAGTGAAGAAAAAAATATTAAAGAGGAAATATTAACTAAGTTTATGTGTTTAAGTTGATTGTTTTCTAACCTATTAATTAGAAAATTTTACTTTGTAGCGCTCACTGTAGGTATTTTAATGTGTAAATACTTGTGTAGTATAATAATAAGGTTTCTCAGTAAGTGATTTTAGATTTAAATCTTTTGAGAAATAAATGATCTTAAACCGTAAGTACTAGCTTGTGCCCACGGGTTTGTTCGCGTGGTACTGAGATAAAATCTAGCCTAAGTGCTATTCTAGGTAAAGAACTCTATCTTTTCTTCAATAAACCACAAACATCCACACAAACGCATTTATAATATTAGTAGGATGTAGATGAATATAAGGTTATTGTTTTTTATCATGGTAATTGTTTGGGTAAGTGAAAATATTGTAAAAAATGGCGATCGAGATGCTCGCTCACCAGATTACGTGCGATTTTTCCATTTTCCCAGTACGACCCTTCAATCAAAATCTCATCAAAAATAATTTCCGGATTAATTTAAATCAATCTGACAACCCTGATGGCGTCACCCTTGTTGGGACGATGACGTCACTCAGTTTTAGGGCTCCGTATTAGGGAAAAGCTAGTTTTCTTACGGATTCCGGTTAATGCTTTCTTATGAAGGGTGGATAAGTTTATAAATACTTGCGAGGTTATATTTCGATGTTTACCGTAGAACATGATTAGCCCGTTGCGCGTCTATACAGCAAGCCTAGAAGATACAAGCGAGAAAACACGGCGCCATTTTTTTTAATGATCCTTTTAGAACTTTAGTTGGAGCATATTCAGCTAACCATTCTGTTGTTCTTACTAAGTGATAAATTCTTGTTTGACAGTACTATAAATAAATAAATAAATATTCCGGATATATTCACACGGTCAACTGATCCCAAACTAGACAAGCCTGTACTATGAGTACCAGAGACTGATATAAATAATAGATATATATTTAACACCCAGACACAAAACAAACATCTGTGTTCATCACATAAATGTTTGTCCAGTGCGGGGATCGAACCCGCGACCTCTAGCGCAGAAGGCAGAGTTACTACCAACTGAGCTATGAGGCCATCGAATATTATGTAGAGTAGATACGAAAGTTTGGTAGCATGCCTACACACAGCAAGCTATAAATAGTTTACGTCTACAAGCGACGTTCTAGTTTTAACAATCGATTTATTAGCTATTCATCCCTCTTGAACGTAACTTAGGGTGGGTTAGGTCATAGACATTGTTCCCTGTCTTGTTCGACGTAGAAGTTAAATGGCGTAACTTGAATTGTACAAGGTGATTCCTAATATCTAATACTATCCCGAGAGGGCTTATTTTATCAACAAAGGGAAAGAATATAGCACAGATAAACAAAGTTTATATGTTTTTCCCCGATTTTATTAAAACAGCTGTATTTTTGTATTTTTCTGATCTTGATAGCTAACTAACTTACAAGAAGTTCAACATCAAGATTGTTGCCTAAAACAGCTATTACAATTAATGACAAATACTATAAAAATATAATTAGTAGTAAGTATCACAGAATAAATATATAGATATTTATATGTAGTATAGGTTGTATGTATTAGTTTTATGGAGTTATTTTTATTCATTGTCAGCTCTCCAACTTTTTATCTCTACTTTCAGCTAGCACGCTGACCTTTTTCTCTTGTTACCTTTGAGGTTGGCTGTTAGAAAATGCTTGTAGCATTAAGCCCTCCTTTTGTGCAACTGTACTATGTGTGTGCAATAAAGTATTAAATAAATAAAAATAAATGTCAAATTAAATAAATACATCAATTACTGTTAACCTACCTACCTACTAAGCTTTATTTTATTTTGTGTGATTGTTATCTGCTGTTGTTTCTTCTGTTTGCTATTATCTCTGTCTGTGCTGTATTTGTGTGTGTGTCAAATAAACAATTTATCTATCTATCTATCTATCAAGAAACAAAAAAAACTTACGCGATCACAATAAAGTAAACAAAAATATTGATGTCTCAAGCGCGCGCGTGTAAAAAGCGTCGTCGTGAGCGGCCCTAGGCATTCGCCTTCCGAAAACATCCCAAGCACAATGTACGCTGCGTTGTTTATTCCGTTGATGGAAGGTCGCCATAAACGCGGGGTTACCTTCCGAATGGCATCCATCAAGGTATCTCCAGAATCCAGTCGCGGTCAAAACGACCCCTGCGCCTTTGCACACGCATACGGCTACCATTCTAGACTTAGGTACTGACAAATGCAAACTGAACCAATCTTTTGAATTTTTTCTTATCCTTAAAACCTGAATCAACTCTGGTAGGTATATTTTGTGTGTGTTGATCTTACAGCAATCTAGGCTTGTTCGGTCAGTACCTATAACAATTTTTTTTGCATTCAACGTCTTTAGACACACCTCTCAAAGGAGGTGCGTTAGATATTTTCACGATTATTCTGGGTTCATCATTTCAGCCGTAAGACTTCTACTGCTGAACATGGCCTCCCCCACAGACAGAGCTAATTCCTTATCATGTGGGGGGTTTTTGCCCATACTCACCACGCTGGGCATAAGTGTTGGCGAGCGCAGTTAGAGCTATCGTTTTTAAAATGAGGGACGCTGCTGCCCATCCCCTTTTTCCCTTAGTCGCCTCTTACGACATCCGCGGATAGAGATATGGAGGGGCGTATTCTTTAGCCGGGGCCACCACGGCCAAATCTGGGTTAGGTTTGTGATAATATGGTAGGTACTCGTTTCTGATACCTGAGGAGTTCAGGGCTACTTGTGACTTTTCGGTAGATATTATGATTTACTTTACAACCACATGAACGTGTAAAGGCACGTATTGTCCCCTATTTGCGTGAACGATGTCCCGGGTATTACATAATGTCACCTTTCTCGGCCTTACATCAACGCAATTACTCGTCTCAGTTAAATTACGATAAGTCGTCGTAGCGCCGCATCTCTCCTACGAAACGATACTATACAGATGTTAATTATGTTTTTTTTTGGCGAAAAAGTACTTAAAAAGCCATAAACTTGGTATGGTCGTAACTCGTATGTATTATTATTGACTGGCCTCATAGCTCAGTTTGTAGCAACTTTGCCTTCTAGAGGTCACGGGTTCGATTCCCGCTCTGGACAAACATTTGTGTGATGAACACAGATGTTTGTTCTGTGTCTGGGTGTTAAATATTAATCTATTATGTATATCAGTCTCTGGTACCAATACTACAGTACATGCCTTGTTTGGGATCAGTTGACCGAGTGTGATATGTCCGGAATATTTATTTATTTATTTATTCGTAATCGTAGGTATTGCTCCGAATTAAGTTCGAGCTTAAGGGGAACTCGCGTCATCCTCAATTCAGCCGTAGGACGTCCACTGCTAAACATAGGCCTCCCCTATTGATCTCTAGAGCGACCGATCCTACACCCAACGGCACAGGAAGTCTTTGATTTAGTCCCCCCATCCCCATTCCATCATCGGACAACCAGACGTACGGAGACGCGACATCCATTCATGGTTGATATGCCACCCTGCCGCACCAAGCGCTTTGCTTGTACCTTTATAATGCGGACGGCCAAAGAGTGGAACTCGCTAGCCCGGTGTAGCTGGCAGTGGTCGTAAGAGACCCACAGCATATAAATCCGTTCGAAAAAAAAAATAAAAAAAAGTGGAACTCGTTGCCGGCGTCTGTGTTTCCGAATACCTACCTATAATTTGAGTGTCTTCAAGAGTAGAGTGAATAGGTTTCTTCTAGGCAAACGTTCTACACCGTAGACCACATCGTCACTTATTAAAAAAAAAGGAACCTATATTAGGTTCTCTTTTCAACTAGTGGGGGGCCGTCTTACACTGCGCTTTAGAGTGCGTGGTCTCCACTCTAGAACCTTTTTGCCCCAATGGTTCTCCTAGCTATGTATGCTTCGTAGAAAACCATAACTTAAAGGTGCAAAAATGCAATTTACAAAGCGTTTCGTAGCTGGCGATTTGCCAAAACATCATCTCGTTTGTTGGTAGGTATATGAAGTGTTGTAGTGCATTAGTGTTAGGTAGTGGGAGGTACCACGACTACCGAACCGAAGGTACGAATCTCGGTCACCAATGGATTTTTCTGTTCTAAAAGTTCATTAACACGTCCTCAGAATGGTAAAGGAAAACATCGTGAAGAAACTCGCGGCTTAGTCAGCTTCGCACGTATTGATCATGTCTTCCTGTGGATAAGGCTGACTAGGCTGAGAGGATGGTACAGGTGGTTGTCAAGCCTACTCCATCTAAACTTGTCCCAGACAACTTGTAAGTGAGTAAAATGTTCCAACTGACTGTATAAATCAAATTGATTTAACGAGTAATTGTACCGTGGCTGTCTGCAAATAATATTGTTTGTAAACAAATCTATGGATAGGTATGACAATATTGAACAATGCTGTTTGTCTATGTCGAGTAAACTGTTCCGCGTGATTAAATGGTTGCCAGAGGATCGCAGTTGGGAGCTATATTACATTCTGTAAATCACTATTAGGCTACGTTCAAACTAGCGTCAACGTTGCAGCGAACAACGTTGCGTTGTTGCGTGGGTTAACTTATTGCGAAATTTGCAAATTACCTATTCCAAAAAGATCACGAGTATCAGAAGCGCGAATAATTCATTTAAACTCCAAACAGCTAATTTTAGCATAGTGTTTTTCAAAGATAAAAGTCGTCTAACAAGCTTCACTGCCACTTGCATAAAAAGAATAAAACCTTTTCGAGACAATGAATCACCTTATATAGATGACAATAATCTACAAAAATGGACCACCAGTTGCAAAACTACAGTTACGCAACTGGTAGGTACTTAAAATGGTACAATACTTACAGAGTACACTTTTATTCTCTCGTCGACGTCGCGCGCGCGCTGCGCACGCGGCGATGATGAAACCATCATCTATGGATCACGACTAACGGTCCCAGCCGACGCATTCCAAAATAGACGGTTCACTATTTTTTAAACTTCAACCAGTTTGCTTTTAAACATAGGTTCTATGAAACTATTGTAGAATAACACTCTTGTAAGAAGACATTCTTTAATTTGGTACACTTTTTATCACTTCTGTTTTAAGAAACAAAATAAATTACTAAAGTTGTTATTGAAAGATCGTGTTTAATTGCAAATGGCTTAATTGGAGAGTTCTTCTTTGTAGATGAATATGACTTAAACTTTTTGTCGAGAACTTGCAAAGTGATGTTGTGCTATCAATTTATTTTACAAAACTAGTTGTTCAAGGTGGTGTTCTACGTAATATTGTTTGAAAAAAGCGCACAAGTGAAGTGAAATAAAATGATTACGTGTATCGTTACTTCTGGTTGGCGTCAAAACTAAAGGTTCTTCGGAGTTTTACTAAAATAGCCATCATCGTAATTTTATCTTAATAAAACTTTAATGATGTCAGTTCTGTTAGCTATGTATATATATGTGCACTACGTAGATTAGGTACCGCAAGATAAACTCGTACATTAGGCATAAAATAAAAGTTGAGAGATGTCACCTGAGCCGCAATTTCATTAGATTATTTAGGATTATTTTTACCAAAATTCCAAGAAATCTCTGAGAGTCTACCAGTCTCAGATGAGCATCAAATAAGACGGTTAACTGCGAGTAGGAGGTGTGCGAAGTGACGAACTTATATTTTGCGTCGCACGCGTAGTTCACTGTATGAAATTAGCCGCAAATATATGTTTGTCCCGTAACAGCTCCACACGGGATTTGCTCCGTAAATTATTTGGAAATCATTAGAGTCCTGTTTAGTTTTCACCATAACAGTTCTAGTCCTAGTTTTAAGGGTAAGAAAGTCAAAATTCCAAGTCAAAAAGAGTTTTTTAGTTTTCTGCCATTTCCATACAAAAATCAGACATTAATTGCCATATGTCTTTCGCTGAGTTAATAACCTTTTTATTTGGTATATCAAATTTATATTTTTTGCCGTTCCGAAAGACAGATAGAAAGAGACGGTTAACAAAGTGATCCAATAAGAGTTTTGTTTTTTCCTGTACCTACCTGTTTTTTTCAGGTACGGAACCCTAAAAACTAGTGTTTTTAGGGTTCCGTACCTGAAAAAAACCCTAAAAACTAGTGTTACCTTATGCTATTATGCACAAAATACGTTACGAGAAAACCCGTTTCAGTTCCATGCACTAATAAGTAACGTTATGTAAGAATGAGATTCTAGAATGAGATAAGAGTTTGATAAAAATTCCGTTTTACTATAGGTACCTATAACGTCTACGGCTGGAATGCTTAGTTCATTGCACGTTTTTTGGGATGGTCCTCAGAAACTAGACGCTAAAATAATCTTATAGTGACCAAAAACATCATTTAATCACGTATGTTGCTGCCTAGGTTACCCAAATTTTGCAGCCAGATTTACTGCTGTTACTTGTGTCTCTGATTTTTTCATGGTTCTGTATTAGGTCAGTGACCAAGTTGAGGTACCTATGGTAGCTCAGGGCCACCATACCTCAACTTGGTCAAAGGGCCTATGACCGTGAAAGAATCAGTGCAGTTAAAGGATTAAAGTGCGCGACATGCCGGTTTCTTCACGTTGTTTTCCTACATCGTTTGAGAGCACTAGTATAGCTACTATAAATAATATACTATAAATTACCTATTAAAATCTAAAATCTTTGTAAAATTATATGAACGTTACTTGTAAAGAACTGTAATTACTGTAAACCTGACATGCCTATGTTATATGTTATAACGAAATTGTCAATAAATGAATTGAATTGAATTGAATAGGGCTCAAAAATGGAAAATCAACTGGTGCACGATCTGTGGATCGGAAGGTTACTTTTTTTTTTTTTTATCATATCGCTACACCAACAGTGCTCGCTGGCATATCAGGCTGATGATGATGATGGTGATACTGGTAGAACTAAGTACAAGACTGCACGTTTCTACGAATTGGTCAGGGCTGTGTGAACCTCGGCAAAAGAGAAACTGAGATACCAAGGTCATTTTGTTATGAAACCCGCATCGTCGTAATCAAGTTATGTAGCCGTGTTCTTTGGTAATGCATAAGGTATCTATAAGACTTCTTGTTAATACAAGGTGATTCATAACATCTATACAATCCCGAAAGGGGGTTATTTTATCAACAAAAAAAAATATTAGCGAAAAAAACATCGAAATTTTTTTCACAAACTTTCTCAAATTAGCTGTTTTTGGTATTTTTATCATCTTTAGAACTAATAACTAAACTTACAAAAAGTTCGGAATCAAGATTGCTACCTAAAACAGCTGATTCATTGAGTTTGACCTGATTTGACCCAAAACAGCTGATTTTCGCATAGAGTTTTTTCAATGAAAAATTACGAGTTTCCAAAAGTCGTATAACAAACTTTTTTGCCAATTGGTTGTAGAATAAGCCCCTTTCGGGATAGCATACATGTTATGAATCACCTTGTATAGCCTAGTTCAGAAAGAAAGAAAAGAAAGAAAGAAAATTCATAATTATTTAGGTAAACCATCCCATTATTCAAATAAAAAAAGGAAAGAATATAAGAAAAAGGCAAAATACACATAGTGTTTTTAACAAACTCTTTCAAATTAGCTGTTTTGGTTATTTTTATCATCTTTATACGTAATTATATCAAATTTCCTCAAGAAAGCCCTTTTTGGGGTAGTATGCATATTATGAATCACATTGTAAACGTCGAACTGTCTTCTTTCCAGCATAGAGTTATTCAAATCAGTAAGATAACTGATTTGAAAATAACTCGACGCTGAAAATTCGGAGACAGGTCCACAAAAAATTCAAGTTATTTCAAATCAGCTAGCGTTCATTTTTCAATATCTGTAAGAATTATAAAAATATTAAATTCTACGAATCTCAATCATTCATCAATCATCTCAAAGCATTCATGTTTTTTTTTTTAAATCGGTCTGATATTTCAGCTTATTATTCAGAACATCGTTTATTTATCGAAAGGTTACATCTAGGCCAAACGTGCTACACCATACACCACTAAACATCAGGTGAGATTGTGGTCAAACGTTTACCCTATTTTGTATAAAAAAATTAACATAGTTATCCCAGTTTTTCAGTATAATACTTTTAGTTAGCAATGGATAAAATGTTATTTAAGAATGGCCGCAGCCGCCGGGAGCACTCCGTCTTTCTCCAATTTCCGGGATTTCTCATTTACTCGGGAAAGTCTGAAGCGCTAATTAAAAGTTATCATAATAAATAGCACGTTGAGAAAACACTGGGATTACAATAATACGATATAATCGCATTTATAACAAAATTGACCCTTATGGACCCACAAATTGTTGATAAATAAATATTAAATAAATATTCCGGACATATTCACACGGTCAACTGATCCCAAACTAGGCATAGCCTGTACTATGGGTACCAGAGACTGATATATATAATAGATAAATATTTAACACCCAGACACAGAACAAACATCTGTGTTCATCACACTAATGTTTGTCCAGTGCGGGGATCGAACCCGCGACCTCTAGCGCAGAAGGCAGAGTTACTACTAACTAAGCTATGAGGCCAGTCAAGCGATAGCGTGCCCTGTACATTTTACTTTACTACAAGTATAATAAAATCTTTCATACTCATAAAATAATTCTCACATTTTTTGATAAAACATCTGACTTTTTTACGAGAGCGCGATAAAATTTGATCGATTTTATCACAAGAAGATATTTTATCTCTTATCAGCTGAGTGTAAGTGGCACAATTCTAAAGAGCGAAGATATTCGTTCTGCTTCGAGCTAAATCTGAAAATGCTTAGTTCTAATCAGTTTTCTTAATATGTAGTTGGAAAAATACCATAAAATGATTGAGAAACTTATAAAGAAGATGAAAGTTCTTGCCTGAGAACCATGAAGAGAAATCATTCAGAAATGTCGAATATTAAAACCTAAAGGTATACCAAAGTGATGAAAGATATTTAACTCAAAATATCTCACGAGACAAGCAGACATAAAACAATCGCGACAAATGTCAATGATCGATTCAACGATGACTGACATACTTACACAAAGACAACGAATTTTCAATGGAAATCATTGTTCTTTTCATGGCAACATTGATACAATGAGATTTACGATTGATGGGAGTAATAATAAACTTTTTCACTCATTAATATGTAAGGAAAAATGATGTAATACACAAAATAACTTGGTCTAAATTCTAGTTCTGATAAATGTCACATCATTTTGTGATTGTAACCAGATTGAAGACTATAACAATAAATGCTTGCTTGTCGAGTCACTGACAAGCTCACTCACTCACTGATCTGGTCCTGTCTGAGACCAGGTTGAGGTATGGTGGCCCTAAACAGACCCTATGACCGTCTCGGTGAAAGAATCAGTGTAATGAAAGGATTTAAGTTTGCCTCTTAGAGGCTCCTTTCGTGTACAATCAATCATCATCATCATCATTTCAGCCGTACGACGTCCACTGCTGAACATGGCCTCCCCAACAGACAGAGCAAATTCCTTATCATGTGGGGGGATTTGCCCATACTCACCACGCTGGGCATGCGGGTTGGCGAGCGCAGTTGCCCATCCCCTAGCTTTTTCCCCTTAGTCGCCTCTTACGACATCCGCGGATAGGTAGATATGGAGGGGCCTATTCTTCAGCCAGGGCCACCACGGCCAACAATCAATCAAACATCAGATAATATTTTTTTAGGAAATAATAATTTTCTATCTGTGTCTGTGACCTTGAAGAAGGATAGGTAATTAGATTTACCTATCCTTCTTCAAGGTCAAAGATTAAAAAGCTGATATTGATTTAATACAACACATATAGAACGGTGGAGGATTACTCGGAAACCTTGATATTATAGACTAGCTTACCCGCCCGCGACATTGCATACTTACTTGTAAATTAAGGTTAGCTCACGCCGATAAAGCAACCAAGTGCGAAATGATTTACGTTTTGGAAAAAGGCCAGGACAAGCGTACCTTTAACCAACGAGCATGTATGAGGAATGTGATGAGAGTGAATGAAGCAAAAGAGGTATGTCAGGATCGTAGCAAGTGGAAAGCCGTGGTCTCTGCCTACCCGTCTGAGAAATAGTCGTGATGTTATGTATGTAAGTATGATTTACAAATATTGAGATATCGGGCTGAAAATGTATTTCTTTCATAATAGAATACTTATAGCATAAATATTCGTTCAGGGATAGTGAAAGAATTGTTAAAATCGATTTAGTAGGTATTTCCAAAGATTATCCCCTGCATACAATGAAACACAGGAGGAGGTAGGGCACAGCGAGATTTTCTCGTTCTGAATTGGAGCAGCCCGCCTGGGTAAGCCTGGTGAGGTACCTCCGCCTTACAGAATATTGCAGCCAAATAACATTATTTGTTTCAAATAGTGTTGTGTTCCTGCGCTGAGTATGGTTGCCCGAGCTCTTTAGAGGGGAGAGGGTTCGGGGTCAGCAACGCGTGATGCCTCTGGTATTGCAAGGCTACGGTAACCGCTTACCAACAGGTGGGCCGTATGCTTGTTTGCTATCTCAGTCATATAATTTTTTTTTACCTATTAGTGTAGATATTCAAGAATTCCAATTAAATTCCAAGATAAATAAATTGGTACATGACGTTTTCCAGTAAATACCTATGCTAGGATTCAAATTACTCGGCTCTGCCGTCTAACTTTCTTCGTAAACATTTACAGGATAAAAACAATTTATGGCAATAAATAACAACTTTTATCGGGTAACAAACGGCCGGCCGGAGGGATGTCATGTCAAAAATGTAATTTACCCACCTCGGTTTCCCCTTCGTATTTTCGGCACAAACAGAATTGCTTCAGCCTGTCAACACTCATGCAACATTTCGTCGAGTCCAGAAAATATGCATTCAGAGTCTGCATTACTTTTGCCATGTTCACTTTTTAAACATTCGTATATCGACGAGCAACTGCCGCGCTTAAGTTTTGACTTCACGCGGACATTGTTTTTTTTATTGTTTTTTTTTGTCACAGTCGTGTGTACTATCGGAACAGTATGCCAGGACTGGCCGTTATCAGAAACTGGCTATCTCGATTTGGTCACGGCAGATATTGTTACTGGCGATGTTGTGATGACGATAACGTTGTTCACGAGGGGCGGTGTAGAGCCGTTTTGAAGTTATTTGTTTAGCTCTTTAGTCTCATCAATCTATTGTATCTTGACAAATGGGTACAATAAATTGAGATATCCTATTACCAGTTTCTGTTTCCTCATTGGTTCTTCGACATCATAAATAGATATTTTTGCGATTAATAGTTCGCATGCTTCGGTATTCATTTTTATTATAACATCCCACTACAATTATAAATACTTTATGCGATATTTTTAAAGATATTTATAAAAGGTTGTGAGGATGTATGATGTCTGCGACTCTTTCTTCTTTTACTACGAACGCGTTGGAATTAAATTTGGTATGTAAACCCTTGAATAAAATATAGGGGTTTCGTCCGGGTACTGTCGCCAAGTACCTCTGAAACGAGAGGTACGACGAATGTCTGGTCATCTGAGCTGTGAATGTACTGGTAATAACTGATATCTGCTTCGCACTTAAAAACTGGTTAACTGATCGTTAGAATTGTGGGGCTGTCGCCCCAGGGTCTGAGTTGAGGAGCTGTTCTCCCTGGCTTTGCTGAAAGACTGTTCCCTCAGGTTCCATTTTGGGGGGCTGTTCCCTTTGTGGCCTCCAACCTCCCTTATAGTCACCCCAAGCCTCGCTAAACTGATGGTTCTGATACCACCAGTATATTGACTGATCTGATGCCTGTTCGCAAACAGGGGCGAACGCATCGGCAATAAAGAGTCTCACAAAATGGAGAAATCTATACATTATTATATGAAAGCTCACTCACTGAGTTGTTCTCTACGAAGATCCGAAGATCAGGGAAAAATAGCCAGCGTACCAGCGTACCCCGACGCAACGCCGGATGATGATCGTTACGTCAAAGCTGTCAGCCGCTAAAAAACTATGTCGGCCTACCAAAAAGTATCGCATCCGCGACAGGCAACGCATTAGCAATGCTCCAGGTGTTGCTAATGTCAATAGGCGACGGTAACCACTTACCATCAGGAGGGCCGTAAGCCGGTTTGCCTCCGTATAACATAAAAAAAGGTACCACGTAAGCAAAGCCGCAGGTGGAAGCTAGAAGTATAAATCTATTTAAATATAAATTAAAACGAAACGATTTCAATCATAATTAGACATGGAGAGAAAATCTTCAGAATAATATTTCCTTACAACGACCACATAGGGTGTGGAGACAGGTGATAAGTAGAAGCAAGACATCTGCTATTGCATACAGGCCGCAGATGTGGAAGCCTTGACTGCGGATTCCATTCCACAGTCACCGTACGTACATACAATATGAAGGTATCTTGACATACAAATGCCAAAGATGGCAGACAACGTTTTACTTTTCTATAGTGCGACCAGGAGTGTGGTTTGCGGGGTCAGGTTGGCCGCTGCAGGTACAATTTGAGCAAGTGGGGATACTCAAATGAGACGCAGTGCGATTGTAACGCAACGCAAACTATGTTGCACCTACTTTCGTGCATGCAGTGCCCTCACACGTGCACACTGAAGGACCTCTACGAAGCCACTGACAATGCCGTAGCTCTGGAGTACTGGTCCAAAAAGATTTAGTCCCCCTGAACCATCGACACGACAGAAGAAGAAGTGCGACCACGGAAGACCAGCGCTTTGGTATGAACCGCTCTGTCCTAGCACATGCTGAGTGGTGGCCATTTATGTTACCATGATGTTGAATTGCATTTTTTTGTATTATGTTATGTTAAGTCTGATTGTATTGGTAACAAAATAAACGTTTTTCTATTCTATTCTATAAATTGGCGTCGTTCAAGATTCGTTTCACAAAATACGATTAGGACTTGATTAGGATTATTTTTTTCCTCATTATTCATCATCATCATCATTTCAGCCGTACGACGTCCACTGCTGAACATGGCCTCCCCCACAGACAGAGCAAATTCCTTATTATGTGGGGGGATTTGCCCATACTCACCACGCTGGGCATGCGGGTTGGCGAGCGCAGTTAGAGCTATCGTTGTTAAAATGAGGGACGCTGCTGCCCCCCCTAGCTTTTTTCCCTAAGTCGTCTCTTACGACATCCGCGGATAGGTAGATATGGAGGGGCCTATTCTTCAGCCGGGGCCACCACGGCAACATCCACATTATTATGAGACATATATTTAACTAGTTTGCGCCCGCGGCTTCGCTCCCGTTATACCTATATGCTATTCAAGGCAAAGAACTATAACTATTCCAAGTTTCATCGAAATCGGTTTAGCCGTTACGGCGTGATTGAACCACACACATCCCAAAAACATCTTAATATCTAAACATCCTCACAAACTTTCGCATTTATATTATAAGTTATTATATTAGTAGTAGAAAGAAACTTAAATCTAATACAAGTTAATATTTACAAAATACACAAGAAACAGTTGAGCCGTCTAAATACCGTTACAAACGATCTATAGATAGCTCAACTGATCCAGATCACTACCAGTCGGAAGCGTCCCCAAGACGCTGGCGGTATTGCCACGCTGGATGGCAATGCTAATTCGCTGGGCCAAATAAGAGCCAGCTCTCGGGTCACGCGTCGCTTCGATCAGACGTAGTAGTATTATTAGTAGAGCAGCTAATTAAAAAAAGTAAGGGAAAAATCTAAATAAACTATTAAAACTCTATTTTTTTCTCTCTAAAAATGTTGCTCATATTAGTAGTAGTAGTATCGTAGGGTTATCCAACATGGCGGACTCCTTCATACCAAAGCATGTTTTAAAACTTGACTCTCCTTATAGACAGTCGGGTAAAAACAAAAACGTATTTAGGTAGTTAGTCTACACAATTTCAAGCATACTCTATAATAAAAACAGCAATTGGTTTAAAAGCCACTTCGATGTCCATATAAGTTAAGGTAGCGATGAGTAACGACTTAGAATACCAAGGTATCTATCATCTTTAGTGGATACTGAGTCTGATAATACAAGGTGATTCACAATATGTATACTCTCCCGAAATGGCTACTCTGCCCCCAATTGGCAATTAAGTTTTATCTACGACCTTGGGAAATTCGACCTTTTTCATTGAAAAAACACTATGCATAAATGAGCCGTTTAAGGTAATAATATTGATGTTGAGACGATAAAAAAAAAATCTAAATAAAATATTAAAATTGTATTTTTTTCTCTCTAAAAATGTTGCTCTTTTTTTGATAGAATAAGCCCCTTTCTTTCAGGATAGTATATTATGAATCACCTTGTATACTTAGTTACATTAAATTCTAGATAAGTTAGGTAATTCAGTGGAAGGCCAAACGTTAAAAATACACCGTACTTCACGAAGGAGGTTTCCTAACGATCTCTTCAAACGTCTACGTTACCCCCGGGAGGGGGCAGTCAAGCCCTGCTCTCATTAAAAGCGGCAACCGGCCTTTGACGGGCATAATTAAGCAGTGAAACTGTTTTTTACGGATATAGGAATTATTGTACTATTATTTTCTATCACGTTTGCTACTTATATCAGCTGAATAGTTGAGTTTGAACTGATTTTACCAGTAGAAACAGTAGATTTTGCATGTTCGTTCAATGAAAAATGTAAAATTTCCGAAGGTCATACAACAAACTTTTTTGCCAATTGGGAGTAGAATATTCTCCTTGCGGGATAGCATGGATAACATACATATTCTTAATCACTGAAAGGTGTGCACGAAAGTAGACTGTAGGAGGTAGTCTCTAAGGGCACATTTTTATCCTTTCACTAAGTAAACTGTTTTATTTTAATGTTTGACGGAGGCAAACAGGCTTACGGCCCACCTGATGGTAAGCGGTTACCGTCACCTATTGACATCTGCAACACCTGGAGCATTGCTAATGCGTTGTCCTGCGTCTGCCCTGGAGAAATCTTTTTGTATTTTTCTTAAAGCTCTTCATGTTGTAGGTTAGCGGGAAAACCTCGGAAGGAAGCTCATTCCACAATTGATTCTTTCACAGATGGTCATAGGCCTCAACCTGGTACAGGATGACCAAAAAAGAAGCAGTGATACGACAAGCAAGCAAGCATTAACCACCTCGTATGACCCCTGCTCCTCCGTTAATTAACGACAGTAATTTCAGTCCGCTTTTTAGTAAACCCAGACTTAACAGCCGTAAATATCGCCGAACCTCCAGTACCAACCTATATATTTTTAACGATACTGCGAATCGTATATCGAAATGAACCTTGAAAAAATAGGGGTACAGACGTAGAAGTAACTTGATAGAAAAAGTGGAGAAACGACTTTCACCATTTTTCTAAGATTTAAAATGAATACTGGTCACACAGTCTCACCATGGAATTCTTTTTCCTCCTCTTTTTAACTCTCTTTGCCTTTTAGTTACCCTAAAAATCTTCAGTGGCTTGACTTTGACCGTTTATCATCATCACCATCAGCCTGATAAAGTCCACTGTTGAACATAGGTTATCTAATATGTATACTAGGTATACCTTTTTTTCAATTCAATTCAATTCATTTCGTTATAACATATAACATAGGCATGTCAGGTTTACAGTAATTACAGCATTATTTTTTCCTTTTTACAGTATTTCATTTTTACAGGTTACGAATACCCGTTGTATACAAGTAGCTCATAGACAAATTCCACAGGCGTGGAAACGGCCATTGAGCCAAACTACGTCATCAATTTACACGATCCAAGTAAGATTTACTGGCGTACCGGTGTCATTAATCCTACCTAATTAATCTCACCAAATAGGTTACACTAGTGATTACAGAAACACTCGGCACCTCTGCTCCCCGGGGAGCGGTAACTCCAGGACCTTGATTACCAAGTGGTATGTAATTTACCAAGCTGCTTTTATGGCATTATTGACCATGTCTTTCCTGTGGATAAGGCTGACAAGGCTGAGAGGGTGGTGTTCAGTTCCTTTTCCTAGAACTAATTTGGGGCAAACTGCTCTATTAGCAAGGATCTGTAAGTAATTTAACACGCTCTCAAATAATAACCTTTTAGTGACATACTCTCTCAGCGACCACACACGTTTAGAAAATTACCTCAAAGATCTGTTTAAATCTTTTGGTTAATCAGTTCATATTTATTTTGCAGTTAATGGTATCCTTTAATTAGGGAGACACGTATATTTTTATGATTTGCAAAGGTAGGGTATTGTTAATAAATCTTAAAAGCCAACCAAACTCAATATCAACACCATATTGAACAACTAATCACTCCCTAAGTCCGTAATGCATTTCCCTAAATGCACAAACAATCGTCTATCCCTCTCAAACACCTATTCCAACAGTTCGGGGAAAAGAGAAGGCCGAATTTAGGGTGAGCAGTATGCAGTCAGTAGCCATGGAGACAATACATTGACACCACAGAGCAACCAATAGTCAGTGCTGTCACGTACTTCCTATTTCCTGCCTTTTGAATTTAGATAGGTGGTCAATGAATGGTAAACTTTTGCATGGAAAGTAACTGCATTTCATTCATAAGGTATACTGAATGAAAATATGAACAGACTCTGTACAGGCGGTGCGGTGGAGCGAACCTTTCGTTTTAGTTAGATGTTCTGTGTAGTCAATCGTAGGAATAATTATTGTAACGTTGGAATTTCATTTGTTTTTGTTTGATTGTGACGTCTCGTCTTGTCAATCTGAAACGATCAAAGCGTTTAATTTTGTTGACAAAGATTTTCCCAATTTTAAATTGGCAAAACAAAGGAGCAATCATTCAGTTCATTTTGCAAGAACGTTAGTAGCCATATCACGTTTTAATTACAATATCAATGAGTCAGACCGTAGTTACTTTGTCCTTTAACAAAAATGGTGGTATTACACATTTTGTGTGGAACGAATCGAAGGACAACTGACATTACATTACGTAGTACTCTAAACCAAAATACCCTTGAGGTTTTCCTTAGATCTCTCCTCAAATACGTTGGGATATCATTCTCATTCAGAGAATCATCAAATGAAATTATATTCATTCAGAGGTTGTCTTTGCTGCTTTGATTTGACTCTTGGCTTTCATAAATCATGTTACTTATTCAGCATCTCTTGAGTTTCGATATTCGTTTATAAAAAATACCTCTTTTTCGTTGAATACAGCTCACGGATTCAGAACAGTAGTAATTCTATAGAAATATTATGAATGTGAATGTAAGGCATGTTGTAGACTAAAAAAACAGAATCTTATTCGTATCTTACTTTAATACTAAATGCTTTATCCGAGAGTTTTACTTTCTAAGAAAAAAACAGAATAATGATTTCCTTAGAAACGTAGGTAGGATACTATTTTAAATATAATATTAAATTCATGACACTGGCAACACAACACAAAAATATGTATAACGTAAACCTCAGTATCTATTAATAACTATTTATTCTGTTGTTTTACCTTCTATTAGATTTCTGTTTATCAATAACTTCAATTATTAGTTCCTAGTAAACTATAACAAAATAATGCTTTTGTAGTAGCGACAGCCATTATGAGTACAATCAAATGCCTTTTTGGCCTGATAGATTGATAATGAGGTGTCAAAAGTTTTGATGCAGAATGAGCTTTGTAAGAAAAGCTTAGCTAAGGCGCTTGTAAGTTCCTTTTACAAAGATCATTTTGGCACATCAATCAGCTAAAAAAGCACAGTAACCAATTGCAGTTGAATTACGAATGAACATAACTGCATTACAGCAGCTACTATTTATTCTATGATACTGGACAGGGCCGGCATGAACCGGAAAATATCGGACCCATTCCGGAACGCAATTGGACGAGAATGTATAATTTAATTTAAATAATGGGAAGTAATGCTCTACGTTTGATTAAAATATTGGAGTTCACACGACGCTGGGATAAATGAAGCTTACTGTGAATTGAATTGAAGACTTTGACGGAAGGAGTTTAATGGATAGATGATGAATAGATGGCAATTTAAATGGGAAATGGACCAATCAGACCCGCGATTAACCTAACCTCAGCGAGAGATGCATTCGTTATGCAACGTGCTAAATCAAATAACGTCATTATGACGTGTGGCATACTTCAACGTCTGATTTGTTGATTCTATATTAGCAGGTGTTTCCTCTTTGATCATCTTTGATATGAACATACATAAACCGTCTGAATCGCGATTTGCCACTTCAACTTGCTAATTCTGAGAGCTATGTCGGTGACCTTAGTTCTTCTACGGATTTCCTCATTTCGGATCTTATCACGTAGTGAACTCCACCAACCAACATAGATCTTAGAATTAGCGAGTTAAAGTGGCAGTGAGCAGGCCACTAAGCTCGCAGAACCAACAAGAATAAAGGTTCTCGAATGGTGAACACGAACTGGGCGACGCAGTGTTGGTACTTGGAAGGCCCCCTCACCCGGTGGACAGACAACAGTGTTAAAGTTGCGGGAAGTCGGTGGATGAAAAAGGCTCAAGGTAAATGGAACTCTTTGAGGGAGGCCTATGTCCAGCTGCGACTGGAGTGGACTTCTACAGGCTGATTATGACAATGGTAATTTATTTTTTCTTTGAAAGTACACTAAAGGCATGTTGACAACACTAAGTATATTTTGAATGTAATAATATGGGTCATGTTTCGCAAGCGTACAAAAGCAAGTGCACTATAGGCGCAGGGCGTGCGAGCAACCGGTTTGCTCTCCCCGACCTACTCTGAATACTCCACAAAGACCACAATGCCTTATCGCCAATAGAAATTGCGATAAAAATAAAAAGGAGCCATTTCATTCTGGGCCTGGTCCATGTACAATACATAGAAAAATCAGGAAAAAATAGGAGATTACAAGAAAAATACAATTTCATTAATTTGAAGACAAATGCGATGGTACAAGAATAGTTCTTCTGGTAAGTTTTTGACTATGTGAACACTATTTGAAGGCCACCATGTTGGTTTATAATTGGCGTTTGACATGACATTGACATATTTTTCATGTCATGTTGTTTGATTTGATGTTTTTGTTTTGTCAGATAAATGTAGGTTGTCAAAATGACATTTCACGCACGTCCATCCGCCATATTTTTGTAGCGCTGTGTGTTGCTCTCTTTGTCGAAGAAAATCATAATGTACCTTAGAACGAAGTCAATTTAAATAAAATAACCAATTAAATACGTTTACTTTATTGCTTAGCCATATTTTAGAGTAGTGTACACAGTGCAGGCCTAGGCTCCATATATTGATGAAACGCCTCTCTTTATATCAAACGATGCAGGTATTCTAGACTGAATAGAACCAACACCTTTTGTGAAAGCGCTATAAAAATCCTATGAAGTTATGCCTTGTACGGAGCAATAAAGATTCCTTGGAATAGGGTAGAGATTCTAAAATATTAAAAGCAAATGATCCACGTGTTGCTGATGTCAATAGGCGACGGTAACCACTTAAATTAAAAAAAAACCTGCACTCGATAAAACTTTAGCTGGGTTTTTGAGATAAATGGCAACCAAAATAGCAATATTGTGTTTACAAATTGATATCAGCGTTATATCGATTAAAGTCAAAGTCAAAGTCAAAAGGCATTTATATCAATAAAATCACTAGGATCACTTTGAAAAGTCGTTGAAACGTCTTGTGAATTGAACCAGAGTATTTTAATTTATTTATTTTAATATTTATATTTATTAATTTATAGGTAGATTCAAGATGTTTATTTGCAGAAATAAGTGTTACTATTGCGTACTATGGCACTTATAGGTATACATATATACCTATGTATATATGTATATTTATATATATATATATATATGACCTCGGTGGCGCAGTGGGCGAGAGCCCGTCTGACACGCAAGGGGTTCGAGAACCGCTGCGGGACAAATGTTCGCGGGAAAAACAGCTGATTTTCGCATAGAGTTTAAATTTTTTTTGGTTCCAAAAGTCGTAGAAAAAACTGAACTGTCAATTTGGTGTAGCATAAGCCCGTTTCGGGATAACATACATATTATGAAACACCTTGTATAAGAATTTCATTCTGCAAACGTAAAAACACAGGAGAGCTCATTCTTTACGCTTCCAATAAAAACAGGACATGGAGCTGAATTAAAATTAGTCCCCTGCCGGTAAGTCGGTAACGGGTTCAGGACCCGATGACGTCACCACCCTTCAACCCCTCCCAGTATATTGGCTGTTTTTTGTATGCAACGCTCTGCTTCAGCAAGGTTTCAGCGAATTTCAGAGCATGGATGAATTGGGAGGACAATTTCGGTGGCAGAGGGCACAGCTAGATTTTCTCGCTCTTAATTGGAGCAGCCTGCATGGTAGGTACCTCCGCCTTACAGGAGATCGCAGCCAAATAACTTTATTTATCTGAAATATAGTTTTCTTGTGGTAAAGTTGCCAGAGCTCTTCAAGGGGGTTCGGGATCGGCAACGCGTGCGTGATGCCTCTGGTATTGTAAGTAATGGTAACCACTTACCAGCTACCAAATAAAACTAGTTAAAATGCTTATATTTAGTTCAATACTATAGTTTGACAATTACATTTTCCTAGTGTTCTTCTATAGGTGACAGGTTGTGCAAGCACATCGCTGCTATAATAATACTGGTTTCATTATTTTGTTTTTTTTTTACAATTGAATAAATACAATTGAAATATAAAATACAATTGAATAAATAAATAAAAAAAAGAGCTTTATTCACACAAAAATATACACACCTAAAGATAAAATAATTATAATTTGGTTTTTAATATGAACCGCCTTTGGCGGTATAAGCCTCCGAATAAATAAATATACCAGACATATCACACACGGTCAACTGATCCCAAACTAGGCATAGCCTGTACTATGGGTACCAGAGACTGATATACATAATAGATATATATTTAACACCCAGACCCAGAACAAACATCTGTGTTAGTCACAAATGTTTGTCCAGTGCGGGAATCGAACCCGCGACCTCTAGCGCAGAAGGCAGAGTTACTACCAACTGAGCTATGAGGCCAGTCCAGAAATAAAATAAAAACAGCTTTATTCACACAAAAATATACATACCTAAAATAAAATAATTATAATTTGGTTTTTAATATGAACCGCCCTTGGCGGTATAAGCCTCCGAATAAATATTTTTTTTTTATACAACTGTGGTGGCAAACAAGCATGCGGCCCACCCGTTGGTAAGCGGTTACCGCAGCCTATGAGCGATTGCAATACCAGAGGCATCACGCACGCGTTGCCGACCCCGAACCCCCCCACCCCCAAAGAGCACTGGCAACCTTACTCACCGCAGGAACACAACACAATTTGAAACAAATAATGTTATTTGGCTGCGATCTTTTGTAAGGCGGAGGTACCCACCCAGGCGGGCTGCTCCAATTTAGAACGAGAAAATCTCGCTGTGCCCTACCTCCTACTCAATAAATATACCAGGCATATCACACACGGTCAACTGATCCCAAACTAGGCATAGCCTGTACTATGGGTACCAGAGACTGATATACATAATAGATATATATTTAACACCCAGAACAAACATCTGTGTTAGTCACAAATGTTTGTCCAGTGCGGGAATCGAACCCGCGACTGCTAGCGCAGAAGGCAGAGTTACTACCAACTGAGCTATGAGGCAAGTCAATACAAATACTCATCTTTAATCCAAACTTTAAGATTATAGAGTATCTACTCTTTATGTAGGTACAAAGCTGTAACTTAGAGCTGCATTTGTTTCTTGAACTCAGCACTTTGCATTTTTACTACCATTTCGGTATTGTCGTTCTTCTCGTGTTTTACGAGATTGGAGTTTTCCATCTCATGATGTGACTCTTACTTACGCGTAAAGCGGTACTAGTGGTTCCCCCGAACTGAGATCTCGCGATGTCCGGAAAAGTTGATGCTTCTATGATCGTTTAATCAGAATTTAGGTAAATTTTGTAAATCGCAAGTACAACTTTAGACAGTAAGATCTATTGCAGCCTATACAGGGTGATCAATAATGGGAAGTCTGAAACTGTAAGAGATTTATTTATTAAATAGGATCGCCAACAGCACATGTATCAAACATTCAACAATATTAAGCTATGTAGACTAAGGACTGATACAATAGCCAATAACAGGCGAACACAGCATTGTTAGAGACAATTTTAACAAAGAGTTTACAAACTTTAAAATAGAAAATTAGGTTATGGAGATTAATCTTACAACTAGGATAATCTCTTAGTTACAATAAACTAGAGAGATACAACTAACTAAAGAGATAGAGTTTATTCGATGGAACCATTGTTATTTTATAATTAGAATTAGGTACTGGTATTTGCCTTAAGCTCGCTATGTACAATAAATTGCCATTAGAAGTTACACAGTTACCCATCAACAAATTTAAATTTCAGGTCAGGAGATTTCTTGAGAGTCATCCATTTTACCATATTACCGAATATATGAATTGTTCATTCTCTGATATGCATACGAGTAATATGAAGGACACTATCTATTAATCCATTAATAATCTGCATGATAATTTATGAAAATAACTGGACATACCTATGTTATGCAATGTAACGCTAAGGGTGAAATAAATGAATATGAATATACTGCATTCACAGGCTTTGAAAAGACTCTTCAAGATAATTTAATTTAAAAAAATAGTTTTATTTATGAAGATTAGTAGCGCAGATCTTAAAAAACTAATGTTGCTTTGGAATTTGGTATTTTCAACGATAATATCCAATTGCAATTAACCATTTTATAAAGGTTTAATTGATTTACCTTCTCTATGAATATTATTTTATCACTCTATTTTCTACATAAGAAAAAATGCATTTTATTTTAATTGGAGACACTGAGTTCCAAAGCCACATTTATTCCTTTACGATCTGCACGATAAATCCGTAATAAACAAAATAACATTTTTTTTTTAATTACCGGGTCAATTACCGGTGTCGATTCCCGAGCCGTGAAGAGTTTTATGAACTGGTTCTTCTGAACAATTTTCTCCGTTCTAGTTTCAGGACTTACTGGCCCTTATTGATGGATCACCCTGTATATAGAACATACAAGGCTTTATGTCAACGGTCGTATTAAGAGGTTTCACTATGCCCTACCTAGTACCTAGTCTACTTATTAATAGTAGGTATTGATATGTGGTACGAATGAAGAGAGTGAGCGTACTTGTCTTTCTATTTAAATTTTACAAAATAAGACACGGTCTTATTACGAAGGTTTAGTCCCAGACTTTCAATTAACTCCGGTTTAGACCAAGACTAGCTTTGTATTATTATAAAACGTGGTTTAGCTCTGGTCAGTGCTCTAAATCACAAATAGGTCAGCTCAAGCCAATATGGCGGACGGTGGTGTTGTACCATCTAATTAATTTGACGTAAATTTGCTTTATGAGTGTGACTTTTATGACGTAACAAAACCAGGATTTAGTTAATCTTTGGACATACCCAGTTTCATAGTAGTCTGGAATAGCATGGTTATGTAGGTAAATCCAGACTAGAAAGATCCGGGTTTATGCTGTGATTAAACCTCGTTCATATTAAGGCCTTAGTATATAGTCTTCTATGTAGACTATACCTAAAGGATATAGTCTTGCGAATATTAGAGTCGCCAACGCCGTTGAGCCGTTACGGCGTGGTTGAACCACAAACATCCTCACAAACTTTCGCATTTATAATATAAGTAGGATTAAGAACACAAGCTGTAATTCCTATCTTCATCAAATCATCTGAGGCCTTAGTCTGCAAAGTCAGTGAGTTCTCACTTCAGTGTAAATATAGCTTACCGTTTTTGTATGGTATCACGAAATGGTACCCTACAAAACGCTTTTCACGCTCGAAAAGTGAAAAGTGAGAACACACTGAATTTGCAGACTTGGGCCTCTGAGATGTCAGTGAGTTTTCACTTCTCTCTTTTCAAACGTGAAAAGTGAATAGCTTTCCGTTTTTGTATGGTGTCTAAACAATAAACCCTAATATAATATGCAAGTGTGAATATTATATGTATTTTAGTTTTAAGGTATATATATCTATGGGCCCTGTATCTGTATTTGTACATGTATTTTGCTGTGTTTTGCTTGAAATAAATGACATAATAATAATAAACGCCCCTACAAAAACCAGTAAAGTTCTTAAAGATTCTCATCCGCTAAATCTCTCACTTTACACACTCGACCAGTCGAGGCTAGTATATGTATGGGCGAGAAATGAGGACATCTGACGGTTACTTAACATCAACTTCTTTAACTTCACACCCTCTACATTTTACATTTGTATGCATGTCTCTGTTTCTGTTTGTAGGAGGTAGGGCACAGCGAGATTTTCTCGTTCTAAATTGGAGCAGCCCGCCTGGGAAGGTACCTCCGCCTTACGGAAGATCACAGACAAATAAAATTATTTTTTTCAAATAGTGTTGTGTTCCTGCGGTGAGTAAGGTTGCCAGAGCTCTTTAGCGGTTCGGGGTCGGCAACGCGGGCCTGATTGCTCTGGTATTGCAAGCGCTCATAGGCTACGGCTGAAAAAGGATCATCGAAAAAAATGATAGGCACCAAGCCGTGTTTGTTGCCTGATTCTTCTAGGCTTGGTCGCGAGGAACAGGCATAGCTTCACCTAGTTTCTAAGACGTTTCAAAGTGATCCTAGTGATTTTATTGAAATAAATGCCTTTTGACTTTGACTTTGACTTTGACGGTAACCGCTTACCAACAGGTGGGCTGTAAGCTTGTTTGCCAACTCAGTTGTATAGAAAAAAATGAATACATGCAGGCTAGTATACTATAAGTTCTCCCTAGCCAGACCTTTACAAAGCATTATGTGGTAACTCACAAAGCTTAAACTAGCACAAGACCGTCTACAACACCTTCTTAAGATGGCACAGTTTTATCTCAAACGGTGCCGAAATGCTGCATTTGACGTTTAATTTGCTCGTTCACTGCTCACTCTGACTTCAAATTAAATCAAATCAAAGTAATTTATTGCGTAATATAGGTTAGGTACAATTGTTACATAATACAATACAAATTAGGAGCAGCCATATTCAGCGTTGTTCGCATGCAATATACACATTTTCAAAAAATTAAGTAGGTATGTCAGAGAATTACAATAAAATAGTGCTATTACAAAAAATGACATTAAAATAATCATAGGTTGAATGGTAAACCCTTTCCAATAGTAACTTTTTCAGAAGATCGCAGCCAAATAACATTATTTGTTTCAATCAGTGTTGTGTTCCTGCGGTGAGTAAGGTTGCCAGAGCTCTTTAGGGGGGAAGGGGGTTCGGGGTCGGCAACGCGTGCGTGATGCCTCTGGTATTGCAAGCGCTCATAGGCTACGGTAACCGCTTACCATCAGGTGGGCCGTAAGCTAGTCTGCCACCTCTGTTGTATAAAAAAAAAAAAGTCTCACTTTGAATACTACAATAACTACTTCGTTAAAATAGTACTCATTACAACACTAACGTAGCCATTTTTTTATTTTCGATGACGTTTGGTGTTTCTTATTGGTCGTTTTAAACCGACGTCAAAAAAAAAGGAGGAGGTTCTCAATTCGTTAGTATGGTATTTTTTTTAATTGTTAATGGTAAGGCGTTTGGCCACCAACTAACTTTTGCAAGTGAGATGTGGCCTAAGATGGAGCACGCTTTCCCAGAGTGAACTTATCGACCCTAGATTTGAAGACTCCTAGATTGTACTCTTTCGGGAAAACAGACGCAGGCAGATCATTCCACTCTTTGCCAGTACTTTTAATAAAAGTGGAGCAGAAACGTTTCGTTCGACACTGTGGTATGTCGTCCAGGTAAGGGTGGTATTTACCTGTGCGTCTTATTTTATGTATTTTTTGTGGATACTCGATATCTCTGCCAATTCTCTGTTTTATGCTAATTATTACGAAAAATACCTTCTAGCTAGAGGCTTAGATTGAGATTTTACTTGAATGCAGAAGTGTTAATCATCAATGAAGATGCGAGATAAGCATTCAATGAATTCATTTCCGCAATAATTTTCCTATATGTAAGTAATTATTCAAGCGGGTGCTTGTTTCTCTGTTGGTATATCCAACCATGTATCTTATGTATAAGAAGACCAAGACAATATAGAAACAAATATAAATCCCTAATTTTTGATAGGGCTTTAACGAACAACAAAATTCCCCCTTTCTCAAACTTGAAGTCGATTTTGTTTTGTTTTATAAACTTAACTTTAGGAGTAAACATAAAGTTAGGCCAATTTTTCTACTACTAGTTATAGGTATAATGTAACAGAATTGACAAAAAAAGTACTAATGCTCCGATTATAGAATCGCCCACCTTTGTTATACGATATAGGTAACAAAATGGCCAAACAAAATTGTTTACGGAAAATAGGCTACCTTCAACGTACCCAAACATCAGGTACTTACGTTTTGTTATTGTCGCGTTTATGGTTTTAGAAATATATTATCATAGGTATTATAAATAATAATATTGCCAGGATAAATGATTATTGTTTTTGGTAATACCACAGATAACATAATACTATACTAGGTAATACTGACCATTCCTAATTCTAGTCAGAAGAAACTTTTATTTTGTAGTTTTAAAACGCTTCCTCTCTTGACTTTCAAACCTGAAGGCGCTGAATGATAAGTAACGAGCGGGCTGGGCTGACCAGAAAATGTAATTCTTAGCAACTTTGGCTTTAAATATCCATAGGCTCTACTCTACTGTATGTAATACATTAAAGTCCTACACTTTAAAGATATGTCGGCGGAAGTGATTTTCGAGGCAGCTCTTAGTTCCATAAGGTAGCTCAAAGGTATCAAGGACCTGATCAAAAAGAAATCTGAAGATATTTACTATGCATGTGGATTTCTAGAGAGCCTATTTATTTTTAAAGCCAAAGTTGTTGTTACATTTTCTGGTTAACCCAGCCCGCTCGTTACTTTTCATTCAGCGCCTTGGAGTAAAGGAAGGAAGGGGCCTTGAAAAACTACTTAGCGCTTGGTACGTACATAATGATGCTCTAATTAGTGAGATTCTATGATTATTTGCACCTAGTTCCTATGTGATTTAAAAAGGCTAAAGACCATAAAGCGAGAACTACATCCATACGCAGAGACGTCTGAAACAGACAAGTCCTCGAAACAGGCGCCGATCCAGCGGAGATCTGCGTGATAGATCCGCATGGCCTGAAGTCGCTCTGCCCCTCGACAGCTAAAATGCCATTTTGCAGTGTCTTTACAGTTTTTGCTTGCATTATATTTTAAGTATTATTTAATTATATAAGCATTAGGTACATATTTCATCAAGTGTAGCGTGTGCTGCCCTTAGATCATTTGTTGAAGCTCACATTTGTCTTCATTTTTTTCACATTTTTATAAGCTCTTA